>CM017573.1:7909178-8179036 GCA_007844125.1 Sinonovacula constricta
AATATTAACAATTTAAATATTGTTTTATGCAGCCTCTTGCCCCTGATACATCGGCTTAATAATTATAGTGAAATAAGCCAGTTTAAACCAGTTTATGCTAGCAAATGACACCCCGTGTTTGATGCAAATGAATAATTAATCATACATATACATACAATTAAAGTTTTAGGATAATTAAAGTCTGTTTCACTTGAAGCATTTATGATAATTATATCATTGTAATATTATTAAATATAAAAATTATATATCATTATATATTATATCACTTCCAGCTATTTTTTTTATTTTTTTTTATTTATATTACTGTATATAATAATTATATTATATATCAATATATATTATATCACTTCCAGCTATTTTTTTTTATTTTTTTTTATTTATATTACTGTATATAATAATTATATTATATATCAATATATATTATATCACTTCCAGCTATTTTTTGTGGAGAAAGACCCCAGAAAATGTCTGGGTAGAACCACCGGCGAACCGCAAGTCAGTTGGAAGACCTTCTCACGTTAGGTATTCATTTATGGTAAATTCTTGCTTGTTATTTGACATATTTCTTATTAGATCCCCCTCCCCCGTCGCCATCCACCCAATCCCCCCCCCCCCCCTCCCCCCCCCCCCCCCCCCCCCCCCACACACACACACACCGCAAATCAGCTGGAAGACCTTTCCACATTGCCTTTCCTGCGCCCCGAATGGGACTCGAACCCTTTCTTCATTAAGCCCTTTGCCCAAAATGGGACTCGATCCCATTCATGGGACTCGAACACTTTTCAAATGTTGGTATATGTTGCAATGCTCATAGGACTTTGCCATATATTGTTATCATAAAATGTAAGTAAGAAAGATATGAGTCAAATTGTTAGTGCAGATCAGACACGGTAAAGCATTCAACATCAACATCAATGTATTTCGTAAATCAGAACAAACAAACAACAACATGGAAATGGGATGCTTTTGTCTCTTGGGTTTTAGATGATATAAAATAGCAATTCTGTGGCGACATGGTGTGCTTGCGAATTAGGATGCATGAAGACAATCTTTCGTTTGATTAATTAAATGAAATAATCAGTATGTTTGTGTTGTTGGTAATTTTAATTTTTACAGACATGTTATCTTTGTCTGGAAAGTATGCCAATGTATACATATGTTCTTATTTTAAAATGTGAAAATGTTCCCATGTGTTTGTTTTTTTATATATAAAAATACTGTTCATAAGTTCAGTATTCAGTTCAAGCATTGGAAACTGTCAAATAATTATAGTGAATTATGTTGTCATTTCAGAAACATAGCATGTGACGAAACCTTGCAAGCTGAGGCAACCATGGAGATCCTGCACCCAGATCTTGGAGTTGCATTACATCCGGACTCTTCACCAAGCCTCAGGTACATTTTAGAGGCCAATCATAAAATCACTTTGCAAACATATACACTGTAAATAAATGCACATACAGCAGACGATGTAACAGTAACAAGATGTCAAAGACCTGTAAATGATGATCACTTCAATTAACAATAAATACATGTAACTTGTACTGGCATGTGCAAATGGCATTGATTTTAATATTCTTTTATTTGTTTTATAAATCATTCATTTTAATCATCTTCCTATGTAGTTCTAGTACTAGACGCCATCCTCTGTAAGCAACTGCCTACTTCTACATTTGCGAGTGTTTTGACTGCAGCGGGACTAGAACATGCAGTGGTATACAAACACAATGGTGTAAACACTATATCACAGCGTTGGTCTTACTTAGTATGTATCATCTTAGAGTTAGATGTCATTTGGCTGTTTACTATAACTCTCAGTTTATCAATAAGTATACATTTTTAAATGGTTGCAGGGCCGTAGTTCAGTCTTGCTCCACCACAACACATGAGGGGGGTTGGACAGATACATGTAGTGGACATGAAGAACTGACCTCAGCATATATTACAACAACTTGAACTCAAGGGAAAAGGCCAAGAATATTTCATCTTTGAATGTTCTAGTGTCAAGTGGTGTATGGAAGATGGCGACTGCTGAAAACATTGCTGGTTCTGGGTTAAAGCTTGAACACCTAAAAAAGATCTATTTACGAGAAAGGGAAGATGGACTTCAAAATACTTTTACCATCAAAAATAGTGAAGGCCAGCCATGTGTCACAAATACAAAAAGAACATTTGAATCTGTGATTCCAAAGTTAGCTGAATACTTTAGCAAATTGTACTGTGCTTCATAACTGATAACTCTTAGGACAGACTTTAGCAAAACTTTCTTTTCAGATAAAAAATAATATCAAAGGATCCCAAATTACAAGGTGTTTTATATATAAGCTAAATTGTGATGAAGTACAGGGCACTATGTCATGGTATAAGCATTACTGAATATACAAAATAGCGGAATTTACAGATGATACGGTAGCTATATATGTAGTAGGTTAGCCGCAGTTTGGTTGCAATGGTTGCAATTTTAAAAATGGGAGAAAATTTAATTTTTATTAGGTCTCAATTTCATATAACAAATACAATAAGCAAATTTTAATGTGGACTTAAAAAGTTGGTGACTATACTTAGCATGTTGTTTTTAGGCCGTCTGCGTTGAATCTACTATGTTGATTGAGAGCTAATTATCTCAAAAAGTGGATGGTGAATTTCCTTGAAATTTGTTCTGTGGTACCATCTATTATGTTAGATAATTTTGGAAAAGTTTTATAGTGTAACTGTTACATATTTTTTTTGGTGATTTTTTGAAATGTTGACGTACATGTAAATTATCTGTAAAATTTTGCCTCCGACAAGGGTCGTTACCAACTTGTTTTGTTAAAAAAGATACAATCCTATTTGTATTTTATTGCAATTCAATTTATTTTTATTACCTTATATCTATTTGATTGTTTGATAACATTTGTGGTTCTTAAAACAGAATAAATGTATCTTTTTATTTCATGACTTACTCACTTTTGTTTTTTGGGGCGCTAGGCGATAATCATATATAATTGAAAAAAAAAGTTTTACGTGGTGAAATGTCTTAAAACTGCATAAATGTGTCTAACTACATGTAATTTACAATGTTAGTCCAATTTGAAAGAGATCGCTGAATGTTGGTGTTAGGGGCTGTAGACCTTAAAATACATTGCAGCGACCATTTATGATCATTATAGCAAAGTCCAGATTTTTGGTGGAGGAAAGCCCCAGACACATGTCTGGGTAGAACCACAGGCGCACCGCAAGTTAGCTGGAAGACCTTTTGACATTAAGTCCTTCGCCCCAAACGGGACTCGAACCCACGCGTTGAAAGGCTAAGCTGTCAGAGAAGTTACAAAATCGGCGACTCTACCACTACACTAAGGCACCCCTTCTCATTAAGTGAGGCAATACATTTTTTAATAATAATAATAATTTAATAATAGTAATAATAATGATAATAATTATAATAAAAGTATAATATTGTAAGATGGTAATAAATAGTTTAATACTTTAAGATGTTTTAAATTAGTTTTATTGATCTTACATTATGTAAAACTTGTCACCATTTATAATGTTTACCATATACCTTGTATATAGATTTTCTGTAATAAAGTATTGTATATGAAAAGTTTGTTTTGTTTTTGAGATAAATTGCAGCGACCAGTTATAATCATTATAACGACTTCCAGCTATTTTGGCGGAGGAAGACCTCAGAAAAAAAGTCTAGGTAGAACCGCCGGCGCACCGCAAGTCAGCTGGATGACCTTCCCACATAAAGTCCTTCGCCCTGAAAGGACTCGAACTCACTCGGTGTATATCAAATTTAATAGCTTTTATGAAGTATTTTTAATATCAAAACAATATTATGAATGTATGAAAGCTAATAAAAATACAACCAAAAAAGATACACTGCCCATTTTGTTTAAGGGTGAGCCAATAATTTTATTTATTTATGTGTATTAATTCTTTGTGCATTTATCAATTTTAAAAATATTGTATTCTAAAAATATGAATTTCAAGAGCTTTCCAATGGTGTATAGCCTTTTGGACCACAAATAAAGAAATTACAAGAAAATAAAATTTATGCTTTTATACAATTCATCTAATATTCCCATGAGGTTGCCATCAAAGATGGCTGCCAAGGTACGGGATCTTAACTGATGCGGAAACTATCTATTACTGCTTGTCTGTGTAGAACCACCGACACACCGCAAGACAGCTGTAAGACCTTCTCACAATCAAGTCCTTTGCCCCGAACGGGACTCGAACCCACCCGGTGAGAGGCTTGGCAGTCAGAGGTGTTCTAGATTGTATTTTCTGTAAAACAGTCATGAAAGATGGGAACAAGAAGGAAGGTTAGACTTTATGTTCCAGGGAAGCATCCGTCGGAACCCATGCTCAAATAGGACTCGAGCATTTTATATGATTTCTCTCAAACATAAAATGGAAGGTCTATTGTCCTACCAGAACCATTTCAGTTATTTTGAGATGGCGCCCTCTTGAAGCACATACCCTTACTGGGCTAGCATATTGTGGACACCGTGCATATCGGTCATATATTGTTTATTGGGTTTATCTCCCACCAACAGTATTTCAGTTATCTGGAGACTGTGTCCACTTGAAGCAGATATAGTGTTGCATTCACTGTGTATAGCATGTTTGTTTATTGGGTTTGTCTCCCACCAACAGTATTTCAGTTGTCTAGAGACGGTGTTCACTTTAAGCAGATATAGTGCTGCCTTTACTGTGTATAGCATGTTTGTTCATTGATTTTATCGTCCCACCAACAGTATTTCAGTTGTCTGGAGACAGTGTCTACTTGAAGCAGACATAGTGCTACCTTAACTGTGTTTTATAGACATTTGGGATACTTTCAATCTTTCCCATATATTGTATTGATAAGTTAAATAATAATCACCTTTAGATTTATTTGTCAAAATAAACTTGTCTTTTCAAAAGGCTCCTAGTGAAATGCAAGAAAAAACAAGAGTGCCATGATGGCCCCTAATCGCTAACCTCAAGTTTTTAGTAGCTTTAAGTAGACTCAAACCTGGCATCAAGTAAATAAGAGTTATTTACTTTACATATCTTCGGTGAAGATTGGATCATTAGTGTGTCAAAATAAATTCTATGCACACTTAGTTTCTTCAAATGCACGAAAAAAACAACAAGAGTAAAACATTTTGAGTTGACATCCATTTATTCATGAAATAAAAAATCTCCAATACACAACATACATTAATTGATAACACTAACAATACCATTCATACACAATATACAACTACTATACTATGATCTGTTTGATTATGATCCGTCTCCCTCTCCCATTTGTTTATGATATTGTTCAAGGTTCACGGAGAGTGTCTGCTGATGAGATCCAAGTGATGAAAGTAAACGAGATCCTCGTACGTGGTTCAGGCAGGCGACCAGGTTCCCCCTTAATTGATCTATGCTGGGAAGTTTACTCAAGTCAGTAAGCATATCCCTGGTAACCAATCGATCAAACACAAAACCACCTGAAAAGTAACAAAATACAACCATGTTGTTGATATCTTATATTTGCACTAACAAATTATCCTTTTTTTATATCTACAACAGCTTGTAAGGTGCGTGTTTTGTGTTGTCTCACAAACTTTCTTGTGGCATGGTACTGCAAGCTTATTCTGCCAGTCATTAATGAATGTGCTTAAACACAATTTTATTATTGTGATACTGTGATAACTACAAATAAAAAATAAAATTCCATATATTTGACCATTTGTTCAGAACACCAAAATAAATGCTCATTTATTTTTTTCTTTCTTGAATTTTTTTTTAAGGGCTGGTGCTAACCTATAAAAAATAATAATAAAGCACATAACAATCGAACTAAAAACACACAAACTGTAATTGTAACTTTGTGGTTCTACCCAGACATAAATCTGGGGTCTTGTTTCACAAATAATTAGCCAAACGTAGACCATAATTATGCCAATCCTATGGTTGTTTGTTATCTGGAGACGGTGTCCACTTGAAGCAGATATAGTTCTACCTTCAATGTGTACAGCATGCCATGAACACCTGGCATGATACCACACCCAGTCGCATCATCCTGACCCCGGACAAACCAATTGTGTAACTACTCTTATATTTGCTTGAGCATTAGCAAGGGAGCTATACGACTACCATTTTTAACAACTTTGGTATGTTGCGGCCTGTGATCACACTTGGAGCCTCCCATACCTGGAGCTGACGCTCTACCGATTGCGCTACCAGGTCTAGTCAAATGCTAAGTCAAATATAACTAAAGACAAAATAAGACAATAAATAGCAAATGATGATGACATACCAAGAACGATGAGCTCAGGAAATTTCTTCATGGTGTCCATCATCTCGACGACCTTGATCTCTGGGCAGGTAATCACAGAAAAATCTGACACCGTCAGCAGCTGCAGATGAGCCAACTTGGTACCCTCAGTCAGCAATCTATGGAGTAAATGCAGGGTTGTCACTAGAAATATTTTGAGCAGGCTCAATTGACTTTTGAGGAGACTAGGCTTTGCGAGCACAGAAGGTGCGAAGAGTTGCTAGGGGGGTCCGGGGGCATGCTCTTGACAATTTTTCATTTTTTTTTTTTCAAATTTGAGGCAGCCCGATTTTCATTTGAGGCGGTCAAATCGGCCGCCAGCCGCCTCTTAATGACAACCCTGAAATGTCTATTAATTGATTGATAATTAAATAATAATTAATTAATAATTAATTATTTCACTAATATTAGTATGTTTTTTTAATTCAGGATTTTAATTTGTCGTAACAAAAGTGCAGATCCAGGGATCATGTCCATGAAAAATCATAGTAATTTTTTCTCAATTAATCTAAAAGAAATCCATTAATTTTGAAAAGTTATCAAGAATTGAAGACAGTAGGAAAAAAAATTTCAAAAGTTTTAATATATAATACAGACTGATCTCAAAGATAAAAGTTGAAAATCAAAGGAAACAACTTAAATACATGGGCTTGATATTATCTCCCTTTTGCTTCAAGGCAAGCTTGTAAGATTTATTTCCCTTATACTCTTTGGTGCTTATGCTCTACCCACATTACTATCAGAGTTACCCTTTTGTCAAAACAATGTTTACTTAAAACATATATCAAGCTGCCTTAACTGTGATAAACATTCACTGACACCTTAAATACCTCCCCGATATTGGGTGTCTGGGATTGGATAGGATTAGCCGGCATTTTTGGCGATACTGTGCAGCGACATTTCTATCATAATAGCACAGGGGCACTTATGAGGTGACCAGGGACTGAACCCATTATACTGACACCGATGAGTCAGACATAATGCTGTTCCCTTAGCTCTGAGGGTCAGGAGGGAAGCCACTTCTACAAACTTTAAAGTCTTTGATTTGACCCGGCCTGGGTTTGAACCCGCGACCTCTCGATCTGCAAGCCGAAGCTCTACCAAGTAAGCTATTGCGGCTGGTCCAATAAGGTAGAATCTAGATGAGAAGCATGGAGTATATTTATTTACTTCCTGTATAGAGAACCTAAAGATAAAAGGTAAAAAGATGAAAATTATCTCAGATATCTTCAGAACTTCATACCAAGAAAGATGGAGGTATCCCAAATGTCTATACAAGATGGAAAGTACCTTAAATGTCAAGGAAAAGAATGGTGTACCTTAATTGTCTGAGAAAAATTTAAAGCAACTAAAATGTCTAGGACAGACAACAAGTACTTTGAATTTCTGGGGAAAATGGAAAGAATCTGGAATGTCTGGTAAACATGGAAAGTACCTCGAATTTCTAGGGAAAATGGAAAGAGTCTGGAATGTCTGGGAAAGTTGGAATGTACCACGAATGTCTGGGAAAGATAGGAAGTACCTCGAATTTCTGGGGAAAATGGAAAGAATCTGGAATGGCTGGAAAAGATGGAAAGTACCTCGAATGTCTGGGAAAGAATAAGAACCTCAAATATCACAGAACGATGAAAACTAGTTTGAATGTCTGGGAAAGATTTAAGGTGCTTCACATGTCTAGAAAAGATCAAAAGTACCTAAAATTGAGGGAAACTCAAATGTCTAGGAAAGAAAGTATCTCAAAAATCAAAGAAAAATGCGAAGGTACCTCATGTGTTGCCTGTTGCCAATCTGGATTTTCATATCATGTTTCTGAAGAGCGACTTTGATAAGCTGGGAACGTAGAGGATTACATGGCAGCTTGTGGCACACAATAACCATATGGCTCGATTCAATCCTTTGACGAAGTTGGCTTAACAGGAAGTCCTCATAGGGATTGGACTGAAACATAAGTGAACAGCAGTCAAAATATGATAATTATTTCATAGCATGGTACAGTGTATTTTGTCTTTCTTCGGGGTTATGGGCCTTCCTCTTTTATTGGTCCCAACTTTAACCAAAATAAACTGCTAAGCGCAGTTTAAAACTGTTTAAAATCACAACAATAGATTGAAATTAGGATGTGAACACTTTTTTGATTGCAACACAGAATCAAACAACATTTAGGTGATTCAGTTGTGGAGTCAGTACTGCACTGGACTGATATCTATGACATCCCTGGTTCGAATGCTACAAAAGCAAACCGTTTCTTCTTTTGGGGTTTTATTACATTTTTGTCTTCTTCTTTTTTCATATTTACAGCTCCTAACTTTTATCAACAATTTTTTTTATTTTTTTTTTTTAAACCATTTAAAACTGTTTTGGATAAGATGAAACAAGCCTTCCTGGGGTATTTAGGCTTGAAGATAAGAAATTCTTTTGATAGTAAAACTATAATTGGTAATTTTTCTGAAATATAAAAAATAAAAAGTTTGAGTATTCACCATCAGAAAAACTTAAGAAACTCAAGCCAAAATCTCAATGGCAATCAACATACCTCTTTTTCTTTGTTTAAAACTGACCGAGGGTCAAGACAAGAATTCGGCAGAAACTTGGGACCAGTGTGTGGAATTATAGGTTTTGTAATCTCATCAAAGACACGACGATGCATGGGCTTTGGCCTGGGTTTCTTTGTGTGAAACTTGTGCCCACGTGCAGGTATCACACACACAGTCCGTGCTCGTAAACCTGCAAAAGAGGCAGATATGTAGACATGATACGTCTTACAAAAAACTATAAATAAACCTAACATGTAATATTATAGTGGTATGTAATCATTTACATTATCAGTTGTCTTTGCAACATGTGTGAAATTGTTAAAATCTGCTCAAAACAACAGATTGGTGATTAAAACAAAAGTATGAGACCAACCAGGGTTCGTCCCTAACACTGGTCTGTTGGTCCGAGACCAGTTGATTTTAAGAAAGACCAGTAAAATCCATGAGTCCAAATAAACTGTTCAAAATAAAAAAATAAAAAATAAACAACATTTATTCCATGTTCCCAAGATGCTTAAAAGAGAACATGTTTATTCTGCTGGCCTCTGCAGACTTCATAAAAAGAGGTTCAAAATGCATTGCGAATATTTTTATGGAAGAAAAATATCAAAAGAATAAATAAAATAATGATTTATACGGTTACATACACAGTCATTAAATAAGCAGGAGGACACATTTTCCTAAAAGCGCTGAGGCCAGATTACGCATTTTAACTGCGTGGGAAATCAAGCGTCTATGTAGTCTGCTAATAATGTGGCGATATGTTGAGAATGTATATTTTGACAAAAACTGGATTCAGGATTGTAAAGACCAGTACTTTAAGAGTCGAACCAGTCCTTTTTACTGCCAACAGGTCCTGCGGACTACCTGCAAAAATAAGTTAGTGTCGAACCCTGCCAACCAGAGTGCGACGTCATTAGGGTTGAAGATATCATAATAATATAAATCATATTATATCAGAAGATATAAGTAAGTTCAATTAAGAGCAAACCAAACAAAACCACCAAACAAATGAACTTCCGGAATTGATTCACAAATGCATCAAAAGTCGGCTGAAAATTTGTAGCCCATTTCCAAATCTAATGCACTTGTGGTGTTGTGGTAGTCATTTACTTGCAACACCTCTGACTGCTTAGACTTTCACCAGTTTTGAGTCCCGTTTGAGACGAGAGATTTAATTGTGAGAAGGTTTGCAAGCTGACCTGTGGTGCTACTGTGCAGTGATTCTACTCAGACATTTGTTTAGTCTTCCGCAACCAAAATTTAAATAGCATATATATATATATATATATATATATATATATATATATATAATGATCATCATAATTGGTTTCTGTGATGTGGGGTGGTCTTTGCTGCAAGATTAAAATAACAAACATAGCTCACTTATTTCTGTTCTCCATACTTCTTTATACTCAGAATAAATACCGTATTTCATTTTAAGTCTTTGTCTCCTTGCAAACCAGAAATGAAAGTTGCTTTTTAAATATTTATCTAGGTCAAACGGTGTTAACCGTCGACAGATGGAACTTCGTAAGCAAATAAGGGAATATTCGGACTACCGTGATACCAAGGAGGACTACAATATTAAACACTTTTTGTTTTTATTCTAGGTAGACCGTAGAGTTTTCCTAGCCAAGGGCCAGCAAAGTGGTTTCCACTACAAATGTCAAATGTTTTAATAATAAAAAAATGGAATTTTTCTTTTTCATAATATAGAATAAAAAGCACCCTGTCCTTTGATGTAGCTTTTCCATGCCTCTCTACTGCCATTTCAATAATTTAATGAGCGCCTGAATGACTGAGATTTCTTACCAACACTTTCATGATTTATTTATTGTTTACAACAGATGCAACTAATAATATTCTAATTTAGCGCAGTATATTTACAAAGGATCAAAGGCTGCTTATAAATGACGTCCTTTACTCTGATAACAAGTACTAAGTCATACTATAAATGACAGATCTTACATTGCACGACCGAGTTCAAGGGCGACGCCATTGGTGAACACATTCGGAACACCTCGGCCTTTCTCAGGCGATTTTTTTTTTTTTTAGAAATTGGCGAGGAGTTCCGAATGCACGGGTCCGGTGTCGGGTAAGAACGGCCCAGTAAAAATGGCGGCCCTTGTCAAGTTTTATTTTAATATAAAAATAAGAGACATTACATTTTACTGCTAATAATTTAGAAACTTGGACAAACTATATCAATAACTAGAATTTTAAATGTTTCATTTTTGCAGTGCAGAAAAGGCTGTAACCTGAGGTAGAGTTTGCACGGTTGTCTTAAGACAATAATATTGTTATTATCTGTTTTATAAACGACGGAAAAACACGGGCATAAAAAGCAACTGATTAAGACATTAAGATTTATTGAAACAGATGTAGGACGCTAGTAACCGACAGGATTCTAATTGGAACAATTCAGCTATTTTCCTTTTCATTGCTCGTACGGAAAAAGGTCGAGATGATGCGACTGACCTGATATCGATTTCTATAAACGTCCACTGACCAAGATCAAAGGTGGTGACAGCTGCATATTTTTTACATAAACAGAAGAATTTCGGAATAATTATCGCACATTGTCAACTTTTCTATCGAGTAATTGGTGAGCCGCTATTCTTGTTTTCATTTTAAGTAATGTTGCTTTGAGAATATCGAGAAATGCACTTGTGTCAATGGGTGGAGACTCCGTTTGATTGAACCAATGCACTTGTTGGGATAGTTGAGGCATGTTGTTTTAAGGTAGGGAAGTTATAATATGCCACGCCCCCTTTAGCACACTTTAAAATAAGTTACACTTCTCACTCAAGGTATTAACTATGCCATTAATAAAAAACTTTTTTGAAAGAGTACAGGGTAGTATCTCAAATGGTTCATCACATTTATCATTTCCTCTTGTTTTCTCAAATGTTTTTTCTCATCTTTAAATTAGTTTTATTAAATTAATGCATTTAAGTATACATATTCATCACATAACATAGCTTGAGTTTGCACCCTGACCGGACATTCTAAGCTTAGCTTTCCAGCAATTTCATCTACCTACATAAAGTGAAGGGGTGTTAAGGTAATACAAGCAGCCACAATTTTCAGGGCTCAACTAGTGTTTTTAGTTTTTTTTATTCAACTAATAAATAAAGAAATCAGAACAAACAAACCAACCTGAAAATGGCATGTACATATCATTTCAACACAATAAAATGCTGTCTTAGTATGATATTAATATGTCAATAATGAGGTCTAGTCATCAACAACAAATGGTCGCAACATCGTGTGATGTTTCATTTAATAATTGGTTCTTTAATAAATAAGGAATATTTGTATGTTGGTATATTTCATAGCATAACTGTTGAATGCTCCTGCCCTTCAAAATGAAAATGTTAAAGTTAAGAGACAATGTCGCCATGATAGAAATGTTGATAATGATGTGTAAATTGGCACTACTCATTTATATATCGAGAAACGGCTTTAACAGCATGTGACCTGTATTAATCTACATAAAAATCATTTATCACCTTTATCATTAAGTCGTTTTTATTCAAAGATGTATCAATGCAAAGAACTAACAGAACTGATTCACTTAGTTTAATAAAATAAAGCAGTAACAAGTAGGTTTGTAAATATATAAATAGTTTTGGCAGCAAAATATAGAATGTTAAATAAAAAATTCTTTTCCTATATGACTTGTTAATGACAAAATTAAAACCAAACCAGTAGGACAGTTTAATAACACTACTGTTTAAAGGCTTACCCTTGTCAGTTGACACTAAATTGTTGTTTGCAATGAACTTCATTGTTTTACAAAAAAAATTTTATATCTGTAAGCATATAGTAAATAAACCAGCATTGCTATATTTGTCTTGATAAAAAAAAAGCTAAATATAGTATAACTTGTAATTTATGCTTTCGTATTAATTTATTGATGTATTGTCTGTTAATCTTTCAATGTATACAATTGCTATTTATGCTTTACTATTGATTTATCTATGTAGTATTCATATTTATCTTTTGACATATTGCTATCATCTTTATGAAGAGAATCAATGGCAGATGCTGCTGTAATAGATATACACATCCAAGTGATATTTTTTAACAGTTGTTTTATTCTGTCTCACTAAGTAGATCTACATCCTTTGAAACAGGAAGTGTAAATTGTTATCACCCAATCTATGTTTTCTGCCGGTTTGTAACCATGGTACCTAAGTTCAACACACTGTTTTATGGTGGCTTGCGCTTAAAGTGACTTGGTCTATTTTGTCAAAAGTTCTACACATGTAACATCTACATATGTAACATCTGGAAACCTATTAAATGGTGTCGGATTTTGCTTTTTTATTTTGTTTTAAACCATTCTATGGTCTCATGAATATAAGTTATACATACATTTTCTTGAGATTTATACTGAAAACTTCCATGCTTTTTAAAAGTTCATTTCAAAGAAGCAAATATATATGTGTTGCAGCATTAAAGGTGTTGCAATGCTTTTAATCTATATTCTAGCCTTCTGTAGCTCAACAACCTAATAAAGCAGACCTAGACATGAGATAACACAAAAAATAGAGTAATGTGGCAGTTGATAGTCTAGTGGTTAAGACGTTGTAGTCTAGTGGTTATGAAACATCTGATTTCATGTAAAATCTCATTTTATTCCTTAAGAGTGGTATCCAATAGTAACTTTACCTATATGAAATGAATGTAATAATATTTTTCTATGATTTCTGAAAATGTATGCATGATTTCTGGATAAACACATACTTAAGTCTGAGTATAGACGATTTTGAACTTTTCTTATGTGTGAGACATTACACATTGCTAAAAAATATCTCTAAATGTTCATTCTTTCCAAATCTACAAATAATGACGAAAGTGATCGATGCTAAAAATAGATATCGCTGTCAGCATAGACATTGCAGCGTGGCTCAGCTGGGAAATACCAGTTTTTAATGCTGATTGGGGTGTAATGCTTCACTTTTCACACAAATCTAGGGCAGCCGTGAACAGCATTTTGCAAGAACTTTTTAGGAAACAATGACTTATTTGGTAATTTGGTCCAAACTGTCAGATACCATCTTTAAATGCTGCAGTCAGTCTGCATCATCCACTTATTGGTTTCACTAAAAAGCTTGTTTTTAAAAATATCAATGGATCACATGTTACTTAAATATGAAATGATAAACTGTTGAGGTTGATGATGATACCTTATAATACACTCACAATAGTAAAAAAAAGACAACAAGAAATGTGTCCATGCCATGACCTTACCCAACTGGCCCCAAATCCAATCCAAAGCTAGGTCTTCATGCAAGCTTGCTATATCCAAAAGTTCAGCAAGATTGATTTATTCAAACTGTAGTTTTTGACCGGAAACTGTTTTTCTGTTTTTAGTAACAATGACCTCGACCTCGATCCGAATGGCCAAAAATCCAATCCCAAGCTAGGTCTTCATGCAAGCTTGCTATATCAATAAGCTACTTAACAATGTTGATGCGATATTGGTCTTAATAAATATCTCACTGATTTCCATTAGCAAACATTGTCTAAACATACAGGCAAATAAAAAACGAAACAAAAATTACATAGTAAAGAATAAAGTGAAAATAAATTGCTGCTAAAACTGATTTATGCCCCAAAGATGCGATGATCTTAATTACGACATTGACCCTGATGGCTGCACTTACAAAAAGTACATAGAACACACCTTAAAATGTGTGTCAGTGAATGAGTAATATGATTTAAGTTTAATTGTATACCTGTACACAAGAAACATGGCCATGCCATGAAACCAATTTTTTTAAACAGTCTAACACAGATTATGAAGCAGAAAATGTTTTTCTATTTTTAGTAACAGTGACCTTGACCTAGCTGGCCCCAAATCCAATCCCAAGCTAGGTCTTCATGCAAGCTTGCTATATCCATAAGTTTCAGCAAGATTGGTTTATTGACCTAAAACTGTTTGTCTATTTTTAGTAACAGTGACCTTGACCTTGATCCTACTGGCCCCAACTCCAGTCACAAGCTAGGTCTTCATGCAAGCTTGCCAGCAAGAATGATTTATCCAAACTAAAGTTAATGATCGGAAAACCTCTGTTTGACGACGCCCGCCTGCACACCATACCCCAATCTAATAACCAGGATTTTCATTGAAAACCTGGTTAATAAAAAGCATCATGTACATGCTGCGATTGAAGTCAGTTTGAGAAATGTGGACTTATTCTGAGAACGTTGTAGGAATGCATTGGCTCCAAGCACAACAGGCCAGGGATTCAATCCTTGGTCCCTACAATATCTAATTTCTTTTTTTTTATCATTTACAGGCGGGAGCTTGGCTTTTAAGAGTTTTTATTCATAATAATTAATATTATATATTATTATTTTTATTATTTTTTTATTTGCGAAAATGTCTTTGGCTGCAACTACAAGAGAGAAGACCTGCGAAGTCATAAAACATTGTTGTTAGTAGTGTTATATTATGAGGGTCAAAGAAATGGTCAGCCAGGTGTCAATCAAACTTGGCTGTTTTTTTATGGCATGCAATCACATCAAAGGCAGCACTAAATCTGTTTGAAATTTATATTTTTTTGGTATAATGAGGGTCAAAGAAATAGTCAGCCAGGTGTCAATCAAACTTTGCTGTTTTTTAAGGCATGCAATCACATTAAAGGCAGTGCTAAATCTGTTTGAAAGTTATATTTAAGTATAATGAGGGTCAAAGAAATGGTTAGCCAGGTGTCAATCAAACTTTGCTTTTTTTTAAGGCATACAATCACATTGAAGGCAGCGCTAAATCTGCTTTATAGTATTATAAAGACCAAAAACTGGTCAGCCAGATGTCAATCAAACTTGGCTGGTTTTTCAAAGCCTGTATTCACATTAAAGGCAGCGCCATATCTGTTTGAAAGTTATATTTTAGTATTATAGGGGCCAATCATGGTCAGCCAGGTGTCAATCAAATGTGGCTAGGTTTTTAAGGCATGTAATCACATTTAAGGCGGCGCTAAATGCTTAAAATTAACACCATCTTCTGAACAAATGTCACGTTTACCATGATACTTAAATAAATATCATTAATTATAATGTCAGTCTTCTGACAATACCCTCGCTGAACAAAAGTTAGGTTTACCATTATACTTAAATAAATATCATAAATTGTAATGTCTTCTGACAATATCCTCACTGAGCAAAAGTTAGGTTTACCATTATACTTAAATAAATATCATAAATTGTAATGTCTTCTGACAATATCCTCACTGAGCAAAAGTTAGGTTTACCATTATACTTAAATAAATATCATAAATTGTAATGTCTTCTGACAATATCCTCACTGAGCAAAAGTTAGGTTTACCATTATACTTAAATAAATATCATAAATTGTAATGTCTTCTGATAATCTCCTCTTTGAACAAAAGAAAGAAAAAAAAATCATTTTATTATTTATTACAAAAGAAAGAAAAAAATACATTTATTATTATTAAAAAAAGAGAAGTTAATTTTTTCGAAATGCCCAGCCTGGAACCTGCTGTTTCTAATTTTAATTAATTATTCATAAATTGGTTTCACACACACTTGGAGGCATGTTGTGAACTTAAAACTAATTGCAAAGTGCCTGGTTAGAAATTTTACATTGATCATCTAGTTCGATGCAACCCATAATTAATGTATCGGTAGTCTTTCTAATGCTTAATTCTTTATTATTAGCCATATTTATTCAAACACAAAACACCTGCAATACTGCCTCACTGCAAAAATATCAGACCAAACCTGGTAGCGCAATCGGTAGAGCATCAGCTCCTGGTATGGGAAGCCCCTGGTTCCATCCCGGGCCGCCACATACCAAAGTCGTAAAAAATGGTAGTTGTATAGCTCCCTTGCTAATGCTCAAGCAAATATAAGATTAGTTCCATGACTGGTTTGTCCGGGGTCAGGATAATGTGACTGGGTGTGGTATCATGCCAGGTGTTCACGGCAGCACTATATCTGCTTTAAGTAGACTTATCATAAAAAACAAAACAACGAAAAACTGTTGGCTTGACATATTCAGTTTTGTCAATCTGACTAAAGCACATAAAGCATCCTCCCTTGTGATAGATCTGAAACCCACCCATTATAAACTGCTCTCTCGGATTTTTGGATTTTCCAGTTGCTATTTATAGATTAAACACTGTGATACTACAGACTGGCTTATCAGAAACCCTGTTTCATTCCACTGTAGTGGTGTGATTTCTATGCTCTGGAAAGCAAATCCACAAATGAAACAACGATCAAAACACAAGTAGTGTTTTTACAGACATATCGTTCATTGTGACAACTCTGTGGCATATGATATTTACTACATGTGACAATCGCAATGTGTTCCCAGTGTTTAGCAGGAACTTCAGAATCTAGTAAGCAAAGCTCTGATTGGCTGAATGAAAGGTCACCAGAATATGACCCGTAATGCATCGGTATCAGATCCTAGTGTAGCAGATCATGTACTTTCGTCAGCTTTTCAGTATTGTGTACTATAATTTCTCCTTCTGGCCACTAAATGACACAATTCTCCCCCAACTCCTTCCTTGGTCCAAGATTGTTTGTGTTAAATTGATTGTCATTTTCCAAACTATACACCTCCACTTTTAGTGTAGTGAACTTAAATGTGGTTGGACTAAATATTTTTTTCTTAAATAACCAAATAAGTAGGTATTACCTAAAAAGGTCCTGCAAAATGCTGTTCATTGATGCCCTAGATCTGTGTGAACAGTCAAGCATAAATCCCCACTCGTTATTGCAAACAGGTGTTGTCCATCCGAGCCAAGGTGCAGAGATAGCCATTTTTAAACCACGTGACCATTTACTTTTACGATTACTCTTGATAGTCATCTGGGTAATACACTCTGATGTTGATATTTATTTATAGTAGGGACCCCGCAGTTTGTACTGTCTAGCAATATAGTTTGTGTTCAAAGTCCTTTTAACTGAAGTTTGATTTAATGCATAAAATACAGCCCAATTCCCAAATATAAGGACCGGCCGCAATAGCTCAACTGGTAGAGCGTCGGCTTGCGGATCTGGAGGTCGCGGGTTAAAACCCCGGCCGGGTCAAACTAAAGAATTTAAAGTTGGTAGTAGTGGCTTCCCTACTAACGCTCGGGGCTAAGGGGGACAACATTACCCCTGGCGCGTCGGTGTCAGTATAATGGACCGATTGGGTTCAGTCCCTGGGCACCTCATAAGTGCCCCTGTGCTATAATGATAGAAATGTCGCTGCACAGTATCGGCAAATATGGCGGCAATATTCCCAGAATCCCACAATCCTAATATAAGTTACATATTGTTACATGTATTTGATATAGGCAGACTGTCAGATACCACTTTTAACAAGTTGGTAAGGGGTCAAAAACCAAGACTGGTTGAGATTTTTTTTACCGTGAAGGGGGTCTTGGATTTGGTCTGCTTCAGAGGCAGGTTTATTTATAAATTAATTGATTGTTGCATTTTATGATCTCATTGTTTCGATGGGGGTTATACTAAAGTAAGTCTTTAACTAGTTTCGACGGTTATTCAACGATGGTCAAAGGTGAACTGCCCCAAGTGCAAAAGTTCCAGAATCCTCATTATTCTGCGCTCAGTACTTAACATTCATTGGTTGGTAAAAATAGGGTCTGGGATTAGAGGTCGCAATTTAGCATGTGACTGGACATGTGACTGGACATGTTGAAATCCCCTGAATCAAAGTGCCTAAAGTTCATACATATTAAACAATCTAATTTTAACAGGCTCAAGCAAATATAAGGGTGGTTCCACGACGGGTTGGCTTAGTGTCAGGATAATATGGCTGGGTGTGGTATCATGCCAGGTGTTCATACATATTAAACAATCTCGTTTTAACAGGCTTAATCATTGGATGATTTTGTTCTGACATTTAACATTGTTGACTGCGTAATGTTTCATACCAATACTTAGTCATAGGAATACATTTTACCACATTTTGCCACAAAGGAGATGAAAGTGGTTTTAAATTGTCAGGTCGGCGTAAAGTTGTATCCAACTCCACTGCTAAGGCAATCAATACAAATACCTCAGTGAATTCTCCTTATTTATATTTCCAGACTGTTTCAATTAGTTGTGAGTCCTGTTTATATGAAATCTTGATTTTATTTAATAAACCCCTCAGCAAGTGCAAGGTTAGAGCTCTGTAAACTAGTTCAAGCAAATGGCCAGAGGAGGATCTAGAATTTTTTTTTGTTGGGTGTGGGTTATGAATCAAGATCCATTCAACTTTATTGCAGTAAATACCAGATATATATATTTATATATATATATATATATATATATATATATATATATATATATATATATATATATATATATATATATATATATATATATATACATACCTCTGAGCAGCAACACCTCCCAGCAGCAACACTTTTCGTGCCTCCACCAGATGTTGCTGTGGAGAGGTTTTACTGTATATATATATATATATATATATATATATATATATATATATATATATATACAGTTAGGATCCTAACTTCGACCTAAGCAGTCAACAGACAAAATTTACTTTAAAAACTGAGTATATTTTAAGCTTTTATGTTTGTGTTTTCGCAACTCTACTGTTACCTGGTTGGGTGGGGTGGGGGTGGGGGGTAAGAATCTATTTTATCGCATTAAATACTGGATATATACACAGTAAGGGCAATAACTTCGACCTAAGCAGTCAACCGACACAATTTACTTTTAAAGCTTAGTATTTTTTAGTTTACACGTATTGATATTCATAACTCAACTACTTTACCTGGTTGGAGGGGGATGCATCCCCGCATCCCCCCATCCCCCCTCCCCTCCATCCCTGCAGATTGCCCTTTTGCAAACTGAATTTTCCAAGGTTGTATCTGCTGGGTTTTCACTATTTTATAAAGTGTCTCATCTTTTAAATGTGTTGTCTTTTATTTTCTTGTATATTTAACTCATACATGTGAACTTTTTCTGAGGGCAAAGTGGGAGTTTTTCACTTGTTAGGTGGGAGGTTTTTTAGTTATATATAAACAAAGAAGGAAGTTATCTGTTTCCAAATAGGGAGATTTCTGAAAATGTGTAAAACACCCCCTCATTTTTTAAATAATTTTGAACCATTATAGAGGGAGTCTCCCCTGAAAAGCATGAGAGTTCACATGTATGTATACTGGCATGTGAATACTTTTGTTTTGCAACATTTAAGGTTTGTATGTTAATGATGTTCGGACAATGTCATGGTGTTGATCACTGGTGTTATTTTTTGTTTCCAGATACCATGTTAAGCCATGATGCTTTCTAAAGAAGTTAAGGAATGGCTTGCAGAATACAAGGTATGACAGATTTTAACCCATTAGCCCATACTTAAGCCATTTTACGCCTTTGTAACATTAGCTCATACATATGCCATTTTACGCCTTTGTAACATTAGCTCATACATATGCCATTTTACGCCTTTGT
Organism: Sinonovacula constricta; assembly: GCA_007844125.1. Classification (NCBI taxonomy): domain Eukaryota; kingdom Metazoa; phylum Mollusca; class Bivalvia; order Cardiida; family Solecurtidae; genus Sinonovacula; species Sinonovacula constricta. Next base: position 7,929,474 of record CM017573.1, read on the forward strand.
AACATTAGCTCATATTTACGCCATTTTACGCCTTTGTAAAGCATTCACAATTATTCCTTTTATCTTCAGCTGCATCAACACAACTAAGGGTTTATTTGTAGACTAGTTTAATCTAGGTTATATAATTATATGCCAAGAATGCATGTGTTGAAAAGATTTAAAACTGTTTCAAAGAAAATCAGCAAAATCAGTGAATTTTCAAACCCTGTACATTTACTATGAATGAAAGAATTAAACCCAAATTTGGTCAAAACCAATATAGTTGAACCCTATTATGCCAGAGTTGTGGTTTTTGAAATACAGAGTCATTGGTGAAATTTTGTTGGTGGAACGATGATCCAACAAAGTCAGCGGCCCTTTTAAAAATACTTGGCATGGTATGACACTTGTTATCACAACACTTGTGAATAATTGAGTTAATCATCTTCTTACATCCGAGAATCGGAATCCTTCGGCCCCGTACCGGCCACAAAAGCTCAATTGGTAGAGTGTCGGCTTGCGGATTGGGCAATAGCGGGTTTAAGCCCCGGTCAAGTCAAACCAAAGACTTTAAAGTTGGTAGGAGTGGCTTCCCTCCTAACGCTCGGGGCTAAGAGGATAGCATTATGCCTGACTCATTGGTGTCTGTATAATGGACCAGTCTGATTCAGTCCCTTGGCACCTCATAAGTGCTCCTATGCTATAATGATAGAAATGTTGCTGCAAAGTATCGGCAAAAATGCCTGCAAATCCAATCTCCCTCTGAGCAAATCCTTGTGCAGACAACTCCTTAATTAATTATTGGTCATTATTCTTTATTGCATGGGTGATTAATATTGACGTTTGTTGGAATATGTCTTTCATGTACACTGATACTGGTGTTGTCTTTAAGTAGATATAGTGCTGCCTTCACTGTGTATAGCATGTTTGTTTATTGGGTTAATCGTCCCACCATCAGTATTTCAGTTATCTGGAGACAGTGTCCACTTGAAGCAGATATAGTGCTGCCTTCACTGTGTATAGCATGTTTGTTTATTGGGTTAATCGTCCCACCAACAGTATTTCAGTTATTTGGAGACAGTGTCCACTTGAAGCAGATATAGTGCTTCACTGTGTATAGCATGCCTTGAACATCTGGCATGATACCACACCCAGTCACATTATCCTAACACCTGACCAACCAATCATGGAACGAACCTTATATTTGCTTGAGCATTAGCAAATCCATAACTTCATGCAATGTTTACATATTTGGCATTAAAGATGTAATCCAACAGTTTGAGGCCCAAGTCCATGCCTTAGACATGTAATTGCAGCACACATAAAGGGAACTGCAATGTTTACATATTTGTTGGTGGGACAATTAATCCAACAAAGAAACAATCTGTAAATAAGTAAATAGACCAAAATGACAAGTAAGCAAGGGTTACAAAAAAAAAGAAGATGCAGCAGGAAAAGAGTCTTATGCCTTCTTTCACTCTGTTCCATTGTAAACCTGTAATTAACTGGTAGATTATCCCAAGTCATTCCGGACAGGAAAGTAATTACGTTTCCTTTCCTGATCTTCCAGGCAGTAAAACCTTCAGCTATATTGATCATTTCTTGTCTTAAGAGGCAGTTTTAGCAAGTGACAATAGTCGGTCTGCATGTGTATAGATTTTCTTACGCTTTTGATTTTTCCCCGACTTAGTTTATCCATATATTTTTTATAGAACCCCCATAATCTGGTAATATTAAGTGGTGATAATTTGGCTGCCATGACACACATTTTTTTCTTCCTTTAAAATTTCACGATTTTTTATGCCAACCCAAAGGTTGGCATGTAGCAGTTCTTCTGTTTATTTATCTATCAGTTTTTTTTTTATTGTTATTTTTTTTATTTCATTGCACTGACACAATTATGGTTATTGTTGCAACTACTTAAGTCTGGGTAGAACCACTGGCGCACCAAAGGTAAACTGGAAGACCTCCCCACATGTGTGAAGTTCTCGACCAGACAGAGACTCAAACTCATACTGAGGTACTGAGGAGTTACAAATCGGCGACTCTTACTTCATGGTCATCTGTGTGTCTGTGTGACCCATATCACCAGTTTGACCATATTTGTGTTGGTGCGATTTAAAAAACAAAAAACAAAACAAGCACATAACTATAGAACACATAAAGTTTGCGATGCAACCCTTCAATGTAGAAATGTCTTCCAGCTGACTTGCGGTGCTACCCAGATGGTTGCTGGGAGTATTTCAAAATTAGTAATAGCTGGATTTTTACGTAACTATTAAAGCTTCGTTTTTATTTCCTCTAAGGAGGCATATAATAGTTGCACTGTTTGTACATATATCCATCTGTCCTTCCCATTTTTGTGGCTCAGCCATAATTTCCTTATTATTTAAAGTTCTTCAATCAAGCTTAATACCATTATACTGACATACACTTAAAGATCGGTGATTTTTAAAAAATTTAAACTCTGCGTCCTGTGTCCAGATGCATTTGCCATACGCATGTTGTTTTTTTACTAGAGTGTCCTTTACGACTATTCCAGAGCATTTTAGGTGCGAGTTAGGTAGCTTAGAGGTTAAGGTTTACACTCATACCATTAAACTGACATACACTTGAAGATCAGTTATTTTTTTTACCTCTGCGTCCTGTGTCCTGTGTCCAGGACACAATAAAATTGCCATGATCGGAAAGTGTCAGTTTATCTGCGTTTGCAGGACGCATGTTGTTTTTTTTTACTAGCGAGTCGTTTATGACTATTCCAGAGCATTTTGGGTGCGAGTTATGTAGTTTAGAGGTTAAAGTTTACACTCACACTGTTTTGTCTGTTTGCTGTTTCGCTGGTTACTATAGGATAAACATTTTGAGTATAACTAATGAAATTCATTGTTAATTTTTTAGGGAAAACGATTTTTATGTAAATATAACACTTCCTTTTTCTGTAAAAAAAATAGTCTGCCACGTATTGTCTGCAAAATTGGTCCGAAGAAACAGCAAAGGTCAAGGTCATAATAAAGGTCAAACTTAAAGGTCAATAAAAGGTGGGATCTAAAGGAACCAAATAAATCATTGTTATCTGAAAAGATCACGCAATTTGCTGATTATTGAGGTCCTGTTTCTATGTGAAAAGTGAAGCATAACAGACCATTCGTCATTACAAATAAGTATCTCCTATCTTAGCTAGGTTGCACAGTTGGCTATTTTTAAACTATGAGAACCATGTGACCTGTAACTTTATATAATCATTCTGGTAATCTGCCCTGACATTGATGTCTATTTTTAGTAGAAATCACATTAATGCATATTTATAGTTTTAGAAAGAATGGTTATGTAAATGTGTGATTTTGATCATGATTTCTACTGTCTTACCATGTCATTTGCAGTCAACATGGTTAACTGCCACACATAAACATTAAAGTCAAATTTGTTTTTTTCTCTTTTCTTATCTTAAATTTTTAGTTTCAGACTTTGTGATGATTCCAGGGTCTTTGTTTTTTTCAGATTTGGGACTTGTTTCATATTCTGGCTTTTTTTTTTACATTTTGCCTGTATTTCACATTTTGCCTTTAGTTTACACTTTGCCTGTATTTTACATTTTGCCTATATTTTATATTTTGCCTATATTTTTTTATTTTGCCTTTATTTTAGATTTGCCTTTATTCTGTGAATTCAGTGTCCAATTCAAGCTTCAAGCAGACGGTTACAACCCGGGAATCCTTCGATGTACTGCATTGCTTGCAATTGACCCTTTTACATTCAAGAACTTGCATTGCTTTTAAATTACACGATGACCGGACAGGTCGTTGAGACTATATGAAAACAGTGACTTAAAGCCATAATTGGACAGTCACTGTTGGATTTCTTGTCTCTTCATCTCTCCAGTCGTGCCCTATATAGGTGGGACAACTTGAGCAGTCTCCATACCCTTTACGTGAGATTGCACAGTAGGTATAACATCGGGATTTTTTTTTTTTTTTGTACCTTTATCTTATATAATATGTCAACTGCAGATAAATCCTCGGCGTTTTTGATATGTTTTTTAAACGTATTAACTCTAAACAATACTACGTTTTATTTTGTTGTTTTTCTAAAATTCTATTATTTCTTCCGTATTATTTACATTTCACTTTTGACACTTTTGGCATATGACGTCATGGCATTTATGACGTCATTATATTGTTCTTATAATATATCAGCGCTTGTACTGCTTATTTTATTTTAAACTACTCTCTCATTTGGAATTTTTCGGTTGCCGAGGCTTTTATCTACTGTACATACTGTACATATGTTGTTTTATTACTAGTTATTTTGTATGTACATATGTTCATTATATCTGTTTTAACTCCCGATGCAGGTGCTTACTGTTAGTTGTGTCACTTTGATGGGATATTTTTATTTACACTGTTTGTTTGATAGAAAAACCTTCAGGAAGTGCGAGGTTGGAGCGCTCCACAAACCAGGTTTAAGCACCCCAGTTGGCCCTTTTGCCGACTGACCGTTCCAAGGCGGTAACTGATGGTTTTTTAGCTCACCTGAGCAGAACGTGCTCAAGGGGAGCTTTTGTGATACCGCTTCGTCCGTCGTCCGTCGTCCGTCGTTCGTCGTTCGACGTTCGTCGTCCGTCGTTCGTCGTTCGTCGTCAACATTTACCTTGTGAACACACTAGAGGCCACAATTTTTATCCAATCTTCATCAAACTTGGTCAGAATGTTTGTCTGCATGAAATCTTGGATGAGTTCATTATTGGGTCACCTGGGGTCAAAAAGTAGGTCACGAGTTCAAATTTTAGGAAAAACTTGTGAACACACTAGAGACCACATTTATAGCCCAATCTTCACCAAACTTGGTCAGAATGTTTGTCTGCATGAAATCTTGGATGAGTTCGTAACTGGGTCACGTGGGGTCAAAAAGTAGGTCACGAGGTCAAATCTTAGAAAAAGCTTGTGAACACACTAGAGACCACATTTATAGCCCAATCTTCACCAAACTTGGTCAGAATGTTTGTCTGCATGAAATCTTGGATGAGTTCGTAACTGGGTCACGTGGGGTCAAAAAGTAGGTCACGAGGTCAAATCTTAGAAAAAGCTTGTGAACACACTAGAGACCACATTTATAGCCCAATCTTCACCAAACTTGGTCAGAATGTTTGTCTGCATGAAATCTTGGATGAGTTCGTAACTGGGTCACGTGGGGTCAAAAAGTAGGTCACGAGGTCAAATCTTAGAAAAAGCTTGTGAACACACTAGAGGCCACATTTATAGCCCAATCTTCACCAAACTTGGTCAGAATGTTTGTCTGCATGAAATCTTGGATGTATTCGTAACTGGGTCACGTGGGGTCAAAAAGTAGGTCACGAAGTCAAATCTTAGAAAAAGCTTGCGAACACACTAGAGGCCACATTTATAGCCCAATCTTCACCAAACTTGGTCAGAATGTTTGTCTGCATGAAATCTTGGATGAGTTCGTAACTGGATCACGTGGAGTTAAAAAAGTAGGTCACGAGGTCAAATCTTAGAAAAAGCTTGTGAACACACTAGAGGCCACATTTAAAGCCCAATCTTCACCAAACTTGGTCAGAATGTTTGTCTGCATAAAATCTTGGATGAGTTCGTAACTGGGTCACGTGGGGTCAAAAAGTAGGTCACGAGGTCAAATCTTAGAAAAAGCTTGTGAACACGCTAGAGGCCACTTTTATAGCCCAATCTTCACCAAACTTGGTCAGAATGTTTGTCTGCATGAAATCTTGGATGAGTTCGTAACTGGGTCACGTGGGATCAAAAAGTAGGTCACAAGGTCAAATCTTAGAAAAAGCTTGTAAACACACTAGAGGCCCTATTGTTAGGCCAATCTTCATCAAACTTGGTCAGAATGTTTGTCTACATAAAATCTTGGATGAGTTCGTTATTGGGTCGCGTGGGGTCATAAAGTAGGTCACTAGGTCAAATTTAGAAAAAGCTTGTGAAAACACTTAAGATGATGGCCCAGTCTTCACCAAACTTGACCATCATGTTTGCCAGTATGAAATCTTACATATGTTTTGAAGTGAGTCATGTGGATTCAGTAGGTTACTTGGTAAAATTCTAGAAAATGTTATCAACCCAGTGCCCACACTAATGGTCCAATCTTCACCAAAGATTTCTAAAGTAAATAACTCTTAATTACTTAATGCCAGATTTGAGCCTACGTAAAGCCTGTGTCATCAGGTGAGCGATTAAGGGCCATCATGGCCCTCTTGTCTTTTTGTGTGTTATGTCTGGTCTCTGTGTTTTTTGTCACATTTACATTTACCTTGTTTGCCTTTGTCTACAGGTAGATAAAAATTTAAATATCTGTGAAAATTGTGATAGGACCTTTTCTTATTTACCTATTCCTAATTTATTTCAGATTCTAGATTATGATTTTTGTTAAATAATGGATTTCTTAGTTTATGGAATTATGTCAAATCAAGTTTATGGTTCAGATAGCAAGTTCACTTTAGAATTGTATGATTTTATTTCAGATCATTTGTTTAGTTAAGAACCTATGTACCTTCCTGATTCTGGGTTATGTTAGATTGAGGCTTGATATCAGATCATGCATTTTTAATTCATATTGTGAGCTACATTTCAGATTCTCATACCGGTGTTTAATTCAGATCTTTGCTTAATTAGATTTTTTTTAGTTTGTTTAGATTTTGGCTTTAATTTCATATTTTGGGTTTATATCAGACTGGTTTGATATCAATTTCAAATTGTGAATTTTATCATTTTTAATTCAAATTGTTAATTTTATCATTTTCAAGTCAAATTAAGAATTTTATCATTTTTATTAAACATTGTGAATATTATCATTTTTATTTCAAATGGTCAATTTTATTATTTTTAATTACTATTGTGAATTTTATTTCAGAATCTGATTGTTGTTTCAGATTGGGGTTAATGTCAAATTTTGATTTTTTGTTTGTTTTATGTACAAAGTTTTATTTCATATTTTGGGTTTATATCAGACTGTGGCTTGATATCAAATTATGCATTTTTAATTCAAATAGTGAATTTTTTGTCATTATTTAATTCCAATTTTGAATATTATCATTTTTAATGCCAATTGTAAATTTCATCATGTTTATTTCAAATTGTGATTTTTATCATTTTGAATTCAAAATGTGATTTTTTTTTATTATTTTAAATTCAAAATGTGAATTTTATCATTTTTAATTCCAATTGGGTTTAAATCAGACTAGTTTGATATCAAATTACCGGTATGTATTTTTAATTCCAATTGTGAATTTTATCATTTTTAATTCCAATTGGGTTTAAATCAGACTAGTTTGATATCAAATTACCGGTATGTATTTTTAATTCCATTTGTGAATTTTATCATTTTTATTTCAAATCGTGGATTTTATCATTTTCAATTCAAATTGTGAGTTTCATCATTTTTTTATTCAAATTGTGTATTTTATTATTTTAAATTCAAATTGTGAGTTTCATCATTTTTTTATTCGAATTTTGAGTTTTATCATTTTTAATTCAAATTGTGAATTTTATCATTTTTAATTATATTTATGAATTTGATAATTGTGAATTCAAATTGTGAGTTTTATCATTTTTAATTCAAATTGTGAGTTTCATCATTTTTAATTCAAATTCAGAGTTTTATCATTTTTTAATTCAATTTGTAAATTTGATCATTTTAATTTCAAATTGTGAATTTTTGTCATTTTTAATTCATATTGTGAATTTTATCATTTTTAATTCAAATCTGAATTTTATAATTTTAACGTCCAAACGTGAATTATTTTTTTTTGAAATTGTGAATTTTATCATTTAAACACAAATTGTGAAATTCATCATTTTTATTCAAATTGTAAATTTTATCATTTTCAATTCCAAAAGTGAATTTTATCATTTTTAATTTCAATTGTGGCTGTTATCATCTTTATTTCAAAATGTAAATTTTATCATTTTTAATTCAAATAGTGAATTTTACCATTTTTAATTTAAATTGTGAATTTAATCATTTTCAATTCCAATTGTGAATTTTATCATTTTCAATTCCAATTGTGCATTTTTATCATTTCAAAATGTAAATTTTATCATTTTTAATTCAAATAGTGAATTTTATCATTTTTAATTTAAATTGTGAATTTAATCATTTTAAATTCCAATTGTGAATTTTATCATTTTTAATTCCAATTGTGCATTTTATCATCTTAATTTCAAAATGTGAATTTTATCATTTTTAATTTAAATTGTGAATTTAATCATTTTCAATTCCAATTGTGAATTTTATCATTTTCAATTCCAATTGTGCATTTTTATCATGTTTATTTCAAAATGTAAATTTTATCATTTTTAATTCAAATTGTGAATTTACCTTTATTTCAGATTCTGATCTTTGTTTCTGATCAGGGTTAATTTCAAATTTTAAATTTCATGTTAACCTCATGTACTTAATTTTTATATCACATTATTTATTTCAGATTCTCGCCAAGGAAGAAGTCCACACGTATGCAGCGTCAGTTCGTCACAACAGTGAGCTCGTAACAAGTCTACATGCCTTATTTGATGAGCACCCTTCAGCTGAGGTAGGCGTCTTTTGTTGTTAAACACATTTTTCTGTTGTTGATGAAGTGGAAACAGCTGTAAGCATTTTACCCGCTACTTTCTGGGAACTCCATTCAGCCTATTAACATAACACATACCACAACCTAACAGTCTTTCCTGTAAACATAGTTCGCTATATTAACATAAAACATTACCCACCCTAATGGTGTTTCCTGGAAACACCTTTCAGTATACTAACATAACACATACCTCAACCTAATGGTGTTTCCTGGAAACACCTTTCAGTATACTAACATAACACATACCTCAACCTAATGGTGTTTCCTGGAAACACCTTTCAGTATACTAACATAACACATACCTCAACCTGATGATGTTTCCTGGAAACACCTTTCAGTATACTAACATAACACATACTTCAACCTAATGGTGTTTCCTGGAAACACCTTTCAGTATACTAACATAACACATACCTCAACCTAATGGTGTTTCCTGGAAACACCTTTCAGTATACTAACATAACACATACCTCAACCTAATGGTGTTTCCTGGAAACACCTTTCAGTATACTAACATAACACATACCTCAACCCAATGGTGTTTCCTGGAAACACCATTCAGTATACTAACATAACACATACTTCAACCTAATGGTGTTTCCTGGAAGCACCTTTCAGTATACTAACATAACACATACCTCAACCTAATGGTGTTTCCTGGAAACACCTTTCAGTATACTAACATAACACATACCTCAACCTAATGGTGTTTCCTGGAAACACCTTTCAGTATACTAACATAACACATACCTCAACCCAATGGTGTTTCCTGGAAACACCATTCAGTATACTAACATAACACATACTTCAACCTAATGGTGTTTCCTGGAAGCACCTTTCAGTATACTAACATAACACATACCTCAACCTAATGGTGTTTCCTGGAAACACCTTTCAGTATACTAACATAACACATACCTCAACCTAATGGTGTTTCCTGGAAACACCTTTCAGTATACTAACATAACACATACCTCAACCTAATGGTGTTTCCTGGAAACACCTTTCAGTGTACTAACATAACACATACCTCAACCTAATGGTGTTTCCTGGAAACACCTTTCAGTATACTAACATAACACATACCTCAACCTAATGGTGTTTCCTGGAAACACCATTCAGTATACTAACATTACACATACCTCAACCTAATGGTGTTTCCTGGAAACACCATTCAGTATACTAACATAACACATACCTCAACCTAATGGTGTTTCCTGGAAACACCATTCAGTATACTAACATAACACATACCTCAACCCAATGGTGTTTCCTGGAAACACCTTTCAGTATACTAACATAACACATACCTCAACCTAATGGTGTTTCCTGGAAACACCTTTCAGTATACTAACATAACACATACCTCAACCCAATGGTGTTTCCTGGAAACACCATTCAGTATACTAACATAACACATACCTCAACCTGATGGTGTTTCCTGGAAACACCATTCAGTATACTAACATAACACATACCTCAACCTAATGGTGTTTCCTGGAAACACCTTTCAGTATACTAACATAACACATACCTCAACCTAATGGTGTTTCCTGGAAACACCTTTCAGTATACTAACATAACACATACCCCAACCTAATGGTGTTTCCTGGAAACACCTTTCAGTATACTAACATAACACATACCCCAACCTAATGGTGTTTCCTGGAAACACCTTTCAGTATACTAACATAACACATACCTCAACCTAATGGTGTTTCCTGGAAACACCTTTCAGTATACTAACATAACACATACCTCAACCTAATGGTGTTTCCTGGAAACACCTTTCAGTATACTAACATAACACATACCTCAACCTAATGGTGTTTCCTGGAAACACCATTCAGTACACTAACATAACACATACCTCAACCTAATGGTGTTTCCTGGAAACACCATTCAGTACACTAACATAACACATACCTCAACCTAATGGTGTTTCCTGGAAACACCATTCAGTACACTAACATAACACATACCTCAACCTAATGGTGTTTCCTGAAAACACCATTCAGTATACTAACATAACACATACCTCAACCTAATGGTGTTTCCTGGAAACACCATTCAGTACACTAACATAACACATACCTCAACCTAATGGTGTTTCCTGGAAACACCATTCAGTACACTAACATAACACATACCTCAACCTAATGGTGTTTCCTGGAAACACCATTCAGTATACTAACATAACACATACCTCAACCTAATGGTGTTTCCTGAAAACACCATTCAGTATACTAACATAACACCTACCTCAACCTGATGGTGTTTCCTGGAAACACCTTTCAGTATACTAACATAACACATACCTCAACCCAATGGTGTTTCCTGGAAACACCTTTCAGTATACTAACATAACACATACCTCAACCCAATGGTGTTTCCTGGAAACACCTTTCAGTATACTAACATAACACATACCCCACCCTGATGGTGTTTCATGAAAACACTATTCATTCCATTAACATAACACATACCTCAACCTAATGGTGTTTCCTGGAAACACCTTTCAGTATACTAACATAACACATACCCCACCCTGATGGTGTTTCATGAAAACACTATTCATTCCATTAACATAACACATACCCCACCCTGATGGTGTTTCATGACAACACTATTCATTCCATTAACATAACACATACCTCAACCTAATGGTGTTTCCTGGAAACACCTTTCAGTATACTAACATAACACATACCCCACCCTGATGGTGTTTCATGAAAACACTATTCATTCCATTAACATAACACATACCCCACCCTGATGGTGTTTCATGACAACACTATTCATTCCATTAACATAACACATACCCCAACCTAAAGGTGTTTCATGAAAACACTATTCATTCCATTAACATAACACATACCTCAACCCAATGGTGTTTCCTGGAAACACCTTTCAGTATACTAACATAACACATACCCCAACCTAAAGGTGTTTCATGAAAACACTATTCATTCCATTAACATAACACATACCCCAACCTAATGGTGTTAACTGAAAACACAATTTTACTATATTGACATAAAACATACTCTACATTAATGGTGTTTTCCTGAAACACCAATAGCCCCATTAACATATAACATTCCCTACCCTAATGGTGTTTCCTGGAAACATAATTCACCCCCATCAACATATCACATGCCCCACCCTAATAGTGTTTCCTGGAAACACCATTAACCTCATTAACCTAACACATGCCCCACCCTTATAGTGTTTCCTGGAAACACCATTTACTATATTGACATAAAACATGCCCCCACCCTAATGGTGTTTCGAGTAATGGGTGAACGATAGTGAACATTACAATGATCTCTACTGAGACCTCAAGAGTTCTCGGATATTTTAAGATTTCAAACCCTGTATTGTATAATGTCCTAGTCATAATCGTCTGTGTGAAAGTAATGAAGCTTTGCCTGTGGCGTGGTGGTAGAGTCACCAACTTGTAACTCCTATGACTGCTCGTGTTCAAATCCTTTTTGAGGCGAAGGACCTAATGAGATAAACATCTTCTAGTTGAACTGCACTGTGCCGGTGGTTCTACCCAGACATTTGTCTGTGGTTTTCCTCCACCCAATTGCTGAACGCTGCTATAATAATCATAATTGGTCACTGCGATGTACTTGAAACAAACCCACACACAACAGACACCTAAAAAACAAAAACAAAATTTTGACATATTGGTATGCATACAGTTTGATTGAGAAATTATTGTCCTGCTTAATTAGATATTCTTCCATCATTCCATAGCTCTTGGGGGCGATTCCATACAATGTCTCAGGACCATAAATTCATGACTAGTCCAAGGAAAGAAAGATGCTACTCCTGAATGTCTTTATAGCTTTGAGGGTTTGAGGCCAAGTCAATGCCTTAGACATGTTATTGGAGCACAGATTCAGGGAACTACAATGTTGACAAATTTGGCATTAAAGATGGTATCTAACAGTTTGAGGCCCAAGTCCATACCTAAGATACTTTATTGCAGCACAGATACAGGGACATGCAATATTGACATATTTTGCATTAAAGATGTAATCCAACAGTTTGAGGCCCAAGTCCATGCCTTGGACATGTAATTGCAGCACACATAAAGGGAACTGCAATAGTGACATATTTGGCATTAAATCAGGTATCCAACAGTTTGAGGCCCAAGTCCATGCCTTGGACATGTAATTGCAGCACACATAAAGGGAACTGCAATAGTGACATATTTGGCATTAAATCAGGTACCCAACAGTTTGAGGCCCAAGTCCATGCCTTGGACATGTAATTGCAGCACACATAAAGGGAACTGCAATAGTGACATATTTGGCATTAAATCAGGTACCCAACAGTCTGCCTGTATCAAATAAATGTGACACCCTGTCACCCTGTTTTAAGGAATTAGCTTAATAAGATAAAGAAAAGGTCCTATCAAAATTTTCACAGATATTTAAGTTAGAACTACCTCTAGACAAAGGCAAATTAGGTACCGGTAAATGTAAATGTGGCAAAAACACAGAGACGAGACATAACACACAAAAAAGATATACCTGCAGTTACTGCCTTGGAATTGTTAGTTGGCGAAAGGACCGACTGGGGTGCTTAAATCTGGTTTGTGGATCGCTCCAACCTCGCACTTTCTGAAGGTTTTTCTATTCTTATTACTGCATAAACTCAAACTTTAATTCAAGTAAAGGCCATTTATAATGCTGAATCAGTTATTATAGAGAGTACAAATCATGAAAAAGAAATCTTTGAATGTTCGATCTTTCAAAATCTATAAAGATGGGTAAGCCCGATGGGGATCGCAGCTAAAAGTAGATATCGACAACAGTGCTGAATGTCCAGATAATTGGGTAATGTGGTCAAAAAAATGAGTGGTCATATGGTTTTCTCAGTTTAAAAATAACTATATGTGCAGCGGGGCTTGGTTAGGAAATACATTTTTGTATTACAAATGAGGTGTTGTGCTTTACTTTTCAACCGGTCGCAATAGCTCAGGTGGTAGAGTGTCGGCTTGGGGATCGGGAGGTCATGGGTTCAAACCCTAGTCGGGTCACACCAAAGACTTCTAAATTGGTAGTAGTGGCTTCCCTCCTAATGCTCAGTGCTAAGGGGACAGCATAACGCCTGACTTGTCGGTGTCAGTATAATGGACTGGCCGGGTTCAGTCCCTGGGCACCTCATAAGTGCCCCTGTGCTATAAGGATAGAAATGTTTTTGCACTGTATCAGCAAAAATGCCCTAAAAATCCCAATCCCTTTACTTTTCACATAGACATAGGGCATTGATAACAACATTTAGCAGGATATTTTAAGGTATTAATTCTATATTTGTTTATGCTTTTGTTTTTGGTTTTGATTGCAACAAATGGCTCTAGCATGTATTCGAAATTCCCCTAGATTTTGCTGAATAACGGGCTAGCAGAACTTAATAATGGCTTGTTTAGGCGATAAAAAGTTATATCTGATTCAGACAGTGAGATGTACGTAGGTGACAAATTAATACCTTCCATTATCAATTATGCATTGCAAAATAATGAAACCAAATATTTGAGGGGAAACCCTGTTGGAGACAATATAAAATATACTCACTTAACAGTTTTAAAATATTTTTTTTGCAAAAGTTCCCCGTATAAAATGAGTCAGATACATTGGTATAAGTGTTATAAAGACAGCGTGGAAAAAAAAAATGGTTCAACTCTTACTAGCCCAAGAAAAAATTAAAACTAAGTTAGTATGGCACTTAGGATGGAAGGTAACTACTTATACAGTCTTCAACAAAGTCTTGTGGACTGTGGCCCAAGTCTACCAAAATCTCTATCGGTCCATCCAATATAATAATTTAATAAGCCAAATGATCCAATCGTCTACCAGAATTTTCAGCCACATCATTTTTCAAAATGAATTGTTATAAAATCATATATAGCCTACTTAACTAAACTAAACAATGCTTTACAGTCTTTAACTGAACCCAACCACTTATTACACTTTGGTTAGCTTACCAACCTTTTGTTTCAAAGTGGCAGAATCCTACTGGTCTGGTAAATTTGGTCCGGTCCAGTAGATATTGCCAGCTTGGTAGACTGAAGGTCCAGTAGATATTGCCAGCTTGGTGGACTGAAGGTCCAGTAGATATTGCCAGCTTGGTGGACTGAAGGTCCAGTAGATATTGCCAGCTTGGTAGACTGAAGGTCCAGTAGATATTGCCTGCTTGGTAGACTGAAGGTCCAGTAGATATTGCCAGCTTGGTAGACTGAAGGTCCAGTAGATATTGCCAGCTTGGTGGACTGAAGGTCCAGTAGATATTGCCAGCTTGGTAGACTGAAGGTCCAGTAGATATTGCCAGCTTGGTGGACTGAAGGTCCAGTAGATATTGCCAGCTTGGTAGACTGAAGGTCCAGTAGATATTGCCAGCTTGGTGGACTGAAGGTCCAGTAGATATTGCCAGCTTGGTGGACTGAAGGTCCAGTAGATATTGCCAGCTTGGTGGACTGAAGGTCCAGTAGATATTGCCAGCTTGGTGGACTGAAGGTCCGGTGTTTGGAGATTTCTATCCAGAAACTACCTAGATCCTTGGCATATACTTGTTACTTGTGCAGTGTGGCGGTCGTAAAAAATCTCCCCGTGCATGTAATCTGTTGTCATTTAATTCATCCTATGGGGGTTGTTAGGTGTATTTCCTTTGATGGACATTGTACCTTCGTTCCTCAATTCCATCTCCGCATGAACAGGATGCTACAACCATTTACTCATCACTGGTCATGTCTTTTTTTGATTCAAAGAGTTAATTTCACTTGCTATTAACGTTTTTGTACGTCTTTTAATCGAAATAATATCTATCTCTTCTGAAAACTATGTGGACATTATTTTTCATTGACATCACTTCTTTTGTCATACCTTGTCAAACAAAACATCAGCGCTTGGACTTTTATTTAAATGGATCGGTTTTCTTTTCATTGCTTGCATTTGAGAAACCCCTCAGGAAGTATGAGGTTAGAGCTCTGTAAAACCGGTTTAAGCACCCCAGTCGGTCCATAATGCCGACTGACCTTTCCAAGGTGGTAACTGTCGGATTTGCTCTTATTGTTAAATGACTCATCACAGATTTGTTCTCATTTTTTTTTTAATTTGGCGTGCCTGTGAATACCTTGGCCCTGTGTCTTTTCAAATTTTTGTATATGTTGCAATGCTCATAGGATTTTGTCTTATATATTCTTATATAGGAAGCACAAATGTTTGAGAGTTTGTCTCATATAAATATATGCAAATAATCTTATCAATTGTAAAAATGACCATATTACACTAAAATATTAATTAAATCATGACATTTTTTTCTTTAAATGCTAAATTTGTCAATATCGTAGTAGCCTAATGGATATCCTTTAAAGGGATAACCTAGTCAAAAAAAAATAGACAGTGGTTCCATATTACGCTGTTACGAATACAGGGGGTAGTGAATGTGAATACACATCACAATACATGAAAGCAAATTTGGATATTTATTCATGAATTTGAATACAATGTGATATATATGCATTTTGCACTGTAAAGTCATAATATTTTCAAGAAATGCTTTAAATGTGAGAGCGGAAAATGTCAACAAAAATTATTTTAACAAAAAACTAAATTTCCAAAGACCTTTTTATGATGAAATATGATGGAAATATGTTGGTCATAATTAATATGTATTTAAGATCCGAGAAAACCAAAATGCCCACAACAAATTTTAAAAACTTGCAAAAGTAATCTGATGTAATTGCATAATGCTGAAGACTTAAGATTGAAAACATCTCTAAATATATTGCAACAAATAATAAGTCATTTTTGTTACTGACTAGAATTATCTTGACCTTGTTGAGCACATTATTTCCAGTAACAGTAAAGAAGGAAGGATAAAGTAAGAATTTAAGAATGGTTCTACAAGTTTCTTACAAAATTTGACCAATTCAAAAAGAAATATCCTAATGTTTTAAGTTTAAAGCATCTTAAATGTTTGAAATTAAAATATTTAACCTGAAAACACAACACGAAAAAAATGGACTAGAACATCAATTAACGATTTTACACATTTTTCTTTTACTTTGCAAGTAGGCCTAATTACATTTTTAAAACACAACCAGGAAGAATAACTTTTACATTAAGTTATATACAAGACGTTTCAATAAAGATGGCTTCAGGAACAATACTTCTCATTCTCAAACAAAATGACACATACAGTAATACTGATACTATTATTCCACTTTAAAGCAGATTTTCAAACACCCAATCACAAAAGTCAAACGTTAATTTCTGCTTTTAGATTTGCATTCGATCGTACACCAAAAAATCAGTATGGGAAAACCATTTTTGTAGGCTGTTTTGAAAGGAAGACTTAAACATGTCTACTATTAATCTTATACAACTTAAAAACATATTTTAATTTTAATAAATTTTGGTAATGGTAAATAGCAAATAAAAATCACAATTCAGCAAAAAAAGAATAAAGTAAGTGAATATTATTGTGAACTAAGAGAACGTTATCCCCTGCTTTCTTTCTTGGAAATCCAAAGAGTTTCCAAACGGCAGACTTAAATTTTGCCAGAGCATTTCCCAGGAAATGAAGTAGATCAAATGACGGCAAGTTGTAATGCGTCATACGCGACATTGATTTGTGGAATGTCGTTAAAATATTGCATCAGCGAAGAAGTGAGCACCGAAAACGTGAGTGTATCGTTACAGCCCTTTTCAATATATATGTACAGTTGTCTCTCATTGCAACTAATTTTAAGTTTTTGTGATAATGATTTTATTTACTTTTTCAGATTCTTGACCCTGTGTGCCATCAGCTGTTTGAGTTCTACAGATCTAACGAAAAGGAGCTGCAGAGATTCGCCCTTGAACTAGTCCCTGCTCTTATCTGGCTTTATCTGTCATTTGTCAGCAAGGGAGATAAGAATGTAAGTACTATTGTTGTAGCTGTTAATAGAGTAGTCCCCCTTTGTCATCCTAAGGGCATGTCCATAGTGAATCTTATTTAATCATGTCGGCGTGTTGCAAAACACAGAATTCAAATTACCAATCTAAATGTAAACATTTCTCAAATTTTTAAAACAGTTTTCTGATGATAGGAAATTTATTTGGCAAAACAATTTTATGAATGAGTCTTAAGCAAGTTTTTTGTATCTAAGGATGCTATCCACCTATTACTTAGTTTTTGCTCTTATGCCAGCTGAAATACACCTTTGTAAAGTCCATTCCATGACTTTAAGAAACTGGCTTGACGTTTAAAATGTCATTACTATAAATCAAAATAGTAAGTCTTTCTTGTGAGATGTTTTATCTGAAAATTCTTTCTGTGAGATGATTTATCTGAAAAGTCTTTATTTCTGTTGAAATGTTTTATTGGGAAATTTTTCTTGGGAGATGTTTTATCTGAAAATTCTTTTTTGTGAGATGCTTTATCTGAAAATTCTGTGATTTTTAATCTGAAAATTCTTTCTTGTGAGATGTTTTATCTGAAAATTCTTTTTTTCTTGTGAGATGTTTAATCTGAAAATTATTTCATGTGAGATGTTTTATCTGAAAAGTCTTTCTTTCTCTTGAGATGTTTTATTGGAAAATTCTTTCTTGTGAGATGTTTTTATATTCTTTCTTGTGAGATGTTTTATCTGAAAATTCTTTCTTGTGAGATGTTTTATCCAAAAAAATTCTTTCTTATGAGATGTTTTATCTGAAAATTCTTTCTTGTGAGATGTTATATCTGAAAATTCTTTCTTGTGAGATGTTTTATCTGAAAAATCTTTCTTTCTTGTGAGATGTTTTATCTGAAAATTCTTTCTTTCTTGTGAGATGTTTTATCAGAAAATTCTTTCTTGTGAGATGTTTTATCTCAAAACTCTTTCTTGTGAGATATTTTATCTGAAAAGTCTTTCTTTCTTTTGAGATGTTTTATTGGAAAATTCTTTCTTGTGAGATGTTTTATCTGAAAATTCTTTCTTGTGAGATGTTTTATCTGAAAAGTCTTTCTTTCTTTTGAGGTGTTTTATTGGAAATTTTTTCTTGTGAGATGTTTTTATATTCTTTCTTGTGAGATGTTTTATCTAAAAAAATTCTTTCTTATGAGATGTTTTATCTGAAAATTCTTTCTTGTGAGATGTTTTATCTGAAAAATCTTTCTTGTGAGATGTTAAATCTGAAAAGTCTTTTTTGTGAGATGTTTTATCTAAAAAGTCTTTCTTGTGAGATGTTTTATCTGAAAAGTTTTTTTTTTTCTTGTGAGATGTTTTATCTGAAAATGCTTTCTTTCTTGTGAGATGTTTAATCTGAAAAGTTTTTTTTTTTCTTGTGAGATGTTTTATCTGAAAATGCTTTCTTTCTTGTGAGATGTTTTATCTGAAAATGCTTTCTTTCTTGTGAGATGTTTAATCTGAAAATTATTTCTTGTGAGATGTTTTAATCGGAAATTTCTTTCTTGTGAGATGTTTTATCTCAAAACTCTTTCTTGTTAGATATTTTATCTGAAAAGTATTTCTTTCTTGTGAGATGTTTTATGTGAAAGTTCTTTATTTCTTGTGAGATATATTATCTGAAAACACTTTCGTATGAGATGTTTTATCTGAAAACATTTGTTACACAAGTGATTGATAGTCATATTTGTGAGCTGAAAAATGTTGTTTTGATATTTAATTTGATTCAGATCCATTATTCAGAATGAAACCAAATTCATGCTCAGAGTTTCATAACCTTAAACCCCGTTTTGGAATTGATAATACTTTTAGTACTTATATGTGTTTCACTTCACTCAAAACCTGGAAAAGTTATCAGTTTTCAGTGTTATTTCTTGTTTGGCTCATTTGTTAATGACTGTTGAACTAGTATTAAGACTTGTAATAATTTCCACAACCAGATCTAGTAGTGCAATTGGTAGATCATAAGTTCCAGGTGTCAGGAAAAGGTGGCTGGGTGTGGTATCATACCAGGTGATAACTGTATGCTATACACAGTGAAGGCGGAACTATATCTACTATAAGTGGACACCATCTCCAGGCAACTGAAATACAGTTGGTGGGACGTTAAACCCAACAAACAAATTGGTAGCAAATTATAATTCTCCTACTGTAACTCTCCCTCCAGCCCCCTTCCCGGAGAACTTAAAATTAAAAATATACAGTACATTGAGTTACAAGGAATCGCTACCATTACGTGTCTCTCTGAGAGCTACGTCAAAAAAAAAAAAAAAATCTCTCTTTCAACTGAAATACTGTTGATTGGACCGTAAACCTTACAAACAAACAGAACTGGTATACTGAAATATGCAGCGGCATGCCTCCCTTTCTTATAACATGCCATCAAATGGATCATGGGTCATCAAAGCTTTCCCATGACTCTAGAGTCTGATGCCTATGACACTGCCCGAACAGAAAAAAAAAAATGTTTTAAGAAGTTTTCTGATTGGTCACTAAAATAAGCATCCTATCTAGGTGAAAGCAGCATCATATACAATAATTTATTAACTCCAATATACGACAGTTTGCCTATATCTTATGCATGTAACAATATCTGTAAATAAGAACGATTGGGATTCCTGCTAAAAATAGACATCTATGTCACAGTGGATGACGTGGATGAACTAAAACATAAGTGGTCACATGGTTTTCTTGGTTTAAAAATAGCTAACTGTGCAGCGTGGCTCAGATAGGAAATACATGTTTTTAATAATGATTGTGGCATTATGGTTCCCCTTTTTATAGACAGGTATAGGACATGAATAAACAACATTTTGCATGATCTGTTCAGATAACGATGGTTTACTAATATATCTTATGAAAACATTTTTGGTCCAAACTGTCGGATACCACCTTTAAAAGACAGTTTGATGATACCTTAAACCGAACAAAATGTTCAAAAGTTGCTACAGAACTTTAAAGTTCTTCCATTTCGAGCATTCATTTGTTCAAGAATCTGTATACATGAGTTACAGGATTACCTCTGACAGGAAACTTTAATGAAACACTGAGGAATAATTATTGCTAGTAACTGATATTTATGCCTTACTTGGGTGAATGCTTTGAACGACTATTGCAAATAACAGCCCGAAGATTTTCAGCATTATTCAATGTCTCTGCACCAAAACAGTTACGTATGTAATATGCCAGTTGTCATCATCGTCTTAAAACAAGGAAGCACCAGCAACTGCGGAAAAATTGTTGTCATCATCATCAGCAGCAGCATCATCAGCAGGAGTGACATAGTAATTGTCATAATCAGTTGTAACAGCCTCCACCTCCTCCTCCTCCTCCTCCTCCTTCTCCTCTGCCAGAACATGAAGGCTGCTTAAATAACTGACAAACATTAACAGTAGAATACTCTTGCATCATCATCATCATCATCATCATCATCATTATCAAGGTTGCTTATGTAAGAAACAGTTATCGTCATTAGGAGCATAAACATACTGATTATCATCATCATAAGCAGCTGCAACAGGACTTGCATCATCATCATCAGTCTCTTCATTGTCATCATCATCATCATCGCCATCCTCATCATCATCATGATCGTCATAATTATCATCATCTTCATCATCCTCATCCTCCTTCTCCTCCTCATCATCGTCATGATGATGATCATCATTATCTTCATCATCATCATCATCGTCATCATCAACATAATCAGCATCATCATCTTCATCCTCTTCCTTCTCCCCGTCCTTGTTGTCGTTGCCATCTTCATCATCATCAACATCGTCCTAGTCATTATTTTTCCTTGCCAACAGCTGATCATGAAAAATACTGCTGATAAACTTGTTTTATTTGTTGGGTTTATTTTTTGTTACATTGCACAGACGCAATCATAGTCACATTGACAGTATGCAGCTAATTCTTTGTGGAAAAGGAGCGGTGTATCTCATAAGCTAGATACAAGTTCTTGTAATGATTCAAGAGCTGGTTGCATAATCAGTAGAGGCTCCAGGTTCGATGCCGGACCGTGACGTACCAAAGTTAATAAAAATGGAAGTGGTATAGTTCCCTTGCTAACGCTTAAGTAAATATAAGGGTAGTTTCACAACTGGTTGGCCCGGTTTCAGGATAATGTGACTGGGTGTGGTATCATGCCAGGTGTTCATGGCATGCTATACACAGTGAAGGCAGCACTATATCTGCTTCAAGTGGACACCGTCTTCAGATAACTGAAATACTGTTGGTGGGACGATAAGCCCAATAAACATGTTATACACAGTGAAGGCAGCACTATATCTGCTTCAAGTGGACACTGTCTCCAGATAACTGAAATACTGTTGGTGGGACGATAAGCCCAATAAACATGCTATACACAGTGAAGGCAGCACTATATCTGCTTCAAGTGGACACTGTCTCCAGATAACTGAAATACTCATGGTGGAACGATAAACCCAATAAACAAACAAACGTTTATAAAATACTTGTACAATATGTTACTCCTATTTGTTGAATTTTTTGGCAGAATCTCGCCATAAACTCATACTTTCGTCTAAGTAAAGACAATTCTGACACTACCTCAGATGTTATACAGTAAAAATCGTAAAATAAATCACACTCAATGGTCTTCATAAACTTATAAATAAGCACGATAGGGATTTCTGCGGATTTACCAGATTATGATATAATGTAACATTAAAAGTAAGTGGTCACGGGATTCTTTTAGTGTAAAAAATAGCCATCACTGCAGCGTGGCTGAGAAAGGAAAAAATTTTTTATGGTGATGTGGGTGTTTGCTTCACTGTTCACACAGATCTAGGATATCAGTGAACAGCATTTTGCAGAACAAGTAACAAGGACTTATTCGGTTATCTGAGAAGAAAGTTTTACACCAAACTGTCAGATACCACCACTTAAGTCATGGATATGCCATTTTACACCTTTACGTTTAAACCCTTTAAGTCATGGATATGCCATTTTACACCTTTATACTTATACCCTTTAGTTCATGGATATGCCATTTTACACCTTTACGTTTAAACCCTTTAAGTCATGGTTATGCCATTTTACACCTTTATGCTTATACCCTTTAGTTCATGGATATGCCATTTTACACCTTTATGCTTAAACCCTTTATTTCTTGGATATGCCATTTTACACCTTTACGTTTAAACCCTTTAAGTCATGGTTATGCCATTTTACACCTTTATGCTTATACCCTTTAGTTCATGGATATGCCATTTTACACCTTTATACTTAAACTCTTTATTTCATGGTTATGCCATTTTACACCTTTATGCTTAAACCCTTTAATTCATGGATATGTCATTTTACACCTTTATGCTTATACCCTTTAATTCATGGATATGACATTTTACACCTTTATGCTTAAACCCTTTAATTCATGGATATGTCATTTTACACCTTTATGCTTAAACCCTTTAATTCATGGATATGTCATTTTACACCTTTATGCTTAAACCCTTTAATTCATGGATATGTCATTTTACACCTTTATGCTTATACCCTTTAATTCATGAATATGCCATTTTACACCTTTATGCTTAAACCCTTTAATTCATGGATATGTCATTTTACACCTTTATGCTTAAACCCTTTAATCCATGGATATGTCGATCTCGAGATCTGCATTATTTCTTGCTCATCCTCTATCAGCATCTACTTATCTTTCCCTCAGCCTGTCACCATGTAATTTAAAAGTCTCAGTTGTGTGCCGGTGGTTCTAACCAAACATAAGTTCCTCCACCAATAATCGACTGGATGTCACCAATATGACCATAATTTTGTCAGTGTTAGTAACAAAAAAACAACAACACACTAACAAACAGCCATGTTTTTGATGCAAAAAAACTTTGGAGTTCTTCAAAACCAACCTTGAGTGGATCTACCCAAATGCTTTCTGGTACCGATATCTACCTTCACCTTCAGCCAAAAATGGTGAACCTTGCTATAATGACCATTTTTGTCTTGCTACAATGTACTGCTAAATTTAAATAGACTTACATTCCCGGCACCAAGGTTTTACAATTACACTGCCAGATGCCATAGTTAGAATATCTCTTGTTTTAAATAATTAAAACAACATTGTCTATCTCCACTCATCAGTGTCTATCTAGGCATGTGTTGCTATGGAAACAGATCCTGAACTGTCTACCTAGTTTTCCGGTAACCATGGAAACAGTTCATAAATGCTTCTTCATACCGGTACTTCAATCTCAGAAATGACAATTGTAACATAATGATGGATAATATTGTAGACTGAATTGAGTTGTTTTGTGTTCTAGAACAACTTGTTGACAAATCTACACATTTTAATTGTACATATAAAAATCCAAGACTTACATAGTGAATCATTACATATACTTGTTTTGTGGATTAGATCTGGTAGCAAAGTTGTTAGAGAATCGGCTTCAGGTATCAGAGGCCCTGGGTACGATCCCGGGTCATGACATAGCAAAGTCGTTAGAGAATCGGCTCCAGGTATCAGAGACCCAGGGTTCAATCCCTGGTCGTGATATAACAAAGTCGTTAAAAATGGTACTGGTATAGCTTCCTTGCTAAGGCTCAAGCAAATATAAGAGTAGTTCCATGACTGGTTGGCTTGGTGTCTGGATAATGTTGTATTGGGTGTGGTATCATGCCTGGCATTCAGGGCGTGCTATACACTATGAAGGCAGCATTATATCTGCTTCAACAGTGGTCGAAATTAGCGCTAGCCAGCAAAAATCTAGTAGATTTTCTCTCGGGCTAGTTAAAATTCCCATTTTACTAGCCCGATGGGCTTCTAAGATCCTGATCATTAAAAAATCACTGTACTTTTGTTTTTAATTTGTAAACTTTTGAGCTGCTTATTTCATTCGGCAAGCTGTTGCTTGTATCATAAAACATGTTATGCGCACTTAATCGATAATATGTTTACTGTGCATGAACCACACGGTATTCTGGTGCCCGCATGGTACATTATGTTCTATACCAAATTAAAATTAGCAGGGCCACAGAACAAAATGGCTGAGAAAATTAAAATGAAACATGTTTCTGGTGCAAAACCCGGGAAAATTGATATTTAAATGGTGCATTTTTCCGTATTTATCTTAGTGTTTGTTTTCGTTTTTGCCTTACTTGTAAAATTAAAACAGAATTTAATTCAGGCTAATGAATTTTCTTTCTGGCTAGTGAAAATTGCTTGGATACTAGCCCGACTTACTTGTAAATTTCAATCCAAATTTCTATGACTGCTTCAAGTAGACTTAATCGAAAAAAACAAAAAACAAATGAAAAAAACTGTTGGTGGGAAGATAAACAAACAAAATCAAGATGAAAGTCATGTGTTCTTATAATTCAGCTAAGGTATATTTTCACTTTAACAACATAACAAAAGTCCTGAGTTGGTTCCAGTCCAGTTTGGGGTGAAGGACTTCATGTGGGAAGGTCCTCCAGAAGACCTGCAGTTTGCCAGAGGTTCTATTCAGACATTTGCATGGGGTCTTCCTCCACCAAAAAGCTACACATTGCTATAATGACCGTAAATGGTAGCTGCAATATTTCAAAAACAAAACCAAAACAAATGAGTAATATTAAAATAAAAAACCCTGAAAATTTAACATAGGTTTTTAATATAATCTAGCAAGCTAAGAGTTATAAAGTAAACATATACAATTTGATTTCACATGGTTCTATGTGTCATACCTACCCAAATCTGTGCCGAGAATGTCTTGACTTGCATTGCACCAGCAGTTCTACCTAGACATTTATCTGGAGTTATCCTCCACCAAATAGACTGGCCCCAATAGCTCAGTTGGTAGAACTTCGGCTTAAGGATCGGTAGGACATGGTTTCAAACCCGGGCCGGGTCAAACCAAAGACTTTAAAGTTGGTAGTAGTGGCTTCCCTCCTAACGCTCTGGGCTAAGGAGACAGCATTACGCCTGACTCGTCGGTGTCAGTTTAATGAACTGACCGGGTTCAGTCCCTGGGCACCTCATAAGTGCCCCTGTGATATAATGATAGAAATGTCGCTGCACAGTATCAGCAAAAATGCCGGCTAATTCCAATCCCAAACCGTCTTGGTCTGTAAAGCAACTAATTTGTATGAATGTTTTTATTGTAAACTTTTCTCCCAATAGAAGTACCAGGTTTTTTATTTTGAAGTTACAGTCAACAAACACTTCCCAACATCGCCTGTTATGGGAAAAATCGACTTTTTATTTCTTGATTATTGGTTCATAATGTTTTCATGGAGAATTTTTAAGCAGTTTTCACAGCTGTATGCAGTAATTATGTACAAAAATCAATTTTAAATGGCACCTGTGTTTAATTTCTCATTTAAAACAAAGCATATATTTTTTTAATTTTTACTTTGTTTAACCAATTTGAATGGATATTTATTTCCAAGATTTAAATGAAGTACAACATTTTGTTTTACAATTTTTTTTTTCTTAACCAAACATAATGATACATGTATTTTTTTTTCTGTTAAATAGGTCACACATATACGTGGAATCCGACAGTTTTTCTATATAAAATGCAAATATCATTTGGGGGTGTTTCTTTTTGTGTTAGTTTTTAATAATATTTGCTACTCATTTATTTTAAAAGGACTTTTTTACATTTATATTGATTACGAATCATTATGGATTGTCTGTCATGATGTTTATAGGACATGATGCTTTTTAATAGCATAAATGTAATTGTAAATAATTGGTAATAACGCCGATCTTATTATCCCCACATTTGGAAAAAATGGTGGCTGCATTGTGATCCATTCACTGGGTTTGTGGGTTGATCGGTTGGTCAGTATGTCGGTCTTAGAGCTCCGTAAAACCGGTTTAAGCACCCCAGTCGGTCCATATTGCCGACTGACCGTTCCAAGGCGGTAACTGTCAGGTTTGCTGTTTTTTTAAATGACTCATCACTGATTTGTTCTTACTTTTATATTTGGCTTGCATGTGAGTACCTTTGTCTTGTGCCTCTTCAAATTTTGGCATATGTTGTAATGCTCATAGGACTTTTGTCATATATTCTTATTTCTGTATGAGTTATATTTACTGGCTATTTCTCAACTACCATTTGTCAGATATCAGTAAAACTTGACAGGACTCAGTCTAGTGGTGTGTATCGTTTGTAAATCATAATTTTACATGAGTTATGGCCCTTTATTTTATATATGGTTACGGTTGCTCTAGCAAAGCAGAATTCCAGGGGGGATTTCATTGTCTGCGGTGAAAGTTCTCTGTGTTTCCTTACAAATTATAGGGTAAAAAGTTTCTTTACAAATTGTAAGGTAAACAGTTTCATTACAAACTGGAAGATAAAACGTTTCCTTACAAATTGTATTCCTTACAAATTATAGGGTAAAAAGTTTCTTCACAAATTGTAAGGTAAAATGTTTCTTCACAAATTGTAAGGTAAAATGTTTCCTTAGAAATTTAAAGGTAAAAAGTTCCATTACTAATTTGAAGGTTAAATGTTTCATTACAAATTGGAAATTAAAATGTTCAAATTGTAAGATCAAAAGTTTCTTTAGAAATTGTAAGTTAAAAAGTTTCATTACAAATTGGAATTAAACAGTTTCATTACAAATTGTAAGTTAAAAAGTTTCATTACAAATTGGAATTAAACAGTTTCATTACAAATTGTAAGATAAAAAGTTTCTTTACAAATTGTAAGGTAAAAAGTTTAATTACAAATTCGAAGAGAAAAAGTTTTTTTACAAATTGGAAGATAAAAAGTTTCCTTGTAAAGTTAAGTGTATCAAGTTGATTCTTTTAAAAATATGTACATAGTTTATGTTTATTTATTGATTTTCATTTTTAAAATGAGCTTTAAAAGTTGATTTTATTGACAAGTCTTACTTAACACTTAAGTTAAACTGTTCACTTCATTACCTGGAGTCGGCTTTGGGTTTAAACTGGCTACACATGTGCATAGAATATTTTGATAAAGTGAGAATTGACTGGTCTGGATTGTGCACTAGATGTGAAAGTCTGTTTTATTATCAAATTTAAGGTAGATCAAATGTAATGCTGCACCTCCAATTGAAGAGTATCAAAATTAGGGTTAAAATGCTTCAAAACCTGGGGGTTGAGGGTTCGAATCCCGGTATGGGCACGAATGGTTAACTTTTTTTTCTGTCTACTTTTTCACTTTTAGAAATATTTCTGCATCACTCTACCAGATTAAGAAGGAAAAATGTTTTTCATGTTATTTTTGTAAATTAATTTTTATTTTATGATTTGTGCTAAATTTGATTGCAAATTGTTACCCCGTATATTCAAATTCTAAAAATTCAAAAGCATGTGGTCAATTTTTTATTTTATTTTGCAGCTTCAATCAAAATTCTTTAAAGAACATTTTGGCTAACTCTGAAATATATTGTGTGGCTATCAAGAGCTCCGTGATTTTTGCAATTAAGTACAATAAGCAGAAAAATGGAAAAATCAGTCTAAAACCTGTTGAGTTTCATCGTCGGCAACCACAGTACTTTCTTCCGTTACACTCCATACATACCGTGGGAAATTTGACTAGCAAAATCTCGTTTTCATGAATATGCATTAGGCAGGGGAGACCAATCTTCTTTCAATGAAATCGCATGTTACAATAAAATACTCTTCAATCTCATTGACATCATACTGGAATTTTCTTACTAAAATTAGAAACCAACGCACATGTTTACTCATGGAGGTCGCCATTTTGAATGGTAAACCGAACCTTAGATGTAAAACGTAAATTCATTGGCTAGTTATCCATGGTGGTTTCCTTATGGCACCAATGAAACTGCCTCATTAATTATTCATGACTACGAGATTTTCCTAGCCAATTGTCCCAGGGGTACATAACGCAGCATAGCGGAGTAATGTAACGGGGGATAACCGACGATGGTTGAGTTTGTAAACAATTAATTACATATTTGGAATAGTTTAAGACAAATCAAGCAAATAGCATGTTTGGATGGATTGTCTAATGCTATATCTTGTTTCCAAATGATACTCAAAAGCAAAACACTTTTCCTAAAGAGGATATAAAATAATATTTGGAGTTTTCATATTTCTTAAAAGGATACACCTTTTTTTACCAAATCTAGCAGGCAAAAATATCCATTAATTCAAAACTGGATGGAGAATTTTCTTAAGATATGGCATACACATCAACATTAAAGTTTACAATTCATCCATTGTGTTAATTGTAAAATTTGGTAAATTTTCTATTTCTCTTACTTTACCTTAAAATAAAGTTAAAATTATCATAAAATCTTAATGAATATTTCATTTTCATCATGGGCGCTCGCGGCTTAGTCGTAGAGTCTCCAATTTGTAACTCCTCTGACTGCGTAGCCTCTCACCACATAGTTTCGAGTCCCGTTTCGGAGTGAAGGACTTAATGTGGGAAGGTCTTCCAGCTGACCTGCGGTGCACCAGTGGTTCTACCCAGGTGTGATGTGTGTTTGGTTTTTTCTTCCACCAAAACTGGACCTTGCAACAATGATCATAAATGGTTGCTGCCATGAATGACAAAAATAAAACCAAAAAAACAACATTATCGTTATTTTATAAATAACCATACAGTCACTTAGCGCAAGCTATAAAATTTCAGTATCTTATTACTTATTACATTAAAGGTGTAAATTCTAATCAAGGTGCTCAGGTTCATACAAATATTGTCCAAGTGGCAATATTCTTATTTAAAGCATCCTTCAGTTGCCGTAATTACTAATTGGCTGGTCTGGGAAGAACGAAGTTAATTAATTGGCAACTAATTGACAAATTGACAGTTAATTGAATGAGTCTGGTACAGCTGATCTGGTTCTGACATTGTTCGGACAAGACTGCTCAATATCAATATAGACAGAGCTGGTCATAAAATACCATCTCGGACATATGGTGAATGGATGATACACTGGCTTAGCTGTGAATGTAAAGTGGTTTTCTGGGCACTGTCTCTGATGAAGGAATGCAGTCCCTTCTGTTGAGATCTTTTTCCTTTTATTGTAATTAGAGTAATAGTACATCATCATCATCATTCATCATCATCATCATCATCACTATCATCATTCATCATCACTGTCATCAACAACATCATCATCATCATCATCCTCTTCCTCCTCCTACTCATCATCATCATCATTTTCATCATCATTATCATCTTTATCATCATCATCATCTTCACTGTCATCATCACCATTAGTCATTAACATCATTATCCTCCTCCTCCTCATCATCATCATCATCATTGTCATCAACAACATCATCATCATCATCATCATCACCATCCTCCTCCTCTTCTTCCTCCTCGTATTATAAGTAAATAATAATTAAATAATAAATAAATAAGTAATAAATAAGTAATAAATATATAATAAATAATAAATACATAATAAATAAATAAATATATAAATAAAAGAGTAATAAATAAATAATAAATAAATAATAAAATAAATAATGAATAAATAATAAAAAATAAATAATAAATAGATAAATAAATAATAAATAAATAAATTAATAAATAATAAATAAATATTAAGTATATAATAAATAATAAGTAAATAATAAATATATAATAAATAATTTATAATAATTAATAAATAATAAAAAAAATTGACAATGATAATGAGTCTATAAAATTTTTAGCCACTTATTTTTAACAAAAATAATAATTTTACTGCCAAGAAAATCAGTAAAAAAAATCATGATAAATACATTGATAATTAGTGATTAACACCTTATTTCCTTGACACACTCTTTACCCCCAATTAACATAACACCCCTATGGTATTTCCAACAAGTAGTAAAGGTTTAAAAATTTCAAACACTTTTGTTGTATGCCAAGTAATACATTAATACTATATTATGGTGCGTAACTGTATAATGTATGGCATGGCTCTTTGCAGTGTAGATTTGATAACATGACTGTATTAGGTGGCTCTAATTTAATTATCAATTTTAATTACTCCTGTTTGACATTAATTGGTTTTAACTCAAAGCTTGCCCAATTGGATAATGATGAAAAGTAATTTCTTAGTTTTGGGTTTTAACAGTACACAAATGTGACATTGTTATAAAGCTGAAGAGACTGGACCCGGTAGCGCAATCGGTATAGTTTCAGCTCCACGTACGGGAGGCCCCGTCTTCGATCCCAGGCCGCGACATAACCAAAGTCATTAAAAATGGTAGTGATATGGCTCCCTTGCTAGCACTGAAGCACATCTAAGGGAAGTTCCACGACTGGTTAGCCCGGAGTCAGAATAATTTGACTGGATGTGGTATCTTGCCATGTGCTCACGGCATGCTATACACAGTGAAGGCAGCACTATATCTGCTTCAAGTGGACATCGTCTCCAGATAACTAAAATACTGTTGGAGGGACCATAAACCCAATAAACAAACATGCTATACACAGTGAAGGCAGCACTATATCTATTTAAAGTGGACATCGTCTCCAGATAACTGAAATACTGTTGGTGGGACCATAAACCCAATAAACAAACATGCTATACATGGTGAAGGCAGCACTATATCTATTTAAAGTGGACATCGTCTCCAGATAACTGAAATACTGTTGGTGGGACCATAAACCCAATAAACAAACATGATATACACAGTGAAGGCAGCACTATATCTATTTAAAGTGGACACCGTCTCCACATAACTGAAATACTGTTTGTGGGACGATAAACCCAGTGAACAAACATGCTATACACAGTGAAAGCCGCACTATATCTGCTTCAAATGTCTGGAGACAGTGTCCACTTAAAGCAGATATAGTGCTGCCTTCACTGTATATAGTATGCTGTGAACACATGTCATGATACCACAAACGATCACATTATTGTAACACCGGGCAAACCAGTCATGGAACTACCCTTATACGTGCTTGAGCGTTATCAAGGGATCTATACCACTACCATGTTTTACGACTTTGGATGCATTATTAATAAAAGTAGGCGCTAACTTGTCACTTCTATGTAACAAGTACACAGTAAACCCAAGTTGCACTTATAATAGGCATATTGAAAGCTAGTTTAAATGCAACTCGGGGTTGGTAAGTAAACTGTTTAACTTATCTGACAGTTTGACTGTGTCTGATACATGTTTTATTATAGTACCCCTGGACTGGGGGGTTTGCTTTCTGAACGAGATTGGTATTCTTAATAAGTTATACATTTTTAAACTATTTATTCTGCTAACGTTGTGAGTTTTTTTAAATGTTTATTTGTTCTACCTTGTATTCAATTATATTTCATATTAGATTTTTATATTTCTACTTACCTGTTTGAATCAGATTGTATCCTACTTACGTTAGACTTCTTCGTATTTGGCGCAGTATGACCTGTTAAGTGTCGGTGTGCTGTAAAACACAAAATACTATACTGGTCTCAGGAATCTGTGCATAATTGCTGCATTAACATGTACTTTAGTTTAAGTAAGGGATGTTTGTCACATTTTTTAGATTACAAATTATGAAGTATATCTTTTTAAATGTCCATCATTTCTAAATCACCAGCCGGAATAGCTCAATTTGTTGAGCGTCGGCTTGTGGATCGGGAGGTTGCGGGTTCAAACCCTGGCCGGGTCAAACCAAAGGCTTTAAAGTTGGTAGCAGCGGCTTCCCTCCTAACACCAGGGGCTAAGGGGACAGCATTACACCTGACTTGCCAGTGTCAGTATAATGGACCAGCCAGGTTCAGTCCCTGGGCACCTCATAGGTGCCCCTGTGCTATAATGATAGAAATGTCGCTGCAAAGTATCGGCAACATTTTTTTTCAACCTAATAGGTTTTTATATTTCTACTCACCTGTTTGAACCAGATTGTACGTTATTTACGTTTAACTTCATCGTATTCGCCGCCGTATGACATGTTAAGTGTCGCTGTGCCGTAAAACATAAAATACAATACTGGTCTGGGGAAATATGTGCATAATTGCTGCATTAACTTGTATTTTAGTTTAAGAAAATGCTGTTTGTTAAATTATGTCACATTTTTGACAGTAGAAATTATGAAATATATTAAATGCCCATTATTTCTAAATCTATAATTCAATCTATAATCGGCATGATGGGGATTTCAGTTGAAAATATTATCGACGTCAGAGCTGATTAACTGATTATTATGTAATGCGTTCTCAGTAAGCTGTCACATGGTTATCTTAGTTTAAAAATAGCTTCGGAGTGTAAAATTTTTTTAAAGACACGTGCTGTGTTATGATTTTGTTTTCACATAGTTGTAGGGCATTTATAAACAGCATTTCGCCTGACCTTTCCGATTAACAACAATTTATATTTGAGATACATAACTTTGGTCCTTACTGTTGGATACCACCTTAGCTACAAGAGTGACTTGGATAGACTGTTACATTGTACTTAAAAGTGATAATTGCCTGTCTCTGTATTATGTCCAGTGGGTTATTTTTAAAGACAAATATTGTTTGTTTGTTTGTTTATTGGGATTATCGTCCCACCAACAGTATTTCATGGCATGATTCCACACCCAGTCACAATATCCTGACACTGGGCCTACCAGTCGTGGAACTACCCTTATATTTGCTTGAGCGTTAGCAAGGGAGCTATACCACTACCATTTTTAACGACTTTGGTATGTCACGGCCCGGGATCGAACCCGGGGTCTCCCGTACCTGGAGGACAAGTATTGTGTTATGATTTTGTTTTCACATAGATGAAGGGCATTTAAAAAAAATCATTTCGCGGAAATCTTTTTTATGTAACAATAATTATTTATATTTGCTTTAGAGAAAAATTGGATCCAAATTTTCAGCACCTTTACCAAATATGACAGGTATTTTATGCTATTAAAATAGTCATTGTTGGTAGACAGAGGTTTGAGTTGGCGTTAATTCATAAAACAGTGGAGATAGATTAATATAATAGTTGCTTATAATCAGACGCGTATCTGGACCGTTTTTGAAGTTACGCACAATTACAAGGGAAATAACCTTTGTAGTAATACTTTTGAATATATTCGGTTCTTACCTAATGAATAACAGGTAAAATGCGGACATGCGAGGAACTTAACGCAAAATATAAACGACTAAAATCCTGACGTGTATAAGTTTAATCATTTTAAACGTTTTCAACTTGATTGGTGTGGTAATAAGATTTTATAACATAGAAACTACGGAAATAAAGTATACCATTCCTAACCTGGGTAAGGCATCGACTTTCTTAGTGTTTTGGTACTTTTAGATTTTTGATATTTCGAACGAAGGTTACGCACGTGCATAAAGTGCTTAATGGCAGAAACGCGCCTGCTTATAATGATGCTTTCTAAGAATGCTGCCAGGGAATTATGTCTCTCATGGTGCAGAGAAAGAGCCCTTGACCTGTAGTCAAGAGACTTGCGATTTAAGTCATTGTTGCAGCACTAAATTTTTCATGTTCATTTTCGAATTAGTGTAATAATTAGTGTAATAATTAGTGTAATAATTAGTGTAATAGTTAGTGTAATAATAATGCCTTATAAGTATAAAATTAATTTTGTTTTAATTCCGTTAACAGAGTGCTCCTTGAAAATTAAAGTTTGAACTTTAAGAGCCATTCAGTTTTTTTCGTCAGAATCGCCTATCCAAGCTCTGGGTCGGTTGGTCTTTGCAGTCAACTTTACAAGTAATTTATGAGCCTGCCTCTCGCTGAATCATTATGTGGACCAATCTTTAAAG
The DNA here is from genome assembly GCA_007844125.1 of Sinonovacula constricta. Lineage (NCBI taxonomy): Eukaryota > Metazoa > Mollusca > Bivalvia > Cardiida > Solecurtidae > Sinonovacula > Sinonovacula constricta. Next base: position 7,963,676 of record CM017573.1, read on the forward strand.
TCTTTCACTGCTTCCCGATGTACAGCGTACGTCTATTTCTAACCACTAGCAATGCTCTTCTACGTACACTGTACGTCCTGTTTACTACTATTTTTGAGTGTTTCAGCATTGCTAATCTCCTATAAAAGTATGACCAGAGGTACTCCCCTTGATTGACTTACAGTGTTTTGTATAAGAAATATTCATATTTTTGAAGGTGTATGATTGAAATGCTAAAGCAAATAAGTAAAAGTGGATTTTTTTAACTTTTTTTTTCTAATTTTGTCCATAACAAATTTATATCTCATAATAATTTTATATTATTCAGAATATATATCCAATTACCTTTCTAATGATATATAGATTGACATATCCATCTATAAAACTTCCAAAATTATAAGCGATTTAGTGATGTATGGCATTTTCTTAGGAAATTTATAGTCTTGTTTTTTGATCCAAACAAATGCATTCATATCATTTTGTTAACAAGCATTTTTTTCAATGTTTATAATTTGATCTCTGAAACCCTTCAAATCCCCAGAACAACAGAATCTCTCAGAAAATCTCCGATTGTGGAGCATTGTGGGTAAATATCTCCTTTCCAAGTCCTGGGTCGGTGGCAATCTCCCATGCAGAGTTGTCGTTCGTTCCTCTCTCAGACACCTCTGCAATGGGCTCACGTCAAGATTTTTGACGGAAATTTTAAAGTGTTATTTTAAGGATAATTTCAAATTAAATAAAATAATACTCCTACATAAAATAAATAAACATCTACTAAAAAAGACATATATTGAAGTAAATAATTAAAGATATTTAATTAATTCAAGCGCACTATTTTTGGAAGAATAATATAGTGATATTAATGCGCATTTGTAAATAAACATGGACGTGATCCACGAGGCGGTTAAGAAATAAGACAATAAACTTGGTTTTAAAAGTTTGTTTATATAATTAAAGTTATGGAGGAGAAGTAAAAGTTTACTTATAAAATTATCTTCTTTTGCTTTCTTGCTGACTATACTATAATTTCTTGAATTCTTGTTTCTACAAATAAAACAAACAACTTACCGTTTCACCGGTGTCTCCATCTTTAATATCATGTGACTTTTTGAAAGTCACGTGGATTGAAAGTAGTCCAGACATTAAGTAAGCCAATAACAGAGGTGAATGTATGAGCCGATGGTAGAGAGTGGGTTGGTGGGTCTCTGCAGCCAGCTGTATAAGTAATTTACGAGTCTGCCTTTCACTGGATCATTAGATGAACCAATCTATTAATCAAGACACGCAGGCCATGTATTTTTAGAGCATTTCATTACTTACTATCTTAGCTGTGCAGCCAGAATCATCACGAACGTGTTACTTACCTATTTGACAGTGGTTGCTAATCTTAAGCATACCATGTTGGCATTGAGTTGATTATTGAAAGAAAAGACAAACACAAATATGTTTTAGTACATGGTTGAAAGAAGTGTTTCCTTGGATCAAACAAATACATTAAGTTCATTTTGTTTAACAAACATATTATTCAATGTTCATAAATACATTCAGTTCATTTTGATTAACAATCATTTTATTCACTTCATGATAATTTGATCTCTGAAATACTTCAAATTCCCTTACAGAACAACCGAAGCTCTCAGAAAATCTCCTATCGTCATGTTGGTCAATATCTCCTCTCCAACTCCTGGGTCGGTGGGTCTTTGCAGCCAGCTGTATAAGTTATTTACAAGTCTGCCTCTCACTGGATCATTAGATGAACCAATCTATTAATCAAGGCTCTCAGGCCATACATTATTAGGGCATTTCATTACTTACCATCTTGGCCGTGCAGCCAGAATTGTTACAAATGTGTTACGTACCTTCTTGACAGTGATCTTTGATCTCAGGCATACCGTTTTGGCACAAATATTTTCTCTTAGTTGATTATTGAAAAAACGACAAACACAAATATGTTTTAGTCCATGGTTACAAGAAGTGTTTCCTTGGATCAAACAAATGCATTAAGTTCATTTTGTTTAACAAACATATTATTCAATGTTCATAATTTGATCTCTAAAAATCTTCAAATCCTCTTACAGAACTACAGAAGCTCTCAGAAAATCTCACATCGTCGAGCATTATGGGTCAATATCTCCTCTCTAAACCCTGGGTCGGTTGGTCTTTTCAGCCAGATGTATATAAGTAATTTACAAGCGTGCCTCTAATTTTAATTAACAATTTCATTCTATGGAGCTCTGGGAGGGTCATGTAGCCAGAGAGGCAGATAACAGGATGAAATTGTCATACCTCAATGGTTTGGGACCAACATAATACAGTTCTATGGGGCTCTGGGAGGGTCATGTAGTCAGAGAGGCAGATAACAGGATGAAATTGTCATGCCTCAATGGTTTGGGCCCAACATAATACAGTTCATGGGGCTCTGGGAGGGTCATATAGTCAGGAAGGCAGAGAAGAGGATGAAATTGTCATGCCTCAATGGTTTGGGACCAACATTACACAGTTCTGTGTGGCTCTGGGAGGGTCATGTAGCCAGAGAGGCAGATAACAGGATGAAATTGTCATGCCTTAACAGTTTGGGACCAACATAACACAGTTCTATGTGGCTCTGGGAGGGTCATATAGTCAGGAAGGCAGAGAAGAGGAGGAAATTGTCATGCTTCAATGGTTTGGGACCAACATTACACAGTTCTATGTGGCTCTGGGAGGGTCATATAGCCAGAAAGGCAGAGAAGAGGATGAAATTGTCATGCCTCAATGGTTTGGGACCAACATTACACAGTTCTATGGGGCTCTGGGAGGGTCATATAGCCAGAGAGGCAGACAACAGGATGAAATTGTCATGCCTCAATGGTTTGGGCCCAACATAACACAGTTCTATGGGGCTCTGGGAGGGTCATATAGCCAGAGAGGCAGACAACAGGATGAAATTGTCATGCCTCAATGGTTTGGGCCCAACATAATACAGTTCTATGGGGCTCTGGGAGGGTCATGTAGTCAGAGAGGCAGATAGCAGGATGAAATTGTCATGCCTCAATGGCTTGGGACCAACATTACACAGTTCTATGGGGCTCTGGGAGGGTCATATAGTCAGAGAGGCAGATAACAGGATGAAATTCCTCAGACTCCCATACAGAACAGCAGAAAGCACTCCGAAAATATCCCCTCTTATAGCATGATGGGTCAATATCTCCTATCCATGCCATACGTCTGCTGGTCTTTGCAGCCAGCGGTGTAAGTAATTTATGAGCCTGCCTCTCACTGGATCATTATATGGAGCGATCTATTAATCAAGGCTCTCAGGCCATACATTATCATGGCATTTCATTACTTACCATCTTAGCTCAAGAATAGCGAAACGCCTTTAGAATTTTTTCATATAGGTGGCATACCTCTTTGACACACCGGCTAAAAATAGCTCAAGTGGTAGAGCGTTGGCTTGCAGATCGGGAGGTCACGGGTTCAAATCCTGGCCGGGTCAAATCAAAGACTTTAAAGTTGGTAGTAGTGGCTTACCTCCTAATGCTCGGGGCTAAGGGGACATCTTTACGCCTGACTTGTCGGTGTCAGTACAATGGACCGGCCGGGTCCAGTCCCTGGGCACCACATAAGTGCCCCTGTGCTGTAATGATAAGAAATGTCGCTGCACAGTTTCGGCAAAAATGCCGGTAAATCCCAGTCTCATCTTACCCTTTTCATTCATAGTTTATTTGTAATTTTGACAATTCACTTGATTTTGTTATTTTTCTTTAAAAGAGATATAAGATTTTAATAAATGTATGTTCAACTTTTAATAATAGATTTAAGGTTGAATCAGTCTACACTTAAAGAGCAAGTCATGCAGATTCTGCTAATGATTGTGAATGGTTTGTAATGGCGTAAAATGGCATATGATTGTGAATGGTTTGTAAAGGTGTAAAATGGCATATGATTGTAAATGGTTTGTAAAGGCGTAAAATAGTGTATACGTGCAGGAATGGGAACAACCTGTCAGTGTCAAAGTGCACAAAGGGTTATCAGCATGGACTATTTTCAAACATTGCTGACATCAATAAGAATATATGACAAAGTCCTATGAGCATTAAAACATATACCAAACTCCGAAAAGGCACAGAACAAAGGTATTTCACATGCAAGCCAAGCAAAAAGTAAGAACAAATTTGTGATGAGTCATTTAACGAAAAGAGCAAACCCAACAGTTACCGCCTTGGAACGGTCAGTCGGCAATATGGACCGACTGGGGGGCTTAAACCGGTTTTACAGAGCTCTAACCTCACACTTCCTGACGAGTTTCTCAAATGCAAGCAATGAAAAGAAAAATGATCTATTTGAATACAAAATGTCCAAGCGCTGATAATTTCTATAAGTTATGACAAAATGAGTGACGTCATTAAAAAATAATGTCCACATAGTATTTAGAAAAGAATATTGTCTTATTTCGATTTGAAAAACTACACAAAAATGGTTGACTATAAATAAAATTAACTTTCTACACAAAATTGGCAAGGTCTTTGTGTACAACTAGACAGTCTACATGTTATTACAAACATTTAATTGTAAAAATAAAATATATTTATATATTATTTAATTTAAATATGTTTATATATTTTTGTTATCAAACAGGGAACTATTTTTTCAATGTGGAAGTGCAAAACCTAAAAATTAAGAATCATAGTATAGAATTGCCTTAAATCTTGAGACATCATCATCTGTTCACCGTTTCAAGTCCTCAGTTACTGTCGCTATAGGTTTACAAGCTATCTTTTAATGGAGACTCTTAACTGCAAACTGCACCAATACACAACCAGCCGAAACACAGTTTGTTAAGAACTAAGATTTAAGCTACTGTTATTATTGACTTTATCAGGGCTTGGGGTTGAACCTGCGATCTCATTTACTTTTGGGTGATGTTCTACCATCTTCACTTCCAAGTCCAGTTCTCTAGAAATAATAACGGACAGTAGAAAAGAATCTGTTTGAAATCTTGTCTCCTTTTGAGGCATCTTGTGGTTTGTCAAGGAGTATTGAAAAAGTCCCATAGGAAGCATAATTCCTGTCAATTATTTGAGGTTTTTCCCTCTCCCATCTAGCAGCATCTATCCTTTGTCTCTATAAATGATTATCCTTACATCCATCCATCTTTCTCTTCAATCCCCAGCTCACAGCATGCGTAAATGACAAGAATACTGCCTGAAATATGGTGGTTAAAGGGCATCAAAACTAAAGGGCGTAAGGCATTCTCCAATACTTCAGATTAGGGTTAAAAAATTTGTGATTTATGTGTCCGTGTATTTTTATCTTTTTAAAAAAAATGTAATTGCAACACCCTTTGTTTTTCATCACAGCAATTACACTTGTAGAACCCTGGATATAAGGGCTTGTAACATCTCTTGCTAAATGCATTATTACTCCTCCGAACCATCATCTTAGTTAGACAATTTCAATGAGTATATGTACCAGCAATGAAGGGTTTGGTTTTGAGAACTGTAGGAAGTACAGCTCCTGCTGAATCCTTTATTTCTCCTCCAAACCCTTTATACCTGGTACTCATTAGAATTGTCTTAGCGAGACAATTTCAATGAGTACCCACAATATAGAGTTTGTTTGAGAATTATGGGATACATTGCTTCAGTCAACTAGAGTTACTCCCCTTATCTGGAGCTATGGGATATATGGAAACACAACACCAGAGTTTATCCTTTCCTCTGAATTTTGCTAAAGTCATGAACTTTAACTTCTGCTAAGTTTGTAACCACTGAGGTTCGATTTCTGGTCAAAGTGAAAGCCTTAATGTGTGGGACTGAGCAGTTATCTGTTATCTGCCTCCTTGGTTGTATGACCCTCCCAGAGCCCCATAGAACTATATTATGTTGAACCCCAGCAGTTGAGGCATGACAATTCCATCCTGTTGTCTGCCTTCCTGACTATATGACCCTCCCAGAGCCCCATAGAACTGTGTAATGTTGGGCCAAAGCCGTTGAGGCATAACAATTTCATCCTGTTCTCTGCCTCCCTGACCATATGACCCTTCCAGAGCCCCATAGAACTGACTCTTGTTAAACCCCAGCAGTTGAAGCAGTGGTGATGGACGTCATTTGTCAGCCAGCCTGTCAACGCTGGTATAGTTACAGTAGCCATGAGGAATGGGCCCTGTCATAGTTACACCACTAATTAGCTATTTTACGGTAGTCAGAGGGCTGGATCTGCCACATAAGGAAGGAGGAAGGTGGGAATTAGACCAAGCCGGGCTGGAAATCTACAACCCCACTCCTGCCCCATCCTTACTCCCCTATTTTTCTGACCTCACTGACAGACCCATTTTCCCAATGGAGATTTTTGCTCTTAAATTTTGACTGAAAAAAACAAACTTTGTCAAATGACATAATGTCAAATGTTGTCATTTCTTATATTTATACATCATCAACTTGAATTTTTTTTTGTATACACACTTTCATTCATAGAAAATATGTACGGTTTTAAAAATGCACTGATTTTGTTTTACTTTCTTTGAGATATCATAGTCTAGTTCACTCTACCTATTACAGTAGTTTGAGATATCATAGTCTAGTTCACTCTAGCTATTACTGTAGTTTGAGATATCATAGTCTAGTTCACTCTAGCTATTACTGAAGTTTGAGATATCATTGTCTAGTTCACTCTAGCTATTACTGAAGTTTGAGATATCATAGTCTAGTTCAGTCTAGCTATTACTGAAGTTTGATATATCATTGTCTAGTTCACTCTAGCTATTACTGTAGTTTGAGATATTATAGTCTAGTTCACTCTAGCTATTACTGTAGTTTGAGATATCATAGTCTAGTTCACTCTAGCTATTACTGAAGTTTGAGATATCATTGTCTAGTTCACTCTAGCTATTACTGAAGTTTGAGATATCATAGTCTTGTTCAGTCTAGCTATTACTGAAGTTTGAGATATCATAGTCTAGTTCACTCTAGCTATTACTGTAGTTTGAGAATTATAGTCTAGTTCACTCTAGCTATTACTGTAGTTTGAGAATTATAGTCTAGTTCACTCTAGCTATTACTGTAGTTTGAGAATTATAGTCCAGTTCACTCTAGCTATTACTGTAGTTTAAGAATTATAGTCTAGTTCACTCAAGCTATTACTGTAGTTTGAGATATCATAGTCTAGTTCACTCTAGCTATTACTGTAGTTTGAGAATTATAGTCCAGTTCACTCTAGCTATTACTGTAGTTTGAGAATTATAGTCTAGTTCACTCTAGCTATTACTGTAGTTTGAGATATCATAGTCTAGTTCACTCTAGCTATTACTGTAGTTTGAGATATCATAGTCTAGTTCACTCTAGCTATTACTGTAGTTTGAGATATCATAGTCTAGTTCACTCTAGCTACTACTTAAGTCACTCAGTGAAAGGGGAATTTTCATTTTTAGGGGGAAAAACTAGACTTATTTTCCGATGGGAAGTAGCCTTTAAATGGCCCCTTCTATATAAGGTAAAAAAGACCCTCTGGCAGTTAACTTCTTGTTTTGAAATTGTTTTGAACTCTCGTTCTTTTAATTATAGTGTTGTTTCGGAGATAGTATGGCGTTAATTTTATGCTTAAATTTTGTCGAAAATCTTTGGATGATTCTGGATAAGATGATTTGTCAAATCAGAATGTCTTTTTTGCTGAAATAACAACGCAAAAGATTCGAGATTTGTAGAATTATTTGTTCTTTTGTATTTTTGTTACATTGCACCTACACAATTATGGTCATATTGGTGACATCCTGTTTGTTTTTGGCAGAGAAAGTCTCCAGACATATTTTAGATTAAACAAAATATATTAGAAGTGTCACCGTGACAACTCCCTCGAGCATCCTTTCAATTCTGAATAAAAGAATTGAAATCATGCCTAGGTTTTTCCCCATGTGAATATTTATATTTTTAATTTTTTTTTGAGACATCAAATGCTTGTAATCAGTGCCCTTTTTTTAAAATAAAAATCGAACTTATTCTCTCCATCTTTTCTCTCTCCCCTTCACCTCTCTTCATCTGTCTCTCTAGAGGATTTTTTAGAATCAAAAACTCAGTTTTTTTATTGGATCACAAAGAACGTGACCATATATTTATAATTGTTTTTGCTGAGGCTATCATTGATTTAATTTATATCGCAGTACCATCGATATGTTTTTGATGATCGATTATTGATACACACCTTAAAATATTGATATTTCTGGCCGAAAAAAATCAAGTATGAAGTATTTTTTAATATTTTTAAATTACATGAAAGTTATAATATTCAATTTGTCTGGTCTTGATACTGTTTTCTTTTAACATTATTGCAAGTAGTCATATTGCATAAGGCAGCTGAACCATGAGGTGTATATTTATACATTTATATATACAGCGTACCACTTGTATTGGACCAGTGAAACATAAATAAAACTGCTTTTCCTGGACCTGGTAGCGCAATTGGTAGAGCGTTGGCTCCAGTTACAGGAGGCCCCGTGTTCAATCCCAGGCCGCAACATACCAAAGTCATTAAAAATGGTAGTGGTAAAGCTTCCTTGCTAATTCTCATGCAAATATAAGTGTAGTTCCATGACTGGTTGGAACTGTGTCAGGATAATGTGACTGGGTGTTGTATCATGTCAGGTGTTCATGGTATGCTAAACACAGTGAATACAGTATTATATCTACTTCAAGTGGACACTGTCTCCAGATAATTGAAATACTGTTAATGGGACAATGAACCCAATAAACAAACATGCTATACACAGTGAATGCAGCACTATATCTGCTTCAAGTGGACACCGTCTCCAGATAACTGAAATACTGTTAATGGGACGATAAACCCAATAAACGGACATACTTATAAAAACAAACATAAAAAATAAGACCTTTTTTACTTCTGGGTAGAAGTTTTTTGAAGAGTTGAAAGAAAACTTAGTACTTAAATAACCTAGATATTAATGTTAAATATCAATTCAGGAAATTATGCTTATTTATTAACATTTTTACAATATTTACTTATTAATGATATTATTTAATTGAACTTTTCATGACATTTATTTGTTCGAAAGTCCTTCTGAAAAAGACCCGTATTGATGACAAATAAATAGAAGGGTTATGTCATATAGGGAGAAAAATCTGCAGCCATTCTGGATCTCGAACCTGGGATCCTCGCTTACAGGGCAAATTCTCTACCGACAGAGCTAACCGGACCACTTACACATCCTCTCCCTACCACCCTGCGACATACACCATGGGCAACTTAAAATTCGTCCTTGAATTTCCACAGACTATATGCTCTACATACAACTCACAAGCACTTCTCAAGCATTTGTACCATAATAACAGCGGGTCATTTAGTTTGGGCGCCATTGTAACATAGGGAGAAAAATGTGCAGCCAGTCCGGGACTCAAACCCGCGACCCTTTGCTCACAGGGCAAATACTCTACTGACTGAGCTGACCAGACCACTTACACATTCTCTCCCTATCACCTGGCTATAGGGAGAAAAATGTGCAGCCATTCTGGAACTCGAACCTGGGACCCTTTGCTAACTGGGCAAAGTCTCTTCCACCAATATGTTCACGGCATGCTATGGACTAGTATCTGACCATATTTTTGTCATGGAAGTGTATTTCAAAAGTATTTCTTAACTCCTTGTGAGTTAAGCTTGGACAATGTCATTAATCATTCAAGCCTGGAAAATGTCATCACGTTTCGAACAGCTGCCTTAAAGCGAATGAATTATGATCAAGAAAAAGGTATTAGGTGTTGAAACATTTGGGGTTTTCAATAATCTTTTTTTTTCCGAACACATTCCAAGCATGGTGACCATAATTTCTTAAATTCTTAACACTGAAAATACATGGAATTAGAATATGATTTGATTTTACTTTTGAGATACCTCGCTGCAACCCCTTATGATCTTTATAGTGACGTCCAGCTGTTTTCGGGAAGGAGACCCCAGAGAACTGTCTGGGTAGAACCACTGGCACACCACAAACCAACTCGAAGACCTAACCACATTAAGTCCTTTGCATTTGTAACTCCTCTGACTGGACCTGGTAGCTTAATAGGAAGAGCATTGACTCCAGGTACGGGAGGCTCCGGGTTCGATCCCGGGCTGCCACATAAGTTATAAATCGTAGTTGTAAAGCTTCCTTGCTAACGCTCAAGCAAATATAAGGGTAGTTCCACGAATGGTTGGCCAGATGTCAGGATAATGTGATGGGATATGTTATCATGGCAAGTGTTTGTGGCAGGCTATACACAGTGAAGGCAGCACTATATGTGCTTCTAGTGGACTCCACACAGTGAAGGCAGCACAAAATGTGCTTCAAGTGGACACCACACAGTGAAGGCAGCACTGTATGTGCTTCAAGAGGACACCACACAATGAAGGCAGCACTGTATGTGCTTCTAGTGGACTCCACACAGTGAAGGCAGCACAATATGTGCTTCAAGTGGACACCACACAGTGAAGACAGCACTACATGTGCTTCAACTGGACACCACACTGTGAAGGCAGCACTATATGTGCCTCAAGAGGACACCACACAGTGAAGGCAGTGCTATATGTGCTTCAAGTGGACACCATACACTGAAGACAGCGCTATATGTGCTTCAAAAGCACACCACACTGTGAAGGCAGCACTATATTTGCTTCAAAAGGACACCACACAGTGAAGGCAGCACTATATGTGCTTCAAGAGGATACCACACTATGAAGGCAGCACTATATGTGCTTCAAGAGGACACCATCACAAAATAACTGATATACTGTTGGAGGTAAGTTAAACCCAACAAACAAACAATTAACCATTCAAATGGCATTAAATTAATTGTTACTGCTGAGACAGAGAACATAACAACAAAAGGAACAATGCTTTGAATGCTTCTTGCTTATATAGTACAATTTCTCTGGCAGGCTTTGTCGAAGTAACTAGTCCTGCTCTTTTCGAGTGGGTGAAAAATCTCATGTATAGTCTAGTAATTGAATTACTCAGGATAGATATTGTCAACAATTCTCTCACTATCTTTCGTGTTCTCACACATGATGCCTGTAACTTTAGTTCTCCTTTGAAACCAACTTTGTTTTGTCATCCATGGTAGAGTGTTGGCCTGGTGTCAGGATAAACAAACATGCTATACACAGTGAAGGCAGCACTATATCTGCTTCAAGTGGACACCGTCTCCAGATAACTGAAATGCTGTTGGTGGGACGATAAACCTTAAAAACAAACATACTATATACAGTGAAGGCAGCACTATATCTGCTTCAAGTGGACACCATCTCTAGATAACTGAAATACTGTTGGTGGGACAATAAACCCAATAAACAAACATGCTATACACAGTGAAGGCAGCACTATATCTGCTTCAAGTGGACACTGTCTCCAGATAACTGAAATACTGTTATTGAGACGGTAAACCCAATAAAAAAACATGCTTTACACAGTGAAGGCAGCACTATATCTGCTTCAAGTGGACATCGTCTCCAGATAACTTAAATACTGTTGGTTGAACGATAAACCCAATAAACAAACATGCTATACACAGTGAAGGCAGCACTATATCTTCTTCAAGTGGACACCGACTCCAGATAACTTAAATACTGTTGGTTGAACGATAAACCCAATAAACAAACATGCTATACACAGTGAAGGCAGCACTATATCTTCTTCAAGTGGACACCGTCTCCAGATAACTGAAATACTGTTGGTGGGACGATAAACCCAATAAACAACCATGCTATACACAGTGAAGGCTGCACTATGTATGCTTCAAGTGAACACTGTCTCCAGATAACTGAAATACTGTTGGTTGGATGATAAACCCAATAAACAAACATGCTATACACAGTGAAGGCTGCACTATGTCTGCTTCAAGTGAACACTGTCTCCAGATAACTGAAATACTGTTGGTTGGATGATAAACCCAATAAACAAACATGCTATACACAGTGAAGGCTGCACTATGTCTGCTTCAAGTGAACACTGTCTCCAGATAACTGAAATACTGTTGGTGGGATGATAAACCCAATAAATAATAAACATCCTTCAGAGTGAAGTGATTGTTGATACGTTAAACCTTTTGTTTCCCTGAATAAGAACGCTTATGCTTCCTGCTATTTGTTACAATGTCATTATTTTCTGGCCTGTATTCACCAACCTTTCCAAGTCACAATTTACATACCAACAATGATCAATCTGACTATAGTGAGATTGAAACAATAATAAGCTTATTTATGAAGTTTCAATGTGATTTTAAGCTCAACGTAGCTTCGTAAAAGTGTCATGCAATAATACAGTCATGTAGCTTAATACATAATGAAGGTATGGTGGATTGAGATCTAGTACTTGAGTAATTCTTGCTTAAGAATAGTTAATGAATACGGGCCTGAGAATGGTTTGTGTATATGGAAGAATGGTAAGTTAATATGGAAGAATGGTTTGAAAGTATGGAAGCATTGTTAGTTAATATGGAAGAATGGTTTGTGAATATGGAAGAATGGTAAGTTAATGTGGAAGAATGGTTTATGAATATGGAAGAATGGTTTGTGAATATGGAAGAATGGTAAGTTAATATGGAAGAATGGTTTGTGAATATGGAAGAATGGTAAGTTAATATGGAAAATTGCTTTGTGAATATGGAAGAATGGTGAGTTAATATGGATGAATGGTTTGTTAATATGGAAGAATTGTTAGTTAATATGGAAGAATGGTAAGTTAATATGGAAGAATAGTTTGAATGTGGAAGAATGGTTAGTTAATATGGAAGAATAGTTTGAATGTGGAAGAATGGTTAGTTAATGTGGAAGAATGCTTTGTGAATATGGAAGAATGGTTTGTGAATGTGGAAGAATGGCTAGCGAATCTGAAAGAATGGTCAGTGGTTATAGAAGAACCCAATAACATTATCTTTGCTCAGGGCCAACCAGTCATGGAACTACTCTTATGTTTGCTTGAGTGTTAGCAAGGGAGCTTTACTATATGACAATTCAACTTTGCTACTTTCAGCTTAAAAATAAAAATGTCTGCAAAATGAAGAAAATTGTACGGCCCTAGAAATTTTTATGACAGGGACTAAAAATTTTGTCTGTCGCAGAAACTGCAATCCCTAATGCATTTACCCAAACTTTACTCTTTGAATCCAAGCAAGAGCATAACAACACTTACATGTAAATGGCCCCCCTTTTGTCAAAACAAAAGCATGACTGCACTATACTGGCCACTATCGGCCCACATAAGAGCACACTAAAATGGCCCCTTTTTGTCCAAGTAAGAGTGAGACGACATGAAATTGGCCCCTATTTTCCAAAGCAAGAGCATAATGATGCTTAAATGTTCTTTATTTGGTTATGCAAGAGCATACTGATATACATAATGCTGGCTTTTCGGGAATTGGATAATCGTTAATATACCCAAATTTTACTCTAGTCGTTTTTTTTTCCCAATATGGTTAAATCAATGATTTGACAGAAGAAAGGCAGCTTACATGTATCTTAATGATTTTATCTGCTTAAACTCTCCCTTGATTACATACTAATTAAAACTCCAGCAAAGTCTGCTTCATCTCACATTACCCACCAACAGCAGTATCATGTAGCATGCAAACCAATCAATTTGTCACAAAAAAGGTTGCCATGGTAACGTATAAAAGCAGCTTTCAAGTCCAGGTGGTATCAATACAGGTTACACCTGCGTGACCTTCTGCAGCATGTGACTGAGGCATGGTGTGTGGGGTCTTGGTGTGTGTGATTGGGATTTGTCAGCAAAAATGCTGATACTGTGCAGCGACATTTCTATCACTATAACACAGGGGCACTTATGAGGTGCCCATGGACTGAACCTGGCAAGTCCATTATATTGACACCAATGAGTCAGACGTAACGCTGTCCCCTTAGCCCTGAGTGTTAGGAGGAAATCCACTACTACCAACTTTAAAGTCTTTGGTTTGACCAGGTCGGGGTTTGAACCCGCGACCTTCCGATCCGCGTAAGCCGACGCTCTACTAATTGAACTATTGCCGCCCGTCCTTTTGGTGTGTGGATTACATTAAATAGAAGTTTTTCTGTGGCAATAATGGTTATTTTTTTTTTAAATAACTATGTTGCCAGTAGTTAAATTCAGAGTTTCAGTCAAAATATCCCTAAGGGGCACAAGTGTTTAAAAGTGGTATCCAACAGCTTGCCTAAATCAAATACATATAACAGTATCAACCCACTGCTTTGGGGAATTTTGGGCATAATTTGTTTATTAATTTATACTTTAGTCTTAATAAATATGACTCTTAACACTAACTGAATTGTTAGGCAGAAGTAACAGCAACCATAAAATTCCTCTGTGAAAAACAAGAAGGCCGTAATAGTCCTTAATTGCTCACCTGAGGACAGGGTTTTTTTAGTAGGCTCTTATATAGGGTCAAGTAATTAAGAGTTATTTAATTTAGAAATAAGGTGAACATAAGTGACCATCAGTGTTGCCACTGGTCTGATAACCTTTTCTAGAATTTGACCTAGTGACCTACTGAATCCACTTAAACCAACTTCAATAATATCTAAGATTTCATACTTGCAAATTTGGTGAAGATTGGATCATAAATATGGCCTCTAAGCATTTTCACAAGGCTTTTCAAAATTTTGACCTAGTGACCTAGTTTTTGACCCCACATGACCTTGTTACAAACTTACACAAGATTCCTTGCAGGCAAACACTCTGGCCATGTTAAATGATGAACTCAGTCAAGATTTCTTGTAGACAAACATTCTGACCAAGTTTGGTCAAGATTGTGCTATAAGTTTGGCCTCTAGTGTGCTAACAAGATATTTCTATGATTTGACCTAGTGACCTACTTGTTCTACCTACTTGACCCAGTTATGAACTCATCCAGGTTTTTAAGCAAGCAAGCATTCTGATCAAGTTTGGTGCAGATTTGCCTGTAAATGTGGCATCTAGTGTGTTCACAAGCTTTTACTAAGATTTGACCTAGTGACCTACTTTTTAACCCCATGTGACCCTGTTACAAACTCGGTCAATCTTTCTTGCAGACAAACATTCTGACCAAGTTTGGATAAAAACTGTAGCCTGTAGCCTCTAGCGTGTTCACAAGCTAAATTGTTGACGACACTCAATGGATGACGGATGACAGAGAAAAGTGCTCAGCTGAGCTTAAAAAACAAGAGAGCAAGATGCCCCCTGGTGGCCATGTTTATTCACCAAATTAAATTCTTTAAACCACTGTTTATTCCTTTTGTCAACTGGCGCTCTGGATAAAGTTTGGTAGAATCTGAGCCAGTGGCATCAGAGTGGGGATCGTTCACAGAATCTGGACGGATGCCTGATGTGCGTCACCAGGCGTAGTGATCACAAAAGCTCGCCCTACATTCAGGTGAGCATAAAAGAAAATAACAACAGACACCTACAACAGTTTCTTAATGAAGAATATGGAAGAATGGCTAGTGAATATAGAAGAATGGTTGGTGAATATGAAAGAATTTGAGTGAATATGGAAGAATGGTTAGTGAATGTGGAAGAATGGTTAGTGAATGTGGAAGAATGGTGAGTGAATATGGAAGAATGGCTAGTGAAAATGGAAGAATGGTTTGTGATTATGGAAGAATGGTTAGTGAATATGGAAGAATGGTTAGTGAATATGGAAGAATGGTTTGTGAATATGGAAGAATGGTTAGTGAATATGGAATAATGGTTAGTGAATTTAGAAGAATGGTTAGTGAATATGGAAGAATGGTTAGTGAATATAGAAGAATGGTTAGTGAATATGGAAGAATGGTTAGTGAATATGGAATAATGGTTAGTGAATATGGAAGAATGGTTAGTGAATATGGAAGAATGGTTAGTGAATATGGAATAATGGTTAGTGAATTTAGAAGAATGGTTAGTGAATATGGAATAATGGTTTGTGAATATAGAAGAATGGTTAGTGAATATGGAAGAATGGTTAGTGAATATGAAATTACTAGTGTATATGGTCCTGAGTGTAGCTGCTTAAGGGTTCATTAAGGAAGTTGTTTTGTTATATTTCCTTATAACACTCTCAATTACTTGTGTCGTGAGACATTTTTCTCTTCTCTATATACCATTCTTAGGTTTCATTCTGTGGAAAGCGAGGAAGCATCAGGGGAATCATGCATTCTAGGAAATGTTGTCATTCTATGTGCTATCTTAATGATTTGTCATCTCCAGGTTTTAAAAAAATGTGGTATAGCTCCCCTGCTAATGCTCAAGCAAATATAAGGGTAGTTCCACGACTGGTTGGCCCAGTGTAAGGATAATGTGACCGGGTCATTCCAGGTGTTTATGGCATGCTATACACAGTGAAGGCAGCACTATATCTGCTTCAAGTGGACACCGTCTCCAGATAACTGAAATACTGTTGGTGGGACGATAAACCCAATAAACAAACATGCTATACACAGTGAAGGCAGCACTATATCTGCTTCAAGTGGACACTGTCTCCAGATAACTGAAATACTGTTGGTGGGACGATAAACCCAATAAACAAACATGCTATACACAGTGAAGGCAGCACTATATCTGCTTCAAGTGGACACCGTCTCCAGATAACTAAAATACTGTTGACAGGAAGATAAACCTTAATAAAAAGGAATCTTATCTCATGGAATTCCAACTTCAAATGGTGATTTAGTTTATATAAATTTATAAGAAGGATTTTGTCTGCATTTAAAAAACTATGGGAGAGATTTTATCTGCCTTTGCTAAAATGAAAAGACGGAATTTTGTCTGGGAGGGATTTTGTCTTACAGATGGTGCTTTTCTATCCAAGTCATTGAATCGTCTTGAAAATTACTAAAAGGGTTCAATTTTAAATGTTATCCGACCACTTTTTTTTATTATCAGGTAGTTTTGTCTTAACCTGAACTTTTACTTGTATCAGTCCCAAAGCTCTGTGTTATGTTTTATTTCTTTTATGTGAGTATTTTTTAAAATTGAAAAGGAACACCTGAATTCAAATTTTTCAGCATTTTTACCTTTATCTTGAATTCAACCAATTTTACAATGTATGTGACCAATCTCAATTAAAGATAAATTCTACTTAGCTATACAGATGAAAAGAAACCACCATTTTTGTTAAGAAAACTTATTTCAAATCTTGAATTTAACTGATTTCAATGGGTGCCTGTGGCCTAGCTGTTAGAGTCGCTGACTCGGTTACCCCTCAGCCAACACTGTGTGGGTTCGAGTCCCGGTCGGTTTTCCAGCTAACCTGTGGTACGCCAGTGGTTCTACTCAGACATATGTCTGGGGTTCTTACCAATAATTAGCTGGACATCGCAAATATGACCATAATTGTGTCCATGCGCTGTAACAAAAAAACAAAAGGGGTGCCCGTGGTGTAGTAGTAGAGTCACTGATTTGTAACTCCTCTGACTGCTTTTTCTCTCACCACATGGGTTCGAGTCCCGTTTGGGGCGAAGGATTATTTAACTTGCGTAGTTTTGGTTTTAACCTGATTATGCTCTATTCACATTTAACTTTATATTTGGCGCCGTATGACCTGTTAAGTGTCGGTGTGCCATAAAACCCAAATAAATAAATAAACTTAATGTAAGACGGTCTTCCAGCTGACTTACGGTGCACTGGTGGTTCTACCGAGTCACCAAAATAGCTGGACATTGCTATAATGATCATAAATTGCAGCAATGCATTTCAAAACAATTTAACTAATCTCACTCAGAAATCAACATTTTATATTCTTCTTGATAGCAATATTAATTGTATTTGGTATATTTTTTTTTCCAACCTTGAATTTAACCATTTTCTGGCTGGAAAAACATATTTTTATAAAACATATCCCACCATAATGGTATTTCCAGCAAGTTAAGGGCTAACACATGTCAGAAACAAAGGTATTTTTATATATTGAGTACTTCTGTTGCATAGTTATAGGTAAAGTGTGATTTTCATTAATTGACGCAACTAGACCCCTCAGTGCTGTGATTATAGGAAGAGAAATTCCAGGCAGGTGTACCGATAACCTATATTGATACCACCTGGACCGAGCAGTTTTTATACGTTTCCATGGCAACCTTTTTTGTGTGTGTGACAAATTGATTGGTTTGCATGCTACATGATACTGCTGTTGGTGGGTAATATGAGATGAAGCAGACTTTGCTGGAGTTTTAATTAGTATGTAATCAAGAGAGAGTTTAAGCAGCTAAAATCATTAGGATACATGTAAGCTGCCTTTCTTCTGTCAAACTCATTGATTTTACCATATTGGAATGCAAAGAGGGCTCCTGTATATATTGAAGTGGCTTGTGACTACTCCCAGCAGGCATTCGTATTAAAAGGGGTGGGTGGGTCGAGGATCGGAACCGCAAGTCCTAGGCCAAAACGGCCCCAACCCCCTTTTAATATGAATGCCATCATAGGGGGACTACACGTCCACCATTTTGCCCCTTTTTCAGCATACATGGGCGAAGCCTTGGACCTCCCGTACCTAGAGCTGATGCTCTACCAATGGTGCTTTTGTATGTGGTTCTGTATCCGAGTCATTTTATGGTTATTTCACTTATATTAATTCCTAAATTCAAAGTGACCAGACTTGGTAGAGCGTTGGCTCCAAGTACGGGAGGCCCGAGTTTGAACTCGTGCTGTGACATACCAAAGTCATAAAAAAAATGGTAGTTGTATAGCTCCCTTGCAAATGCTTAAGCAAACATAAGGGTACTTCTATGACTGGTTGGCCCGGTGTAAGAATGATGTGACTGAGTGTGGTATCATGCCAGATTTTCATTGCATGCTATACACAGTGAAGGCAGCACAATATCTTCTGCAAGTGGACACTGTCACCAGATGACTGAAATATTGTTGGCGAGACGATAAACCCAACAAACAAACATAAATCGAAAGTAATTTTATTTTTCCAGTAAGTTAATAATGTATTAATAAAAAAATGACCTCTTCTGGTAGCTTTAATTGGTTTAACTATGATAACTTGTCACATGAAAGTTTCATGCCCAAACTGGGTTTCAGACCTCTCCAGCTTGAGGTTGAGGAGTTACAAGTCAGTGAATCTACGAGCCATAGGCACCCCTATAGAAAACCATGTTAGAACAATCCAATCATGAAAAAAATGCTTTAATCACCTTACAACCAATTTGTAGACATCGGAGAAAACACTGCTTTTCGTTAAAAAAAAATACTACGGTTTAAGCTAATTCATTAGAGCTAATGATGCTTTGCTTTGGCTAGAATTTTTTTATGTTTAATGAAAGCAATCCATGGTTTGTTTTTGTTTTACATTATGTCTTTATGTAATTTGAAACTAAATACATGTTTTCTGTCTCATAACTTTCCTTTTGAACTAGACATGTTTTTTAATCAAGGAAACATTTTATGTGGATTTCTGAAAAATTATTTTTGCCATCACAGCATCATTACGCATGAGAAAAACTCATCGTCAGTTTATTAAGACGGATCCAGACTTTGCTGCGATGAGTAATAAACATCTATATGATGAAGCATCATTAGCGAATGAGAAAAGCTGGTTCCCTTTGTCTGGAATTTCTGAAGATATTGCTTAAAATTTACATTTTTGGGCTGGACAAAATCACTCCTGGACAAAATCCCTTTCAGTCATTATGGCATTGTGACCAGAATCCCTTCCGTTTTCCAAGGCAGACAGAATCCGTCCCATTTTCTAAAGCAGACAGAATGCCTCCCATTTTCTAAAGCAGACAGAATCCCTCCCATTTTCTAAAGCAGACAGAATCCCTCTCATTTTCTAAAGCAGACAGAATCCCTCCCATTTTCTAAAGCAGGCAGAATCCCTCCCATTTTCTAAGGCAGACAGAATTCCTCCCATTTTCTAAAGCAGACAGAATCCATCCCATTTTCTAAAGCAGACAGAATCCCTACCATTTTCTAAGGCAGACAGAATCTCTCCCATTTTCTAAAGCAGACAGAATCCCTCCCATTTTCTAAAGCAGACAAAATCTCTCCCATTTTCTAAAGCAGACAGAATCCATCCCATTTTCTAAAGCAGACAGAATCCTTCCATTTTCTAAGGCAGACAGAATCTCTCCCATTTTCTAAAGCAGACAGAATCCCTCCCATTTTCTAAAGCAGACAGAATCCCTTCCATTTTCTAAAGCAGACAGAATCTCTCCCATTTTCTAAAGCAGACAGAATCCCTCCCATTTTCTAAAGCAGACAGAATCCATCCCATTTTCTAAAGCAGACAGAATCCTTCCATTTTCTAAAGCAGACAGAATCTCTCCCATTTTCTAAAGCAGACAGAATCCTTCCATTTTCTAAAGCAGACAGAATCCCTCCCATTTTCTAAGGCAGACAGAGTCTCTCCCATTTTCTAAAGCAGACAGAATCTCTCCCTTTTTCCAAAGCAGACAGAATCCCTCCCATTTTCTAAGGCAGACAGAATCTGTACCATTTTCTAAAGCAGACGGAATACCTCCCATTTTCTAAAGCAGACAGAATCTCTCCCATTTTCTAAAGCAGACAGAATCCCTCCCATTTTCTAAAGCAGGCAAAATCTCTTCCATTTTCTAAAGCAGACAGAATCCCTCCCATTTTCTAAAGCAGACAGAATCTGTACCATTTTTTAAAGCAGACGGAATACCTCCCATTTTCTAAAGCAGACAGAATTCCTCCCATTTTTTAAGACAGACAGAATCTCTCCCATTTTCTAAAGCAGACAGAATCCCTCCCATTTTCTAAGACAGACAGAATCTCTCCCATTTTCTTAAGCAGACAGAATCCCTCCCATTTTCTAAAGCAGACAGAATCTGTTCCATTTTCTAAAGCAGATACAATCTGTTCCATTTTTTAAAGCAGACAGAATCTCTCCCATTTTCTAAAGCAGACAGAATCCCTTCCATTTTCTAAGGCAGACAGAATCTCTCCCATTTTCTAGAGCAGACAGAATCTGTTCCATTTTTTAAAGCAGACAGAATCCCTCCCATTTTCTAAAGCAGACAGAATCTCTCCCATTTTCTAAAGTAGACAGAATCCCTCCCATTTTCTAAAGCAGACAGAATCTCACCCATTTTCTAAAGCAGACAGAATCCCTCCCATTTTCTAAAGCAGACAGAATCTCTCCCATTTTCTAAAGCAGACAGAATCTGTTCCATTTTTTAAAGCAGACAGAATCCCTCCCATTTTCTAAAGCAGACAGAATCCCTCCCATTTTCTAAAGCAGACAGAATGTCTCCCATTTTCTAAAGCAGACAGAATCTGTCCCATTTTCTAAAGCAGACAGAATCCCTCCCATTTTCTAAAGCAGACAGAATCTCTCCCATTTTCTAAAGCAGACAGAATCTGTTCCATTTTTTAAAGCAGACAGAATTCCTCCCATTTTCTAAAGCAGACAGAATCCCTCCCATTTTCTAATGCAGACAGAATCTGTCCCATTTTCTAAAGCAGACAGAATCTCTTCCATTTTTTAAAGCAGACAGAATCCCTCCTATTTTCTAAAGCAGACAGAATCTCTCCCATTTTCTAAAGCAGAGAGAATCCCTCCCATTTTCTAAAGCAGACAGAATCTCTCCCATTTTCTAAAGCAGACAGAATCCTTCCCATTTTCTAAAGCAGACAGAATCTCTCCCATTTTCTAAAGCAGACAGAATCCCTCCCATTTACTAAAGCAGACAGAATCCTTCCCATTTTCTAAAGCAGACAGAATCTCTCCCTTTTTATAAAGCAGACAGAATCCTTCCCATTTTCTAAAGCAGACAGAATCCCTCCCATTTTCCAAGGCAGACAGAATCCTTCCATTTTCTAAAACAGACAGAATCTGTCCCATTTTCTAAGGCAGACAGAATCTCTCCCATTTTCCAAGGCAGACAGAATCTCTCCCATTTTCTAAAGCAGAGAGAATCCCTCCCATTTTCTGAAGCAGACAGAATCCTTCCCATTTTCTAAAGCAGACAGAATCCTTCCCATTTTCTAAAGCAGACAGAATCCCTCCCATTTTCCAAGGCAGACAGAATCCTCTCATTTTCTAAAGCAGACAGAATCCGTCCCATTTTCTAAAGCAGACAGAATCTCTCCCATTTTCTAATGCAGACAGAATCTCTCCCATTTTCTAAAGCAGACAGAATCCCTCCCATTTTCTAAAGTAGAAAGAATCCATCCCATTTTCTAAAGCAGACAAAATCTCTCCCATTTTCTGAAGCAGACAGAATCCCTCCCATTTTCTAAAGCAGACAGAATCCCTCCCATTTTCTGAAGCAGACAGAATCTCTCCTATTTTCTAAAGCAGACAGAATCTCTCCCATTTTCCAAAGCAGACAGAATCCCTCCCATTTTCTAAAGCAGACAGAATCTCTCCCATTTTCTAATGCAGACAGAATTCCTCCCATTTTCTAAAGCAGACAGAATCTCTCCCATTTTCTAAAGCAGACAGAATCTGTACCATTTTCTAAAGCAGACAGAATCTCTCCCATTTTCTAAAGCAGACAGAATCTCTCCCATTTTCTAAAGCAGACAGAATCTCTCCCATTTTCTAAAGCAGACAGAATCTGTACCATTTTCTAAAGCAGACAGAATCTCTCCCATTTTCTAAAGCAGACAGAATCTGTACCATTTTCTAAAGCAGACAGAATCTCTCCCATTTTCTAATGCAGACAGAATTCCTCCCATTTTCTAATGCAGACAGAATCTCTCCCATTTTCTAATGCAGACAGAATTCCTCCCATTTTCTAAAGCAGATTCCGTCCCAATTTCCAAGGACGACAGAATATCTCTCATTAATTTTTCAAGACACTATCAGTAAAAAAAAACGTAAAAAAAAAATGTTGTAGTGGTCAAGTCACCAGCTTGTAACTACTCTCACTGCTTAGCCTCTTACCGCCTGGGTTCAAGTCCCATTTAGAGTGAAGGACTTCATGCAGGAAGGTCTTCCATCTGACCTGCAGTGTGTCGGTGGTTCTACCTAGACTTTTGTCTGGGATCTTTCTCCGCCAAACAGCTGGACATCGGTACAATGATCATAATTGGTCACTGTGTTGCATCTGAAGAACAAAGTTAAGCCAAAAAACTTTACTATCACTGTATCATCATCATTGAGCATGTTCTGGGTTTTTTTTCAATGAAAGAAACTGATTTGTGAGACATTATGTTGAGATACATTTCCAGGCATCATTACTGCATGTTTAATACTTTCTTTTATCTTTTTGTAGAGATAGATTCCACATCTTTGATGGCAACTTCAAGGGATTTTCAAATGAATTTTTAGAAGCATAAATTTTTTTTTTTTTGTAATTTTTTCATTTGTCATCAAAATATTAAAAGCTATACACCATTGGAAAGCTCTTGAAATTCATATTTTTAAAAATACAATATTTTGTTACAAATTTATAAATGCTCAAAAAAAATTAATACACAGAAATAAATAAAATTAAACAAAATGACAAGTGTATATTTTTTTGTTGTATTTTTTAAACTATCAAAATATAGTTTCGATATTTAAAATACTTCATAAAAGCTGTTTAATTTGATATAAAATTCAGTAAAATAGACTGAAAACACACACAAAAAAAACAGTAGTGAATTGAAGACGGCACATAATTCCAGATTTTGGCCTGCATAAGCTTCTGCCTTGAAAGATGGCTGCCTTAAACTGTCTTATCAGTGCCTATGACATCACATGGAAACTATCATTTGATATAAATTCAGTAAAAAAGACTGAAAAATTTAAAAAACAGCAACACAGTGGTGAATTGAATAAAGCACATATTTGTAGATTTCGGCCTGCATTAGCTTCTGCCATCAAAGATGGCTGCCTTAAACTGTCTTATCAGTGCCTATGACATCACATGGAAACTATCATTTGATATAAAATTCATTAAAATAGACTGAAAAATTAAAAAACAACACAGTTGTAAATTGAATAAAGCACATATTTCTAGATTTTGGCCTGCATTAGCTTCTGCCTTCAAAGATGGCTGCCTTAAACTGTCTTATCAGTGCTTATGACATAACATGGAAACTATCATTTGATATAAAATTTATTAAAATAGACTGAAAAATTAAATAAAAAAAACAACACATTTGTGAATTGAATAAAACATTTCTAGATTTCAGCCTGCATTAGCTTCTGCCTTCAAAGATGGCTGCCTTAAACTGTCTTATCAGTGCCTATGACATCACATGGAAATTGTGTATTGAAATTGATAAAAAAAACACTTTTTCTTTAAAAATATAATTAGTATCAGCTAAGTACCATCAGGTATTTACCCTTTCCTTGCTGGAAACACCATTAGGTTTTCTATTCATTTCATTTCTTTACAAACATAAAATATTTATAATATAACCTTATTGTATAATAAAACACAAAACGCATATAGGAATGCCACAGAACGGTATACTTTAATCAAATAATATTCAACAAGACACACTCAAGCAATAGATTCTGGGGGGGGGAAAAAAAGGCACCAGTTTGATCATCTGGCTCAATGTCCTTATACAATAACACTGGAAAACGCTGTTCAAGACAGCTACAAAATGTCCGGAGTCACTGCTGCTTTCACACGCACAAAACACTCATCTCAATGACTTGCCATGGTAACAAAAAATACCATACTAAAAAGATAAACAACTATTAGTAAAAACATACAAAAACGCATCTTATAAACACCTGACACCTTATATACAATACTTGCAAAATTAGTCAAAATTATATCAAAACAATACATTTTAGAAAATTTTCCAAAATTAAATGTGCACTGTATCCAGTCTGAGCATCAAATGACGATTTCAATACCCTCTGAGCACGAGGGAAACTATTACTAGTACACTTGAATAACTACACAAGCGTTACACAAAACGGACCAGTAATAAATACATTTAGGTGTATGTTCTATGTAAGTAAGTAAGTAGACTGGGTGATGTTTCTAGAAAGTTTAGTTTTAACCTATTTATTTATAGCCGATTAGGAAACAGACTTTCAAATTATATTTATCCCTCTTGACTGCCCTCATGCTGGGCAGAACAGTACTTAGGTACCGAGTACCTGGAGCAATGTGCAGTAAATATTTTAGTTTTAACCAAATTATTTAAAGTCGATTGGGAAACATACTTTCAAGTTATATTAATCCCTGTTGACCGCTCCCTTCCTGGGTAGAACCACTACTCAGGTACTGGAGCAATGTGCAGTAAATAGTTTAGTTTTAACCAAATTATTTAAAGTCGATTGGGAAACAAACTTTCAAGTTATATTAATCCCTCTCGACTGCTCACTTCCTGGGTAGAACTAGTAGTCAGGTACTGAAGCAGTGTGCAGTAAATAGTTTAGTTTTAACCAAATTATTTAAAGTCGATTGGGAAACAAACTTTCAAGTTATATTAATCCCTGTTGACTGCTCACTTCCTGGGAAGAATCAGTAGTCAGGTACTGAAGCAATGTGCAGTAAATAGTGTAGTTTAAGCCTATTTATTTATAGTCCATTGGAAAATAATCTTTCAACTTATATTAATCCCTGTTGACCGCTCACTTCCTGGGCAGAACCAGTATTCAGGTACTGAAGCAATGTGCAGTAAATAGTCTTGCTTAATGACTTATATTATATTGTCATTTTTGGATCTCGAACCCGGAACTCCAATCCGGAGTCCAAAGTGGTCTAGTGGTTTGTAGAAAGTTAAAGGATATTGTGCCTTTATCTTGTCAGAGATGCCAAGGTTTTTTGTCATAGATCCTTCCTTTATGATTCGTTTGGTCAACGAGACACGCTTAATGATGTGTTTTTTTTATCGACACGACCTCCCCTCCCCCCATCTCAAATATACTCAATGGGCTAATTGCAGCAAAAACATCAAAGTAATATTTGAAGACAATCAAGATTTGTTTCAACTGCAGGCTTTGTGTAATGTCATCTGAGACTTTATGTTGATGTGAGACGAGAGATGTAACCTCAGAATACGTCCTTTGTGGAACTTGACTCAACAAAGTTGCAGATAAAAATGGAATGCACTAGAATGCAGTCTTATTTTCTGATTACTTTTTTGTTTTAAATCAGGAATTTTAAATGAAAAATAGCTCATAAACTGTCACTTTGAAAGGGTTGAACTTTAAATTTTAAATAAAGTTTGTGATGGAACAATTACTAGAACACAAAAAACTTGACACATAAATGTTGCCAAGTAGCAAAATGTTGAACACCCTAAAAAATCAACACCACAAGAAACTCAGATAAGAGAAGTACAACTTCTCCTAACTCTTTTATTTATACATAAGGCTTGGTTGAGCATTATGGGATATACAGCTCCTTTATTTTTCCACCAAACCCTCTATACCAGGTACTCATTAGAATCGTCTTGGTGAGACAATTTCAATGAGTACCCACTCTACAGGGTTTGGATAAGAATTATTGGATATACAGCTCCCGCTACCTCCTTTATTCCGCCACCAAACCCTCTATACCAGGTACTCATTAGAATAGTCTTGATGAGACAATTTCAATGAGTACCCACTCTACAGGGGTTGGATAAGAATTATGGGATATACAGCTTCTTTATTCCTCCACCAAACCCTCTATACCAGGTAGTCATTAGAATTGTTTCAAACAATTACAATAAGTACCTACACTATAGGGCAAGAATTATGGGAGATACAACTCCTGCTTACTTTTATTTCTCCTCCTAACCCTTAAAACCTGGTACCCATTAGAATCCTCTCAATAAGACCATTTCAACGAGTACCTACATTATAGGGCTTAGTTGAGAATTATGGGATATATGTCTAAATCATTTATTCCCCGTACAAACCCTACATACCTGGTACTCCTTGAGATCTTCTCCATGAGACAATTTCAGTGAGTACAAATAAAGGGTTTGGTTGAGAATTATGGGATATATAGTTCACCACAGAATTAGATTTTCCATTCTTTCTGTTACATTTTCCTAGATTTAGTGATTATCAGTCCCTCCTTTCACCACTGTTGTAGCGCTGAGAGAAACAATTTCTTTGCTCCAAATCAAATTAGATGAGAAATATAGGCTGAAGCAATCAACACAAAGTGCTAATTTGACTTAATTACACCACCCAGCCTTTTATCCTGGAAATGGTGCACATGTTGTTTTTTTCTGTCTGTTATTTTTATTGCAATTACAATTTTCTAAAGTAATGCTGTCGTATTTTTGTGTGTGTGTGCTGCTTTTTATTTTTAGTAGTGTTGTTGTATTTTTTGTTGTTGTTTCCTATGGTTTGGTTAATGTTGTTTCTTGTGTTTCAGTTTTTTGATCTAGTGGTTTAGAATGATTTTTTTTTATCCTAGGAAAATTTAAAACGGTATCCATCTTGTCTGCTGCTAGGTATTTAATGGCGTTTTCCGCTGAAAGTGGTGTGCAAACTCAATTCTTCTGATTGCTATTCTTAATTTGCCTTGTTTTACTCTAGCTTTGTTATTACCAAAAGAGCTTTCAGTCCTTGGGCTGCCAGTTGTGAAAATAACCAGTTTAGGTAAATAATGTAGATCCATATCAGGCAGTTTCTTGCTGGAAGCTGTCAAAGTAGCATCTGCGCTTTTTGATGCAGAATTTCTACTGATAGGTTTGGTAATATTTATGTGTATTTTTTTGGGAGGCAAAATTGCGTAGATTTGTATAAAGGTTGATAACAAATATGGCTTGGTAAGGGTAAAAAAGCTGTAAAAGCCACATTTCTAGAGAAAATTGGAATAGATAGTTCCCACATCAGTGAAAATCCCTTATCTTGGCAGCCATCTTTGATGGTAACTTCAAGGGATTTTCATATGAATTGTATAGAAGGGTAAATTTTATTTTCTTGTAATTTCTTCATTTGTGGTCCGATAATTAAAAGCTATACACCACTGGAAAGCTCTTAAAATTCATATTTTTAGAATACAATATGTTTACAACTGATAAATGGATAAAGATTTAATACACAGAAATAAATAAAACTATTGGCTCTCACTTAAAACAAAATGAACAGTGTATCATTTTTGGTTGTATTTCTTTAACCTTTTAAACTATCAAAAAATAGTTTGATATTTAAAATACTTTATAAAAGCTGTTAAATTTGATATAAAGTTCAGTAAAATAGACTGAAAAATAAAAACACAGTGGTGAGTTTAATACAGCACATATTTCCCGATTTCGGCCTGCATTAGCTTCTACCCACAAAGATGGCTGCCTTAAACTGTCTTATCAGTGTCGATGACATCACATGGAAACTATCTATTCTAGCTATGTGCACTGTGTATACAGTCAGACTTTGAAAACCAGTTTTTAATGAAGCAGCTTTTTTGAAAATGAAAGTCACCAGTGTCTGTGTTTTTGTGTGTGTTTTCTGTTCCTCAAAAACTGTCAATGAGTCACACTTCAGATATATACTTTTGATTCATGTCTTCTTTGCCACACTGCTGTGTGTGCATTGTTGCAAACACATTCCTGATCAAATCGATAACTTAACACCTTACAAAGTTATCGAAAATAAAGGCACCACATTGTAAATTACAGATTTTTGTATAAATGTGCAACATGTAAATAAAACTATTGTGAGATTGCGTTTAGATATCAGATAAAACTTAAGTTAGAGCTTTCTGTTAAGTCATAAAAAGGTTTTCACCATTTACGAACTAATTTAAATATCTGTTCACTAGCAGTGCAGAACACCAAACCTGGTAGAGCAATCAGTAGAGTGTCGGCTCAAGGTACGGGAGGCCCCGGGTTTGATCCTGGGCCACGATATTTTTAAAAAAGTCATAAAGAAATGTATTGGCTTAGCTTACTTGCTTACTCTCAAGCAAATATAAGGGTAGTTCCACAACTGGTTGGCCCGGTGTCAGGATAATGAGACTGGGTGTGGTATCATGCCAGGTCTTCACTGCATGCTATACACAGTGAAGGCAGCACTAGATCTGCTTCAAGTGGACACCGTCTCCAGATAACTGAAATACTGTTGGTGGGACGATAAACCCAATAAACATGCTATACACAGTGAAGGCAGCACTATATCTGCTTCAAGTGGACACCGTCTCAAGATAACTGAAATACTGTTGGTGGGACGATAAACCCAAAAAACATGCTATACACATTGAAGGCAGCACTATATCTGCTTCAAGTGGACACCGTCTCCAGATAACTGAAATACTAT
The DNA here is from genome assembly GCA_007844125.1 of Sinonovacula constricta. Classification (NCBI taxonomy): domain Eukaryota; kingdom Metazoa; phylum Mollusca; class Bivalvia; order Cardiida; family Solecurtidae; genus Sinonovacula; species Sinonovacula constricta. Next base: position 7,992,748 of record CM017573.1, read on the forward strand.
TGGTGGGACAATAATCCCAATAAACTAAACAATATTTGATATAATTAAGAATTATTATATTTTTTTTAGCCTTAAACACTCAGATACCTCCTTAAGACTAATGTTGTGTCTTAAATTCCAGCTTTGTACATGTAAAGTAGACATTCTAGCATCCGCTATACCATCTCGCTTTATGATCTTAAACGGCCACATGAACCCCTGGAATTGGTGCTGGCCAAATCGGTGGTATCCATTATTAATGATGTAATTATTTTCTCTCCACAAACCTTAAGAAAATTGAGCCGGTGACGAGATACAGTTGAGAGATTATTATCGACTTCAATTCTAGCATGTTTTGGATAATTAAATCAAATCTAAGCCATAACTTGGTGCTGTATTAAAAAAAAAGGGCACCGGACAAAGTTAGTGAGGAAGGTGTTTTTTTTGGTTCGTTTTTAGTTTGGTTAATTTTTAATTTGGTTTTTAGCTGCTAAACTATGACACAATGTTTATTTTTGGTTGACTTTTGCAAATATTTGTGCAGGAATCATCCAGATGAATGTTTAAGTAGAACAACCATATGGGTGCACATGGCACAGTGGTAGAGTCGCAACTTGTAAGTCCTCTGACTGCTTAGCCCTCTCACTGTGTGGGTTCGAGTCTCATTCCGGGTGAAGGACTTAAATATAGGAAGATCTTCCAGCTGACTTGAAGTGCAGACATATGTCTTGGGTTAGCTGGAAAACTTCCCCTATAAAAATTCTTGACCCGACATTTGAACTTGCATGGTGAAAAGCCAACATGTCAGAAAAAGTTTGTAACTCAACTTGGTCACCGTTGCCCTCATAATGATCTTTGTTTTTAGCTCACCTAAGCTTAAGCTTAGGGGAGCTTTTGTAATTGCCCACTGTCTCGTGTCTGCCATCCGTCATCCAGCATCATGTATCACGCGTCACATGCCGTCATCATTTAAACAAAATCTCCTCTTAAACAGCTGGCCCAAATTCAACCAAACTTCCTTAGAAGCGTCTGTAGGCAGGGCAACAAAAATGTGTTAAAAGAATTTTTTGTTCAGTTAGAAAAACATAGCTACCAGGGACTTGCCAATTTTCAATAATTACGACTATATTGGAAAATTTGGAAAATCTTCTTGCCTAAAAATGCAAGAATTAGAGCCTCTATATTTGGTATACATGTTCCTTGTGTTTCCTTGTATCAAGATTGTTCAAAGAATTTTGATCCATTAAAAAAACATGGCTACCAGGGGCATGGCTAGTGTTCATATTTGGCCATTAAGTAAAAAAAAAAAGAAACTGTTTGTTAAAATATTGCTTGTGTCCATGCATTATAATTATTTCTTGTTTTCAAAACATTGCTGAAATTCCTTGCATATTTTGTTTTAATGTCTTTGGCCCTCAGGTGAGCGATGTAGGGTCAGCCTGGCCCTCTTATTCAAGCCATTGGTATTCTGTTAACTGAACACTTTTCCAGTTATGTTTTGAAATATATGAAATCTTTATTTCTGGTTTGTTCAAACATTGATTATATGCCTTGCTTATTTTGTCTTGATATAGAGCCATCATGGCCCTCTTATTTAATCTGTTGGTTTTGTGTTAATTGAATACTTTTCCAGTTTTGTTTTGAAAGATGTGAAATCATTATTTCTGTTTATTTACAGAGTTGCAGTGGGGTTGAGGCATTCCTGTTATCTGTCTATAATTTGGTGAGTAGAAACTTTTATTTTAATTTATTTATTTATGTACTCAACTACGAACATGTTATATTTTATCACTCAACCTACAGATTACTACAACCTGGGCTAAGTGTTGTAAAATTTAAAAATTGAATCAGAGACCAACCCTCTGGCATCTCATTGGTCAGATTTGAGCTGAAAATCTGACCAATCAGATGCTTAAGAATGATCTAAGATTCTTTGAACCCTTGGCCTGAGATTATAAAGCTTGAGTGTGAGACTAAAGTCAGGTATCTGATTGGTCAGATTTCAATTTAAACTTAAAATCTGACCAATCAGATGCTAAAGAACAATCTAAGTTTGGGCCGCTGGCCTGAGATTATAAAACATTGAGCTTGAGTCTGATATCAATATCAATAATCTGATTGGTCAGATATTTAATTTTATTTAAATTGCAGCCAATCAAATCCCAGTGAAGGATCTCAAACTCCATTTCAAAGTTTAATAATGGATCCAGTGCATTATACATTTCTTGTTGACATTGCATGAAAAAAAGAATATCTCTACATCATATTGAATATGGGAATGCATTATTACCACTTATTTCATGTTTGAATGTAAACATGTTATTTCAGTAGATTCTGCATAATTACAATGTTCTTGTCAAATGTGCCTATAATAAGCAATCCATTAGTGAAATAACCTGGAAAGTTACCTGGGAAAATATCCTCAGAAATAACCTGACCTGGGAAATAACCTGGTAAATAATCTGGTAAATAGCCTGGGAAAATAACCTGACCTGGAAAATAACCTGAGAAAATAACCATGGAAATAACCTGACCTGCAAAATAACCTGGTAAATAACCCAGAAAATAACCTGACCTTGGAAATAACCTGACCTGGAAAATAACCTGGGAAAATAACCTGGGGGAAATAAGCTAACCTGGGCAATAAGCTGACCTGCAAAATAACCTGGGAAATATACTGACCTGGAAAATAACCTGGGAAAATAACCTGGGAAATAACCTGACCTGGGAAATAAACTGACATGGAAAATAACCTGGGAAATAACCATTTTTAGACAAATCCCTTCTGGGCTAAAACCCTCCTGTTATATTGGAAGGGCCGTACCAAAGCCCTTCTGTCACTTACCTCATTAGGTCAGTAGGTCTTTTCCTACCTGGAGAAAATCTCTTCCCTTACTTTTGCTGTCAAGGACAAAATCCTTCCTGTGATTTTTCAGGTATACGATAAATATCACAATGCCCTATGACATTACTTTGTTTTAGGTGAACGTTTCATTCTATTACCCTGAAAGATATAAGATATTCATATATAACATCCCAATAATAGTTCATAGATGAAAACTTATTTCTTTCATGTGATCAAACATGTGATATAATCAAGTTAGATAGTTTCTTATTGTATTTTATACAATAGATTGGACTTCTTTACTTTGAAAATTTTGACATTTTGATGTCTTATACATGCTGGTTGAAGTTTTGCGTACAAGTTCTAGGTTTTCTTCATACTATAAACCCTTTACTTGAAAACCAATAAGTATGTGTACTGTGTACAGTGCTCCAGATAAGTATCGTTTTATCGTTTTTACGAATTGATTTTGATGTAAAACGAATTGAAATGAAAATCTTATCACATTAAAGCGATTTGGGGAAGTGAAAAGCGATTTACCGGTACAATCTGTTTCCTCATCGTTTACAGTAAAAATGATCAAGGCAGAAATGTATATACACTCCCATTGGAGCAAACTTACAGGGTAAAAGATAGAGGTGCACCATTTAATTGGTTACATATGAATTAAACAGTCAAATCAGAGGTATGCCACATGATGTGCTAGGGTAAAAATCGCCGTGTATAATTAGCGCAATGCTTCTAGGAAACTGGTCTGGTTTTAAAAAACTGTCAAAAAAATCTTGTAGCGAAAACTAAAAAAATATCTGGAACACTGGAACACCATTTGCCCCATTCACGTAATGGTGTTTCCAGCAAACAAAGGGTAAAACACTTAAATAGTTGAGCAAGATGTCCTTTGGGTCGCTCTTATAATCAGAATAAAATTTTGCATAGAGATTTGGTCTACCAGCGAATGACAAGTTTTGAAACTTGATCCCATCAAAGCAGACTGGACACAAGTTCTCTTACATACTAGAGTTGAATTAGGGTAATAAAACAGTACACCAGTCTCTTGTCAACTGCTTCAGCAGCAAAAAAAAAAAGCAACCCTCAACAGGAAACGTATTTGGATGGGCTATCTGTGGACTTAATTGAGAAAGATGAACAAATGGTTCTCGACACTTTGTCGTTTACATATAATGGCTTGTTATGTGATACTCTACTTGTACTTTAAGAAGGTTTTTTGTGACAGTGACAAAAAATATGTTGAGAGTTTTTAATTGCTGTCTTAAGTCTGAAATTGTTGACTAATTACCTACAAGTATGACTTGGTTAGACTGTTACAATGTACTTAAACAGCTAATTGCCAGTCACTGTATTATTTTTAGTTTTTTTTGTAAAGACAAGTGCTGTGTTATGCTTTTGTTTTCAAATAGATGTAGGGCATTTTTATCCTGCCTTCATGCGTAAATGTGCAGGATGAAGCCTTGCCGAATAAACTTAGTGATATCCAGTCAATAGGTCACGTGACCAAACCACGCGTATGAATACACTGTTTACATTAGTTATGTTCACACGCTCTTAATGAAACGTGTCATTAATGCTCTTTCGCCGATTCATGTAATTATTCATGGAATTTTTTAACATTTATGTATGTTGACATGTAGAATAAATATATATATTTTAATTTGAACAGAGGTTCATGTCTGAGTATAGAAAGAGTAAAGCAGCTATTGTTTTTCCGTTATATTTCTCCAGTCTTCCTGGTTTGTTTACCGATATAAAGCAGGATAAATTGAATACATGGTTGGTGCCGAGAATAAGAAACTTTACCTGGTTTGCTTCGAGGCGTATCTTGGCTCGCTAAAGCTTGCCAAGATATTCGCTTCTGGCTCACCAGATAAACTTTCTCATTCTCGGCACCAACCATGTATTCTCTATATAAACAGGATCTTTTTAATGTAACAACAATTAATATGGTTGCTTTAGAGAAAAAATTGGGTCCATACTGTCAGATAGCACCTTTAACAGATATGACAGTTATTGACCGTTAGAATTAACTTGAGACTAAGAAATATGCTGCTTATGTTCAGCTATCTATTTATAGAAACAAATTCCGAAGATGGAAGCTCAAAAGACACAGCAAGTGAGACCGGCTAGTTAAAGAAAATTGTTGATCTGTAAAAATGAAAAAAAGAAATAAATAATTAAAAAAATGATCCAAATACAAAATTTAAAAAAGTGAAATTGAATAATGAAATTAATGGGAAAAACATTCAGTAAGAAAGTATACAAAATAAAAAAACAACAACAGGGAGTGGGGAACCAGCGACCTTCAGTTCTTGTAGATTGGACGCTCTTACCACTGTGCCAACTAACTTTCTCCTAGTTCGTTCATCAAATAATTATTTATACTTTAAATGATTCAGGGAAGTTACTGAATTCTTACAAAACTGTTCTTATATTATACAAATAATGATGAGTCTCAAGTTAATTCTAACGGACAATAGGTAGTCACTTGAGAAAGAGTATTGTTGACATGGGACACTGTATTGTATATACTTGTATGAGTGTTTAGGCTACAGCGGGCCTTTGCGGGATAGGCACTGAATTCTTAGAGTTGGCGCACATTTTTAACTGAATGGGTCATTTTGGCGCACGCTAATATAAGTAAAGAATAAAAACAACAGAAAGAAATACTTCTATTTTTGTATGAATCAATCGTAATTCTTAGTCTAGCTTGTACACAAATGAGTTTCTGCTAAAAATAGACCGACTCGATGTTACCTGTTGACCTTAAAAACGGCTGTATTGGATTGACTTTATATGCACTAGCGACTTCTAGTACGAACGACAACTCTGTTGATCATAATTAATAGACGCTTCACGTTGAATGATGTGGTATATAAGTATAAGTTGGGTAATCTGAAACCTGGTGAAGTTTTTTCTGCTACTGAAAACTTATTTTAGTGAGGGTTTTTTTTTCCATCTTTTTAAATAACCCACTGATTATAAAATTGTCCCACCGTTTTCAGAAGTGATGGGTCAAGTTGACTCACTGCTTTAAAGTTCTAGTCTGAACGCTGCATTTCTTCGTTATATGTATGTGCTCTTTTTGATGACAAGGTTAATAATGCTTGAGTTAAGCTGCATTTTTTTTTCTATATCATGCCACGTGTTAAAACATGACCTGAGATTTTCAGTACATGTGCCTGTTATAAATAATATTGTTTTTGTTTTTGAAATACATCACAGTGACCAATTATGATCGTTAACAATACCTTGTCTCAGGTCTTCTGTAAAAACCAAATTGTTTTTTTGTGAACTTCGCTAACTCAGTGTAGAAATGAACCGGCCGCAATTGGTAGAGTGTCGGCTTGCAGATCGGGAGGTTGAGGGTTCAAACCCCTGCCCTGTCAAGCCAAAGACTTTAAGGTTGGTAGTAGTGGCTTCCCTCCTAACGCTCAGGGCTAAGGGGACAGTATTACGCCTGACTCGTCGATGTCAGTATAATGGATCAGCCATGTTCAGTCCCTGGGCACCTCATAAGTGCCCCTGTGCTATAATGATAGAAATGTTGCTGCACGGTATCGGCAAAAATACCAACAAATCCCATCCCATCCCAATCTGGAAATGATAGGTCTAATACCGGTAATATTCGGTCTGCAAGCCCAATGAATATCTTCAAAAAAACGTTATCATAAACGTTGTTATCATCGCAAGATATGTATTTTTCTGTTGCATCAAAAAATTGTTTGACTGTTTTTAACTTTTTATGTCAATGTTTATGCCATTACACTTTTATTTGTAATCATCATTTATTCATGATTTATGCATCTTTTGTGTTTACATTATGTTTGTATGCTGTTATTTTTGTCGTCAAAGGCCACGTGGAAATAAGACATTATTATTATTATTATTATTATTTTTATTATTATTATTATTATTATTATTTTTATTATTATTAATAAGAGGTGTCTGTGGCATAGTCTTTGACTCATTGATTTGTAACTCCTCTGATTACTTAGCCTCCCACCGCGTGGGTTCGAGTCCTGTTCGGGATGAAGGTCTTAATGTGGGAAAGTCTTCCAGATGACCTCCGTGCACCTGTGGTTCTACCAAGACATTTGTTTGGGGACTTTCTCCACTAAAATTGCTGGATTTTGCTATAATGATCATAATTCTTCGCTGCTATGTATTTTAAAAACAAAACAATACAAAAATATAATTATAAGCTGCCTAGTTGGCATCAGCAAATTGATTCTTTTCTTTGAAAAAGGTCTCGCAGAACAGCTGCCTATTATTGTCTGCTGTATTATTGTCCCCATAAAAAAATACATTCCATAAGAGTCACTTCTGTTCAGAAATGTGCTGACAATGGATATACATGACTTAATAAGTGTTTTTTATGACCCAAATCTGAAATTGATTATTTTTTGAGACTTTGATATCCTGTAATGTGATACAGCAAACAGTAAAGGCTTTTATGGAGTTTGTATTCCAAATAATAATTGTCTAAATTAAAAATACATACATTTAAACATGTTTTTTAAATGTCAGTAGATCAGTTTTAATGGGTCACATGGAATCAAAAAGGAGGTAACTAGGTCATATCATAGAAAAAACGTATGAACATCCTAGAGGCCACATTTATGGCCCCAGAGTCCTCAGATAAGCTATTTAGGACCATCAAGGCATGCTTGTTTCAATTTTACATTTTAATTAGCTACAAGAGTAGTTCTCTGCTTCACAGATGACTTAAATGCAAAGGTGAGACTAAGCTGCTTCCATAATTTATCAAAAATGGTGAGTGAGATACCTGGAATGTAATACATCTTGTTCTTAAGCATCTGATTGGTCGGATTTTATATTCAAATTTGAAATCTGACCAATGAGATGCTAAGGCACATAACATTGATGTGACACTGAGTATCATAGAAAGCCTTAAAGATTGTCACATCCCCATTCCTAGCCATTTAAATAAGACCTAGCATATTATAGTTGACCATTAACATAAAAATGTAACTTTAACCGTTATCATACTGGAAAACACCCTTTTAACCTCAAAAACATAAACTTACCCTACCCTAAACATAAATAGTGTTTCCTGCCTGTTAAAGGTGGTATCCGACAGTTTGCCTGTTTTGGTGGTCAAAAACTTGCGCACAGATAAGTTAAAAAACCTCATACAACCCAATGCATGTCAAAGGAGGTGCCCCACAGTTCACCTACATCTTAGGTATGTGACGATATCTGTAAATAAGAACAATTGGGATTCCTGCCTAAAAATAGACATAAACATCACAGAAGATGATGTGGATAAACTAAAAGATTAGTTGTCACATGTTTTTTGGGGTTTAAAAATAGCTGACTGTGCAGCGTGTCTCAGACAGGAAATACACAAACCGTTTTATGTGTTGACCTGTTTTCAATTATAATTTGTTTTTTTAACCTGATAGTTTTTATATTCTACTTGCGTAATTTGGTTTTAACCTGATTATGCTCGATTCACATTTAACTTTGTATTCGGCGCCGTATGACCTGTTAAGTGTCGGTGTGCCGTAAAACCCAAATAAATAAATAAACAGGAAATACATGTTTGTAATGACAATTGTGGCGTTATGGTTCACTTTTCCAACAATTGTAGGACATCAATAAACAGCATTTTACGAGATCTCTTCATATAACAATGGTTTACTAAGATGTATAACGAAAATATTTTTGCTCCAAACTGTTGGATACCACCTTTATTGGTTAAGATAAAAAAAAAAAAAAATCTTTATTCAGTATAAGTGTAAAACTCTCCTTAGTCTAGATATAAATAGTATGCCTTGTAAACTGATACTCTACTCATTGTTTTCTGTGGATGTTCGTGACTCTAATGTGTTGAAAATATTGTTAAGCTGACATAAAAATCTGACATTACGGACTAATTAGCTTGATATAAGTTTAAGTATTAGACCAGATCGTTAACGTGATACCTGACAACAGTTACTGGTCTGCAGAATATATTCACAATTATAAACCTTCATCTTATGTTCCCTATAATACTACAAGCTGATTGCAAGTTATGGAAGCATTTCATTGTTGTTGTCATTGTTGTCATATATCATCATCATCATCTTCACCACCAACATCATCATCATCATCTTAATCATCATCATCATCATCTTCACCACCAACATCATCATCATCATCTTAATCATCATCATCATCATCTTCACCACAAACATCATTATCATCATCATCATCATTATCATCATCATCATTATTATTACCATCATCATCATCATCATCATATTTTATTTTTTCCATCTCATCTTCATTGTTTGTCATCATTCATCATCATTATCATCATCATCATCATCTTGAATCATCATTAATCATTATCAACATCATTGTCATCATCACCATAATCATTATCATCAATGTATATCATCATCATAATCATCATTATCAATTTTGTCCAACATCATCTTCTTTGTGCTTCCTTATCATCATTATTATAACATCATCATCATTATCATCATCATCATCTATATTTATCAATCATTATCATAATCATCATCAACTAACAATTGCAGAAGTGAATATTATCAGTACATTCTGGATTGGTGATTTTTACTGAGTTTTTGGCCTTTTAATTTTCTGTAAAGTTACAGTTATTTTTCCGACTGAGGCCGATATTCACCAACCATTCTCAAGTAAGAATTGCTCAAGTCATCGATTTCAATCCACAATATCTTCATTATGTATTTAGCTACATGTCTGTATTTTTGCATGACACTTTAACGTTGCTACTTTCAGCTTAAAATCACATTGAAACTTCATTATTAAGCTTTATTTTTGTTGGCTTGAAAATTATGACTTAGGCTTAAGAATGGTTGGTGAATACTCGCATACATATGAACTCTCCCACTTTTGGAGGGAGACTCCCCCTTTAAAGGTTCAAAATTATTTGAAAAATAAGGAGTGTTTTACACATTTTTCAGAAATCTCCCTACATGAAAACAGATAATTCCTTCTTTGTTTATATGAAAATAACATATCTGCAAGTGAAAATCTCCCATTTTAGCCTCAGAAAAAGGAATGGGTTGGGATTTGGCGGCATTTTTGCCGATACTGTGCAGTGACATTTCTATAATTATAGCACAGGGGCACTTATTAGGTGCCCAGGGACCGAACCCGGTCAGTCCATTATACTGACACCGACAAGTCAGGTGTAATGCTATCCCCTTAGCCCCGAGCATTAGGAGGGAAGTCACTCCTACCAACTAAAAAGTCTTTATTTTGACCCGAACGGTGTTTGAACCCACGACCTCCCGATCCGCAAGCCGATGCTCTACCAATTGAGCTATTGCGGCTGGTGCCCCAGAAAAAGTTCACATGTATGAACTGGCTTTTGTTTACCAAAATTATCAACCCTTAACTACAGTACCTAAACCAACCCGATATAAAAAGAGATCAAATGAGAACACTCTAAACCCCCCATGAAAAAAAAAAAAAAAAAAAAGTCATAAAATGCCCGGTGTCTCCAGAAACTTCCAGTTTTCCCCCCAGTTTCAGTTAGCTAGACTGTTCGTTGCTTGATTTACAGTTCCTGACACCCAACAGCTAAATTTGTGTTCTTCAGCTTAATTATTGATGAGAGAGACAGTAATTTCTGGTGAAAATCTCTTCGAAAGATAAATGACTGGCTTAGAAGTTGGTGAATCCCATCCCAACCCCCCCCTCACCCTGACTGTTCCATGGGGTTAAATAATACACGTTCCTAGTCGCTATCTTTCCCTGGATGTAAATAATAACGAGGATCAAGAAACGAAGATGGTTAATTGATTCAATTATCATGTGATCTTTTTCATCCAGATATATGGAGTGAACGTATTGCTTGTCTACGACTTTGAAGTGGAGAAAGTGGGTGGATAGTCGTTGTTATTATAATCATTATTAAAATCATTATTATAATTATTACATGTATTATTTTCATTATTATTATCATTATCATTATTATTAACCTTATTATTATTATTATTATCATTATCATCATCATTATTATAATTATTATTATTATTATTATTGTTATTACTTTTATCATTATTATCATTATCATCATTTTTATTATCATCATTATTATTATCATTATTATTATTATTATCATTATTATTATTATTATCATTGTTATTATTGTTATGACCGAACCTAGTAGCCCAATCGCTAGAGCGTCGGCTCAAGGTACGGGAGGCCCCGGGTTCGATCCCGGGCCGCGACATACCAAAGTCGTTAAAAATGGTAGTGGTATAGCTCCCTTGCTAACGCTCAAGCAAATAAAAGGGTAGTTCCACGACTGGTTGGCCCGGTGTCAGGATAATGTGACTGGGTGTGGTATCATGTCATGTGTTCACGGCATGCTATACACAGTGAAGGCAGCACTATATCTGCTTCAAGTGGACACCGTCTCCAGAAAACTGAAATACTGTTGGTGGGACGATAAATCAAATAAATAAATAAATAAATATTATTGTTATGCTTTCAATAATATTTTTTATGTTGTTAATGTTTATGTTTTTATTATGTTTATTATTCTGTTTGTAATTGTGTTTGTATATGTTCACAATTCTGTTTATTTTAATATTTTTTACTATATTATTATATTTATGATGTTAATTATTGGTTCTATTCTTATAGTATTAGTATATGTTTAACAACTGGTTTCACTAATTGAATATTGATTTCTTTAATTGAACTTATTGTCAGTAATTAAGAGTTCTTTGATGTATGCGATCACTGTTTTAGCTAAAAGCTTAAAAATAGTAAAATAGCTAAAAAAAATTAATAATGAAGAACATAATAAAAAATCTGAAAATACATAAAGGAGGTTTCAATTAGTTTGAATAATTGTTTTCTCTCTTGCGCGCAACCAAATAAATAATTTTTACCTGAAAATAGCCCAGGAATAGTTGTTTAATGCTGCCCTTCATTCATGCAAAAAATTGTTTAGTTTTTGTTTTGAGATAAATCACAGCGGTCATTTTTTGATCAGCTTGGTGGTGGAAGACTCCAGACAAATATCTGGGTAGAAGCACCGTCGCACCAACATGGGTCAGCTGGAAGACCTTCCCACAATAAGTCCTTAGTCTCAAATGGAACTTGAACACATGCAGTGGGAGGCTATGTAGTCAAAGGAGTTACAAATCAGCAACTACCACTATGCCAATAAGCAGAGTTGCGCAGTGGAAGCGTGCTGGGCCCATAACCCAGAGGTGCGAGGATCGAAACCTCGCTCTGCTACCACTTGTTAACACCAACACCAGGTATTATACGCCAACACCACTGGATAATTTACACTTTATTATCACTCCACAATATGATTCACACAGATAAAATACTCATAACGTTGCTAAGCAAGTACATGACGTCATGACGACTTGATGTCACAATGATGTCAATTAATATTGTTTCTAAATGAAGAGTATTCTAACATAAACCAGAGTTGTAGAACATGACTTTAACGCATGCACCCCCATATGAAAAGTAAAGTGTAACACCCCAACCATGCTGCAGTTAGCTATTTTTAAACTTAGCAAATCCGATGACAACTTACTTTTGAGATAACGTTACATGATCAACTCTGACGCTGATATCTTTTTTGGGCCAAAATCCCCGTCGCGCTTATTTATAGATTTGGAAATAACGGACATCTGAAGCGATATATTTCATAATTTATACTGTCTAACAATTGGGGTAATGTTATGAACAGTCTTTTCTTAAAGTCATGTACCAACAATTACTAGTTTTAAAATATTCAACATTATGATGAACAGTATTTCTGATTACTGCTATCGGTAAACATCCTTGTCACATGATTCTCCAGTGGTATTCAGCAAATGTGATAACAGTAGACTCCGCGCTTCAGCGCGTCGTCAATGATGAACCGTATTTTTGATTACTGCTTAGATCGTATCTGTAAACATCCTGGTCACATGACTCTCCAGTGGTAATCAGCAAACGTGATCACAGTAGACTCCGCGCTTCAGCGCATCATCAATAAGTTTATTCAGCAATAATGCACACAATTCCCCAGAACACCAGCAAGATGTTGTTGCAAACTGTTAGATGTCACCTTTAATGTAATTTAACAACAGATGTAGGAGTGTGATGACTGGACGAGATATATTCAGAATAAAGATATTTCAGGCAATTGTATGTGTTTAATTTGTGAACATTGTTGCATCATACATGACCATGAAGATGCTTAATTTCGATTACATAATAACAGGGGCGCCAGTGGCGTAGTGGTAGAGTAGCTGATTTGTAACTCCTCTGACTGCTTAGCCTCCGACCACATGGGTTTGAGTCCCATTTGGGGCGAAGGACAATGTGGAAAGGTCTTCCGGCTGACCTGCGTTGCGTCGGTGGTTCTACCCAGGCATTTGTCTGGGGTCTTCCTCCAACAAAATAGCTGGATGTCGTTATAATGATCTGCTTGAATGAACTGGTTGCTGCGATGTATCTAAAAAAAAAGAATTAAAATAAAAAATAAAAAATAAATTGATTGCATTTTTGATGATTGATAAAAAAAATACAATAATTTAATCTGCATTTCAAGCTAATTTTAAAACTGCATTTCATTCCCTTTAACAATTTACCTCAATTACTGAAGAAGTAATTCTGTTACAGACAAATTTGTATGTACGTTTCTCCATGCTTTAAATTAACCAAAAAAAAAAAAGAAAAGCACTTTTAAGAACATTTTACATTCAGTAGATGGAAAATGATGACAAATTGACATCACCTTGCAATTAAAAAATTGTGTTTAATGTTTTCCTCTTGTTAAAGACTGGACTTTAATTCCCACCATCTGTCTAAATTGCACTTACAGGTACTATCATCAGTGGGTTGGTTTGTCTTCAACATACTAGGTCAGTCAGATAAATTAACTTTACAATCAATTATTGTCATTTTTTCATGGCATCCCCTTGAGAGAAGAGAGATGTTTTAAAACCCTTTTCATTTCCTGAAGGTACTTTTAAATTCATTTCCGTGGCAACCATCAGATCTTTTGAAGGTCCTTTACCTGTTTTGTTTTTAATTTTTGAGATAAGTACACAGTCTTTGACGAAATCTGGTTGACCGTGGCTCAAGTCTACCAAAATCTCTGTCAGGCCAGTAAATTAAACAAGTTAAATTGACCAACGGTTCACCAGAATTTTCAGCCACATTTTTTCATTATTCTGAAAACATGTATACTAAACTAAACCAAACAACGCTTTATAACCTTTTACAGAACCCAACCACTCATAACACCTTGGTTAGCTAACCAACCTGTTACAGAGATTGCCGATATGTTCAGATGTCTTAGCGTGCTTCGCTTTTTAAATAACAGAACAAAAGCATAATTGGCAACACTAGTTCTTTCTTATGTCGAGATGCCAAAAATCGTACAAGTCCAGTAAATTTTGGTCCAGACCAGTAGATATTGTAAGCTTGGTGGACTGAAGGTCTTGTGTTTGTAAATTTCTTTCATCAAGATTGCATACATGTAGCAGCGACAAAAACATAAAAAACTGTCAACGATACTTCGAACTTGGAATATCTGTTCACGGTCAAAGCAGAACACCAGACCTGGTGGCGCAATCAGTAGAGTGTCGGCTCCAGGTACGAATTCGATCCCTGGCCGCGACATACTAGATTCTTTCAAAATGGTAGTGTTGTAGCTCCCTTGCTAACGCTCAAGCAAATATTATGGTTCTTCCACGACTGGTTAGCTTGGTGTCATGATAATGTGACTGACTGGGTGTGGTATCATGGCATGCTATACACAGTGAAGGCAGCACTATATCTGCTTCAAGTGGACACCATCTCCAGATACCTGAAATACTGTTGGTGGGACGATAAACTCAATAAACAAAACAAAAAAATGGCCATTATATAGAAGCATTCAAACATTGTTGGTAAAGGATAAACTCACAAAATTGTCTGGGTAGAACCACCGATGAATCACAAATCATCTGGAAGGCTTCCTCACATTAACATTCATAGCAAATGTATAGCCTTTTAAAAATTCACTTGATTTTGTTGATTTTCTTTGAAACAGTTTTAAATATTTTTCACACACATGCATTATTGGCATATAATTATATAGCCTAGATTAATCTAGTCTACAAATAAACCCTAAGTTGTGTTGATGCAGCTGAAGATAAAAGGAATAACTGTGAATGCTTCACAAAGGTGTAAAATGGCATATGTATGAGCTAATGTTACAAAGGCGTAAAATGGCATATGTATGAGCTAATGGGTCAAAATATTTTTTTTGATTGAAACCCTTCAACATTGGATAGGAAACTATGAAAAGGTCTTATAAGAATTACCACAGATATTTAAATTTGAACTACCACTAGACATAGGCAAACAGGGCTTCCCTCATAACGCTCGGTGCTAAAGGAACAGCATTACCCCTCATCGGTGTCAGTATAATGGATCGGCTGGGTTCAGTCCCTGGGCACCTTATAAGTGCCCCTGTGCTATAATGATAGAAATATCGCTGCACAGTATCGGCAAAAATGCCGGCTAATCCCATCCCAAAGGCAAACAGGGTAAATGTAAAAACAACAGAGGGGATAAAAAACAACAGCATCTATATTTGTTAATGGCCTATACAAAGTTATCATTTATTTGATAAGAAAATACATGTATATACAATTAAGGTCTTTGAAATATTGTTAACGACTTGTCTGCATGTAGTTTTTATCCCGGTCATGGGACTCCCATGGGAAAGGATTGTCCCAAGGCTAGGATCTACTCCCGTTTTCCCATGGGATTTGACCAATTTAAGCTAGGCATGTTCAAAGTAATCATTATTTCGACCTTTGCTGCTTTCCAAGGGTAAGAGATTACACATTGATTCTAAGGCAAACTAAACATTTTACTGGAAACTTTGATACAAACAGTGCTACTGCAGAGACACAGAGATTGGTTAAGATTTCACAGAGCTGGAGCTACACTGTTCGTCTTTTGTGACAAACACAGAGAGAGGGAGAGAGAGGGATGGATTGAATAGACAGACACAGAGAGAGGGATAGAGAGAGAGTGGGAAAGAGAGGGATGGATTGAATAGACAGACACACAGCGAGGGAAAGAGAGAGAGAGAGAGAGAGTGGGAAAGAGAGGGGTGGATTGAATAGACAGACACAAAGAGAGGGAAAGAGAGAGAGAGAGTGGGAAAGAGAGGGGTGGATTGAATAGACAGACACAAAGAGAGGGAAAGAGAGAGAGAGTGGGAAAGAGAGGGGTAGATTGAATAGACAGACACAAAGAGAGGGAAAGAGAGAGAGAGAGTGGGAGAGAGAGGAATGGATTGAATAGAAAGACACACAGAGAGGGAAAGAGAGAGAGTGGGAAAGAGAGGGATGGACTGAATAGACAGACAAAGAGAGAGGGAAAGAGAGAGAGAGAGAGTGGGAGAGAGAGGGATGGATTGAATAGACAGACACACAGAGAGGGAAAGAGAGAAAGTTTGAGAGAGAGGGATGGACTGAATAGACAGACAGAGAGAGAGGGAAAGAGAAGGAGAAAGGCACGGGTTAAGACACAGACATAGGGAGGGAGAGAAGAGGTATGGCATGGGATGAATGGACAGACACATAAGAGGAAGAGAGAGTGAGAAAAACAGAGAAAATCAATTCAAACTTCACAGAGCTGTCTGATCAGGATCAACACTGTTTTATCATTTTTTCGACCTTTGCTGCTTTCCAAGGGTAAGAGATTACACATTGATTCTAAGGCAAACTAAACATTTTACTGGAAACTTTGATACAGACAGTGCTACTGCATAGACACAGAGAGTAAACTGGTAAAGATTTCACAGAGATGGAGCTACACTGTTCGTCTTTTGTGAGGATGGGAAGAATAGAGAGACACATAGTGAAAAACAACAGAGTGAGAGAGGAAGAGAGACAGGGAGGGTGGAATGGATGGAGGGGATGAGAGGAAGAGACAGACTCATAGATAAACACAGAGAGAGGGAGAGACAGAGAGAGAGAGAGAGAGAGAGAAAGATGGGATGGGATGAATGGACAGACATAGAGAGGGGGAGAGAGAGAAAAAGAGGGATGGGATAAATGGATAGACACAAAGAGAGGGAGAGAAAGGGATGGGATGAATGGATATACACAGACAGGAAGGGAGAGAAAAAGGGATGGGATGGGATGGATGGACATAGAGTGAGGGACATAGAGAGAGGCATGGGTTGAATGGACAGACACAAAGAGAGGGAAAGAGCGAGAGAGGGATGGGATTAATGGATATACATAGAGAGAGGGAGGGAGAAAAGAGGGATGGCATGGGATGGGATGAATAGACAGACACATAGCAGGAAGAGAGAGTGAGAAACAGTTCTATGACTTGTTGGCATGGTGTCAGGATAATGGGACTGGGTGTGGTATCATGCCAGGTGTTCACAGCATGCTATACACAGTGAAGGCAGCACTATAACTGCTTCAAGTGGAAACAGTCTCCAAATAACTGAAATACTGTTAGTGGGACGATAAACCCAATAAACAAACAATGAAACATACTATACACAATGAAGGCAGCACTATATCTGCTTCAAGTGGACACCGTCTCCAGATAACTGAAATACTGTTGGTGGGACGATAAACCCAATAAACAAACATGCTGTAGACAGTGAAAGCAGCACTATAACTGCTTCAAGTGGACACAGTCCCGAATAACCGAAATACTGTTGGTGGGACAATAAACCCAATAAACAAACATGTTATACACAGCTAAGGCAGCACTTTAATTGCTTCAAGTGGACACTGTCCCCAGATAACCGAAATCCTACTGGTGAGATGATAACCCAATAAACAAACATGCTATACACAGTGAAGGCAGCACTTTAATTGCTTCAAGTGGACACAGTCTCCAGATAACCGAAATCCTTTTGGTGAGATGATAAACCCAATAAATAAACATGCTATACACAGTGAAGGCAACACTATAACTGCTTCAAGTGGATACTGACTCCAGGTAACTGAAATACTGTTGGTGGGACGATAAACCCAATAAACAAACATACTATACACAATGAAGGCAGCACTATATCTGCTTCAAGTGGACACCGTCTCCAGATAACTGAAATACTGTTGGTGGGACGATAAACCCAATAAAAAAACATGCTATAGACAGTGAAGGCAGCACTATAACTGATTCAAGTGGACACAGTCTCCAAATAACTGAAATACTGTTAGTGGGACGATAAACCCAATAAACAAACAATGAAACATACTATACACAATGAAGGCAGCACTATATCTGCTTCAAGTGGACACCGTCTCCAGATAACTGAAATACTGTTGGTGGGACAATAAACCCAATAAACAAACATGTTATACACAGCTAAGGCAGCACTTTAATTGCTTCAAGTGGACACTGTCTCCAGATAACAGAAATCCTACTGGTGAGAGGATAAACCCAATAAACAAACATGCTATACACAGTGAAAGCAGCGCTTTATCTGCTTCAAGTGTACACAGTCTCCAGATAACTGAAATACTGTTGGTGGGACAATAAACCCAATAAACAAACATGCTATACACAGTGAAGGCAGCACTATAACTGCTTCAAGTGGACACAGTCTCCAAATAACTGAAATACGGTTTGTGGGACGATAAAACCAATAAACAAACATGCTATACACAGTGAAAGCAGCACTATATCTGCTTCAAGTGTACACAGTGTCCAGATAACCGAAATACTGTTGGTGGGACGATAAACCCAATAAACAAACGTGCTAGTACACAGTGGAGGCAGCACTATAACTGCTTCAAGTGGACACAGTCTCCAAATAACTGAAATACTGTTGGTTTGGTGGGATGATAAAACCAATAAATAAACATTCTATACACATTGAAGGCAGCACTATAACTGCTTCAAGTGGACACAGTCTCCAAATAACCAAAATACTGCTGGTGGGACGATAAACCCAATAAACAAACATTCTATACACAGTGGAAGCAGCACTTCAATTGCTTCAAGTGGACACTGTCCCCAGATAACCACAATCCTACTGGTAAGATGATAAACCCAATAAACAAATGTTATGTTACCTTTGCGTGGAATGTTTAGGAAATACGTAAGAATTTCCGGAGGCAGAGATAACAAAGTTTCACTGTTATCAGCAGATGGTTCTGTGTCAGATAATGGAAACAAATAATGGTCATTACTTTTTTATGCTTTGTTTCAAATCTGTTTGCATTAATTGTATTATTAAGGTATTTTTATTCCATATTAACTGCAAAGATATTATTTTAAAAAAGTACATTGCTTTGTGTTGCTTGTCATGACTTGGTCATTAGTACTTTTTTGTCAAAAATGTCAAAACTTTGACATTTTTGACAAAAGAATAAATATTTAGTCAAAGAACACATGGTAGCTAATATAAAATATATTTTTATTATAATTTATATTTTTTATTAAATATGAAATAAATACAACCAAATTTATGCAAACAGATTTGAAACTAAGCACAAAAAGGTGATGGCCCTTATTTTTTTCCAGTTATCTAAAATAGGAGCCATATATGCTCAGGGGGTTAAAAAGTAATTTTTCATTTTTTTTTGTCTTTTGATGTTTCCTAATACCAGAGACAATATTGTGTTGCTATAAACTGTGATGCCATTGTAACATGCAATCAAGGTGGATCGACAAGGAAAGCCACAAGGGAAGGTTTGTGCATTGGGTCACTGAATTGATTTTCTTCACATTATCTTAAATTACCTTTTATCTTCTTTCCACGAGAAATTACACGCTGAAATTAACTGGGAATTGTGTTTCAATGAGCAGTGGTTTCAGTAGACGAAGCGGATGTTGTATTCTTGTTGTGATCTTGCATAAAAGAAGATGAAACTCGTTTTGTTTTCCAAGAATCGACTGTATTTTACACAAGGTAGCCCTCGATGCTAGAGACATGCACGTGTAAACCAGTGTGCCACAGTAGTTAGTGAAAAAAGAAAAGTGAAAAAAAAAAGAAATGTGAAAAAATAAAATAAATATTGTCTCCATAAATTGTTGTCTCTTAACTTTTAAACTTGTTTTATTGAGAAAACTCCCTATCGGAATAATATTTACGGAGAATAAATTGTTGTCTGCTAATGCTAAAAGTGTGTTGATTTATAAAGCAAATCTTCTGGAAGTCCTTGGCTGAAGGTCATTTAAAATATTTGTCTTTTTTTTTCTTTTTTCCCTACAGTGATGTTAGAGGTACCTGGGTAATTATTTGGTGAAATTTGCATTTTTTAAATTTATAAATTTAACAGATGTGTGGGTAGAAACACTGGCACACCACATCTCAGCTGGAAGACTTTGTCCACATTAAGTCTATTTATAAATACTCTTCGTTCTTAATCATCTTTTGATATCTCACATCACTAATTATGGTCCGCGACATACCAAAGTCGTTAAAAATGGTAGTGGTATAGCTCCCTTGCTAACGCTCAAGCAAATATAAGGGTAGTTCCACGACTGGTTGGCCCGGTGTCAGGATAATGTGACTGCGTAAGGTATCATGTCAGGTGTTCACGGCATGCTATACACAGTGAAGGCAGCACTATATCTGCTTCAAGTGGACACCGTCTCCAGATAACTGAAATACTGTTGGTGGGACGATAAACCCAATAAACAAATAAACAAACTAATTATGGTCAATAAAGTGGTATCCAGTTATGGTGAAGGACCCCCATACAAGAATCTTAGTAGATCCACTGGCACACCACAGGTCAGCTGGAAGACCTTCCCACATTAAGTCTATTTATAAATGCTCTTCGTTCTTAATCACGTTTTGATATCTCACATCACTAATTATGGTCAATGAAGTGGTACCCAGTTGTTATGTTGATGAAACCCCATACAAGAATCTTAGTAGATCCACTGGCACAACACAGGTCAGCCATACTTGTGATCTTTCTCTAAAGTCAAAGTGGGAGATGTTCACTTGCAAAGTGGAAGATTTGTTATTTTCATATAAACCCCTTATTTTCCAAAAAAATTGAACCCTAAAAGTGGAAGTTTCCTTCCCAAAGTGGGAGAGTTCACATGTATGGTCAGCTGGAAGACCTTCCCACATTAAGTCCTTATGTAGGGTCAGCTGGAAGACCTTCCCACATTAAGTCCTAATGTAGGGTCATCTGGAATACCTTCCCACATTAGGTCCTTATGTAGGGTCATCTGGAAGACCTTCCAACATTAGGTCCTTATGTATGGTCAGCTGGAAGACCTTCCCACATTAAATCCTTATGTATGGTCAGCTGGAAGACCTTCTCACATTAAGTCCTTATGTCGGGTCATCTGGAAGACCTTCCCACATTAAGTCCTTGACTGGGACTCGAACCCACACAGTGGGAAGCTAAGCGGTCAGAAGAAGAAAGATAGAGAAGTTAATCACGGTCAAGGCAAGAACTTTCATGTATGAAGGTTTACAATCTATATTCTGTAGTATTCAATACATGAAACTTTTTTTTTTCTCCTCAAAAAACATACACATTGACATCGTTTAAGGACATATTGTCAATAATGAGGTACTTATATTAGATGCTCTTTATGAGATATTTTAACCATGTCAGATATAGTTTTCAGCACTTTAAGCACTTTGATTTATCAAGTATCATAGGTCATATGATATATCTCATATGAAGTTAAGTAGATAGAAATTAAGACATTTGTTGGAACAAAATAATTACAACAATATATCACAAAATAATCAGGCTTGATATGGGTGTGGTTGTGGAGAAGTTAGTTTTTAGCTCCTTTTTTCAAAGAAAAAAAGTAGTTCTTTAGCAATATTCATCTCCATTTTTTAAAGAAAAAAGTAGTTCTTTAGCAATATCCATATTCATTTTTCAACGACAAAAAGTAGTTCTTTAGCAATATCCATATCCATTTTTCAATGAAAAAAGTAGTTCGTTAGCAATATCCATCTCCATTTTTATCAAAGAAATAAGTAGTTCTTTTGCAAAAACAGTCTCAATGTTTCAAACAAAAAGGTAGTTCTTTAGCAATATCCATCTCCATTTTTCAAAGAAAAAAGTAGTTCTTTAGTAATATCCATCTCCATTTTTCAGAGAAAAAGGTAGTTCTTTAGCAATATCCATGTCGATTTTTCAAAGAAAAAAATAGTTCTTTAGCTACATCCATCTTCATTTTTTCAAAGAAAAAAAGTAGTTCTTTAGCAATATCCATATCCATTTTTTTCAAAGAAAAAAGTAGTCCTTTTGCAATAACATCTCAATGTTTCAAAGAAAAAGGTAGTTCTTTAGCAATATCCATCTCCATTTTTCTGAGAAAAAAGTAGTTCTTAAGCAATATCCATCTCCATTTTTCAAAGCAAAAGGTAGTTCTTTAGCAATAATCATCTCCATGTTTCAAAGAAAAAGGTAGTTCTTTAGCAATATCCATCTAGATTTTTCAAAGAAAAAAGTGGTTCTTTAGCAATATCCATCTAGATTTTTCAAAGAAAAAGGTAGTTCTTTAGCAATATCCATATTCATTTTTCAACGAAAAAAGAAGCTCTTTAGCAATATCCATATCCATTTTTCAATGAAAAAAGTAGTTCTTTAGCAACATACATCTCCATTTTTCAAAGAAAAAAGTAGTTCTTTAGCAATGACCATCTTACGACCTTCACAGTTGGTAATCCTGTTTGTTAATGTCATATCCCACAAACGTCACTGATATTCTTTATAAACTTGAAATACATAGCATTGTCATATGTGATACATGACACGTAGATAAAGTTTGGCAGAGTTATGTCCCTTTTTTCGATTAAGAATTTTTATCATGCACTGATAAAAGTGGAGCCTGTTATTTGTGGGAGGTTCTTTAGAATTTTATCTGCATAATTTGTCTGCATTTGAGAAAAATAACACTTAAATACAAGCTGCTGGCATATTTATTTTTGTTACTTATTGGGACATTTTGAGATTCAATAATACATTAGGACTTTCAGGTACAGAGTGGGGTGGCTGTGCCTTAAGGCAGAGTTGCTAACTTTTTGGGCCTCTCACACCTAGGTTCAAGTCTCAGTTAAGATGAAAGACTAAATGCAGAGACCGGACCTGGTAGCGCAATTGGTAGAGCGTTGTTTCCAGGTATGTTAGGTCCTTGGTTCAATCCTGGGCCTCGACATACCAGTCATAAAAAATGGTAGTGGTACAGCTCCCTTGCTAACGCTCAAGCAAATATAAGGGTAGTTCCACGACTGGTTGTCCCAGTGTCAGGATAATGTGACTGGGGGTGGTATTATGCCAGGTGTTTACGGCATGCTATACACAGTGAAGGCAGTACTATAACTGCTTCAAGTGGACACCGTCTCCAGATAACTGAAATACTGTTGGTAGGAGGATAAACCCAATAAACAAACATGTTATACACAGTGAAGGCAGCACTATATCTGCTTTAAGTGGACACTGTCTCCAGATAACTGAAATACTGTTGGTGGGAAGATAAACCCAATAAACAAACATGCTATACACAGTGAAGGCAGCACTTTAACTGCTTCCAGTTGACACCGTCTCCAGATTACTGAAATACTGTTGGTGGGAAGATAAACCCATTAAACAAACTGATTAAGAATTACATATGAACTCATTTAGAGGACCACCTCGTTAAGGGGGACACTTTTAAAAAGAACAACAGGTGGTCCTTATAGAGAGGTGTTATTGTATATCTTATCATTTTATAGTTTCTATTGCATATATCTGTCATTTCATAAGATTATACACTTCACCTTCAACTTTTCTGACTGCTTAGCCTTCCACCGCGTGGGTTCGAGTCCTGTTCAAAAGCTTAAAAAAGATAGAAAGAAAAGACATTTTTTAAGAAATTAACCTGATAATACCACATAGTGTGCTT
Organism: Sinonovacula constricta; assembly: GCA_007844125.1. Lineage (NCBI taxonomy): Eukaryota > Metazoa > Mollusca > Bivalvia > Cardiida > Solecurtidae > Sinonovacula > Sinonovacula constricta. The sequence continues at coordinate 8,016,458 of CM017573.1, forward strand.
TATGAAGTTTAAAAGAATATACATACAGAAAATAACAATTAAACTAAAATTGTCTTCCCAATTTAAGATTTTTTCAAAACTATCAACAATATAAGCTTTATTTCCTTCCTGGGGAGAATCGAAAGTCTCAAAAAAGACAGTGACATTTTTCAAATTCATGATTTTGTAATGATTATAAAGTATGCATTAAGCTTTTCTGGATTCTTAATATTTATTGATGTACTTTTATGTTTTTTGCCTTAGGATGTACACTGTTTTAGGTCCTGAATGATAATTAACCCTTTAGAGTCGCTGACATGTAATTCCTCAGCTTATCAACCCATGGGTTCGAGTCCCATTCAGGGCAAGATCTTTTATGTTGGGAGGTTTTCCATTTAACCTGCAGTGCACCGGTGGTTCTACCCAGATAAATATCGGGTAAATATCGGGTCTTCCTTCACCAATAATTAGCTGAACGTCGCCAATATTAGCCAGAATTATGCCAATGCTTGTATGTAAACTTGATTGCTTGACACAGTATCTTTTGAAACCTCAATTCTTATTAGTTGAATAATAAGTGCACAAATTTAACACTATGCTTATTTGTAAACTTTTCTTGGATTGGTCTATTTACAAAACCTACAATAAAATCTCTTTTCTGATTGGTCTGATAATGCTGCCTAAATAAAAACCAATACTTGCATGTAAGCCTTGCTGTAATTATTTTTTTTTTATTTTTATTTTTTTAATCTGTAATTAGTTAATTCACTAAGTCTTTAAACTCCTCAGCCCCTCACCGCTTGGGTTCGAGTCCCGGTCGGGGCGATAACTTTCATGTGGGGAGGTTTTCCAACTAACCTGGGGTGCACCTGTGGTTCTACCCAGATAAGCCTTAGGTCTCCCATCACCAATAAATTAGCTGAACGTTGCCCACATGACCATTATTGTGTCGGTGCAATGTAACAAACAACAAACAAACATTATAAAGGACAAATTATATAAGAAAGTACCTAAAAAGTAAATAGATATATATGCTCAGTAAACGCCTTAAATTAAATTTTATATTATATTTGAATAGTATTATGTCGTCTTCGATAACATTAAATTTAATATTATATTTTAACAGTATCATGTCGTCTTCGATAACATAAAATTTAATATTATATTTTAACAGTATCATGTCGTCTTCAATAAAATTTGTTTTTATCCGCTTGTACTCCAATTAAATCAAGGACAAATATGACAATAAGATTTCAACATTTGTCATGTTCTCTCTTTATAGATATATTTGTGCATCATTATTGAAAGTACAGCGCTTTTAAAATAGTTATTATTTTTAATCCTGAATCAATTTAATGGTCTCAAACCTTTAATTACAAATGTTTTCTTCAACTGTACCATGAAGTTGATAATTAATGCATTTCACTTAAAAACAAAAATAAGCCATAATTTACATGTGGGTTATGTTTAATTTTTGGAAGATATTTTGCTTGGTTTTTACCAAATATTACAGTTTGCATGAAGCAGTTTTTAGCTCACCTGGACTTATGCTCAGTGTGAGCTATTATGATAGCCCACTGTCCATTATCATGGTGTGTCTATCAACATTTTCAAATGACACCTGCTTTGAAACCGCTTGACCAAATTCAGGGTAACTTTCTCAGAAGCTTATGCAGGCAGGGGGAATGAAAGTAGCCATTTTCCAACAAATTTCTTTATTTCTATCTACTTAACTTCCTATAAGATGTGACCTATGACACTTAATAAATCAAAGTGCTTAAAGTGCATAGGAAAACATTGAACATCTTCTTGTCAGAATTCACAAGAGCTAGAGGTTTGATATTTGGCTTTAAGTATTCCTTTAATGGCCTTGTATCAAGATTGTTTAAAGAAATCTGATCTGTCAAAAAGCATAGCCACCAGGGCTAAATGTCAATGACACTCAGGTGAGCGATATAGGGCCATCATAATCCTCTTGTTTAACATCTGTTTTGAATGAATTTAGATGCATAGCCTTGTTAACAAAATGATAAGACAGGTATAGGATGAAAAAAAAAATCATTTTAAACAAAATATTTTTGTGTGACACAGAAACAAGAAACAAAACAAAACACTTTCTTACTTTGCAACAGCGCTCCACTAAATATGAATTATTTCAATATTTTTTTGGAGATCGTAAATCAGATCTACCCTAAAACACATTATTTTTAGCTCGCCTTAGCTGATACCTCTAGTCCATTGTCCATCGTCTGCTTGCTGTGTCCACAGTTTGGCTTGTGAACGCACTACAATCTACAGTTTTTAGCCAATCTTTACCAAACTTGGTCAGAATGTTTGCAAGAAATCTTAGATGTTCATAACAAAGTCATGTGGGATCAAAATTTAGGTCACTAGGCCAACTCTTAGATAAACACTGTGAACATGCTAGGGGCCACATTTATGGTCCAATCTTCACTAAACATGCCCAGAATGTTTGCCTGCGTGAAATCTTTGTTGTGTTTGGACCTGGGTCACGTGGGGTCAAAAAGAAGGTCATTAGGTCAAATCCTAGAAAATCAACCCAGAGGCCACACTTACGGCCCAATCATCACTAAACATTTCTGAAGTACATAAATCTTAATTTCTTGACATGAAATATAAGCCTACTATTAACCGGTGTCCTCAGGTGAGCGATTAATAGTGGTAGCCAACAGTTTGCCTCTATCTAATATATGCTACAATATCTGACCTCTGTTTGGGGTATTTATGTATAATTTCTGCAGAAACAATCATTCTTTAGTCTAAGCTTTGACAGTTTTCAACAGTATCTCAATTTTAGGTCAGTAAAACTTAATTAACACTTAAAATGTTCATTCTTTTCACATGTATAAATAAAAACAATTGGGATTCCTGCTGAAAATAGACAGCGATGTCACAGCATATGACGTGGATGAGCTATCACATAAGTGGTCACATGGTTTGTCCGGTTTAAAAATAGCTAACTGTGCGGTGGCGTCCAGATAGGAAACACATGTTTGTGATGATGATTGTGGTGTTATGGTTCATTTTTCAGACAGGTGTAGGACATCGATGAACATCATTTTGCAAGATCTGTTTAGACAGCTATGGTTTACTAAGATGTTAAATGAAATTATTTTTGGTCCAAACTTTAAGAGCCATCATTGGTCTCTTGTTTTCATTATTTCTACCATTTAACCATTTGCTACAAATTCTAACCATTGAAACCCTTGCCATTTTACAAAGTTTTGCAACTGCTATAAAATTGTTTTAAACTGGGTTGTTTATATTGATCCATATTGTTATGTCTTCAAACTAGGCTAAAAAATTTAAATAAAGAATCGCCTTTCTATGAATCCAGCGCACAATGCCAATAATCACCAAAGATGAATCAAAGGGTTAATGGGCTATTTTTAACACCTGTTGAAGTGATATGGATGTTGTTGGGGTTTTTTTTCAGACAAAATGCTGATAAAGTATCCTCATTTTCTAATATATCTAGCTGTGTTAATATCTGAAATTTAAATTATTGAGAAGAAATATGCTGTTATGTAAATACTCAACACACACATTCAAACATTTTATATCTTTTATATATTTATTTTTTTTTATTTTTTTTTTTTTTTCCAAAAATTTTATTGTTTAAAATCCCTAACGCTACCTGAAATGTATTTTATGCAGCCTTTCCCGCTAAAACAAAGCTGACTATTTTTATCTTAATTAATATTTTCTTAATATCTGAAGTTCTTTCATATTGGTATAAAGGATGATATATTTAATTTTTAAAGCCATAACCTTTGAATATACCATATAGGTAATGTTAAAATCACATCTGAATAAAATGGTATTATTTCATGCCAAAAACTTTAAAATATATGGAAAAAAAGTATGCCTAATGCATTTGATGATATAGATAATATTTTATGCTAAAAGCATGTAAATTTATGGATAAGAAACATATGCTAAATCATTTAAATATATGGATAATATTTTATGCTAAAATCATTTAAATATATGATGATATTTTATGCTTAAAGCATTTAATATATAGATATTTAATGCTTAAAGCATACAAATATATGGATAATATTTATGCTAAAAGCACTAAAATATATGCATGGTATTTTATGCTAAAAGTATTTAAATAGATGAATAAAAAATTTATGCTTACAGCATTGAAATATATAAATAATATTTTATGCTAAAGCATTTAAATATATGGATGATATTTACTGATAAAAAAGCATCTAAATACATGTATATGGATAATATTTCATGTTAATCAGCCTTTCAGATAAATTGATAATATTTCATGCTAAAAAAGCCTTTGAAATATATAGGTTATATTTCCAGCCAGGACTGGTTTTTCTTGTTGTCATGGTTACGTGACTGGGTGTGTCAACGGGTCATATTCACTTTATGTTTTCATAATGAAGAGGGAACCATGTACGCTGCATAGCCAACACTGTCTCCATTAACTTGATTTGTTGACTCTTTTTCAAAAAAAATTTTTAAGCTGTACTCTCAAAAAATTTACAGCAATTTAAACATAAACAGTTGATTGCCTCAGCAGAAATTTTATCTTCAATCCTCGTCATTTAACCATTCCAACACTGGCTGCAATAGCTCAAGTGGTAGAGCGTTGGCTTGCGGATCAGGAAGTCGCGGTTTCAAACCCCGGCCTGGTCAAACCAAAGACTTTGAAGTTGGAAGTAGTGGTTTCCCTCCTAACGCTCGGGGCTAAGGGGACAGCATTACGCCTGACTCGTCTGTGTCAGTATAATGGACCGGCCAGGTTCAGTCCCTGGGCACCTCATAAGTTCCCCTGTGCTATAATGATAGAAATGTCACTGCTCAGTATCGGCAAAAATGCCGGCAAATCCCATTTTACCAGTCAAACATTCATACTACTACACTCTTATCAGTCAGAAATGGGAATATTTATTTGAAAATTAAAGGGAGACAACTTTTGTTATGATATATTACTATATCTGCACACACCTGCAGTCTGTGTCCAAAGACCAATATTGTAGCATCAGTGACAGCATTATTGACAGAGAGGGAGAGGAAGAGACAGAGAAGAGGGCTGTCCAAAGCATGAGCTGGTAGGCTGTATTAGTTGATATTGAGTTACCATGGAAACGTGAATGTGTGTATGCGCTACTGTTAATTAATGCAAGCAGATCTAGTCGAACCACCAGTCGAAGTTCTCAGTTTGACAGATGAGGTTCTACATGGTGGCTGCTGCTCCCACGCTCTCGGCAGATCGTTGCTGCTGCTGCTGCTGGCTTGTTGCTATCACAACCATTTATGATGATGCTGATGAAAATAAAAATCGGCATCATGATAAGGGTGGTTGTGATAGTGATTTTGATACTGGCCACGACTGAGAGCTGTGGGAGTTGATTTAGCAATTCAACTGATAAGACAAACTCACAGATTTTGGTTTTGTTAAAAAAAAAGTTTAGATATTAAGATTATGTTGTTGCTGGTCATGCAATGATAAAGAAATGACAATTCCATGGACAAGATGATTTCTTGAAAGAAAAAAAAAAGAGAGATGAAGAGACAACTGTGACAGGATTGGTTGAGGTGGCAGAATGGCTGTAGTTTGGAGGTAGGTGGGAATGGATTTTTTGTGTGTATGATTTTGTAATATATCTTGAAGGCTTTGTGGTAAAATGTTCATAAATGCTCAAATAAATGTTATATCTTTGTGGGTTTTGTGGTGAAATGTTCACAAATGCTGAAATAAATCCTGTATCTTTAAATGCTATCTTTTTGTAGGTTTTGTGGTAAAATATTTGTAAATACTGAAATAAATGCTAATATCTTTGTAGGTTTTGTGGTAAAATGTTTATAAATAAATCAATAAACCAAAAAAAAGATATATCTTTGCAAAGTTAAACCCATTAAATGAAATAGAGACTCAAAATGAAGAGTGATATGCCAGTTTCTTTTTTTTATAAAAAAATGATGTAAGTTATAAATTATTTTTTTTATAACTTTGATTCTTTTTCCTTTGATTTTCTTAGTCTAAGAACTTTTTTGTGTATTTCGCATGTCTGATTTTGTTAATTGTCATAATGTAGACTACCATGTTTGGACAATTTTTGTTAATTGTCAAAATATAGGCTGTCATGTTTGGACAATTTTGTTAATTGGCAAAATATAGACTGTCATGTTTGGACAATTTTGTTAATTGTCAAAATATAGACTGTCATGTTTGGACAATTTTTGTTACTTGTCAAAATATAGACTGCAGTGTTTGGACAATTTTTGTTACTTGTCAAAATATAAACTGTCATGTTTGGACATTTTTGTTTTTAATTGTAAAACTATAGACTGCAATGTTTTGGACAATTTTTGTTAATTGTCAAAATATAGACTGTCATGTTTGGACAATTTTTATTAATTATCAACTTATAGACTTATAGACTACCATGTTTGGACGAATTTTGTTGTCAAAATACAGACTGCCCTGTTCGAACTATGTTTATTTACATATATGTACGCAGAAAAATTTCTGGCGTAATGGGTTGTTCTGTAAGAGCCTTGCTGTGTTGTATCAAAATGTTGCTGCTTAATGTTCATCCCTTCAAGTATTGATTGTTCTTGTGTTCAGGTTCTTGGCAGTGTTATTGTAGCGATTTTAAAGCAAAATCAAAAGTTGTATGTTATTATTTTCTAATCTATTGGAAACAATTAACTACCCATAGATTTTAAGGTCATATCAATTTTTGACATGTTAAAAAGGTGATCTTTGTGGAATTTAATGCTTATTTTTTTTTTTTTTTAATTACTAAGTTTCGAAGTTTTTTTTAATGAGCGATATTAATGAATAGTCTCCTCTGAATAATCCCTAAATGAAAGAAGGTCCTTTCATTCGTTTTACTCGGTTTTTATGCTTGCGCTCTATAGAGTATATGTTGACTTTTCTGCCTTTCTTGAGATACCCAGGTTAACCATCATCAACAAACACTTCCATTTTCTTTTTTAAATAACAAATCTCTTTAAGTATTTAAACAGATTTTAAGCTTATATTTATGCAAACGTAAGAAATTTCACTGTTTGTTATTGCAATATCTACAAAAGAATAGGACTAAGTCCAAGAATTTCAAATAAAAAGACCTACCTACTGTTTGGAATACCTCGGATATTATCTAACAAGGGAGACAATTTCCATTTTCCCAATGTGCCCCATTACTAAGTTTCACCGAATTTTAGTATAAAATATTATTCATATGCTTTTTACCATTTAATATCATCTATATATTTAAATGCTTTAAGCATAAAATATTATCTATATCATCACCAGCTGCAATAGCTCAGGTGGTAGAGTGTCAGCTTTGCAGATCGGGAGGTTGCGGGTTTAAACCCTGGCCAGATCAAACCAAAAACTTCAAAGTTGGTAGTAGTGGCTTCCCTCCTTATGCTCAGGGCTAAGGGGACAGCATTATGCCTGACTCGTCGGTGTCAGTATAATGGACCAGCCGGGTTCAGTCCCTGGGCACCTCATAAGTGCTATGTGCTATAATGATAGAAATATCGCTGCACAGTATCTGCAAAAATGCTGGCAAATCCCATCCCATCCCTATTTATATCATCAAATGCATTAGGCATATTTTTTGTGTTTGTCCATGTATAGTGATGGTTTCGTATGCAAATATGCCTCAGAGTGCCTATCAGTATCACTACCCCTGGATATAGATACGGATGCTGGGTATATACCCCTGCAGGGCATTTATTACAATTATTTTTAAAATTTTCAAATATAAAGGCCTAGGGAGGTATACTCCAAGAGGAGTTATAATATACAAAGCACACACGGTAATTACAAAATGCCTGTCATGAAATTTTCATCATAAATGTGAAGATATTATCTTTGGGGTTCCCCATAATTGTCTTATTATCTTTGTTTTGGAATAACTGAATAGAAAATTAAAATTTGCTGTCTCTTTCAGTGGGTTTTCTACTGAATGCTAAATTGATAGATATTTATATTGAAATATATTCTTTAACCCTTGCCGGCTTGTATATGCCATTTAACACCTTTACAAACCATTCACAATTATATGACCAGACCTGGTAGCGCAATCGGAAAAGAGTCGGCTCCAGGTACGGGAGGCCCCAGGTTCGATCCAGGGCCGTGACATACCAAAGTCGTTAAAAATGGTAGTGGTATAGCTCCCTTGCTAACGCTCAAGCAAATATAAGGGTTGGCCCGGTGTCAGGATAATGTGACTGGGTGTGGTATCATGCCAGGTGTTCACGGCATGCTATACACAGTGAAGGCATCACTATATCTGCTTCAAGTAAACACCGTCTCCAGATAACTGAAATACTGTTGCTGGGACAATAAACCCAATAAACAAACAAACAAACAATTATATGCCATTTTACGCTTTTACAAACAATTCACAATTATATGCTGTTTTATGCCTTTACTAACCATTTACAATTATATGCCATTTTACACCTTTACAAACCATTCACAATTGTACGCCATTTTACACCTTTACAAACAATTCACAATCATTAGCAGAATCTGCATGCCTAAGGGTTTATGTGTAGACTGGTTCAGCCTTAAATCTATAATGACAAGTTGAACATACATTTATTATAATACTTTTATCTCTTTTAAAGAAAAACATCAAAATGAATTTTCAACATTATAGATGAACTATGAATGAAAGATTATTTGATGTTGAAGTCGATGCTTTGCTGTTGTTTTTGAAGTGTTGTGCTTGAAATGTTTGCATTCTACAGATTAGAAAGATGATGTCTTGGCAAAAAAAATTCAGATAATTTAGGTGAAGATTGTGAAGAAAAATTTTCATGATCTTTAAACTGAGTGTCCTGAATAGAGGGAAAGAAATACTGACGCTATGTTATTTGTATAATGACTTTAACCGGTCGCAATAGCTCAGGTGGTAGAGCGTCGGTTAGCGGATCGGGAGGTGGCGGGTTCGAACCACGGCCTGGTCAAACCAAAGACTTTAATGTTGGTAGTAGTGGCTTCCCTCCTAACGCTCGGGGCTAAGGGGACCTTAAAAAACGATACACGTGTGAATATTGTATAGAGGAGTAAAAAGAGAAAAAAAATATTGCCGAGCTTAGATAAAATAGCAACGATATAAACTTTCCAAAGCCTGAGAAATTATTTTATTATTATTGTAGCGAACACATTTGTGTTAACCCTTTTATGCGTGCATAGGCCATTTTACGCCCGCTTTGTATGAAATTTATAACAGCCAAAAATCATCCAAAACATAAATTCTTCAAAAGAAATACCAATGTATTGTAGATGTTAATGAAAGTTTATAACAATATATGATAATGACAGAGAGGGTAAAAATATTTTATGCATAGCTAGACCATTTTACACAATCAGCAAATCAAAGCACTGATAATGCTGCTGATATGTCACTTTCTATATGACAAACATACTTTTGGTAGAATTGGCAAGAAGTATTAAATCTTCAAACAAAATACAATATTTATATCAGATTAAAATTAAAATTTGTAACAACACATGTTAGGGACAGAAAGGGTAAATAAAACCATTTTCTGTGAAGCCTCTTTTATTTGTGACAATAAACATACAGCTAACACTTGGTATAACAGAATATTAAAAGATATTTTTTTATTAAAATCTTATTTCTAATCTTTTTATTAAAAAACACCACTAAAGTTTAAAATTATAAGTTGATGCAATGTGGCCTATCACAAGACTATGTATTATATAGAATGCGACCTTTATTAACCTCTGAATAAACGCGTGAAATCGACCACTGACAGATATGCAAACACTACATAACTGTCGTTTGCTAAGGACAACTCGTCGCTCATGATTTATAGAAACTACTTTTTCGCTACATGGTATAAACTCTTTGTTGTTTTAATTGAGAAATTTAAGAAAATTGATCCCCCTTTATTTTATAGCACTTGCGAGATTCTGCGAATTAGCAAATAACGTCTGACTAGATTGCAGACATATTGGATTTCTTTGTTTTGCTTTTATTTTTTGAAATACATCGCAGCGACCAATTATGATCATAATAATAGTAACAGAATATTTCATTTCATTTTTTTCCAACGTCTGTGTAAAAAACCTCAAAAAAAATATAAATTGGGCTGAAAACAGATGCGACATTGACTGTGATGATGTTTTTTTAGAAAGAGAAAAATACTGAATAAAATATATAATATTAAAGCATGTCATCTCTTATTGTTTGCTAAAATCTTTACAAAATGATTTTAACCCACTTTTATTCTGAAAACAGTATTTACCCCTTTAACATAAATGATAAAACATTCCCCACCCTTATGGTGTTTCCAGTAATTAAAAGGGCTTAATGAATTTAATAAACCTAATTATGGCATCTGTCAGTCAATCGATACTATCCAATGAAATAGATATGTCAAATAAATAGCTTATTATTCAAAGACAAAAAACTGATATGGCAATAATAAACTTAAATATTCATATATATATATATGTAGAGAGAGAGAAACAGACAGACAGAGAGACAGACAGAGAGAGAGAGAGACAGAGACAGACACACAGAGAGACAGAGACAGACAGAGACAGACAGAGAGAGAGAAAGAGAGACAGACAGAGAGAGAGAGAGAAGAGAGATAGAAAGAGAGAGACACACACAGAGACAGAGCGAGAGATAGAGGAGAGAGTGACACACAGAGAGAGAAACAGAGAGAGATAGATTATTTTGCAATGAAGGCTTTCACAATGTTTATTTCTGAATTTTGTTACTTGCATGCAAGTACAGAGAAGTGATAAACTGACATTAAAAATCTAGTAAGGAATCCCATAAATAAATTCAAAGAATAAAGAAACCTTTACTGAAAAAGATTGATTCTTTCTTAAGAATGTGAACAATGAAATAAAGCTTCTTTTTTTTGTACTTACGGAGAAGCAATAAAGTAACATGAAAGTTCTGGAAGGAATGGCATATATATTAAAAGGAGGAAGAAATCTATAACTTTAATAGCTTGTTTTTACAAAAGTATATAAAAAATAAAATATTAAGCGTTTTTTTTTTTCTGATGATGTCATTGAATGAAAAGGTGGGTTTTAACACTGAACTGCTTAAGTTGAGAATTGATCAGATGTGGATAAAATTTGATCAGGTGTGGATAAAATTTGATCAGGTGTGGATAAAATTGTAATCAGGGTCCATCTGCAGTTCTAGATTGAACCCGTGGTTACGTTTGCTTTTAGTTGATTGCGAATAATTTATCTGATTGATGACTCTTCTAGAAGACTCTTTAAAAAATCATTTGTTTTTGATACATCACCAAGTCAATTGGATGACCCTCCTCACACAAGTTATAAGCTTGACTGGTAACGCAATCAGTATAGCGTCGGCTCCAGTTATGGGAGGCCCCGGGTTAAATCCATGGCCATGACATAACAAAGTCATTAAAAATGGTAGTGGTATAGCTCCCATGCTAACGCTCAGGCAAATATAAGGGTAGTTCCACAACTGGTTAGCCCGTTGTCAGGATAATGTGACTGGGTATGGTATCATGCCAGGTGTTCATGGCATGCTATACACAGTGAAGGCAGCACTACATCTGCTTCAAGTGGACACTGTCTCCAGATATCTGAAATATTGTTGGTTGGATGATAAACCCAATAAACAAACATGCTATACACAGTGAAGGCAGCACAGTATCTGCTTCAAGTGGACACCGTCTCCAGATAACTGAATTATTGTTGGTGGGGCGATAAACCCAATAAACAAACATGCTATACACAGTGAAGGCAGCACTATATCTGCTTCAAGTGGACACCGTCTCCAGATAACTAAATTACAGTTGGTGAGATGATAAACCAAATAAACAAATATGAATTTGGTAATTATCATAAATAATAATAAGCCTAACAAACATTAGAAACCTTTAGCATACCAGTGTTAGGAAAGAAGAAAAAGGTCAAAGGTCGTAACATATTGATCTTTGTGCAGAGACTTGATAAAATAGAGGAAGTTTTATGGGTAATTATATCGTCCCATTGGGAACCATGGCAACCGATTAATTCCACCATGCATCCACCATGCTGTAAATAATGACTTTTCTCCCAACACAGTGGTATTTTTTAATTTGTATTTTTTTTCTCACATTTTTAGGTTGTTATTTTAAATATTCCTTCATTTACAAAACAAATTATTTTCTATTTTTGTTTACTTTTTTAACAGTATTTTTTTCTTGTTAGCGTATATTTTTATATTTTATAAGGAAACAGTTTCACATACTCTCAATGGTCAAAAATGTTATTTTTCTTAGATAATTTGGCTAAAACAACTTTAAAAAATTTCTATAATATAATAATTCGCACTTTCTTGAAGACAAGACCATCTTTTAAAAGGAAAACCTGTTTTCTTAAAAACAAGTTTGTAGCAAGTTCTTTGAAGTTAATATTCAACCACCGGACCTGGTAGCGCAATCGGTAGAGCGTCGGCTCCAGATACGGGAGGCCTCTGGTTTAATACCGGGCCGCGACATACCAAAGTCGCTAAAAATGGTAGTGGTATAGCTCCCTTGCTAATGCTCAAGCAAATATAAGGGTAGTTCCACGACTGGTTGGCCCGTTGTCAGGATAATGTGACTGGGTGTGGTATCATGTGAGGTGTTCACGGCATGCTATACACAGTGAAGGCAGCACTATATCTGCTTCAAGTGGACACCGTCTCTAGATAACTGAAATACTGTTGGTGGGAAGATAAACACAATTAAGGAACATGTTTTACACAGTGAAGGCAGCACAGTATCTGCTTCAAGTGGACACTGTCTCCAGATAACTGAAATACTGTTGGTGGGACAATAAACCCAATAAACAAATAATATTCAACCATAGTTTTTCTTTTTTGTGCAAAGGTCATTATTGCCAATATGACTGTCTAAAATTAATGCTTTCTTAAAGTCGATATCTGTCAGTTTGGAGCAAAAATATTTTCATTATGCATCTTAGTAAACCGTTGTTGTATGAACAGATCTCATAAAATGTTGTTTATTGATGTCATACACCTGTCTGAAAAGTTAATAATAACGCCACAATCGTTATTACAAACATGTATTTCCTATCTAAGTCATGCTGCACAGTTAGCTCTTTTTAAACCATGTGACCACTAATGTTTTAGCTAATCCACGTCTGCTGTGACGTCGATGTCTATTTTTAGCTGAAATCCCAATCATTCTAATTTATAGCTTTGAAAAGAATGAACATTTTAAGTGTTGATTAATGAGTTTTACTGCCCCAAAATTGTGATACTGTTGAAAGTCATCAAAGCTTAGACTAAAGTATGATGTTTTTCTACAGACATTATGCACAAATACCCCAAACAGATGTCAAATATTGTTACATATATTAGATATAGGCAAACTGTTAGATACCACCTTTAAGGTATATATACGGGCCACAATAGCTCAGGTGGTAGAGCGTCGACTTGCGGATCAGGAGGTCGTGGGTTCGATCCCCGGCCAGGTCATACCAAAGACTTTAAAATTGGTAGTAGTGGCTTCCCTCCTAACGCTCGGGGCTAAGGGGACAGCATTACGCCTGACTCGTCGGTGTCAGTATAATGGACCGGCCGGGTTCAGTCCCTGGGCACCTTATAAGTGCCCCTGTGCTAAAATGATAGAAATGTCGCTGCGCAGTATCGGCCAAAATGCCGGCTATTCCTAATCCTTTAAGGTATACAGTGTGTAACGTACAAAGTTTTTTTGAAGGATGAGTAAAATTATATGAAAAAGTTACTTAATAGTTACTCTATTGTAGCAGAATACAAGTTAAAACTATGTAAACATGTCTAACTATATGGTGTGGAGCGGAGTACCCATGGCGAAGTGGTGGACTTACCGATTTGTAACTCCTCTGACTGCTTAGCCTCTCACCGCATGGGTTTGAGTCCCTTTCAGGGCGAGAGACTCAATGTGAGTCTTCCAGCTGACCTGCAGTGCGCAGGTAGTTCTACCCAGACACCTGTTTGGGGTCTTCGTTCAACCAAATTAACTTGACGTCGCTTTAAAACAAAAACCAACCTGGTTCAGTCCCTGGGCATCTAATAAGTGCCCTTGTGCTATAATGATAGAAATGTCGCTGCACAGTATCGGCAAAAATGCCGGCTTATCCCTAATCCCAGTATCAGCAAAAATGCCGGCTAATCCCATCCCATCCCAAAACAAAAAAAAACAAAAACAATATCTTGGTTTGTAGCTTTTCTGTTTGAATTTATTAGAATAGCACTTTATTTCGTTAGCTATATATCTTGTATTCCTGAGACCTTGGATATATCATTAATATTATGTTTCTATTATTGCAAAATGTGATATTTGTCTCGGATTTAATAAAGATTAGAAATTCTCAGAAGTGCTTAGGAAAAAATGATCTACCACAAACATGGCTAGAACTTTTTTTTTTTTTTTCACCAAATATTTTTTCCGCTTGAAAATTAAATATATTGACGACACTGGGCTAGTATTGAAGAAGTAAATTCGCTTCCCTATTGTGGTTTCCTGACATAATATGTTTCGGAAAATTTGAACCATGGTGCATTTTTTAACTTTTTTTTTTTAAGTGGGGGTGGGGTCTTTTTTTTTTTTTTTTTTCCCAATGGATATGATAACTTTGTAGAGACTTTAAATCCGGTTTTGAATAGTGGCAAGCCACGTGACATTTGAAGAGAATCCATTTAACATGGTTTGTAACAAGAAAATATTGAGAAAACTGAAGCCCTTGGGAATCCAAACAGGCTGTAAAGGGTTTTAATAGGAAGCCATTGGATAAAAATCACACATCCTTGTAACACTTTGATTCTTCAATTAACCCTTTACTTGCTGGAAACACTATTATGGTGGGGTATGTGTTATTTTAACCCTTTACTTGCTGGAAACACTATTATGGTGGGGTATGTGTTATTTTAACCCTTTACTTGCTGGAAACACTATTATGGTGGGGTATGTGTTATTTTAACCCTTTACTTGCTGGAAACACTATTATGGTGGGGTATGTGTTATTTTAACCCTTTACTTGCTGGAAACATCATTAGGGTGGGGTTTGTTTTATGTTAACCCTTTACTTGCTGGAAACACTATTATGTCGGTGTATGTGTTATGTTAACCCTGAACTTGCTGGAAACACTATAAGGGTGGGGTATGTGTTATGTTAACCCTTTACTTGCTGGAAACATCATTATGGTGGGGTATGTTTTATGTTAACCCTCTACTTGCTGGAAACGTCATTATGGTGGGGTATGTTTAATGTTAACCCTTTACTTGCTGGAAACCCCATTAGGGTGGGGTATGTTTTATGTTAACCCTCTACTTGCTGGAAACGTCATTATGGTGGGGTTTGTTTAATGTTAACCCTTTACTTGCTGGAAACCCCATTAGGGTGGGGTATGTTTTATGTTAACCCTTTACTTGCTGGAAACGTCATTATGGTGGGGTTTGTTTAATGTTAACCCTTTACTTGCTGGAAACCCCATTAGGGTGGGGTATGTTTTATGTTAACCCTTTACTTGCTGGAAACGTCATTATGGTGGGGTTTGTTTAATGTTAACCCTTTACTTGCTGGAAACCCCATTAGGGTGGGGTATGTTTTATGTTAACCCTTTACTTGCTGGAAACACCATTAGGGTGGGGTTTGTTTTATGTTAACCCTTTACTTGCTGGAAACACTATTAGGGTGGGGTATGTGTTATGTTAACCCTCTACTTGCTGGAAACGTCATTATGGTGGGGTTTGTTTAATGTTAACCCTTTACTTGCTGGAAACCCCATTAGGGTGGGGTATGTTTTATGTTAACCCTTTACTTGCTGGAAACGTCATTATGGTGGGGTTTGTTTAATGTTAACCCTTTACTTGCTGGAAACCCCATTAGGGTGGGGTATGTTTTATGTTAACCCTTTACTTGCTGGAAACACCATTAGGGTGGGGTTTGTTTTATGTTAACCCTTTACTTGCTGGAAACACTATTAGGGTGGGATATGTGTTATGTTAACCCTCTACTTGCTGGAAACGTCATTATGGTGGGGTTTGTTTAATGTTAACCCTTTACTTGCTGGAAACCCCATTAGGGTGGGGTATGTTTTATGTTAACCCTTTACTTGCTGGAAACGTCATTATGGTGGGGTTTGTTTAATGTTAACCCTTTACTTGCTGGAAACCCCATTAGGGTGGGGTATGTTTTATGTTAACCCTTTGCTTGCTGGAAACACCATTAGGGTGGGGTTTGTTTTATGTTAACCCTTTACTTGCTGGAAACACTATAAGGGTGGGGTATGTTCTATGTTAACCCTGTACTTGCTAGAAACACCATTAGGGTGGGGTTTGTTTTATGTTAACCCTTTACTTGCTGGAAACACTATTAGGGTGGGGTATGTGTTATGTTAACCCTCTACTTGCTGGAAACGTCATTATGGTGGGGTTTGTTTAATGTTAACCCTTTACTTGCTGGAAACCCCATTAGGGTGGGGTATGTTTTATGTTAACCCTTTACTTGCTGGAAACGTCATTATGGTGGGGTTTGTTTAATGTTAACCCTTTACTTGCTGGAAACCCCATTAGGGTGGGGTATGTTTTATGTTAACCCTTTACTTGCTGGAAACACCATTAGGGTGGGGTTTGTTTTATGTTAACCCTTTACTTGCTGGAAACACTATTAGGGTGGGATATGTGTTATGTTAACCCTCTACTTGCTGGAAACGTCATTATGGTGGGGTTTGTTTAATGTTAACCCTTTACTTGCTGGAAACCCCATTAGGGTGGGGTATGTTTTATGTTAACCCTTTACTTGCTGGAAACGTCATTATGGTGGGGTTTGTTTAATGTTAACCCTTTACTTGCTGGAAACCCCATTAGGGTGGGGTATGTTTTATGTTAACCCTTTGCTTGCTGGAAACACCATTAGGGTGGGGTTTGTTTTATGTTAACCCTTTACTTGCTGGAAACACTATAAGGGTGGGGTATGTGTTATGTTAACCCTCTACTTGCTGGAAACGTCATTATGGTGGGGTTTGTTTAATGTTAACCCTTTACTTGCTGGAAACCCCATTAGGGTGGGGTATGTTTTATGTTAACCCTTTACTTGCTGGAAACGTCATTATGGTGGGGTTTGTTTAATGTTAACCCTTTACTTGCTGGAAACCCCATTAGGGTGGGGTATGTTTTATGTTAACCCTTTACTTGCTGGAAACACCATTAGGGTGGGGTTTGTTTTATGTTAACCCTTTACTTGCTGGAAACACTATTAGGGTGGGGTATGTGTTATGTTTACCCTTTGCTTGCTGGAAACATTATTAGGGTGGGGTTTGTTTTATGTTAACCCTTTACTTGCTGGAAACATCATTATGGTGGGGTTTGTGTTATGTTAACCCTTTACTTGCCGGAAACATCATTATGGTGGGGTTTGTGTTATGTTAACCCTGAACTTGCTGGAAACACTATAAGGGTGGGGTATGTTTTATGTTAACTCTTTACTTGCTGGAAACCCCATTAGGGTGGGGTATGTTTTATGTTAACCCTTTACTTGCTGGAAACCCCATTAGGGTGGGGTATGTTTTATGTTAACCCTTTACTTGCTGGAAACACCATTAGGGTGGGGTTTGTTTTATGTTAACCCTTTACTTGCTGGAAACACTATTAGGGTGGGGTATGTGTTATGTTTACCCTTTGCTTGCTGGAAACATTATTATGGTGGGGTTTGTTTTATGTTAACCCTTTACTTGCTGGAAACATCATTATGGTGGGGTTTGTGTTATGTTAACCCTTTACTTGCCGGAAACATCATTATGGTGGGGTTTGTGTTATGTTAACCCTGAACTTGCTGGAAACACTATAAGGGTGGGGTATGTTTTATGTTAACTCTTTACTTGCTGGAAACACTATAAGGGTGGGGTATATTTTATGTTAACCCTTTACTTGCTGGAAACACTATTTGGGTGAGGTATGTTTTATGTTAACCCTTTGCTTGCTGGAAACACCATTAGGGTGTGGTATTTTGTATGTTCATATATAGAATGGTGTTTTATGTAAACTCATTACTTGCTAGAAACACCATAAGGGTGTGGTATTTTGTATGTTCATATATAGAATGGTGTTTTATGTAAACTCATTACTTGCTAAAAACACCATTAGGGTGTAGAATTTTGTATGTTCATATATAGAATGGTGTTTTATGTAAACTCATTACTTGCTAAAAACACAATTAGGGTGTGGAATTTTGTATGTTTATATATAGAATGATGTTTTATGTAAACTCATTATTTGCTAGAAACACCATTTGGGTGTGGTTTTTTGTATGTTCATATATAGAATGGTGTTTTATGTTAACTCATTACTTGTTAGAAACACCATTAGGGTGTGGTATTTTGTATGTTTATATTTATAATGGTGTTTCCAGTAATTAAGGGGTTTAACATACATGATATTGATTTTACACTTGGATATTCTGCTGTTGTAAGATATATATTATCTTTTGATACTTTGCTCTGTAATGAATGATGTTTGAAATCAGATCAGCAGAAAATTTAATGTATTTTCTATGAAACAGTGTAATTTATCTAGATTTACAGTATTTGTCTTGGCTTTTCATTTTAACTCTGAACAGAAATCTGATTAAATGTATAACACTAAAATGCCACATGTCACTGTGTTTGTTTAAACTTGAGGAATACTTGTCTGAATGATGTTTGTTTGGATTTTTTCTCACATCACACAAACACAATCAAGGTCATATTGGCCACTTCCCGCTCTTTTATAGGTGGAGGAATACCGCCCCCATCCCCCACCCCCCACATGATACATGTCTGGGTAGAACCACTGGCACACCGCAAGTCATCTAGATAAGACCTCCTTACATAAAAATCCTCACCCCCGAAAGGGATTTGAACCCTTGTGGAGAGAGGGTTAAGGGGTATAAGTAAGTCAGAGTAGATCAAATCACTCAGCCATGAATATATCACACCTATCTTTTATGATGTAATAGATCTTTCTGATGCCAATTTATATCCACAACATGTGTTTTTTTAACAAAAGAAGACTTAGCAGTATGAAAATATAATATAAATAAGTGTTAAAGAAGCAATATTTAACTTGTCTTTATGTGTAACTTATTTTTTTTTATATTTTTCTTAAGATTTCATAAAGACATAACGCATACTGGACCTGGAAGTGCAATCGGTTGAGCATCGTCTCCAATTACTGGAGAGCCCGGGTTCGATCCTGGGCCGTGACATTCCAAAGTTATTAAGAATGGTAGTGGCATTGCTCTAACAAAAGAAACTAGTATACTCTTTTCTATTGTATAATAAATTAACCAAAAATGAGGGGAAAAATGAGCAAAAATAAAAAACAAAATAAGTTAATATTATCTGGGGAAAAGAAGCTACCATTAAGCCATATACATATATTTATCAGGAAACCAGCCATAATACAGTTTTTGGGGGGTGGGAGTAGAGGTGGGGGGAGGGTATAATTTTTGACAAAACACAACAATATTTGATATAAATTATATGAGACAAAAAATATTGTCCAGCCATAAATAACAGGAAACAAACCATGATAACTTTTTTCTGTATAATTTATTAATAAAAAAAACAATAACATTATTTCATATAAATTATATTAGAATAAAAATACTGTCAAGCAATATAAATAGCAGGAAAGTGTGTTTTAGTTATTTTTTTTTCAAGTGAGAAATTAGGAGCGAAATTTATATACCAGCCCTGGCTAGGCAGTGATTACAGTATTGGCGGCCAGGTACAGTAGATATACCAAAGTCATAAAAATTGTAGTTTTATAGCTCTTGCATTCGCTCAAATTACATGATATAATACGGGGAAAAAAAATAACTGTCAGTATATTGTGGCTGGCATATGGTATCATGTCAGGGGTTCCTGTCACGATTGTGGATACTTTACTTGAAGCACAGCAATGGAAGGTAGAGCTTGCTCATTTTTTATGTGTACCTTTGGAAATAATAGATACATTAAACACTTGTTTTGTTTGTTTGTTTTTTCATATATAGATAGTTTCCACATCAGTGAAAATCCCTTATCTTGCCAGCTTTCTTTGATGGTAACTTCAAGGGATTTTCATATGAATTGTAATTTTATTTTCTTGTAAATTCTTCATTTGTGGTCCGAAAATTAAAAGCTATACACCATTGGAATGCTCTCGAAATTCATATTTTAAGAATACAATATTTTTACAATTGATAAATGCACACAGAATTAATATACAGAAATAAATAAAACTAGTGGCTCATACTTGAAACAAAATGAACAGTGTATCATTTTCAGTTTTATTTCTTTAACCTTTTAAACTATCAAAATATAGTTTTGATATTTAAAATACTTTATATAAGCTGTTAAATTTGATATTAAATTCAGTAAAATAGACTGCAAAAATAAAAACACTGGTGAGTTTAATACAGCACATATTTCCCGATTTCGGCCTGCATAAGCTTCCTTGATGGCTGCCTTAAACTGTCTTATCAGTGTCGATGACTTCACATGGAAACTATCTATTGAGCTGACCCAGATCATGTGGTCATACTGGTAACTTCAAGCTTTCTATTGGTGGTTGAAGACTCCCAGATGGAGCTCCCGTGGCGTAGTGGTAGAGTCGCCAATTTGTAACTCCTCTGACTGCTTAGCCTCTCACCGCATGGGTTCGAGTCCCATTCTTGGGCGAAGGACTTAATGTGGGAAGGTCTTCCAGCTGACTTGCAGTGTGCTGGTGGTTCTACCCAGACACTTGTCTGGGATGTTTCTCCAACAAAAAGCTGGACGTTGCTATAATGATCATAAATGGTCACTGCAGTGTATTTCGGAAACAAAAAGGAAATGTGTAGATCATTTTATTTGCTGAAGTTGTCAAAAACATATTATTGACAAGGTGCAAAATATATCATTAGTCAGATAGTGTTCTTGTAGTTTCACAGTGTGTAAAACCTTGTAACGACTGATCCCTTAAAATGACTGATCCCTTATAATGACTGATCCCTTAGAATGACTGATCCCTTAGAATGACTGATCCCTTATAATGACAGATCCCTTTATAATGACTGATCCCTTAGAATGACTGATCGCTTAGAATGACTGATCCCTTAGAATGACTTATTACTCTGTTAACTTTACAAAATTTAAAACAAAAACAAAAAACAAAATGAAGACCCCATGATCAAAATCACCGTAAAATACTCTTACTCAGGGGCAATCTGTATTAACTCTGTATATCAGACTTGTAGGTTGCAATTGTTTGTGACCAAGTGTAAATATGTAGGTTGCTATTAAGCTCCTCCATTGATTAGGAGATTAATTGCCTCCATATTTGGAAAGGTAATGGAAAGGTTACCTAGCAACCGTGGGATCACCATCCTTCTAAAGGATCAGAGTTTTACCACATGCCAACATTACCACGGCAACGAGCAGTGTGTCCGTGAAATTGAACTGTCACCAGCTTATGGTGTCTGGCATGTTTGGGAAAATATGTGTCAATTGTTGATAAGTAGTGAGTGTGTGGATGTGTATATATATGTCAGTTATAGGTGCGGTAAATCATGGGTTAAATATACCATTTCTAGTCCCTAGTTACTGTTGCTATCTGTTTACAAAGAGATACAGTAACACAAACTACACCTGCACAAGGTATTTTTCAGTGGAATTGCTTTATTGCAAACTGCACCTGCACAAGCCATCTTTCAATGTAGATGCTTTATTGCAAACTATACCTGTACAAGCCATCTTTCAATGTAGATGCTTTATTGCAAACTATACCTGTACAAGCCATCTTTCCATGTAGATGCGTTATTGCAAACTATACCTGTACAAGCCATCTTTCATTGTAGATGCTTTATTGCAAACTATACCTGTACAAGCCATCTTTCAATGTAGATGCTTTATTGCAAACTATACCTGTACAAGCCATCTTTCAGTGTAGATGCTTTATTGCAAACTATACCTGTACAAGCCATCTTTCAATGTAGATGCTTTATTGCAAACTATACCTGTACAAGCCATCTTTCAATGTAGATGCTTTATTGCAAACTATACCTGTACAAGCCATCTTTCAATGTAGATGCTTTATTGCAAACTATACCTGTACAAGCCATCTTTCAATGTAGATGCTTTATTGCAAACTATACCTGTACAAGCCATCTTTCAATGTAGATGCTTTATTGCAAACTACACCTGTACAAGCCATCTTTCAATGTAGATGCTTTATTGCAAACTATACCTGTACAAGCCATCTTTCAATGTAGATGCTTTATTTCAAACTATACCTGTACAAGCCATCTTACAATGTAGATGCTTTATTGCAAACTATACCTGTACAAGCCATCTTTCAATGTAGATGCTTTATTGCAAATTATACCTGTACAAGCCATCTTTCAATGTAGATGC
This sequence comes from Sinonovacula constricta, assembly GCA_007844125.1. Classification (NCBI taxonomy): domain Eukaryota; kingdom Metazoa; phylum Mollusca; class Bivalvia; order Cardiida; family Solecurtidae; genus Sinonovacula; species Sinonovacula constricta. Next base: position 8,038,864 of record CM017573.1, read on the forward strand.
TTTATTGCAAACTATACCTGTACAAGCCATCTTTCAATGTAGATGCTTTATTGCAAACTACACCTGTACAAGCCATCTTTCAATGTAGATGCTTTATTGCAAACTATACCTGTACAAGCCATCTTTCAGTGTAGATGCTTTATTGCAAACTATACCTGTACAAGCCATCTTTCAATGTAGATGCTTTATTTCAAACTATACCTGTACAAGCCATCTTTCAATGTAGATGCTTTATTGCAAACTATACCTGTACAAGCCATCTTTCAATGTAGATGCTTTATTTCAAACTATACCTGTACAAGCCATCTTTCAATGTAGATGCTTTATTGCAAACTATACCTGTACAAGCCATCTGTCAATGTAGATGCTTTATTTCAAACTATACCTGTACAAGCCATCTTTCAATGTAGATGCTTTATTTCAAACTATACCTGTACAAGCCATCTTTCAATGAAGATGCTTTATTTCAAACTATACCTGTACAAGCCATCTTTCAATGTAGATGCTTTATTGCAAACTATACCTGTACAAGCCATCTTTCAATGTAGATGCTTTGTTGCAAACTATACCTGTACAAGCCATCTTTCAATGTAGATGCTTTAGTGCAAACTATACCTGTACAAGCCATCTTTCAATGTAGATGCTTTGTTGCAAACTATACCTGTACAAGCCATCTTTCAATGTAGATGCTTTAGTGCAAACTATACCTGTACAAGCCATCTTTCAGTGTAGATGCTTTATTGCAAACTATACCTGTACAAGCCATCTTTCAATGTAGATGCTTTATTTCAAACTATACCTGTACAAGCCATCTTTCAGTGTAGATGCTTTATAGCAAACTATACCTGTACAAGCCATCTTTCAATGTAGATGCTTTAGTGCAAACTATACCTGTACAAGCCATCTTTCAGTGTAGATGCTTTATTGCAAACTATACCTGTACAAGCCATCTTTCAATGTAGATGCTTTATTGCAAACTATACCTGTACAAGCCATCTTTCAATGTAGATGCTTTATTGCAAACTATACCTGTACAAGCCATCTTTCAATGTAGATGCTTTATCGCAAACTATGCCTGTACAAGCCATCTTTCAATGTAGATGCTTTATTTCAAACTATACCTGTACAAGCCATCTTTCAATGTAGATGCTTTAGTGCAAACTATACCTGTACAAGCCATCTTTCAGTGTAGATGCTTTATTGCAAACTATACCTGTACAAGCCATCTTTCAATGTAGATGCTTTATTTCAAACTATACCTGTACAAGCCATCTTTCAGTGTAGATGCTTTATAGCAAACTATACCTGTACAAGCCATCTTTCAATGTAGATGCTTTAGTGCAAACTATACCTGTACAAGCCATCTTTCAGTGTAGATGCTTTATTGCAAACTATACCTGTACAAGCCATCTTTCAATGTAGATGCTTTATTGCAAACTATACCTGTACAAGCCATCTTTCAATGTAGATGCTTTATTGCAAACTATACCTGTACAAGCCATCTTTCAATGTAGATGCTTTATCGCAAACTATGCCTGTACAAGCCATTTTTCAATGTAGATGCTTTATTGCAAACTATACCTGTCCAAGCCATCTTTCAGTGTAGATGCTTTATTGCAAACTATACCTGTACAAGCCATCTTACAATGTAGATGCTTTATTGCAAATTATACCTGTACAAGCCATCTTTCAATGTAGATGCTTTATTGCAAATTATACCTGTACAAGCCATCTTTCAATGTGGATGCTTTATTGCAAACTATACCTGTACAAGCCATCTTTCAATGTAGATGCTTTATTGCAAATTATACCTGTACAAGCCATCTTTCAATGTGGATGCTTTATTGCAAACTATACCTGTACAAGCCATCTTTCAATGTAGATGCTTTATTGCAAACTATACCTGTACAAGCCATCTTTCAATGTAGATGCTTTATTGCAAACTATACCTGTACAAGCCATCTTTCAATGTAGATGCTTTATTGCAAACTATACCTGTACAAGCCATCTTTCAATGTAGATGCTTTATCGCAAACTATGCCTGTACAAGCCATTTTTCAATGTAGATGCTTTATTGCAAACTATACCTGTACAAGCCATCTTTCAGTGTAGATGCTTTATAGCAAACTATACCTGTACAAGCCATCTTTCATTGTAGATGCTTTATTGCAAACTATACCTGTACAAGCCATCTTTCAATGTGGATGCTTTATTGCAAACTACACCTGTACAAGCCATCTTTCAATGTAGATGCTTTATTGCAAACTATACCTGTACAAGCCATCTTTCAATGTAGATGCTTTATTGCAAACTACACCTGTACAAGCCATCTTTCAATGTAGATGCTTTATTGCAAACTATACCTGTACAAGCCATCTTTCAGTGTAGGTGCTTTATTGCAAACTATACCTGTACAAGCCATCTTTCAGTGTAGATGCTTTATTGCAAACTATACCTGTACAAGCCATCTTTCAGTGTAGGTGCTTTATTGCAAACTATACCTGTACAAGCCATCTTTCAATGTAGATGCTTTATTTCAAACTATACCTGTACAAGCCATCTTTCAGTGTAGATGCTTTATTGCAAACTATACCTGTACAAGCCATCTTTCAATGTAGATGCTTTATTGCAAACTACACCTGTACAAGCCATCTTTCAATGTAGATGCTTTATTGCAAACTATACCTGTACAAGCCATCTTTCAATGTAGATGCTTTATTGCAAACTATACCTGTACAAGCCATCTTTCAATGTAGATGCTTTATTGCAAACTATACCTGTACAAGCCATCTTTCAATGTAGATGCTTTATTGCAAACTACACCTGTACAAGCCATCTTTCAGTGTAGATGCTTTGTTGCAAATTATACCTGTACAAGCCATCTTTCAATGTAGATGCTTTATTTCAAACTATACCTGTACAAGCCATCTTTCAATGTAGATGCTTTATTGCAAACTATACCTGTACAAGCCATCTTTCAATGTAGATGCTTTATTGCAAACTATACCTGTACAAGACATCTTTTAAAGTAGATGCTTTATTGCAAACTATACCTGTACAAGCCATCTTTCAATGTAGATGCTTTATTGCAAACTATACCTGTACAAGCCATCTTTCAATGTAGATGCTTTATTGCAAACTATACCTGTACAAGCCATCTTTCAGTGTAGGTGCTTTATTGCAAACTATACCTGTACAAGCCATCTTTCAATGTAGATGCTTTATTGCAAACTATACCTGTACAAGCCATCTTTCAATGTAGATGCTTTATTTCAAACTATACCTGTACAAGCCATCTTTCAGTGTAGATGCTTTATTGCAAACTATACCTGTACAAGCCATCTTACAATGTAGATGCTTTATTGCAAACTATACCTGTACAAGCCATCTTTCAGTGTAGATGCTTTATTGCAAACTATACCTGTACAAGCCATCTTTCAATGTAGATGCTTTATTGCAAACTATACCTGTACAAGCCATCTTTCAGTGTAGATGCTTTATTGCAAACTATACCTGTACAAGCCATCTTTCAATGTAGGTGCTTTGTTGCAAACTATACCTGTACAAGCCATCTTTCAGTGTAGATGCTTTATAGCAAACTATACCTGTACAAGCCATCTTTCAGTGTAGATGCTTTATAGCAAACTATACCTGTACAAGACATCTTTCAGTGTAGATGCTTTATAGCAAACTATACCTGTACAAGCCATCTTTCAATGTGGATGCTTTGTTGCAAACTATACCTGTACAAGCCATCTTTAAATGTAGATGCTTTTTGCAAACTATACCTGTACAAGCCATTTTTCAATGTAGATGCTTTATTGCAAACTATACCTGTACAAGCCATCTTTCAATGTAGATGCTTTATTTCAAACTATACCTGTACAAGCCATCTTTCAGTGTAGATGCTTTATAGCAAACTATACCTGTACAAGACATCTTTCAGTGTAGATGCTTTATAGCAAACTATACCTGTACAAGCCATCTTTCAATGTAGATGCTTTATTGCAAACTATACCTGTACTATTCCTGTACAAACCATCTTTCAATGTAGATGCTTTATTGCAAACTATACCTGTACAAGCCATCTTTCAATGTAGATGCTTTATTGCAAACTATACCTGTACAAGCCATCTTTCAATGTAGATGCTTTATTGCAAACTATACCTGTACAAGCCATCTTTCAATGTAGATGCTTTATTTCAAACTATACCTGTACAAGCCATCTTACAATGTAGATGCTTTATTGCAAACTATACCTGTACAAGCCATCTTTCAGTGTAGATGCTGTATTGCAAACTATACCTGTACAAGCCATCTTTCAATGTAGATGCTTTATTGCAAACTATACCTGTACAAGCCATCTTTCAATGTGGATGCTTTATTGCAAACTATACCTGTACAAGCCATCTTTCAATGTAGATGCTTTATTGCAAACTATACCTGTACAAGCCATCTTTCAGTGTAGATGCTTTATTGCAAACTATACCTGTACAAGCCATCTTTCAATGTGGATGCTTTGTTGCAAACTATACCTGTACAAGCCATCTTTCAGTGTAGATGCTTTATTGCAAACTATACCTGTACAAGCCATCTTTCAGTGTAGGTGCTTTATTGCAAACTATACCTGTACAAGCCATCTTTCAATGTAGATGCTTTATTGCAAACTATACCTGTACAAGCCATCTTTCAGTGTAGATGCTTTATTGCAAACTATACCTGTACAAGCCATCTTTCAATGTGGATGCTTTGTTGCAAACTATACCTGTACAAGCCATCTTTCAATGTAGATGCTTTATTGCAAACTATACCTGTACAAGCCATCTTTCAGTGTAGATGCTTTATTGCAAACTATACCTGTACAAGCCATCTTTCAATGTAGATGCTTTATTGCAAACTATACCTGTACAAGCCATCTTTCAATGTAGATGCTTTATTGCAAACTATACCTGTACAAGCCATCTTTCAATGTGGATGCTTTATTGCAAACTATACCTGTACAAGCCATCTTTCAATGTAGATGCTTTATTGCAAACTATACCTGTACAAGCCATTTTTCAATGTAGATGCTTTATTGCAAACTATACCTGTACAAGCCATCTTTCAATGTGGATGCTTTATTGCAAACTATACCTGTACAAGCCATCTTTCAATGTAGATGCTTTATTGCAAACTATACCTGTACAAGCCATTTTTCAATGTAGATGCTTTATTGCAAACTATACCTGTACAAGCCATCTTTCAATGTGGATGCTTTATTGCAAACTATACCTGTACAAGCCATCTTTCAATGTAGATGCTTTATTGCAAACTATACCTGTACAAGCCATTTTTCAATGTAGATGCTACACCTACATAAGGGGCACCTGTGGCGTAGTGATTAAGTTGACGACTTAAAACTCCTCTCACTGCGAGGGTTTGAGTCCCATACGGAGCGAAAGACTTTATGTGGGAAAGTCTTCCAGCTGACTTGCGGTGCGACGGTGGTTCTGCTCAGACATTTGTTTGGTGTCATCCTCCAACAAGATAGCTGGACGTTGCTATAACGGTCACTGCGATGCACATTTATTTAAAAAAATAAATACAAAAACACCTACACAAGTTTCCTTTCAGTTTAAGTTTTATTATGTTCAGAGCCCTGTATACTTTGCATGATTGAGGTTGCATTTAAGATTTTCCAAGTTCTCTTGTGACCACCTTTTAAGGAGTAAATTAGTTGTCGCTTTCTGATTGGTTAAAATCAATGATACGAAGGGTGCATTTCATTCAGCATCATGCAAAAGTTTTTCAAACAGTTGTACGATCTTGTTTAGATCTTTGGATGAACTTGACACACAAAAAAACACATTGTTTTATAATATTTTGATATGTACATCTCATTCTCCTTCAGTGTTAAAAAAATGGTTTGCCTTAGTTTTTGATACTTACTATGAATACAGTTATGGTTATATTGGTGATGCAGAGTTAATATTGGTCATTTGAAATTGCTTTCTCAGATGAGAGTTATTGCCCCTGCTGTGGACGCATACCCAAGCAGTAGGAACTTTAGGAGTCATAAGTTGCCACTTCTTGCGAAAGGGCAATGTTATTTATAAGATCTGTTAAATTTCATTTGTTATATTAAGTTTATAGACAGTTTCCACATCAGTGAAGATCTCTTATCTTGGCAGCCATCTTTGTAATTTTCATATAAACAAAGAATGAAGTTATCTGTTTCCAAGTAGGGAAGTTTCTGAAAATGTGTGAAACACCCCTCATTTTTAAATAATTTTGAACCCTAAAAGAGGGAGTCTCCCTCCAAAAGCGGAAGAGATCACATGTATGCACGTTATAGATTTGTTGTAGTTTTTACATTTTGACTGGCATGTGAATTCCTTTATCCTGTGCCTTTTCAAATGTTAATAAAGGTTTATATGTTGATATATCCTATGATTCGTAGAATCTTGTCAGATATTTTATTGAGAATCATAAATCCATTGTTGGAGATTTATTCGTTTTATATAACACTCCAAGGCTTTAATGGATTCCCCAATTTTAAAATGGAAGAAATATTGTAGTTATCCCCCTTGTGGAATGTATTTTCAAATATAGAAGAAATACAATAAATTTTATTTTTAATGTGTTTATTTGTAATATATAAAAAAAATGCTTTAATTAATCTTTTCTCAATCAAGATTTTATTTTACGGCATGCTTAAGCCTTAAGTAATTTTTAAAAGGATAAAAACACGAAAACTTTTATGCAGTAACTATATACCAAATACCTATCCACAAGGGAGGTAAGAATGTAGTTTTTAATAGAGTGAAGTCCCTTTACATTAAAAAAAAGGGAATGGGGTACATTGGTGAAACTGAAATTGTCTCCCTTGTTAGTAAATATCCGAAGTTTTCCAAACCGTAGGTAGGTCCTTTTAGTTGGAATTCTTGGACTTTATCGCCAGTTCTTTTGTAGATATTGCAACTACAAACAGTGAAATTTCTTACTTTTGCATAAATGTAAGCTTAAAAGTCATATAAATATTTACAGATATATGTAATTTGAAAAAAAAATGAAAGTGTTTGTTGATGATGGTTAACCTGAGTATCACATGAAAGACAGAAGTCAACATACACTCCATAGAGCACAACCATAAAAACCGAGTAAAACAAACAAAAGGACCTACTTGCATTTAGGGATTATTCAGGGGAGACTATTCATTAATGTCTCTCATTCCTGCGAGGTAAAATAACACCATGAATCCCTGTTGCTTGGTTTATTTCCTTCAGCAAGATGATCACTTCTCTGATGTTGCTGGTGCTATATGTATAAAATGGCAACCTTTTATACACCTGGGGAAGAATATGAAATAAAATCAGTTCTTTTAAAAAGCGTAAATGATTATTTTGACCCATAAAATATAATTTATCAATTTATATTATACACTAAGCTAAATATACAGTCTGTTTCTGTTGCATGTAGTAGTAGTAGTAGTAGTAGTAGTAGTAGTAGTTGTAGTTGTAGTAGTGGTAGTAGTAGTAGTAGTTGTAGTAGAAGTAATAGGAATAGTAGTAGTAATAGAAGTAGTAGTAGTAGTAGTTGTAGTAGTTGTTGTAGTAGAAGAAATAGTAGAAGTAATAAAAGTAGTAGAAGTAGTAGTAGTAGTAATAGTAGTAGAAGTTGTAGTAGTAGTAGTAATAGTAGTAGTATTAGTAGCAGAAGTTGTAGTAGTACATGCAGTGGTAGTAGTGGAAGTGGTAATATTAGAAGTAGAAGTAGTACATTAGTAGTAGTGCATCATACACATATATATATACCAGTACATTTTATCTGTAGATCTAGATTGACTACAAAACCATCTGCATTCAACTGTTTTCGACATTACATACACTACATAGCCTGCCTTACCGAACCCAACAAACGCTGAATTATTCATCAATTGCCTTTACATGTTAGTAACTGTATATACATTATTGGTGTGGAAGTGATAACAGAAAATTATACTAACAGAGCTTAGTACTATAACATTAATGTCAGTAGGGATTAATTAGTTCTTTCCAGTGTTCTCTGTAGAAACCATAAACACTTGCTTATAAGGTGATGATAAAATAGGGAAATGGATTTTGAAATTACTGCTATATGACATGACTTACGGCTGAATATACCGGACCTGGTAGCGTAATCAGTAGGGTTTAGACCCCGGCCATGACATACTAAAATGGTTGTTATGTAGGTCCTTTGCTAACACTTGCGCAAATATAGGTGTACATGTAGTTCCATGACTGGGAAATGGATTTTGGAAAGATTTGACTTATGACTGAAGATATCGGACCTGGTAGTGCAGTCAGTGGGGCATCAGCTTCAGATACAAGGGGCCCTGTGTTTAGACCCAGGCTGTGACATACCCAAAGTTGTTTAAAATGATATTGGTATAGCACTTTGGTAACGCTCAAGTAAATATAAGGGTAGTTCCATGACTGGCTGGCCCGGTTTCTTGGTATGACTTGGTGTGGTATTATGCCAGGTGTTCATGGCATGCTATACACAGTGATGACAGAACTATGTCTGCTTTAAGTGGACACCATCTCCAAACAGCTGAAATACTTTTTGTGGGATGAAAAACCCAACAAACAAACTTATAATGATGTAGCTTTGAACATTTTTAATACATTGTGTGCGACCGTGGTATGAATATGTAGGTTACAATTGTGTGTGACGGTGGTGTAATATGTAGGTTGCAATGGTGTGTGACCATGGTGTTGTAAGTTGCAATTGTGAGTGACCATGGTGTAATATGTAGGTTGCTATTAAGCTCCTCCTTTGAAAGGTCGCTAAGTTCAAAGTCTATTTTATGAAAATCTGTTACTTTAAGTGAAATTTCCATATCAGTTTAAAAAAAAAACGCATCATTTTCTTTGAACATTCCCTTCCAGCCAAGTTTATAATAAGAAATGTCCATTTTCTGCAATAAATTTCAAAAATCCATACTTTATGAGAATTCAAATTGTGTTTCTGTTGTCTGTTTGGCCCAAGATCAATTTCCTTGTTAGACCCAACCTTGATAATTAGTATGAGAATTTCAATATCGTTTCAATAAATTTTGGGACTGATTGTGACTTTAAGAAATGGAAGATCTTCATAAAAGGCATCCTAAAGGTTGCTTAGGACTAATTAATTTAATGACTAATGCTTTTTGGGGGGATACCGTGGCTTTGTGTCTCCATAGTCACCGACTTGGTAAGTCCTCTGATCGCTTATCCTCTTGTCACATGGTTTCGAGTCCTGTTCAGGGTGAAAGACTTAATGCGGGAGGGTCCTACCTGCGGTGCGCCGGTGGTTCTACCAAGACATAGGTCTGGGTCTTCCTCCACCAGATTAGCTGTACGTCGCTATAATGATCATAATTGGTTGCTGCAATGTATTTCAAAAAAATACAAAACTAAAAATCTAATGCTTTTTGTTAAATAAAGTAGTACTTCTTCAAAATAGGACAACATGAAATAGAGAGTTTGGAAAGAGTGAAAGAGAAAATAAATGATGAAGAAAAATATAGAGAGATGTATGGAAAAAACAAAATTGAAGAGAAAAGTACATAAAAAAATAATAATGAGAAATGGTAAGAAAGTGTAATGAAAAAGATTGACAGTGAGAGAAAACAGAAAAAAAAGAAAACTAGGAAAGACAAATCGTTAGAACAGAACAGAATTAAACAGCAACGGATGACGTAGATAGGAAACGCTGTAAAACTTAGCTAATGAAATGCAATCAGTAGCCATTTCACAACCCTTAGTGCAGTCCTTTAGCACACAAAAAAACACCATTCCGCCAGCCGTTTCACCATTTTCTCCCATCCCTGATGAAGTTTGCTCTGCCTTGCTGTAATCAAATATTCATGAAGGCCTGGTCTAAACTCCAGCAGAAAGCAGCAAACACAACTTTTCCACCGCTCTGGCATGCCATCAACGACTTTCTACTAGTGCCCCCCTAGGATCTCGGAATGCTCACAGGCCATTGATTTTCATGAAGTTTTCATACCTGGTGTCTTTTCTTTGCGTCGTATTTACTCATTGACTTTGCGGCTTGGAGGTTGACTTTGTGGGAAACAGGAGTGGGAATATAATAGTAAGTGGTGATTTTTTACTGATAATTAGATGTGCATGTTGATTTTACTGAAATTGCTCTGTCAGTTATGTTTATTGAATAGCAAAATAGATTATTTATTTATTTATTTTTATTTTTGTTACATTGTACAAACATACTCATAAAAAAATTTGTAACTTCCAACTGATTTTTGATCTAGGAAAATATCAGACTCATGTCTTGGTACAGCCACCAGTGTACAATTTGTTGTTTTTGTTTAATCACACAGACATAATTATGGTCATATTGGCGACATCCAGCTAATTATTGGTGGAGGTAGACCCCAGACCTATGTCCTGGTACAGCCACCAGTGTACAATTTGTTGTTGTTTTTGTTAAATTGCACCGACACAATTATTCTCATATTGGCAACATCCAACTAACATCCAGTTAATTATTGGTGGAGGTAGACCCCAGGCTTATGTCCTGATACAGCCACCAGTGTACAATTTGTTGTTGTTTTTGTTAAATTGCACCGACACAATTATTCTCATATTGGCGATGTCCAAGTAACATCCAGTTAATTATTGGTGGAGGTAGACCCCAGACTTATGTCCTGGTACAGCCACCAGTGTACAGTTTGATGTTGTTTTTGTTAAATCACACCGACACAATTATGGTCATATTGGTGACGTCCAAGTAACATCCAGTTAATTATTGGTGGAGGTAGACCCCAGGTTTGTGTCCTGGTACAGCCACCAGTGTACAATTTGTGTTTTTTGTTAAATCACACTGACACAATTATGGTCATATTGGTGACGTCCAAGTAACATCCAGTTAATTATTGGTGGAGGTAGACCCCAGGTTTGTGTCCTGGTACAGCCACCAGTGTACAATTTATTGTTGTTTTTGTTAAATCAGATACAATTATGGTCATATTGGCAACGTCCAACTAACATCCCGCTAATTATTGGTGGAGGTAGACCCCAGACCTATGTCCTGGTACAGCCACCAATGTACAGTTTGTTGTTATTTTTGTTAAATCACACTGACACATTTATGGTCATATTGGTTACGTCCAGCTAATTATTTGTTGAGGTAGACCTCAGACTTAAGTCCAGGTAGAACCACCAGTGCAGTGCAGGTTAGCTGGAAAATCTCCCAACGTGAAAGTTCTTGCCCTGCCCGGGACTCGAACCCATAAGTGGAAGGACTGAGGAGTTACAAGTCAGCGACTTTAACCACTCTGCCATTGGTGCCACAAGAATGGTTGTAGTGATATAGAGAATACATGGTTGATGCCGAGAATGAGAAAGTTTATCTGGTGAGCAAGAAGCTAATATCTTGGCGAGGTCTAGCGTGCCAAGATACGCTTCGAAGCGAAGCAGATAAAGTTTCTTATTCTCGGCACCAACCATGTATTCGATTTATCCTGCTTTTTATCTTTTATATGAAAAAAAAAAAAATAGGAAATCTGTAAACAAACGAGGAAGATTGAAGGAAAAATAATGGAAAAACAATAGCCGCTTTACTCCTTCTTTATTCAGACATGAACCTCCGTTCAATTTTTTTATTTTTAATCTTCATGTGAACATATATAAAGGTTTAAAAAATTTCATTGATTACATAAATTGGCGAAAAAGCTTTAATTACACGTTTCATTAAGAGCGTTTGAACATAACTAATGTAAACAGTGTATTCATACGCGTGGTTTGGTCACGTGACCTATTGACCGGATATCTCTAAGTTTATCCGGCAAGGCTTTATCCTGCACATTTACGCGTGAAAGCAGGATAAATTTTGTTGTAAGTTATGTTATAGATTTTGTATGAATTATTGCTCATAAATATAATGTTGAGCTTGTCTTCAATGAAGTTTATACTGTTTTTAATATTTTGATTTTTTAAAGAGGTAAATTTCTTTGCAATTAAATTTTAATGAGAGGACAATGTCTCTACAATTAAATTTTATTTAGTGGTAAATGCAGTGCAATAAAATTTAATGAGAGGACAATGTCTCTACAATTAAATTTTATTTAGTGGTAAATGCATTGCAATTAAATTCTAATGAGAGGACAATGTTTATTAAGTGGTAAATGCATTGCAATTAAATTCTAATGAGAGGACAATGTCTCTACAATTAAATTTTATTAAAACGACAATGTCTCTACAATTAAATTTTATTTAGTGGTAAATGCCTTTACAATTAAATTTTATTAAAACAACAATGTCTCTACAATTTGAGTTTATAAGGAAGAAAATGCTTCCTTTGAGTATTAATTGGAAAATGCAATAGCTATTTGACTTATTAAAGAGCAAAATATTTCTGCTTGTTGAGTTTATAAATCAGAAAATACAAAAATACATTATGTAATTTGCAAATTTCAAGTTGAAAATATATTTTTATTATTTCATTATGAGTCATTTTCTTGTTACTTTATTGACTTACGATTGGCCTTTGATTTGGGTAAACTTTCTAACAATAGGCACATTATGTTTGTATAATTGTTAGTTAAATATATTGTGTTGTTAAAATTAAATTATACTAATCATTTAGACAATGAGCTAAATTTTAATTCTATGGTAAAATATTGATCATACATGTGAACCTTTTTCTAAAGCCAAAGTGGGAAATTTTTGCTTGGAGATTTGTTATTTTCATATAAACAAAGAAGGAAGTTTGTTTCCAAGTAGGGAGATTTATAAAAATGTGTAAAACATCCCTCATTTTCAAATAACTTTGAATCTGAAAAGTGGAAGTCTCCATTTAAAAGTACGAGACTTCACATGTATGATTGATTACAAAACCCTTTTTTTCTTTTTAAATTTTAAGTATAATATTTTAATATTAAACCTAGGATAACATCTTACATGTAAAACCCATGTCGCTAATTTAATAAAAAAATAACATTTAAAATAGAATATCTTAACCTGGAACTTAAAAAAAATAATGTTTTCACATTTTATCTTCAAGTAATAAAAACAGAAATAAAAAAACCAATACAGAATTAAAAGTTCCATTTATCAGGGAGTCTTATTGATAATTTGGAATCAATGTTCTCCCTTACCAAGAGTAGTGACGTATCAGATGTTTCTCTTTCCAGTTTTTATTTGCCAACCACATACATTTAAACTCTTCCGCTTTTGGAGGGAGACTCCTACTTTTAAGGTTCAAAATTACTTGAAAAAGAGGGATGTTTTACACATTTTAAGAAATCTCCCTATTTCGAAACAGATAATTGCCTACTTTGTTTATATGAAAATATCAAATCTCCAACTTTGCACGTGAAAATCTCCCACTTTGACCTCAGAAAAGATTCACATGTATGCAACCAATCATGTTGCTTTCCTTAATATATCTCAAGATTACCTTCCTGTCTTTATTTAAAGGGATAGTACTCTAGCTTTCAAATTAATGTGTTACCTCCCTTGGATTTTTTTTTCTTTAAGTTTTGAGTATGTTTCAGGCTAAAACAATCTATATGTTATCATATTAATTAAAAATACATGTTTGAGCATTGTGATGAAAATAAGTAAATTAAAAAAAAATAAATTAAGAATATTTCTTATTTTAAGAATATGAAAATACCTGTCCACATGGGAGATTACTAACGCATTATATTAATTTAAAAATGAATAATTTTATAGGAAACTGCTAAATAGAACAAACAAAGCATTTTTACATGAATACGAACCTCATTATAGCATTAATGAAAATCGTGTTTTCTTTTTCATACTTATAAATCCTAATTAGCCTTCAAAAACATGAAATACCAACTAATTGGATATTAATTTAAATTATTGTAATAACCCGGTATTTCTTATTCCTTTTTATATTTAAAAATATTTCACCAGACTTGGTAGCACAATCAGTAGAGCATTGGCTCCAGATATTGGAAGCCCCCGGTTCAAACCTTGGCTGTGACTTATGTTTGCACGATCAAATGCCCAGTATATCACATTTTCTCAGTCATACGCATAATTTTTATCACTCAGGCCTATGGCTTTCATGATTTAAATTAATACATGTTTGAACTTGAAACTTAAAATCTATTTCCTAAACAGCCACCGACCACAATAGCTCAATTGGAACATCGTCGACTTGCGGATCGGGAGGTCGTGGGTTCAAACTCCAGCCGGGTCAAACCAAAGACTTTAAAGTTGGTAGTAGTGGCTTTTCTCCTAACGCTTGGGGCTAAGGGGACAGCATTATGCCTGACTCTTCAGTGTCAGTATAATGGACCGGCCGGGTTCAGTCCCTGGGCACCTCATAAGTGCCCCTGTGCTATAAAAATAATATGTCGCTGCACAGAATCAGCAAAAATGTCGACAAATCCTAGAGCCATCTTATCTTATACAACCACTGACTTTTGGCTCACCAGAATCAGTCAGGTACATACCGACCATGTAATATCCAATAGAGGAAGCAGCTGTTTTTCTGACATCTGCCATATTGTACAACACTGTTTATCAATATGTTATTGACAACCTGTCATTCCAACTGAAAGAATGTGTTAATAAAGCCAATATTTGGACTATACCTATACGAACCCCTATTGGCTTACAGCAGCTTATACTGCTTCAGCCTGATAATTGCTTCATCCTAACTGATAATTACACCTCCTTTTGTTGTATCGTGTACTTTATTATTGTAGGAGACATTCAATAATGCAGTGATAATTTTGGCTGATAAATTCTCTAATAGTATAGTACTTGTTAATTAGTTGGTACTATTACAGGGATAGGTTGCTGTTATTGGTCGAGTGTTTTGCTGACTTTATGATAATAGTGAAAAACATGTTTATATTTCTGGTGGTTCATTTTCGACTTATTTGCATTATATAGCTTGAAGGGCCATATGTGTGTGTATAAAGCAGTTATAGCAGTAAATATTGAAGGAAGATGATAATATTTTGTTAGTTTAGGATTATTTTTGCTTGACTGTGGATTAGTGAAAGATTGTTTGGCGAGATGTTAAAAATAGCAAATTTTTTTAGTTGGTTTAGTGGATAAACCATTTCTAAAAGAGTCAGTCCATTGAAACAAGTAAGTGAGCTTTTTGAATGTTGTTAATTCTATCTTTTCTTTTTTTTTTTTTTTTTTAGTTTTTATGAATTTTAATATCAGCACAATACTTATTTTATTTAAAATAATAAAATAATTGTGGTAATAATGATAACTTTAATAATATCATAATAATAATAAAAATATTAGGAGTAATAGTAGTAGAAGTAGTAGTAGTAATAATAAAAGTAGTAGTAGTAGTAGTAGTTTTAGTAATAGTAGTAGTAGGAGGAGGAGGAGGAGAAGTAGTTATAAAAGTAGAAGTGTAGTAATAGTAGTAATAGAAATAGTAGTAGTAGTGGTACTTACTTCTAGTAGTACAAGTAGAAGTAGTTATAAAAGTAGAAGTGTAGTAATAGTAGTAATAGAAATAGTAGTAGTAGTGGTACTTACTTCTAGTAGTACAAGTAGAAGTAGTTATAAAAGTAGAAGTGTAGTAATAGTAGTAATAGAAATAATAGTAGTAGTAGTAGTACTTACTTCTAGTAGTACAAGTAGAAGTAGTTATTAAAGTAGAAGTGTAGTAATAGAAATAGTAGTAGTAGTAGTAGTACTAGTAGTGCAAGTAGAAGTAGTTGTAAAAGCAGTAGTGTGGTATCAGTAGTAGTAGTAGTAGTAGTAGTAATAGTCATAGAAGTTGTCAAAATAGTAAAAGTAGAGGTAGTAGTTAGTAGTAATGAAAGTAGTAGTAGAAGATTTTGCATTTAGAACTTACCATTAGACCTAACCATGCGAAGTAATGCTTGGTTCTTGCATTCTTGCATTTGGAACTAACATAGGAAGTAAATGCTGGAAACTGGAAACCTTTGGTTAGAAAAAAGCACATGAAGCAAAAGCAAAGAGTTAAAATTTCCCATAATCTGCTTGCAAACTGACACTGGAAACTAGCATTGGAAATAAATGCTTTTTACTTGGAAACACATGCTTGGAATGAACATTGGAAACTTACGGTTGGAATAATTTATACATGGAGCGTACAGGGGGAAATTACATTTTGGATTATATGCTTGGAAAAAAATACTTGAAATAACATTGAAAACAAATGCTTTGTGCTTTAAAACTAATTCTTGTTACTTACATTGGAAACAAATGCTTGTTACTAGGAAACTAATGCTTGAAAATGACATTGGAAACATGCTTTGTGCTTGGAAACTAATGCTTGAAATTAACATTGGAAACAAAATCCTCTTCACAAGGACACTAATGCTTGAAACTAACATTGAAAACAAATGCTCCTCACTTGGAAGCTAATGCCTAAAAGTAACATTGGAAACAAATGCTTATCACTTGGAAACTAATGCTTAAAAGTAACATTTGAAACAAGTGAATTGTGCTTAGAAGCTAATGCATAGAACTTATATTGGAAACAAATGCTTTGTGCATGAAAGCTAATGCTTGAAAAGGATGAACATTGGAAACAAATGTTTTGTGCTTGGAAACTAATACTTTGAACTAACATTGAAGACTGATGCATTTCACTTGGAAACTAATGCTTGGTACTAACATTTGACATGTTTTGTGCTTGGAAACTAATGCTTGGAACTATCATTGGACATGTTTTGTGCTTGGAAACTAATGCTAAGAACTAACATTAGACATGTTTTGTGCCTGGAAACTAATGCTTGGTACTAACATTAGACATGTTTTGTGCTTGGAAACTAATGCTAAGAACTAACATTGGACATGTTTTTTGCTTGGAAACTAATGCTTAGAACTAACATTGGACATGTTTTGTGCTTTGAAACTAATGCTTGGAACTAACATTGGACATGTTTTGTGCTTGGAAACTAATGCTTGGAACTAACATTGGACATGTTTTGTGCTTGGAAACTAATGCTTGGAACTAACAAATGCCTTGAAAACCTATTGTTGAGACTCAAACTAGTGCTCTTGCAAGTCGGTGGTGAACTGTTTGGTAGTGATCAGAAGTTATCAGCAGTTGTACCACTGATTTGTGGTAGTTGCTTACTAACATGACTAACACCACTGCCGTAGCAACCTTAGGAACCGAATATCCACACAACCTCAGAAGTAGGAACCGAACATCTGCACAACCACAGAAGCAGGAACCGAACATCAGCACAACCACAGAAGTAGGAATCTAACATTGGTACAACCACAAAAGTAGGAACCAAACATTGTTACAACCACAGAAGTAGGAACCAAACATTGGTACAACCACAAAAGTAGGAACCAAACATTGGTACAACCACAGAAGTAGGAACCAAACATTGGTACAACCACAGAAGTAGGAACCAAACATTGGTACAACCACAGAAGTAGGAACCAAACATTGGTACAACCACAGAAGTAGGAACCTAACATTGGTACAACCACAAAAGTAGGAACCAAACATTGGTACAACCACAGAAGTAGGAACCAAACATTGGTACAACCACAAAAGTAGGAACCAAACATTGGTACAACCACAGAAGTAGGAACCAAACATTGGTACAACCACAGAAGTAGGAACCAAACATTGGTACAACCACAAAAGTAGGAACCAAACATTGGTACAACCACAGAAGTAGGAACCTAACATTGGTACAACCACAAAAGTAGGAACCAAACATTGGTACAACCACAGAAGTAGGAACCAAACATTGGTACAACCACAGAAGTAGGAACCAAACATTGGTACAACCACAGAAGTAGGAACTGAACATCAGCACAACCACAGAGGTAGGAACCGAACATCGGTACAACCACAGAAGTAGGAACCAAACATTGGTACAACCACAGAAGTAGGAACCAAACATTGGTACAACCACAGAAGTAGGAACCAAACATTGGTACAACCACAGAAGTAGGAACTGAACATCAGCACAACCACAGAGGTAGGAACCGAACATTGGTGCAACCACAGAGGTAGGAACCGAACATCGGTACAACCACAGAAGTAGGAACCAAACATCAGCACAACCACAGAAGTAGGAACCGAACATAAGCACAACCACAGAAGTAGGAACTGAACATCAGCACAACCACAGAAGTAGGAACCGAACATCGGTACAACCACAGAAGTAGGAACCAAACATCAGCACAACCACAGAGGTAGGAACCGAACATAAGCACAACCACAGAAGTAGAAACTGAACATCAGCACAACCACAGAAGTAGGAACCTAACATCAGCACAACCACAGAAGTAGGAACCGAACATAAGCACAACCACAGAAGTAGGAACTGAACATCAGCACAAGTACAGAAGTAGGAACTGAACATCAGCACAACCACAGAAGTAGGAACCGAACATCGGTACAAACACAGAAGTAGGAACCAAACATCGGTACAACCTTAGAAGTAGGAACCAAACAACGGTACAACCATAGAAGAAGGAACCTAACGTTGGTACAACCACAGAAGTAGAAACCGAATATCCGTACAACCACAGAAGAAGGAACACTTACATCAGATTTATCACGAACACATCATTGACTCAACCACAGATTTATCCGGGAACACATCATTGACTCATCCACACATTTTGACTGTTTAGCCTCTCACCACGTGGGTTCGAGTCCCGTTCGGGGCAAAGGACTTAATGTGAGAAAGTCTTCCTGCTGACTTTGTGTGTCGGGGGTTCTACCCAGACATGTGTCTCATGTCTTCCGCCACCAAGCTGGATGTTGTTATAATACATAAATGGTCGCTGCAGTGTACTTAAAAAACAACAACAAACAAACGATAAAGGTAGTGTTAAAAATCATCTTTACTCACTCAAGAGATTGAGATATGGCAGACATTATATCTAGATTTGCCCAAAATCAGTGGTAAGATATTGTTACTTGCATTTGACAAGAAAATCATTGATGTGAAGCATCAAACGATTAAAACAAATTTAAAAGAAATTTTTTACCTTTTAATCTCAATTAAAGATGGTATTGGGCAGTTTTTTTTACTCAAATACATGTCAATAAATAATTTAATAAAATATAATGTGTAACTCCATGTACCGAATTATGACCTGTATTTTATCGGGGGTTATTAATGTCCGAACAACAGATTTACCCCATGTGCAAATTTTCAGCGAGCCCCCGAAAATAGCAAACCATCGGTTACCAACTTAAACTCCCAGAAGTAAATCAACAGTTTAACATCCACATTGCCCAGACATTAGTGCCTGGAAACTGGCACTTAGATCTATCGTATATCAATTAACATCAAGGAAAAATCAATATGTTGACTTTCACATACATGTACAGTCATTTGCGCCTTCAAATGCTTCTTCAATTAATAAAAGGATAGAATATCAATTCACCATCAAAAATTGCTGATCCTGACTTTGATCAAAATTAATGTGTTGCATGGCTGACATGGCCAGCAACTTTCATAATAACTTTAGTGTACAGATTGACTGAACATTCAAAAATAGGATTAAACAAATATTTGGAAGGGATGTACATAATGGAATCAAAAAATATTTGGGAGGCATGTGCAAAGTAGAACCAACAACAATTTGAAAGGCATGCACAACATGGAATAAAAAAACAAATTGGAAGGCATGCATAGAACGGAATCAACAAATTTTTGGAAGGAATGTACAAAATGGAATCAACAGCAATTTAGAAGGCATGTACAACAAGGAATAAACAACAGTTTGGAAGGCATGCACAAAATGGAATCTACAAATTTTTGGGAGGCATGTACAAAATAGAATCGGCAACAATTGAAAGGCATGTACAACATGTAATAAACAATAATTTTGGAGACATGTACATAAAAAGGCTCAACAAATTTTTGGAAGGCATGTACAAAATAGAATCAACAGCAACTTGGAAGGCATGTACAACATGGAATAAACAATTATTACATAAATGTACATAAATGGGCTCAACAATGTGGCAAGCATGTACATAATGGAATCAGCAACAATTTGAAAGGCATGTACAAAATGGGACCATCAACAGTAATTATTGGAATCAACAGCAGTTTGAATGACATGTACAGAATGGAATAAACAACAGTTGGGAAAGCTTGTCATTAATAGAACATCTTGTGATATAGAAGCAATTTTGGAGTCAAGGCTTGTATAATTGAATCAATACCTATTTGGAAGGAATATGTATATCAAACAAATATCAAACATGGAATTCATGTACCTATCAAACAAATTTCAAACATGGAAGGCACGTACATATAAAAATGCCAAACATGGAAGGCATATACAAATGTCAAATATGGAAGGCAAGTACCTGCCAAACAAATTTAAAACATGGATGGCATGTCCATATTAAAATGTCAAACATTGAAGGCATGTCCATATAAAAATGTCAAACATGGAAGGCACGTACATATAAAAATGCCAATCATGGAAGGCATATACAAATGTCAAATATGGAAGGCAAGTACCTGCCAAACAAATTTAAAACATGGATGGCATGTCCATATTAAAATGTCAAACATGGAAGGCACGTACATATAAAAATGCCAAACATGGAAGGCATATACAAATGTCAAATATGGAAGGCAAGTACCTGCCAAACAAATTTAAAACATGAATGGCATGTCCATATTAAAATGTCAAACATGGAAGGCACGTACATATAAAAATGCCAAACATGGAAGGCATATACAAATGTCAAATATGGAAGGCAAGTACCTGCCAAACAAATTTAAAACATGGATGGCATGTCCATATAAAAATGTCAAACATGGAAGTCATGTACATATCAAACACATTTCAAACATTGAAGGCATGTACATATAAATAATTCAAACATAGATGGCATGTACACACACACACACATACACACACAAATCAAACATGGAAGGCATGTACATATTGAACAAATGTCAAATGTATATGGCATGTACATGTGAAATAAATGTCAGATTTAGATGGCATGTACATATGAAATAAATGCCAATTTGGGATGCATGTACATATGGAAAAACTGTAAAATTTGGATGGCATGTACATGTGAATTAAATTTCAAAAGTGGAAGGCATGTACATATGGAATCACACTAAGTTGTAATACAGAAGCATTATCGGGGGCCATGACAAGACACAGGGATACCCTGGATTGCTCCTCAAGGACAATTAACAGATTGATGCTTATCATGATCATGTCATCTCTACATCAGAGTTCTCTGACCAGAAAACCTTCTTTGTATGATGACGGGTACTGGTATCAACGTTCTGTCGACTTTTAGATCGCAGAAACTTTTGCCATCATGAAAACAAGGACATCGCTGAAGGTTTGACAAACAAGATTAAAATATTTTGCTAGAGTTTAAAAAAAAAAAATGGTATAGAATTAAAGTATAATTCTAGCCATAAAGTATGAGGGATTAATACATTTAAAAAATTAAGTGTTGTGATTTTAATACATATGAAACTTATGAAGCAATATCGCATTGGCACCAGTATTGATACACAAGCATGATCTTCGTCATCACATTCTTTTTGAGACAGAAATGATAATTGTAGAACAGCAAAACATAACTGGTATGAAGAGTTTATTGAAACTTGTCTTTTTCAAGATTGTGTTACATTTAAATCTTTCAAGAATAATAAAGAATGCAGCATACATATAGAATTGTATTACATTTATTAAGAAAAATGTGTTTGAGTACTAATTAAAAATAATCAAATTAAAAATGAAATGAAATTATTTTTTTTATATGAAGTATATGGAAAGACCTTCTCACAAGGGACATTAACATATACATTTCTTTTATTTCAAAAAATAGGGAATTGCGGCAAAGTTCAAGTTTGTCTTGCCATAGATCGCATAATTCTCAACCAAACCCTATAGTATAGGTACTCATTGAAATTGTCACATCAAGACAATTCTAATGAGTACCAGGTAGATAGGATTTGGAGGAGAAATAAAGGAGTAAATATGACTCCCTATATCCCATAATTCTCAACTAAACCCTATATTGTGGATACTCATTGAAATTGTCTCACTGAGACGATTCTAATGAGTATCAGGTATAAAAGGTTTGGTTGAGAAATAAAGAAGTTAACAGAATGCTGTACGAGAAATTGTCTCACCGAGATATACCAGGTATATAGGGTTTGGAGGAGAAATACAGAAGTTAACAGCATGCTATAGGAGACATCCTTTGTTGACATAAACCATGTGGCTTCCATGTAAAATGTTGCATCAATCTGACAAGGACCATCCGTCACAAAGAGTTCAGAGGGGCACAAAAAGATCCATCTAGATATCTGTTTGGTCTAAGATTGATGTAGTAGCGGCTCTGTAATGGTGGATGAGTCAGTACGGTTATCAATTATTCAGTTTGACCTTATTACTTCAGAATTGGTGATGCTGGTTGATGGTTTCGGCATTGGGCAGCGGAAGTGGATTTGGGAATTTTTTTTAAAAAATTAATTCAGGGGAATAGGATTTATTGTTTAATTATTTATTTATTTGTGGATAATTGAAATATGAGGAATATGAGAAGAATAATTAAGTTTGGGATAAAAGTGGGGGAAAAATAATATTGTAGTTATGGTAGTAATTATGATTTAATAATTATGTTTAATATGATAATAGAACAAGTAGTTATAGTGGTAGTAGTAGTTTTAGTAGTGGTAGGAGTAGTAGTAGCAGTAGTTGTAGGAGTAGTAGCAGAATTTGTATTAGTAGGGGTAGTTGTAGTGGTAATAGTGGTTGTAGTAGGGATAGTAGTAGTAGTAGAAGTTGTAGTAGTAGTAGTAGTGGTAGTTGTAGTGGTAGTTGTAGTAGTAGTAGTAGCAGTAGTTGTAGGAGTAGTAGCAGTAGTTGTAGAAGTAGCAGTAGTTGTAGTAGTAATAGTGGTTGTAGTAGGGATAGTAGTAGTAGCAGAAGTTGTAGTAGTAGTAGTAGTAGCGGTAGTTGTAGTAGTACTAGTGGTGGTAGTAGTAGAAGTAGTTGTAGTCATAGTAGCGGTGGTAGTAGTAGTGGTGGTAGTTGTAGTAGTAGTGGTGGTAGACGTAGTTGTAGTTGTAGAAGTAGTAGTAGTAGTAGAAGTTGTATTAGTAGTAGTAGAAGTAGTTGTATTAGTAGAAGTAGTAGTAGTAGTAGTTCTAGTAGAAGAAGTAGCAGAAGTAGTGCCAGTTATGAAAGAAATGTTTTAACAGGATATATTTTTCCTGTAAGTTTCTTTATCTGATAGGTGATTTTGCAACATCCAACCAAATTAATATTTATTCTGATGGCGTGCCTATGGCGTAGTTGTAACGTCCCTGACTTATAACCCCCTAGACTGCTTAGCCTCCCCACGTGTAGGTTCGTTTCCTGTTTGGATCAAAGAACGTTAAGTCAGGTCTTTCGGCTGACCTCCAGTTTGTCGGTGGTTCTACCCAGACACTTTTCTTGGGTCTTCCTCCATCACAATAGCTGGACGTCGCTATAATGATCCTTATTGGCCTCTGCGATGTATTTCAGAAAAAAATAAAAATAAAAATAAAAAAATAAAAAAAATTTTTTTTTAAAAAAAGTCTGCTTTGTTAAATTACAAATCTTGTTTTGCTGTATAACGTCTTGTCTGCATCGTTGACTGTTTTTATTATATTTTATTTTTTTATACTTTTTTTTATTTCTACGTCTAATGACCTGTTCGGTGCCCTAATGATGCAGAGAACTTTTGATACCTGCAATTTTGTCATAGAAACCTATCATATTATAGACATCGGTCCAAATGAGGCCAGGTTTATTACGCTGTTAAAACCGGCAGAAATCACGACTTACAAGGCAGGTGAGGTTTCAAACCCTAAACAATGAGCTGTTATTATGATTTTTTATTTTTCTGTTTTTGTGTTGTCAAGGTCAGAGAGGAAAGCTTTTGTGCATATTTTTTTTTTTCTATATCAAACAGAAGTACACTGACATTGCAGAATTCTTGCATATTTATTGTATTTTTATTTTTTTTAAATCTAATTAAAATACACTGACATTGCAGAATTCTTGCCTTTTTATTGAATTTTTTTTTTCTAAATCGAACTGAAATACACTGACATTGCAGAATTCTTGCGTATTTATTGTATTTTTTTCTAAATCTAACTAAGTACACTGACATTGCAGAATTCTTGCATATTTATTGTATTTTTTTTTTAAATCTAATTGAAATACACTGACATTGCAGAATTCTTGCATATTGTATTTTTTTTAAAAATCTAACTGAAATAAACTGACATTGCAGAATTCTTGCATTTTTATTGAATTTTTTTTTTCTAAATCGAACTGAAATACACTGACATTGCAGAATTCTTGCGTATTTTTATTGTATTTTTTCTAAATCAAACTAAGTACACTGACATTGCAGAATTTTTGCGTATTTATTGTATTTTTTCTAAATCAAACTAAGTACACTGACATTGCAGAAGTTTTGCATGTTTATTGTATTTTTTTTTCTAAATCGAACAAAAATACACTGACATTGCAGAATTCATGCGTATTTATTGTAATTTTTTTCTAAATCAAACTGAAATATGCCAACTTTGCAGAATTCTTGTGTATTTATTGTTTAAAAAGAAAAAATTCTGTATCATATATTATGTTCCGTATTTCGATAACGAGTTTGAAGAGAAAGAAAAAAAAGGACCATCTCATATTCACATTGCTGTTGGCTTTTGTTTATCCGACTGTTAAGGTCCATTTCTCAAACACTTTCCAACATATTCATTTCAAACTTGTTTACTTTCAAATGAGAATCGCATTTCAAAATGGCTAGAAAAGTAAATTTTGATGCAGTCATGCCCCTTTTCGAACGTAGAATTTTGTTAAGTCTGTTGAGATTTTTGTAAAGGTTTTCTACAGCTAACACTATACGGAGATTGAATAATCAGAGCTTATGCAGAGTACAATGCATACCCACAACATATGGATTAATTAAGAATTATGGGATATAAAGCTCCTGCTAACTCCATTATTTCTCCGCTAATCCCGCTATACCTGGTACTCATTACAATCCTCTAAGTGAGACAATTTCAATGAGTACTCACAATATTGGGTTTGGTAGACATATTCGACGTACAGTCTCCACTACCTCCGTTATTTGGAATCCAAACCCTATGTACCAGGTACTCATTCGAATCGTCTCAATGAGACAATTTCAATGAGTACCAACACTATAGGGTTTAATTGAGAAATCTGGGATAGACAGCTCCCGCTACCTCCTTTATTTTTACTCCAAACCCTTTATACCAGGTACTCATTAGAATCGTCTCATTGAGACAATTTCAATGAGTACCCACACTATAGGGTTTAGTTGAGAAATCTGGAATATACAGCTCCTGCTACCTCCTTTATTTCTCCTCTAAACCCATTATACCTGGTACTCACCAGAATCGTCTCGACATGGCAATTTCAATAAGTACCTACACTATAAGGTTTGGTTGAGAATAATGGGATATATGGCAAGAAAAACGCATATTATTTCATATTATCTGGAGATCTGATTTACTAAACATTCTGAAAATAGAGGAGTGCACTGTCTACAAACAGCTTTTGTTTTTAAGTAAATTCAAATGTATGTCTGCATTTTTTAATATTTAACCTCTTAAAAGTCACTATGCAAGTGTTTTTTTTGCTATTTAAAAATAAGTTGTTTATTTCCTTCTTTTTTTTTTGTTTCTTTAAAATTTTATTATTTATGCTGATTCTGAAAAGTTTCTTTTGTGATGAGTTGTATTTTAACCCCTGTATTCTTTCTTTTAATTTTTCCAGTTTTTCTAAAGTCAAAGAGAAACTGTTTTAGAAGTTGGTTTATTCTCTTCACTTTAAAAAAACAACATGTTTGATGCTAGAGTAGAAAGATACTGCGCCTTCATTAGTTATCTACCTTGGTTACATTCGAGGGAGCAATTACACAAGACCTGCACATTTATTGATCTGTTACTATGGCAACCTTTATAGCAATGTGTGTGTGAATCATTTGGTCTGAAACATCATTAATGAACAAAAAAAAAAGCTTTGTCATGAACATTTGAACGTTTAGTCATCATCATCTCCACAAAGTTTTAAAAATTAAAAAAAAAAAAGCAACAACAAAAAACAGTTATCACCCCTTAATAAAGGCTACTGATGGAGTTGTATTAATATTAAATCTTAGTATATATAGATAGTTTCCATGTGATGTCATCGATACTGTTAAGACAGTTTAAGGCAGCCATCTTTGTGGGCAGAAGCTTATGCAGGCCGAAATCGGGAAATAAGTGCTGTATTAAACTCACCACTGTGTTTTTATTTTTTAGTCTATTTTACTGAATTTTATTTCAAATTTAACAGCTTTTATGAAGTATTTTAAATATCAAAACTTTATTTTGATAGTTTAAAAGGTTAAAGAAATACTACCGAAAATGATACACTGTTCATTTTGTTTTAAGTATGAGCCAATAGTTTTATTTATTTCTGTGTATTAATTTTGTGTGCATTCATTAATTGTAAAAATATTGTATTCTAAAAATATGAATTTCGAGAGCTTTTCCATGGTGTTTAGCTTTTAATTTTCGGACCACAAATGAAGAAATAAAAATGCCCTGAAAAGGAAGCTGTTAGATAAATTTCATAAAAGCAAGTATGAACTATGCTACCGGGGGTACATGTAGCTAAGACTGAGAGCAAGAACTGTATGCAAAAAGCACTATTGTAGAAT
Organism: Sinonovacula constricta; assembly: GCA_007844125.1. Classification (NCBI taxonomy): domain Eukaryota; kingdom Metazoa; phylum Mollusca; class Bivalvia; order Cardiida; family Solecurtidae; genus Sinonovacula; species Sinonovacula constricta. The sequence continues at coordinate 8,065,576 of CM017573.1, forward strand.
GATATCGAAAAACTAAAAGACGTTTTTGGCAAACAATAATTGTTTGCAAATACATTTAATAGAAGATAGCCAATAAAAATAGAGCAGGTTGGGGGTGGCGGTGTGTGTGTGTGGTGCGCGGTTCTTCCCCCTTCATTTGCTGGAAACACCAGGGCATTTATTTTATTTTAGAGTTTTATTTATGTTAATTGGTGTGATTGGTGTTTGAAAAGGGTTAAAGTCAGCATTTGGTCATATTGCCACTGTGGGAAAGAGTGTATGATTTTTTCCAACTTTTATTCCCAACTGGAAGAAAATAATGATTTAGAGGCCAAACTTAAAAACGATAGCAAGATTTTTGTAAAAAAATCTCTACAGACTGTTTCTAAGTGTGTTTTTATAGACATATTAAGAAAATATTAACTATTTTATATTTTTACTACACTTGGTACGAAATACTCATACCTTCCCTGCCAGACCTGGTAACGCAAAAGTAGAGTGTCAGCTCCAGGTACAGGGGGCCATGCTTTTGATCCCAGGCCACAGCATACCGAAATCACTAAAAATGGTAGTGGAATAGCTCCCTTGCTAATGCTCAAGCAAATATATGGGTAGTTCCACAACTTGTTGGCCCGGTGTCAGGATAATGTGACTGGGTGTGGTATTATGCCAGGTGTTTACGGCATGCTATACACAGTGAAGGCAGCACTATATCTGCTTTAAGGGGTCCCCCAGTAATCACACATTCAAACCATTCTCATTCAACCATTCTGTTTTTTGAAAACAAGTCCTTGTCTTGTGGTTATTTGTCATTTTCCTAATTTTTTGAGGAAAATATCACACAAAAAACAACATTACACTGCATTACAAAAGAAGGAAGTTAAATGCAGAGATAGTAGTGCATTCAAACCTCATTAAAAAAAAGCACCCAAGAAAAAAACAAATTTTCATTAAGAAGAGATAATTAATTAATTACCAGTCTTTCTCTCCTAAGTATATCGTTTAGTTAATTAAACAGGGCTCACAACAGTAAGTCTACTTCAGTGCATTAATGTCAGCCATAAAGGCAAATTTGATCACTTAGAGCACGATACTGTCGTACTTTAGAGCATAATAAAGGCATACTATTTTGTGCGAATTAATGCAAAAATCAGGGGCTGATCCAGAAAGTTTTGGTTATGGGGGGTGGGGACCTAACTTCGACCTTAGACTTTTAAGACTAACAGTACGGGACCCTAACTTTGACCTAAACCATCAACAGACAAAATTTACTTTAATTGTACACAACCACCAGGGGCTGATCCAGAAAATTTTGTATGAGGGGAGTGGGGCGTAGATATATATATATATATATATATATATATATATATATATATATATATATATATACACAGTAAGGAACCCTAACTTTTACCTAAGCATTCAGCAGACAAATTTACTTTAAAATCTTACTATTTTTTAACCTAACATGTACGTGTTTTCACAACTCTACTCTTTTACCTGGTAGGTGAGGAGGGATGGGTTGTTCCCACCCCCCACTCGGATCCATCCCTGGCTAAAATCTTACTCATTAAGAAATTTTTTCTCACACAACTTGTAAACTGGCAAAAATTGCCAACAATGAAAGTTTCAAAACATTTTTTCTATTTTCTCGTTTCAGGAAACTTGTTCTCCGGATGGCACACCCAAGGTGAAGAAATTTCGAATACCGTCCTTCGCAAAGCATTCCATTTACCATGAGGTGAGTTATCCATGTTTTCTTGTTCACCTGATTATTGATATTGATAGGGAGTAAAGGGAGATAACTCTGATTGCATTGTTCATTTCAGATTTACCCTTTGTTATTTTCTTGGCAAATTTTTCTGCAGACACCCCCACCTTTGTTATTGGAAAATCTTGTAGTTTTGCAAAAAGGTGAGATAACTACAATTGCATTGTTTGTACTGGAGTTATTGCCCTTGGTTTTTGGGGGTGTTTTTTTAAAATAAATTATAGTTAATTTTCAGCAGAATTTCTGGACAGAATGAAAATGATGTGATGCTATAGGTTGTCAGGATGTAATTTGAACCCGGGCCATGAAATAGCAAAGTCCGAAAAATTAGTAGTCCCTTGCTAACGCTGAAGGGTAGTTGCACAACTGGTTTGCCCGGTGTCAGGATAATGTGAATGGGTGTAGTGTCTTGCCAGTTGTTCACTGTATGATATACACAGTGAAGGCAGCACTATATCTGCTTTTAGTGGACACAGTTTCCAGATAACTGAAATACTATTGGTGGAACGATAAACTTAATTAATAAAAAAAAAAAAAAAAAATGAACACAACCACTTTTACATTAATTAATTAATGCTGTATATTAGTCGAAGCTGCAATTTCTGTCTGACTGGCCGCAATAGCTCAGGTGGTAGAGCGTCGGCTTGCGGATTGGGAGGTCGTGGGTTCGAACCCCAGCCAGGTCAAACCAAAGACTTTAAAGTTGGTAGTAGTGGCTTCCCTCCTAACGCTCGGGGCTAAAGGGACAGCATTACGCCTGACTAGTCGGTCAGTATAATGGACCGGCCGGGTTCAGTCCCTGGGCACCTCATAAGTGCCCCTGTGCTATAATGATAGAAATGTTTTCACAGTATTGGCAAAAATGCCGGCAAATCCCAAATACCATTTCTGTTAAAGCTGACATTTTCTGGAAAATTATATACAATGTTTCTTGGGAAGTTAATCTCACTTCGGATCATCCAATACATCTCCTTAAGTGAGAGTAACAAAAGCTAAACTGGTCTGATAGCTTCGACCGTCGGCGAAGAAGAAAAAGTTATCGTCATCTCAAAATGTGATCACGAGCAGGTGCTTTGAAGGAAAAATCAATCTCATTCCTCGAGAAGCTTGCATTTTGTAACTTCGTCTCATGATCTAATAACTGGGAGACAAAAAAATCCGGAGGAGCTTTACGGTTACTTTAGTTCAATCGTGGGGCTAATCTCCGTAAGTTAATGAACTTGGTCAAAAAATATGCAGTTGTATTACGTTGGGGAGTTGTTAAAGGTAAAGAAGACGAGGATGCAACTGGGGTTGGATTACGTTATTGTTCTCACCGCGTAACAAAATAAGTTGTGTCAGAGTTTTTTTGAGCGCAGGTTTTTGTTTCCGGCAAAAACTGTTTTTCTTGTCAATTAACGAACGGAACTGATTGATTGAATGTATTATTTATAATTGGTCGGAAATCATTTCGGTTACTAATTGTTTTTAGAGGCATTTCAGGGAAATATCTGGAGGGATATTGTTTGAACCTGCATTTAACGAACAAGGTACTTTTAATCTAACGGTTTCCATGGAGACGAGGAGGTTTATGGAGAAATTTTATTGTTTTTATTGCTTTTGCCTGACAATGCTATACAATCTTCAACATTAGGATGTGTTATGTTTGTCATAAAAGTGGAGACACAATATGGTGCTAGAAAGCAAATGAGGGGAAGATCATTATTTTGAAGATAAGCATAAAAAAATTGCATCTTCATTATTGTTTAATATTGACTTAAAGTAGTTTGGTTTTCTTTTTATTTTGCATTTGAGAAACCCCTCAGGAAGTATGAGGTTAGAGCTCTGTAAAACCGGTTTAAGTACCCCAGTCGGTCCATATTGCCAACCAACCGTTCCAAGGTGGTAACTGTCGGGTTTGCTCTTTTTGTTGAATTACTTTTCACGGATTGGTTCTTAATTTTACATTTGGCTTGCACATGAATACCTTGGTCCTGTGCTTTTTCAAATTTTGGTATATGTTGCAATGCTCATAGGACTTTGTCATATATTCTTAATAACTTGAATCTTGTAAAGGACAATCAGTGGGGGATGGGGTTGGGTCCATGGGCGGGGGATGTGGATTTGGTAGGGTAAATGAGCAGAGATTGCTATCGACCATTAAGATGTGACAATACAGGAAAATAGTCTGTAGGGGCCAGCAACCTGTTTGTTTGAATTAGAGATCATACAAAAAGACCCTGTAGTAATTTATAAAGAACAAAGAAGGCAAAATTCAGGAAACGACAGTTTTGTTCCGGTGCTTCTGCCAATCTGGTTCTTGCATAACCTGGGTTTGCATATCATTTACTTTCGTACAACAATATGTTGATTTGATATAGATTGTCTTATTTGTCAGGATTGGTTAGGAAAATCCTTCAGTTATTAAGAAGGATGCATGAGTCAAAGTAATTGCAACTTTGTCAGATCCTTGAGCAAGAATTTAAACTCTAAATTGTATCTGTTCATCCAGGTACACAGGTACCTCGCAAAGGCAGTTCTATGAATGTACTAATGAACATTGCCAAGTAAAGGTTGTAAATTCGAGTTTTGAATGTAACTGGGTGTGAGAGAGATTTAAATGTAACTGGGTGTGAGAGAGATTTAAATGTAACTGGGTGTGAGATGGATTTAAATGTAACTTGGGGTGAGATAGATTTAAATATAACTGGGTGTGAGTGAGATTTAAATGTAACTTGGTGTGAGTGAGATTTGAATGTAACTGGGTGTGAGTGAGATTTAAATGTAACTGGATGTGAGTGAGATTTGAATGTAACTGGGTGTGAGAGAGATTTGAATGTAACTGGATGTGAGTGAGATTTGAATGTAACTGGGTGTGAGAGAGATTTGAATGTAACTGGGCGTGAGTGAGATTTGAATGTAACTGGGTGTCAGTGAGATTTGAATGTAACTGGGTGTGAGTGAGATTTGAATGTAACTGGGTGTGAGTCTGTAGATAACTGAAATACTGTTGATGGGATGATAAATACCAGTTTACAGCATGAATGAAAGTATGATTATTAATTGTCTAATACATTTAAGAATAAATTTATTTAAAAAAAGTCATTATTTTTTATACCGAAAATGTTTATTTTCTAAATAATATTAATAAAATGATGTGCACTTTAACTAGCCAAATTTTAATTGAATCATAAACAATAATTGTACATATACAATATTATTCATTAATATTTAATTATTTTTTAACTCTTGAGCTTCATTATGTTAATTGCATCAATTAAGAAAACTAATCACAATTCAAATTTGTCTTATTACCCAATTAATTTAAAATCCGTCTTTCATCAATGTCCCAAGGCACATTTTAGATGAAATTCGGTCCAAATTTATTCTCATTTCATTTAGTTTAATAGCTTAATGAGCTCTTTCCGTCATTTGCAAATAAATTTGAAAGTTGCAGTTAGTGAAAATTGAGTTGTGACAGTTTTTTTTTGCTTGACTGACTGGAGGGTAGTTTGTTTTTTTAGTTTCTATATTTGGAGTGAAAATGTTGCTGACTTTCTTATACAGTTCCCTCTATTAAGACTAGTGATGCAGAATCGGACCAAAAACATAATCGATAATCGAATTGAATCGAACATAATTAATCGATTAAAATGGGTAAAAAATTGAAACTTTTTGATCAGGAAGAACTAATTTTGTTTAAAAAAACTATCCTTATTTACTTTAATCAGGAAGTACTAATTTATTTCTAAACTACTCTTATTTACTTAGACAAACAAAAGACTTTATTTGCATATTAACAGTCTATAAAACATTTTCAACAAGCAAGTTATGTGAAACAATTTTTCACAACTGAAACTCTTGAACAATAACAAGTTAACTCAAATTTTATTCAAAGTTTCGAACCCTTAACATTTGAAAATTTACTACATGACGTACAAGTAACGCTACTTTTAACTCACTGTAATGGATTGTTCAGTCTTTAAACAACACTTTAGACTAGATTTCAGTAAAGAACACTTAAACTCTATAACAATAACAACTTAACTCACACTCTATTCAAAGCATAATTTACAGATGACAGTCGTCATGTCCAAGTTTTTCTAAATTGAGGGTCCATCTATACGCTTCAGAAAGCCAAAGAACCGCCAAACAGACGAGCGAACCTTCCCCGGAAAGTTGAAAATTTTGTTTTCATCGCCCGACATGACGCTATGTATGAATTACGTCCCTTTGAAATTTTTACTAACAAACGGAAAGAAATTTAACTACCGGAATCGATTTTGCGATAGGGAAATCGATTGTCGCGGACATTAGTAACCAGCGACGATTATTCGATTTAACTCGATCATCGTGACATCACTAATTAAGACCACCTTCTATTCTGGCACAAAGTGGTCTTATTAGTGAGTTGGTCTCAATAGTGAGTTTGGGTGAGCATGCGTGTTTGTGTGTCAAGCAAACACATTTTTTCTCAAAAGTATTCAACAAAATTATGTTTTGTCATTTATGTTATAACATATTTTAACTCATATAGATTATTATATATTAAATGAAAATTGCAAAAGACAATCATTGAAGAAACTGTCAATTGTTAATTGTTTGGACACTGACAGTGATTTTACAGTTCATTGGTTTTTATACATTCTTTGATTGATCTGAATCGTAAAACGCTTCTCTATACTGGCCAATAAGCGCCTACCGGACTAAGATCATGAACTCGCGTGACCCGGTGTCCTTGTTTGTAATTGACAACATGCTTGAGGGTATCTATACATCTGTCTGTCTGTCTAAGAAATACTCAAATAGCAGGCTAAACCTTGTTCTTACCAAACAAATTGCCCAGCCTTTTGTACATAATAGTTGTTGGCCATCACATAGTTGGCCTAAAGATTTAGAAAGATTAAAATGCTAACATAACATTAACCTGTTTTTTATTACAATATTTTTAGCCTCACTTGCTGAGATGTTATACCATAACGTAGCTAACCTTAACATTTAGCAATATTTAATGGCTTTAACCTGTTGGATTGTCATGGTAATTTTCAGCCCCAGAAGCTTAGCAGCGTGCCCCTACAAGAGTCAGCGCTGCGCCGATACAGCGCCGAGGCGGAGGAATTCCAAGATGGCCCTCACCCGCAGTATGAGTCGATTAACGGTCAGAACCGACACACGGTGCTCGCCTACCTCCTTCAGTGTTACCATGGTGACATCTCTAATCTTTCGTCACGGTCGCACAAGATTTTCTGCAGGATGTGTTCCAGGTTCGAATTTTATATAAATGTTGCATCCCATGAGGATTGTTATATCAGAATGCCAATGTAACATTGCAGGCATCTGGGGTCTAGTGGTTAAGACTAAAACCAACCAAGCAATGTTATTCATTTAACAAGACTATTTAAATTTACTGCAATTGGTGGGCAGATAATTATTATTCTAAATGAGGGACATCCTAATGTCTCTTTGGAAAATCAATGATTGATGTCAAATTTGTTATGTTTGTCAGATATTGTTTGAAATTAAATATTCTGCATGTACCGGACCTGGAAGAACTATTGGTAGAGCGTCAGCTCCAGGTACAGGAGGCCCCGGGTTCGATCCCGGGCCGCGACATACTAAAGTCGTTAAAAATAGTAATGGTATTGCTACCTTGCTAACACTCAAGCAAATATGTGGGTAGTCCCATGAATGGTTGGCTCGGTGTCAGGATAATGTGACTGGGTGTGGTATCATGCCAGGTGTTCATGGCATGCTGTACACAGTGAAGGCAGCACTATATCTGCTTCAAGTGGACACTGTCTTCAGATAACTGAAATACTGTTGGTGCCCTCAGTTTTGATGTGGCATTTTTTATACTGGTCAAAACAACTCTAGAAAAAGCCCTTAGGGACAAAAACCATTTTTTACAAGTAGAAGACAATACAAGTCTTCCAGGTGCAGAAAATGCTCTATTTTTTATTAGTTGTTTAGGTATTGTTTGCGGTAAAAAAACATTTATATCTTTACTTGTGAGCTGAAAATCTATCATTCCTCCTTATTTACACATTTTTTAAAATTCTCATGGTTTGTTCATTTATGTTATTATTACCATTTTTGTCATGGTTTGTTGACAATTTTACCATTTTTGTCATGGTTTGTTGACAATTTTACCATTTTTGTCATGGTTTGTTGACAATTTTACCATTTTTGTCATGGTTTGTTGACAATTTTACCATTTTTGTCATGGTTTGTTGGTTTATGTTATTACCATTTTACCCTGGTTTGTTTATGTTGTTATTACCTTTTTCTAATATTTTTTTTATTTATTTTATTATAACCTTTTTCTAATACTAATGTTTATTGATTGATAGTATTACCTTTTTTCATACCAGCCGCAATAGCTTTGGTGGTAGAGCGTCGGCTTGCAAATCGGGAGGTTGCGGGTTCAAACCCCGGCTGGGTCAAACCAAACACTTTTAAGTTGGTAGTAGTGACTTCCCTTCTCACGTTTGGGGCTAAGGGGACAGCATAATGCCTGACTTGTCGGTGTCAGTATAATGGACCGGCCGGGTTCAGTCCCTGGGCACCTTGTAAGTGCCCCTGTGCTATAATGATAGAAATGTCGCTGCGCAGTATCGGCAAAAATGCTGGCAAATCCCAGTCACATCCCTTTTATCATAGTTTGTTAAAGTTATTTTTATATTTATCATTTTTTTTATGTTTATTATTACCTTTTGTCATTCTTTATGATTATTATTATCTTTTGATATTGTTTATGTTATTATTGCCAGTTGTCATTTTATCATGGTTAGTTTATGTTTATTATAACATTTTATCACTGTTTGTTCATGTTATTATTACCTTTTTATTAAATTTGTCTAATACTTGCATCGCTAATCGTGCTGCATTAATAAAAAGCAATGCAAAATATATTTGGTTCATAGAAAGGTGATACTGCTGACTATGCAGCAATTAGTGCAGCTTTCTGTCTTGAACTGGCTGATCTGGATTTACTCTGTAAATGCTTGATATACAGGTTTGGTGTGATAAAGAATTAAGATTTTCTACCGAATGTGAGTCTTGTAGCGGGACATAGGTTCAAGATGGTCTGCTTCCTGTATCAAGGATTGTCCGCTGAGAGGAGAACGTTCATATGGAGAGGTGTTCCAGAAGATCTGAGGTGCGCCGGTGGTTCTACTCAGACATTTTTGGTTTTTTCCCCCGGCATTAACTAGCTAGTTGTCGCCAGATATGACTATATTAGTGTCGATGTGATGTAGCAAATCAAAATAAGTTTTTTCAGACTGGATCTGGTGGCGCAAGCGGAAAGGGTTAGATCCCGGGCTGCGACATACCAAAGTCATTAAAAATGGTAATTGTATAGCTCCCTTGCTAACACTCAAGCAAATATAAGGGTAGTTCTATGACTGCCAAGTGTTCAGGGCATGCACCATGGATGCTAATATATTTTATACCATTTTTCTCTGACCTATCAGGATAGTCACGACAGGATTCAATACACTGGTTCAAACAGATGATGATGACAGCGAGGACATCATCAGGATGGCGAGTTTCTCGCAGACGTTGAAACGACGAGACCAGTCTGGCGAACTTCACTCTCGTATCAGCGTTAGTCCCGCCTTGTTGATCGACATGTTGTCTTGTCTCTACTACATCATGTAAGTAGGCAGATAATGGTTGTTAATAATTCTGACTCAACTCGAACATTCTCACGATGTTACATACTGAAAAAATACTCCTGGTCGGCTGCAACCAATGATTAAAACACACGATATCATAATTTATGCATTTCCATTTACCCACATAAAGGCCGAAATCGGGAAATATGTGCTGTATTAAACTCACCATTGTGCTCTTCTTTTTGAGTCTATTTTACTGAATTTTATATCAAATTTAACAGCTTTTTTAAAGTATTTTAAATATCAAAACTATATTTTGATAGTTTAAAAGGTTAAAGAAATACAACCGAAAATGATACACTGTTCATTTTGTTTTAAGTATGAGCCAATAGTTTTATTTATTTCTGTGTATTAATTCTGTGTGCATTTATCAATTGTAAAAATATTGTATTCTTAAAATATGAATTTCAAGAGCTTTCCAATGGTGTATAGCTTTTAATTTTCGGACCACAAGTGACAAATGAAGAAATTACAAGAAAATAAAATTTACCCTTCAATACAATTCATATGAAAATCCCTTGAAGTTACCATTAAAGATGGCTGCCAAGAGAAGGGATTTTCACTGATGTGGAAACTATCTATAACTACATGTTTATGAATTCATGTCACTTGACATAAAAACAGAAGTAATAATAACCTGACTCTATCTTTAACTTAAAAATAAGAAAAAAATAAGAAATCAGAAAATCAGTCTGCCTTAATGGTTAAATTTTTGCAAATGTCCTCTCACAATCATGATATATTTGCCAACAACCCATGAACAACCAAAAATTATTTCATGAAATATATCTACATGTACTTTGATAGTTTAATTGCTGTACTAATTAATTTTTTTTAATAATAATGATTTTTGGCGGGGAAAAAAATCACAATAAAGCAGTAGTAAAAGTATCCATGCAGTTAACACATCGTGGTAGAGATGTCCTTCACATATTTGATAAATTCAAGGGAGATCACTGCAAATGAGATTTTCACCATCCCAGAAACACGGATATATAAGTATTAACAAATTGTACATTTGTTTGCTTCAGGTTCAATGGTCAGACTAGTGCCGGAGCCCAAGCTGTCGTCGACATTCATTATCGAGCCTGCTTCGAACTCTTCCCAGATGTTCTTCTGGTATGTTCTTTGCTGTTTGATGCATCAGTTACTTCCCCTTAATAAATTTTTAAAAATTTAAGCATGCCAGTTAGTCTCTCCAACAGATAATGTAAAGTAGCCAGTTACCATTATACCATGTCTAAAGAAGAAAAAAAAATGTTTTGAATGTGCCCAACTTCACTTTAACTTAAATTGTATTTTTTCCTTTATAGATAATTTTTTCAAACATATAAGAAAAAAAAAAGTTTTAAATGTGCCCAACTTCACTTTAACTTAAATTGTATTTTTTCCGATATAGATAATTTTTTCAAACATATGAGGAAAAAAAAAGTTTTAAATGTGCCCAACTTCACTTTTACTTAAATTGTATTTCTTCCGATAAAGATAATTTTTTCAAACACATAAGGACCGCTTTTTCCAACACTTAACTTAAAGTTAGAGATTGTCTTCAAATTTGCTTTTTTTTATTTTCCATTTAACAATATTTCAAAACTATTTTTCCATTTCTAATATTTCTTGATCTCTTTTATCAAAGACTAAGTTTGTACACTTGTGAGGAAATCATTTACTGCCATGAAATTTCATAGAAACAGGACATAAACCAAAGCAAATTTGTAAAGAGAAACAACCTAAAGACTTGTAAATACCAACGATTTGTATAAGTTTTGACTTTAACTTAAAAATGTTATCCGACAGTTTGGACCAAAATTTTTTTCAATAACCAAATTTTCATAAAATGCTGTTTATTGATGTCCTACACCTGTTTGAAAAGTGAGCCATAATGCATCAATCGTGAATACAAACATATATTTCCTATCTGAGTCTTGCTGCACAGTAAGCTATTTTTAAACTAAGAAAACCACGGACCACTTATCTCAACAGAAATTATGCACAATGACAGATATTATTTTATGTATTATATATGACAAACTATTGGATACCAACTTTAAAATGATACATTCAGGACACTGCGGATCGACCAGACCTGGTAGCGCAATCAATAGAGCGTCGGCTCCAGGTACGGGAGGCCCTGGGTTCGATCCCGGGCCGCAACATACCAAAGTCGTTAAAAATGGTAGTGGTATAGTTCCCTTGCTAATGCTCAAGCAAATATAAGGGTAGTTCCACAACTGGTTGGCCCGGTGTCAGGATAATGTGACTGGGTGTGGTATCATGCCAGGTGTTCACGGCATTCTATACACAGTGAAGGCAGCACTATATCTGCTTCAAGTGGACACCGTCTCCAGATAACTGAAATACTGTTGGTGGGACGATAAACCCAATAAACAAACAAAACAAACACTGCGGATCATCATTTACTTTGGCGGTTTTGTAGGCGACAATCTGATCAGTTGGGAAGGTTTTACTGACTCATCGTCAGATCCTGATTACCGAGTGGTTTTCAGGATATGATTTTAATCAGATTCCTCCTCAGCCCCTCACCACGTGGGTTAAGGTCCCGATCGGGCAGTGAACTTTTATGTGGAGAGGTTTTCTCGCTAACTTTTTTTTCACATCAAGAGTGTTCAAAGTTGTATTTAATTAGACTAAAGCAATAGTTTATAGTGAGGCCAATATTCCCCATCGCAGTGGTAAGATGTATGTATTTGATAAAACTGTCGGATACAACCGTTAATAAAAGTCCCTCAGTCTTATCTAAGTAATTTCAGAGAGACCATGTTAATTTTTAAATATGATGATTAAGTAAGTATTCTAAAATTATAAATAAATTAATAAATTTTATTTGCATTGTTGAGTTTGAAGCATTCTAAAATTATACATAAATCAATAAATTTTATTTGCATTGTTGAGTTTGAAGCATTCTAAAATTATAAATAAATCAATAAATTTTATTTGCATTGTTGAGTTTGAAGCATTCTAAAATTATAAATAAATCAATAAATTTTATTTGCATCGTTGAGTTTGAATCTGATTTTTGTGTTAAAACATCTACATTCTAAAAAATGTGATGACATCTGCAGTGCTGTGTTTGTGGTTCTATACAGGTGACGAACGCTATTCGTAACTCCCTTAAAGAGAGTGGGGCTGGCCAACCGGACGACGGGACGTTTGGCCTCAGTCTGGCAATGTCTCCAGCTTCATCTAATTACACGCTGTCAAAAACTGCCATCACCAACGCTTCTTTCAGGGCTACTAAACTTCCAGGTGAGTTTCGATTGTAAATGAGCTTGAAGTTATCATCATCAATCATCATCATCTATCATCATCATTATCACTGTCATCATCATCATCTGTCATCAGCATCATTTTCATCATCATCATCCATCATCTTCAGCAGAAGCTAATTAAGGTGCTGTTTCCTTGTTCCTGGGTTTCATGGTGTTTTTTATGCAGTCCTCCTTCCAGCAAGAGAAATAAAGAGTTTGACTCAGACGTAGTTATTTGAGGTCCATGTTTATGGTGTTTTCACATGTTATTTTGTTTGCGATACATATTTATGGTGTTTTCCCATATCTTGTTGTTTGACATCTTTATTTATGGTGTTTTCACATGTTATGTTGTTTGCGATCCATATTTATAGTGTTTTCCTATGTCTTGTTGTTTGACATCTTTATATATGGTGTTTTCACATGTTATGTTGTTTGAGATACATATTTATGGTCTTTTCCCATGTCTTGTTGTTTGACATCTTTATATATGGTGTTTTCACATGTTATGTTGTTTGCGATCCATATTTATGGTGTTTTTCCATGTCTTGTTGTTTTATGTCCATATTTATGGTGTTTTCCTATGTCTTGTTGTTTGACATCCTTTTTTATGGTGTTTTCCCATGTTTCGTTGTTTGAGATACATATTTATGGTGTTTTCCCATGTATTGATGTTTGAGGTCCATATTTATAGTGTTTTCCTATGTCATGTTGCTTTAGATCCTTATTTATGGTGTTTTGAGATACATATTTATGGTGTTTTCCCGTGTCTTGTTAAATAGATGTAACACTTTTTCGAGTCCCCAAATATTAGAATATGTCATATAACTTAACCCACCCCGTGAATTTTCCGAGATTGACAGAATACCGCCCCTCCTTCCTTCCCTTTAGACATTTTTTTACGCCTTATATATGATTGTTAATGTTTCTATAAAAATGTGTATGTACTTCAGTCTTAAATAAGAACCGGACCTGGTAGTGCAATCGGTAGAGCGTTGGTTCCAGGTACAGGAGGCCCCGGGTTCGATCCCGGGCCGCGACATACCAAAGTCGTTAAAAATGGTTTATGTGGTATAGCTCCCTTGCTAACGCTCAAGCAAAAATATAAAGGTAGTTCCACAACTGGTTGGCCCGGTGTCAGGATAATGTGACTGGTTGTGGTATCATGCCAGGTGTTCACGGCATGCTATACACAGTGAAGGCAGCACCATATCTGGTTCAAGTGGACACCGTCTCCAGATAACTGAAATACTGTTGGTGGGACAATACACCCAATAAACATGCTATACACAGTGAAGGCAGTACTATATCTGCTTCAAGTGGACACCGTCTCCAGATAACTGAAATACTGTTGGTAGGACAATAAACCCAATGAACAAACATGCTATACACAGTGAAGGCAGTACTATATCTGCTTCAAGTGGACACCGTCTCCAGATAACTGAAATACTATTGGTGGGACGATAAACCCAATAAACAAACTTAGGTTATGAAAAGATTAAACATGTTACAAGTCTGGTTGCATGGAGAAAAAAAACTAAAAACTTTTTCAGTGGAAAAAATAGATTTCTCTGCCAATCTGCCCAGTCCCATTTATTTATTATTCATAAACGTTCACATGTAAAAAATGAAATATTAGGAATGCCGGATGGGCTGTGTTCTCGTTAAACTAAACACCAGCTGGGAGAGGAATGTGCGATGCCAATAAAATATAACTGAAGCCGAAATTGATTTAGGAGAGTGAAAATTTAATTTGATTTTTTTTTAAAGTTAACGAATTACAAATCGTTAGCCGATGATTGGCATTAAGATGGCATAATTTTTAATTATTCGACTTGAGGTTCCTTGGGGGATATTTTTTATTTTTGCAAGGAGCATCCATGGTGTAATGGTAAAATCCCTGCCTTTTCATTTTCTGTGACTGGATAGCCTCTTACTGGGCTTGAGTTCCGTTCAGGGTGAGGGACTTATCGTAGGCAGGTCTTAGAGGTGACTTACTGTGCATTGTTCGTTCTATCTAAACTTTTGTCTGAGTGCGTCATCCACCAGAATAGCTGGACATTGCTATAATGATCATTATTGGTCATTGTTGTGTATTTAGAATTTTTTTTTTTTTTTAAATACAAATTTTGTGGAAATCTTTTTCATTGTGTCTTGCTTTGGGAAAAAAAAAGTTTGTGAAAGAATCTTTGATCTAGATAGCATGAGGTTCATTGTCATTACAAACACGTATTTCCTATCTGATCCACGCTGCACAGTTAGCTATTTTTAAACCAAGAAAACCATGTGACTGCTAATGCTTTAGTTCATCCACGTCATCCACTCTGATGTCGACGTCTATTTTTAGCAGGAATTCCAATCATTCTTATTTACCGACATTGTTACATATATAAGATGTATGCAAACTGTTGGATACTACCTTTGCTACAAGAAATGTTCAATGGGTATGTTGAGCAAACTTGATGGCACTGATTGCTTAGAGCCACTGGTGCACTGAAGGTAAGCTGGAAAACCTCCAAGAATGAAAGTTCTCGCCCTGACCGGGACTCGAACCCAAGTGGTGATTGGCTGCAGTTACAAGTTGGCAACTTTAACCACTCGGCCATGGGGGCTTACGTCTGGATAGAACCACAAGAGCACCACAGGTTAGCTGGAAAATTTCCCTATGTGGGAGTTCTCACCTGACCAGAACTCGAACCCTAGTGGTGAGGGGCTGAGGAGTTACGAGTTGGCACCACTAAGCCACAGCTAATAGTAGTAGTAGTGGTGGTAATAGTATTGGTACCTTATAGAAGTGGTAGTAGTAGTGGTAGTGGTAGTAGTGGTTGTAGTTTTAGTAGAAGTGGCAGTAGTAGTTGTGATAGTAGTAGTGGTAGTAGTAGTGGTGGTAGTATTAGTATTAGTAGTAGTAGTGGTGGTAGTAGTAGTGGTAGTAGCAGCAATGGTAGAAGTGGTAGTTGTAGTAATCATAGTTGTAGTGAATATTTATTTATAAACAACAACAACTAAAAATCATTTGTCTTTTTCAAACCAAAAATCATTATTCTTCTTTTCACAGAGGACATTCCGCTGCAGCCTGACGAGAGTGTATCACGACTTGCGACCATCGAGGAAGACGAGACGACATCCAAGGGTGCTAAAGGACTGCTGGGAAAACTAACGAAGAAAGACAAGATGCCTTCAAAATCGAAAGAGATTAATGTAAAATCCTCTCTCAGCAATGGAGATTCTAGTGACAGTGTGCAGGTAGCAATTGGCAGAGGGCAGCAACGGAGTGTAGTCGATACGATCGAAATGACCTCGTACGGTAGAAAAGACACTGAGAGTAATTCATCACCATTTCAAGGGAAACACGGTTTCTTGGTGTCAGCAGCGAATTCCAAACTAAGCAGTGTAATGAAAAGCGCCATCTCGAACAAAGATGTCAAGTCGGCCAAAATTAATTCATCGACAGGTCATTCTAGAGAACTGTCCGGGAGTTCCTTAGGCTCGGAAAGTTTTAGTACAGATTTATAGATTTTGGACCTTTTTTTTTTTAAAATTTGTTCAAATTTTTCTGACAGGTGTCCTTTGATGCAAGATTTAGCGTATGTTGTGGATTTTTTAAATAAATTTTGCAAATGTATGTTCGTTTTTCCTACAGAGATTGTTAGGTCTAAATTCTTTTTTAGGTATTTTGTTTCTACAAACACATGGGAGTTTGAAAGTAAAGCAAACATGTGATTCCAGACTTGATATCCTGATCATTTTTCATTAAAGCATAAACATATAAAATTAATACAATCTAATATTGCCTATGCCCTTCCATAAAGGCAGACAGTTTCCAATTAGTCTTTCATAAAATCAAATAACTTGATGTCCAAAATAGAATATCTATTGATGACTTAATCTATTAAAAAGATGAATATAAAATTATTAAAATTAATAAAAATTAATAATCTCTTTTTAATTTAAGTTATTGGTTCCTGTATGATTTTATCAAATGGAATATGCAATTTGTAAATATATTTATAAAATATGCCTGTTTCTTGTTAACTTTCTTTTGACCTATCTTTCGAACAAGTGGTGGTACCATCACATTTTATTATAACATATTGAAAATGTCCGATTTTATCATCTTATGATAATTATCAGGGCAAGCAAAGTACATTCTCAACTACATTCTTGATTGTTGGTACTCATAAAAATTGTTCGGTGCACTCATGACCCGGTTGGTCGAGTTTCTAACTTGTAACTTCTTGGACTCCTTGGCCCTCCGCCACGTGGGTTCGAGTCCCCAAGCGAGAACTTTCATGTGGAGAAGTTTTACAGCTTACGGCGAGCCACTGGTTCTACCCAGATATTTCTTTGGGGGTCTCCATTTACAAATTGTAGGCTCCAGGAACGGGAGGCCCCGGGTTTGATCCCGGGCCGCGACATGCCAAAGTCATTAAAAATGGTAGTGGTATAGCTCCCTTGTTAACGCTCAAGCAAATATAAGGGTAGTTCCACGACTGGTTGGCCCGGTGTCAGGATAATGTGACTGGGTGTGGTATCATGCCAGGTGTTTACTGCATGCTATACACAGTGAATGCAGCACTATATCTGCTTCAAGTGAACACTGTCTCCAGATAACTGAAATACTGTTGGTGGGACGATAAACCCAACAAACAAACAAACAAACAAATTGTAGGATGTCCAAACACTGACTGATTGTGTCAGTGCTTTGATCTAAAAAGAAAATGCAGACAAAATTCAATATTATCAGCATCACTGTGTGGGTTAGGGTGCAAACAGTACCAGCAATATAAGGTTTAGAGGCAATATAGCTCTTTTTCAGATAACTGGAAAAAAATTACGACCATTACATTTTTGTGCTTTGTTTTAAATCTCTGATTAAATTGTATTATTAAAGTACTTTATTTCATTTTAACTGCAAAGATATTATTTAAATAAGTACATTGCTTTTTGTTGCTTGTCATGACTTGGTTGTTAGTACTTTTTTTATCAACTTTAAAGTTTGATATTTTTGACAGAAAAATATTTAGTCTAAGAACACATGGTAATATAAAATACATTTTAATTATAATATATACTTTTATTATATATGAAATAAATACAACCAAATCATTGAGTTTAAGCAACCAGATTTGAAACTAAGCAACCAAAAAGTGATGGTCATTGTTTTTTTCCATTTATCTGAAGTAAAAATGAAAAATAAATTTATTTTTTTTAAATTGAGAAGTTGTAATTTCACTTTCATTGCTTATTATTTTGTTTAATTTGTATGATTTTAACATAATGTGTTGTTTTTTTATATCTTGCTTGGTTTTATTTTTGCAAAAAAATGAGTTTTTTTAAATTATATTTTTGGTTTTCATATCATTGTATATGTAGTTAGTTTTAGGCACTTAAAATAGAAATATTGACTCTCAACAGCATTCCATGGACACAACTTCAAAATTATTTTCTTGTTATATTTAATTAAAAAAACCACTGACATGTCATGATAAAGGTATAACAAAAAAATACATATGGAGAGCATTTCATCATAAATCTTAAAAAGTGTCGGCTTGCGGATCGGAAGAACTTTAAAGTTGGTTTCTGTGGCTCCCCTCCTAATGATAGGGGCTACAATAACAGCATTATGCCTGACTCGTCGGTGTCAGTATAATGGATCGGCCGGGTTCAGTCCCTGGGCACCTCATAGGTGTTCCTGTGCTATAATGATAGAAATGTTGCGGCAGAGTATTGGCAAAAATGCCGGCAAATCCCATCCCCATCCCATAAATCTTAATAATGTTTTTTCTTCGTAAGAGTGTTTCATTAATATTTCGGAAATCTCTCTCAGAGCGAAATCACTCTTAAATCTGAAGATAGCTGTTGATTGACAGTTTGTTTGAAATGCATTTAGAAGTGATCGCAAGACCAAAATTTAAGAACGTTTTTCATTCAATCTAAGATTTATGATGAAATGCACCCATAGTGTTTCTTTTACAAGCGAATATATTATATATAATTTGTATTCACTGCACACTGATGTTATAATAGTGTCTGTTAGTTGGAATTCTTGGACTTTATCGCCTGTTCTTTTGTACATATTGCAATTACAAACAGTGAAATGTCTTACTTTTGCATAAAAATAAGCTTAAAATTCAACAAAAATTCATTAAATTCATTTAAATACAGAGATATTTGAAAAAAAAAATGAAAGTGTTTGTTGATGATGGTTAACCTGTGTATCACAAGAAAGGTAGAAAAGTCAACATACACGCCATAGAGCACAAGCATAAAAACCGAGTTAGACAAATGAAAGGACCTACTTGCATTTACGGGATTATTCAGGGGAGACTATTCATTAATGTCTCATTATTAATTACAGATATTTTTATTTGATTTTTGCCGATTGATTTCCATCGATTTATCTCTTTTTTTGTGTGAAGTCTCTTTGAGAGTATTCATTAGTGTTTTTTGTACATACCCAAGTCTTCATAAAAGAAATTTAAATACACTGGACCTTCAGTCCACCAAGCTTGTAATATCTACTGGACCGGACCAAATTTTACTGGTCCAGATTTTGGCATTTTTGGTAAGCTAACCAAGTGGTTGGGTTCAGTAAAAGGATGTTAAGCATTGTTAAGTTTAGTTTGGTGTATAGTTTTTCATAATAATTCAGAGTTTTGAAAATGATGTGGATGAAATTTCTCTTGGATGTTTTAACAAATTTATGTAAAAAATATATGCTTTGTTTTTTATCATTTAGTTGCTTGCATGTGCTTTTTTATTTTAGAAACTTGATGCTAAGATGAAGGTGCTAAATTGTAATATTCAGTCCCTTTGTATTATTTTAACTTATTTATTAAATTGTTTATTGAAAAAGACCTTAAGGGTGGTATCCGACAGTTTGGACCAAAATCTTTTTTACTCAAATAACCAAATAAGTCATTGTTACCTGAAAAGATCCTGCAAAATGCTGTTCATTGATGTCCTAGATCAGTGTGAACAGTGAAACATAAATCTCCATTTTCCATTGCAAACAGGTATTTCTTATCTGAGTCACACTGCAGAGATAGCTATTTTTAACTAAGAAAACCACATGACAACTAACTTTTGTGACTACATTATATCGTCATCCAAGTAATTCTCTCTGATGCCGATATCTATATTTAGCCAATATCACTATCGTGATTATTTAAAGATTTTGGAATAAATGAACTTTTAGGGTGTTTTTATAACGATTTGTACTTTCCAACAATAAAGTCGGTTTTCAAAACCTTTATTACTAATACCAAAGTGTGAGTTTGTGCAGAAATTTTGCCCTAATTTCTCTAAGGTGTGGTACAGTTACGTTACATGAATTTGACAGATGCGATAGTAACAAATGATAATGATATTTAATTGGCATTCATATAAAACTTTTTAAAATTAGATTAACCAATCATTGACAAAATTATTGTTCATAATCTGATGACATGATATTGTTTTAAATTAAATTAAATTTCCAACTAATGTGTCTTAACTCTTCGTATTTTGCTGACGTATTTATAAGGCAGATCGTGAAGAACCAGATCAGTCAGTTCCCAGCACGGGGTGTTTTGATCAGGATCTGAGCTGTCGAGTCTTTTACGATATGACTTAAAAGTGGGATTCAAGGGGGCGCCCGTGGCATAGTGGTAGAGTCGCAGATTTGTAACTTCTCTGAGTGCGTAGCCTCGCACTGCATGGGTTCGAATCGCGTTCGGGATGAAGGACATAATGTGGGAAGGTCTTCCCTCTGACTTGCAGTGCGCCAGTAGTTCTACCCAGACATGTGTCTGGGGTCTTCCTCCACCAAAAAGCTGGACGTCGCTGTAATGATCATTATTGGTCACTGCAATATATTTTAAAAAAACAAATAAAGGTGGAATGCAACAGTTTTATATCAAAAACCATCAAAAGGAAAATGTCATCCCAGTTTGGGGAATCTGGGCATAGTTTCTGAAAAGAAAACTCACTCTTTAATTTAATGATAAAAAAATGATAAACCCAATAAACAGACTTCAATTAAAAGATTGTGACACTTGATCAGGTCATGCTTGTATACATCACAAGTAAAACATGTTTTATTTGTTTTAACATTTTTACCTCCCTTAGACTTAAACAAAATAAAGTTTAACTGAACATTAAAAAATAGCTTTCACTAATTGATTGCTAATCCTACTTTGCCTTTAAAGGCATAAATGGAAACACTTTGTAAATTACAACGAAAAAAAAAAATCACAGAGGTTAACGTTTTTAGGAGCTTTTGAAATTCAACATTTTTTGTTTGAAGTAAATATTTTAAACTTTTATATATTTTTAATATTTTAAAATTTATTTTGTGAAAATAGACTGCTATTTTATTAATTTCATTACATTTATCGCTCCACATCTTGCCTGTCATTTTTAGAAAACCTTGAAATGACCTTAACCCTTAAAACAAAAAGGAGAGTGCCTTTGGTCTGGTGGATAGAGTCATCTGTTTGGAACTTTGTTAGAGGGAACAATATTGCCGAGTGGTTATAGGCACTGACTTCTAACTCGTCAGCCCCTCCCTGCTTGGGTTCGAGTCCCGGTCAGGGCGAGAACTTTCATGTGGGGAGGTTTTCCATTGAATTGCTGTGCATGGTTGGTGGTACCCAGACATAAGTCTGGGGTCTTCCTCCACCAATAAGTAGCTGGATGTCACCAAGTTGACCATAATTGTATCGGTGCGGTGTATCAAAAATAGAAAAAAAAATATTGACCATGTATTGTTCCACGTAATTACCATTTGAGACAGTGATTTATTTTTCTACTCTGAAACTTGACTTTAAGGATCTTTACAGCATAAGTGTGTCACAGTTTGGACTTTGGTCATGTTGTGCAGATGACCTCTGCTGATTTTGGGGTCAGCTGCTTAAAGGTCAAGGTCGCAGTTGCCTTGAACATGAGTTTGATTTGAGGGTCAGTGGGTCACAGGCCAAGGTCACAGCCACATTGAACATCATTTTATGTGGTCAGGGGATGGTGCTCAGGAGCAAGGGGAGGTGTAATTGTTCACAAATATCTCTTGTTTCAGTTATTTTCAGCAGTATATCTATCTTTTATATCAATTTAACTAAAGAAAAATGAAAAGACATCAAATTAATGAACCAAGATATGTTTATAAGAGATAAAATGACCTGTGTAGATGAAAGTTTATAGCAGTCATGTATTTTATCAGGACATCTTGTAACAAAAGGATAGTTTTTTTATCATGTCATCTAGTTAGGAAAGGATAGTTTTCATGGTGTCATCTAGTTAGCAAAGGATAGTTTATATTTGTATATTTAGTTTCTATTTTACCCTATGATATAATAGAATATTTAAATAAATTGTTGTAAACTATCTATTGCTTATACATCATTTCCAACCCATTTGAAACATTTATATGTAAAAATAAAGCAAAAGGCTTGACATGGCCACTGTGGTCTAGTGGTAGCACCCTTGACCGGTAATCAAGAAGCCCAGGGTTTGATTCCCGGCTGCGGCGGTCAGTTTTTCATGTTCATTTTTGGTGCTAAAAGGCTTGAAAATAAAAATTTCTTTTAAAATAATCTTTTATTACATAAAACTATTTATAATATTAATTATAAATTTGAAGCTATTTTATTTGGAAAAAAGTAAATAAATATGTACAGTTTTTCAAAGCACTTATACAGGTTTCTATACCAAATATTAATGGGGACGCCTGTGACATAGTGATAGAGTCAGCGATTTGTAACTCCTCTGACTGTTTAGCCTCTCACCGCGTGGTTTGAAGTCCCGTTCAATGCAAAGGACTTAATGTGAGACGGTCTTCCAGCTGACTTGCGGTGGGCCAGTCGTTCTACCCAGACATGTGTCTGGGGTCTACATGTCTGGGGTCTTCCTCCACCAAAAAGCTGGACCTTGCTATAATGATCATAAATGGTCACTGCAGTGTATTTCAAAAACAAACAAAACAAAACAAACAAGAATGCAAATATATTAGCCTGTAAATGTAATGTTTGGATCAGTTAAAACAATTATAAGCACTTTAAAATTAATTTACCACATTACCTTGTTGCTATATTTTATTACCAAAATGTGCCTATTAACCCATTAGCTCATGCATACGCCATTTTACACCTTTGTAAAGCATTCACAATTATTCCTTTTATCTGAACTGCATCAACACAACTAAGGGTTTATTTGTAGACTAGTTGAATCTAGGTTATATAATTATATGCCAAATATGCATGTGTTTAAAAAAAAATTAAAATTGTTTCAAAGAAAATCACCAAAATCAAGTGAATTTTTAAAACCCCATACATTTACTATAAATGAAAGGGCTAATGATTTTCCTTAGCATCAAGTACTTATATAAAAATAAATTAGATATAAAAATATATAATTAAAGGTATTCTTAATATATATATTACTATTTGTTAATTGTTTCATCATTTCATATGCAAAATAAACAGAGGTGAAAAGTCTAAATGTAAATAAGTAAAATGTTTAATTCAACACACCTAATAAAAATGAAATACAAAAAATACAATTTTATTTTTTCTGAGCACATTTTAATTAATAAAGCATATTTGTTATATCATTGACAGTACATGAGTGACGTTAAAATTCCTACTTAGAAAAATACGGCTGCAAGTAATGAAAACTCGACACTTCCTTTTAACTGGATTTACACGATAACATAAAGGACAGATATAAATAATAAATTTTCCATAAAATGTCCTGTTCATGATGTCACAGTTAGTATTGGGACGTCTATAGTAAAAATAGGTTTATATATGTGTGTATTATTACATGTATTAGCGTCTGTATTGCATGTATGTTACCTACTTTCTTTTCTTTCACATCCCTTTAACTATTTACAA
Organism: Sinonovacula constricta; assembly: GCA_007844125.1. Classification (NCBI taxonomy): domain Eukaryota; kingdom Metazoa; phylum Mollusca; class Bivalvia; order Cardiida; family Solecurtidae; genus Sinonovacula; species Sinonovacula constricta. Next base: position 8,089,127 of record CM017573.1, read on the forward strand.
ATTATCATTTGAAACTTTTGGTACTTTTCCTTTAACCTACTTTACAAGCTACCCCTTTAAAATACTTATACGTCATCGGCGCCGTATGACCTATCAAGTGTCGGTGTGCTGTAAAACCCAAAATACTAATACGTCACTAACTGTAATGCACTGCGATGGGGGTCTGACCGGTGCACGGGGCAGACCTAATTTGACAGTGGCCGTGGTGTGAGCCATGCCTGTACGGTAGCTGAATAAATCCTAAAACCACCGACTCGTCTATTTCCAGACTAACACCCAGGTTCCCCTAAAATGTCCCCATTACGTCAACATATTTACGAACCAACAAGTATGTAACAATGATGTCAAAGTTTTAAGGAAACTACCTGTGGCTTGGGCCTAAAATATGTGATATTGTCAAATATTGTCGTAAAAACTTTTTTTTTAATGACTTATAGATAAGAAAATATTTTGTTTCATTTAACAATATGGAAATGCTGAAGTTTTCTTAGTGGAAGGGTCCTTAAAGGCAGGTCAATTCAAGCTGTCTGATCACGATTTACTGTCCGACTCAAGACCTAATTAATCCCAGCTAAGCAGGCCCAGACTTAATATAGCAAGGGAGAGAGATCAATCTTTACTTACATACTACAATGCATGCAGTGACCTCCCCTGTTGCATTCAAGCATCTCTCCCCATGATAGGTGGCTGATCTGAACCTTCACTATTCTCAAGACCTAATTAATCCCATTTAAGCAGGCTGAGAAATGATACAGCAAGGGAGAGAAATCAATCTTTACTTGGTCACTATAATGCATGCAGTGATCTCCCCTGTTGCAATTCAAGCATCTCTCCCTTGATAAGTGGCTGATCTTAACCTTCACTATTCTCAAGACCTAATGAATCCCAGCTTAGCAGGCTGAGAAATAATACAGCAAGGGAGAGAAATCAATCTTTACTTGGACATTACAATGCATGCAGTGATCTCCCCTATTGCAATTCAAGCAATCCTCACCATGATAGGTGGCTGATCTTAACCTTCACAATTCTCAAGACCTAATCAATCCCAGCTAAGCAGGCTGAGAGGTAATATAGCAAGGGAGAGAAATCAATCTTTACTTAGATACTACAATGCATGCAGTGTTCTCCTCTGTTGCAATTCAAGCATCTCTCCCCATGATAAGTGGCTTATCTTAACCTTCACTATTCTCAAGACCTAATTAATCCCAGCTGAGCAGGCGGAGAAGTAATATAGCAAGGGAGAGAAATCAATCTTTACTTGGACAATACAATGCATGCAGTGTTCTCCCCAGTTGCAATTCAAGCATCTCTCCCTTGATAAGTGGCTGATCTGAACCTTCACTATTCTCAAGACCTAATTAATCCCAGCTTAGCAGGCTGCAAAATAATATAGCAAGGGAGAGAAATCAATCTTTACTTAAAAACTACAATGCATGCAGTGATCTCCCCTGTTACAGTAGATTTTTTTTCCCCAATGTACATGAACTAATGAACACATAGTCAGACATTATGCAAATTATATCTTGTATTTAATACAGTTTTGCATTCTATGCCCAAAAAATGAAAAAAAAGCTAACAAAATGATCTTGACCCACTGTGTCCAGTCATTTTTTTGTTTGCAGATTCTTTGCCCAAATCCTCAAATACTCCCGTGCGTGCAGATAGTAGCTTGTCAGCTCTCAGGTTTTGTTGCGTCTCTCTGGTACAGTCCTAATAAAAAAACAAATAGAAATCAAAGTTAAAAAATTAATAAATAAAAGAATTCCAGTCCCCCAAACCAAAATTAAAAAAGTTCTTATCATGCTAAACATAAATTATTATAGAACAGAACAGAATTTATTTTACTTAGGCAAAAAAGTGTAAGTCCGCTTCATGCAGAGAGCTGTGTGATCCTAATTTTCACTGTTTGCTGCTAACATTTTTTATCAATATGTCTTGTTATCTATTGCATTAAATTGTTGGCAATTAACTTAAAGGTTGAATCCGACAGTTTGCCTTTATCAAATTCATGAAACAACACCTTACTACTGCTTTGAGGAATTAGGGTTTATTTTATGCATAAATTCATACTTAAGTATATGTAAAGACAGTTTTTAACACTGACTAAATTGTTAGAAAATTCAATTTCTGCATAAACTCATACTTAATTTAAGTAAAGACAGTTTAAACACAGCATACATTGCTAGACAGTACAAATTGTGAATCAGCTTGTGGATCGGGAGTTTGTGAGTTCAAACCCCGACTGGGTCAAACCAAAGACTTTAAAGTTGGTAGCAGTGGCTTCCCTCCGAACGCTCGGGGCTACAGGGACAGCATTATGCCTGACTCTCCGGGGTCAGTATAATGGATTGGCCAGGTTCAGTCCCTGGGCACCTCAAAAGTGCCCCTGTGCTATAATGATAGAAATGTCGCTGCACAGTATCGGCAAAAATGCCGACAAATCCCATCCCATTCCACAAATCTTGATAAAAACACTCTACAAGCTCAATCATTCCAAATCTACAAATATGCACGACAGTGATCTCTGCTAAAAATATATACTGACGTCGGAGCAGCTAACCCGGATGACGATATAACGAAAATCTCGAAAGTGAGTTGTCATGTGGTTTTCCTAGTTAAAAATAGCCATCTCTGCAGCATGGCTCAGATAGGAAATACCTGTTTTCAATGAGGCATTGGGTTTACGTTTCACTGTACACACTGATCTAGGGCATCAATGAGCAGCATTTTGTTTTTTAGGTAACAATTAATTGTTTGGTTATTTGAGGAAAAATATTTTGGTCCAAACTGTTGGATACCAACTTTAATGTCTTTGTCAATAAACAATTTAATAAATAAGTTAAAATAATACAAAGGGGCCAAATATTATAATTTAGCACCTTCATATAAGCATCATGTTTCGAAAATAAGAAAGCACATGCAAGCAATAAAATGATAAAAAAAAGAAAGCATATATTTTATAGATATTATAATTTGTCAAAACATGAACATATTTTATAAAACTGTTGGATACCACCTTTTAAGAATCAGAGAGCAAATCATAAAAAATGTAAGTTAACTTTTTTAACATAAACTAAGAAAATGTTCTTAAATCTTGAAAGATTTCCTTAGAAATAAGACAATTTGTAAATTTCATTCATTCAAGAATATTGTCCAAGAACCTTTTAAAAACTTTAGGAAGTTTAAGTAAGACAAAACAATCCTTGGTTCTTGTTACTAGTGTGAGATGTGGAAGTGCATTCGGTAGAGCAACAGCAGCAGGGATGAGACCTGGTAGAGTGTCTGCTCCAGGTACGGGAGGCCCCAGATTTGATCCTGGGCTGGGACATACCAAAGTCGTTAAAAATGGTAGTGGTATAGCTCCCTTGCTAACGCTCCAGCAAATATAAGTAGTTCCACGATTGGTCAGCCCGGTGTCAGGATAATGTGACTGGGTGTGGTATCATGCCAGGTGTTGATGGCATGCTATACACATGTTCGAATCCGGGGCCTCCCGTACCTGGAGGTGAAGCTCTACCAATTGCGCTACCAAGTCAAAAAACAGAAGGGTTAGCTGCATTGGCAGAAATCTTGCAATGATGAGGACAGAGATGAGTTGGATTGTTTGCATGATGTTTTGATAATTTGTTAGACCCTAGATGCTCCCAGCAGGTGCTTTTAGCCAGTCATTTGCCTGCCGCAAGAAATTAGCGATGTTTGTTCATTGGAAAATTGGGAATATTGGTGAAATGATAAGTGCCTCCTCTTTTAGAGTCCACAACATTAAAGGTAGTCCAAATAGGTCCTTTAAATTGGAATTCTTGGATTTTATCCCAATGGGATACATTTGGAGAAATGGAAATTTTCTCCCTTGTTAGTTAATATCTGAGGTTTTTCAAATAGTAGGTAGGTCCTTTAAATTGGAATTCTAAGATTTTATCGCAATAGGGTACATAGGGGAAGGGGAAATTGCCTTCCTTGTTAGTTAATATCTGAGGTATTCCAAACAGTAGGTAGGTCCTTTAAATTGGAATTCTTGGATTTTGTTGGAATGGGGTGCATTGGGGAAAGGAAAATTGTCTCCATTGTGAGTTAATATCCGAGGTACTCCAAACAGTAGGCGGGTCCTTTAAATTGGAATTCCTAGATTTTATCGGAATGGGGTACATTGGGGAAAGGGAAATTGTCTCCCTTGTTAGTAAATATCTGAGGTACTCCAAACAGTAGGCAGGTCCTTTAAATTGGAATTGGATTTTATCACCTGTTTTTTTTGTGGATATTGCAATTACAGTGAAATTCCTTACTTTTTCATAAAATTAAGTTTAAAACCTACTTGTTATTTAAACAAGAAAATGGAGTTGTCTGTTAATTTATGGTTTACCTAAGTATCACAAGAACGGCATAAATCTCAATATCCACTCCCAGAAGTACAACCATAAAAACCGAGTAATCAAAATAAAAGGACCTACTTAGATTTAGGAATTATTCAGCGGAGACATGCATAAGTATAAGCTTTAAATCCATTGAAGTGCTTATAAATACAGATACGTTATTTAAACAACATGTTAACCTTAGTTATATCAAGAAAAGCATAAATGCCAGCATACACACATACAGAGTACAAACATATTCAAAGGGTTGAAAAGAATCAAATGCGCAAAGCGTTGGAAAGCAGGCAAGTCTTCAGCTGCAAACAAACACCTTTTCTAAAAAATTATATTTTGTACATTGGTGCAATAGTTGTAACAGAGTTGTTAATTTTCGATGATAAAAAACTATTTTAATTAAAAAGTTCTCTTAGGTTTAAATTTAAACTGAAATTAAGTCTAAAATAATGCTTATAAAAGCTATCGCATGCAACCAAAATACACCGAGTTTAAAATTAACTCAGTTATTTAATTCATCAACACAACACAACCATGATTATCTGAATGACCGGCTGCAATAGCTCAAGAGGTATAGCATCGGCTTGCGGATCAAGAGGTTGCAGGTTAAAACACCGGCCGGGTCAAACCAAAAACTTTAAAGTTAGTAGTAGTGGCTTCCCTCTTAATGCTCGGGGCTAAGAAGACAGCATTATGCCTGACTCGTCGGTGTCAGTATAATGGACCGGCCGGTTTCAGTCCCTGGGCACCTTATAAGTACCCCCTGTGCTATAATGATAGAAATGTCGCTGCACAGTATCGGCAAAAATGTCGGCAAATCCCATCTCACCCCTATAATCTGAAAATCCCAAATGTAATAACTTCAGACTTGCCGAGATGATACGAAATATCTCTGTCATACATAACCTGGTACAGAACGAGCCGCGGAATATTGCAAATATCTCTGCCTATTAAATAAGGCACAGTCAGTGGAATACTCGTTCTAAAAGCAGTTAACTCCCCTCTTCAACCCTTTCCTATAGTCACTGAGTGATATTCCTGTGCTGAATTCTTCATTCATAAATTTACATTTTATGTCTATTTCCATTACATAATATAATCACTTGAATTTCTAGTTTGAACAAGTTACAATAATGATGTTAACATTCGAAGCAAGCCTGGACACAATTGATGCATCTCGTGGCCTTCATCATATATATTTGTATACATATACACTATTTCTTCCCGAGCATGAATAAGTGACCGCTAGTAGTCAAAGTCATACTGAGTCAATCCTTTGTGCTTTCATTATTCAGCTTTCTCGTAACTCTTGACTGTGTAACCAACGACAAAACAAAGTAATTTAATTGTATTCAGGTGAGACTATCCACTAACATCTCCAATGAGGATATTGTTTAAAGGAAATGACAACATATAAAAGCAATTATTAAAAAAAAAATGAACAATAAACCCTTAAACAAGGAAAATATTAAAAAATATTAACAAAACAATCACAAAGAATACTTCAAACAACAATAACAAAAGGTGTTCAAGACGTGGGAGAGACCTTTATTCTTTCTATCCCAGATCCTGCTCACCATGTATACATTAAAATCTTCCCGTATATAAATTTACCGATAGATATATTTATCCACGCGATAGGTATAATCACTCACTACTGAACATTGATAACACCTACCGTACATGTATTTTGAAACATAAGCTAATGAACAGTATATATTAACCTTCCAAAAATGGCAGAGTGAAGTAATATATTTAATATTTATAAAAAATCTTCACACGTCTGTATGTAAGGGCAGCAACCTCCAATAAAATTGGGTTATAATATAGCAATTTATATAATTACTTCGGCAGCTCTTTTGTGTATCGGACTGCACTTCCTTAAGAGATAATATTTCATGAAGTGCTCTCTTAATAAGGAATGTCAAGTATACAATGCACTTATAGAGATATGCTTAACATTTTGTGAAAATCATTGCCCCCTAGTACTGCCATGCAAGGAGTAGGAAACGCTTTGGCAGTTAGTGTTTTTTTTAGAAAAGCACCTATAAAGCACCCTGTTTATATAGTACTGCATGTTTAAACAAAAATGCACTTTTTTATGAAAAAGTAAACAAAAGTAAATGTAAACTATGTCAACATTGTGTTGTAAAGGTGTTAATTTAGACAACAATTGCTAAAATGTAACCTGTTGTTGCTTGCAGGACTAAGGAAAGAGGAGTCGATTTACAGATATATCGACCATATAAGTATACAGTTGACATTCCTAAATTCAAAAGATCTTTTTATGAACCCAATACACAAACAGCCACATATTGTTTAAATCGTATTCATTATTAAAGTTAAACAATGATTTTATTATCATACCTGGAGTTGCCTCCACTTGAACGAGTGAGTTTCTTTTATAACGTATAGATTTACGGCGATTTTTTATAAATATTAAATATATGACTTGACTTTGCCAATTTACGCCAATGGAAAATAAATACCTTTTATTAGCTTATGTTTCATTATGCATGTGGGGGTGATCTAGGATAATACATTAAATGGAGTGTACCTATCCGGACGAAATATGAATCAATCGGCATGTATTAAACGGGGAAAATAATCTTTGATAGTAAGTGATCATGACCTGGACCAGAAAGAAAAGATTTCTAGTTAGCTCGTTATGTTCACTTTTTCTTAAAGTGGCCTAGACACAGTTGTATAAGTTTTGTCTTTTTTTTTTTTATTCCAGCTAACCTACGGAGCATCAGTGGTTCTGCCCAGAGCTAAGTCTGGGGTCCTACCCCACCAATAATAAGTTGGACGTCGCCAATATGACCATAATTGTGTTGGTGCGATGTAACAAAACAAAACACAAAAAACCAACAGAAATAGCAATAGACACAATAGAATTGAAGTCACATGAAGAATGTAATTTAATGCGATCTGGTTACAGTTTACTGTAGGTACGTAAGATATTGTGACAAACATTTTAATTTCATACTTAATGTTATGACTGCAACTCGGAAAGTTTTATTGCTCTTTTTTAGAAAACATTAAATGAAGACAAACTAAAACAACTCTGTCTTGACATTTGTAGAAAAAATGATAATGACCGGTTAAGACATTTGTTCTGTCTTTTGCAGGTCGTGGTCATAAATTATAAAAGATTATGTTCATCGTTAAATACGTACCGATAGATTCACTTTTCTACGCGAACAACCTGGGAAAGAACGAAAAAATGTCTCGTTATGCTCTTATGTGTGCCGGTGGTTCTACCCAGACATAATTCTGTGGTCTTCCTCCACCAATTATTAGCTGGATGTCGTAAATATGACCATAATTGAGTAGATGCGATGAAACAAAAAAAACACACGCACACAAAATATTTTATTTCTGAAACAGGGCAAAATAAAATCTTTCTGAAACTTGATAAATATGACTTTTTATAACAGAGGTTTACATCATTTTGTAAACTTAATACTTCTTCATGCATAATCACAATTGGTTAAGCTTGAAATGACGTTTTTAATCTATGAATATATCTAAGGATCTGTCTATATTCTTTGTGCATTATCACTAATGTGTGAGCAAGTAATCGCAGTTTCATTTATCTCTGATTATAATATTTGTCAGCGATAAAGTATCGTCTATCTGAGTTTTAAGCTTTTACCATGCTCCTATGATAAAAATGGCAGTAAGACGACGTCATCTGACAAATTCGAGCTTAAATTTACTTGTATAATAGAGTTGTGCATTGAGTTTCAAACTTTAAATGACACGTATGTAAAAATATCATTACTGATTTCAAATGGATTCATGCTGTCTTATAAAATATTTTATCGTTTTGAGGAATGGGAGATGCAAGGCATCGTAATGGCTTTAAAGCTAATTAAACAAGCATTTGGTAGTATTGCAAGCAATACAGTAGTCCCCTACCGGTCCCTCAAAAAGTTATGGGCCGGACACAATTTTGCTTCAAGGTCATGCTGTGACCTTGACCTTCAAGGTAGCGACCCAAATTTTGCGCGTGCATATTGTACACATTGCTACCTATTAACATACCAAGCTTCATGCGCCTAGCTTTAATAGTTTTTAAGTTATCAAAGGATCCAGATTTTTAGCAGACAGACAGACAGACAGACAGACTGATGGACGTAGGGTAAACCTATAGTCCCCTTCGGTGTAAACACTGGTAGGGGACTAAAAACTCAATCATACCTAGATATGCAAACGTTAAAAACTTTTTCAAACCTAGAAAATATGCAAACTGCTCTTGTTTGAATTCACAAAATGTCAAAGGTATAATGACCATGATGTTAGAATCACAGAAATAGAATTAAGAATGAAAAGAAAGTTTTTGTCACCTGATATCAGTTGCGTACTCAGATCACTCAAAAGTGCCCATTGAATAATCAACACAATTGTTTTTATTGCTATTTCTATTGTGTTTTTTTGTCACAATGGGCTGACATTAATGTTGTTGATTGAATCATTCTTTGAGGGACTATAGTCTGATTAATTTCCTTTATTGTTCTAATTTTTCTTATTAATTTCCTTAAATGGTTGTAAACAAAAAACCTTCTTCCTGAATATGTTTGGAACATTCAAACAAGAGACTGGACCTGGTAGCACAATTGGAAGAGCGTCAGTACCACATCCAGTCACATTATCCTGACACCAGGCCAACCAGTCACGGAACTACCCTTATATTTGCTTGAGCATTAGCAAGGGAGCTATTGCTCAACCATTTTTAATGACTTTGGTATGTCACAGCCCAGGATCGAACCCGTGGCCTGCCATACCTGGAGCCGACGCTCTACCAATTGCGCTACCAGGTCCCGTCTGAAAACCTTTGTGTATAGGTCTTTGATGAAAGGGGCTATAGGGTACAATAGTGAAATGGAAATTGTCTCTCTTGTTAGGTAATATCAAAGGTATTCCAAACAGTAGGTAGGTCCTTTTAGTTGGAATTCTTGGACTTTATCGCCTATTCTTTTGTAGATATTGCAATTACAAACAGTAAAATTTATTAATTTTGCATAAATATAAGCACAAAATCAATTAAATACTTATAGAGATTTGTTATTTAAAAAAGACAAAGAAGTGTTTGTTGATGGTGGTCAACCTGGGTATCACAAGAAAGGCAGAAAAGTCAACTTACACTACAAAGAGCACAAGCATAAAAACCGAGTGAAACAAATGAAAGGACCTACTTGCATTTAGGGATTATTTTGGGGAGACTACTCATTCATATCTCTCATTGCTACGTATTTATTTAAAATATTACAACACTATTTGATCAATCATTAGGGGGCACAGGTGGCATAGTGGTCGAGTCTCCAATTTGTAACTCCTTTAAATGCTTAGCCGTGTGGGTTCGAGTTCTGTTCATGGCGAAGGACTTAATGTGGTAAAGTCTTCCAGCTGAGTTTGAGTCCCATTTGAGTCTAAAGATTCTAGGGTCTTGCTCCACAAAAAATAGCTAGATGGCGTTATAATAATCATGATTGGTCGCAGCGATTTATTTCAAAAACACAATTTTTGCCTAAGGCTTTCAACATAACGTATGTTATTAATTTGTTTGATCTCAACAAGCACTCATTTTTATACGCCCGTCGAAGACGGGACGTATTATGGGATCACCCATGGCAAGCGGGCGGGTATATTTGATGTTATTCCCCTTTGATTTTTTTTTCAATTACCCAGATTGCAATCCACAATAATGCCAGAGTGCATTGCACAGCAATTTGGCAGTTTTGCAGATTAAAGATTTTTTTATGTTATTTTATTTATTTCACTTTTTCTTGCAATAACCTAGAGTGCTGTCTAAAACCATACTGCATTGCACAAGAGTGCACAACATTTTGTTTCAAATTGCTCAATTGACAAGCATATTTTTCTCTGCCTTGCAGTGCTTTTATTTTATTACTGATCAAGTTAATTATAGATTAATTATAAAGATAAAAGGAATAATTGCGAATTGCTTTACAAAAGCACAAAATGGCGTATGCATGAGCTAAAGAGTTAAAAGGCAAATTTTGATAATAACAAACATTGCATTTACAGGCTACAATATTTTACATTCTTGTTTGTTTTGTTTTGTTTGTTTTTGAAATACACTGCAGAAACCATTTATGATCATTAATGGCAATGTCCAGCTTTTTTGTGGAAGATGACCCCAGGCACATGTCTGGTTTGAACCACAGGTGCACCGCAAGTCAGCTGGAAGACCTTCTCACATTAAGTCCTTTGTGCCAAACGGGACTCGAACCCACGCGGTGAAAGGCTATGCAGTCAGAGGAGTTACAACTTGCTGACTCTATCACTATGTCACAGGCGTCCCTATTCATATTCAGTATAGAAACCTTGCATAAGTGCTTTGACAACCTGTAAATAGTATACACATTGAAAAACATATTTATGTACCTTTTTCCTACCAAAATAGCTTCAAATTGTAAAATTATAAATAGTTTAATGTAATAAATGATTATTTTAAAAATTGAAAGAATTTTTTATTTTCAAGGGTTAACATTATAATGTTATTATTTAATTTTCAATAAAAACTTGTAAAATAATACAGCAATTACACTCAATTATCTGAATACGTTTGAATAGAATATGAAACAGTTTAAAAACTCAACAAGGATCATAGAAGATTAAAATTCTAAAAGTGGGAGACATAACATGTTTTTGTGTGCTTCCCCTGCTAGAAATTTGTTACTTGAAGCCTTTATTCTTCTATATAAATATACAACAAAAGCAATATGACATAATAGCTGGCTTACATAATGAATGGCTTCTAAATTATCACTGCATTTGATTTGAGATATTGCTTTAGTAAACATTTCCATTTAAAAATTACAACGTTTAATAAATCAATTACCTATGAAAAGTTTATATTTGCAGGAATAAATGATCAGAGTCCAGTATCATATTTAATATTTATAAATATTTGCATGTATGTGCAGTCAAGGGCGACAACCTCTCAATACGACATAAAAGTTTAATAACTGCTATGATTATCTGCTTGGCACAGTATGTGGTGTGATCTTAAGAAACAATGAATTGACAATTTATGCTTGTATGATAAGAATACAATGGATCTATTTGCTTGATATTTAAGATCAATCATAATTTACAGACTACCTAAAAGTGGGGTGCTAAGATCTGTCGTAATTTATGGATTACGTAAGTGGGGGGCACTAAGATCCATGGTAATTTACAGATAATGTAAGAGGGGGGATGCTAAGATTCATCATAATTTACCGATTATGTAAAGTAGGGGTACTAAAATCCATAAACATTTACAGATTAGAAAAGAGGGGGTCACTAGGATCCATCATATTTTACAGATTATGTAAGGGGGGCACTAACATCCATCATAATTTACAGATTACGTAAATGGGAAGGGGGTGAAGATCCATTGTAATTTACAGATTATGTAAATGAGAAGGGGGTGAAGTTCCATTGTAATTGATAGATTACGTAAATGGGAATGGATTGAAGATCCATCGTAATTTACAGATAACGTAAAAGGAAAGGGGGTGAAGATTTATCGTACTTTACAAATTACATAAAAGGGAAGGGGGTGAAGATCCATCATAATTTACAGATTACGTAAAAGGGAAGGGGGTGAAGATTTATCGTAATTAACAGATTATGTAAAAGGGAAGTGGGTGAAGATCCATCATACTTTACAGATTACGTAAAAAGGAAGGGGGTGAAGTTTCATCGTAATTGACAGATAACGTAAAAGGGAAGGGGGTGAAGATCCATCGTAATTTACAGATTACATAAAAGGACAGGGGGTGAAGATTTATCGTAATTTACAGATTACGTAGGAGGGAAGGGGGTGAAGATTTATCGTAATTTACAGATTACGTAGAAGGGAAGGGGGTGAAGTTCCATCGTAATTGACAGAATACGTAAAAGGGAAGGGGGTGAAGATCCATCGTACTTTACAGATTATGTAAATAGGAAGGGGGTGGTACCATCGTACTTTACAAATAATGTAAATGGGAAGGGGGTGAAGATCCATCGTAATTTATATATTTACGTAAAAGGGAAGGGGGTGAAGATTCATAGTAATTTACAGATTACGTAAATGAGAAGGGGGTGAAGATTTATCATAATTTACAGATTACGAAAAAAGGAAGGGGGTGAAGATCCATCGTACTTTACAGATTATGTAAATAGGAAGGGGGTGGTACCATCATACTTTACAAATTGCGTAAATGGGAAGGGGGTGAAGATCCATCGTAATTTACATATTTACGTAAAGGGGAAGGGGGTGAATATTCATAGTAATTTACAGATTACGTAAATGGGAAGGGGGTGAAGTTCCATCAGAATTGACAGATTACGTAAATGGGAAGGGGGTGAAGATTTATCATAATTTACAGATTATGTAAAAGGGAAGGGGGTGAAGATTTATTGTAATTTACAGATAACGTAAAAGGGAAGGGGGTGAAGATCCATCGTACTTTACAGATTACGTAAATGGGAAGGGGGTGAAGATCCATCGTACTTTACAAATTACGTAAATGGAAAGGGGGTGAAGATCCATCATAATTTACAAATTACGTAAATGGGAAGGGGGTGAAGATCCATCATAATTTACAAATCACGTAAATGGGAAGGGGGTGAAGATCCATCGTACTTTACAGATTATGTAAATGGGAAGGGGGTGAAGATCCATCGTACTTTAAAATAACGTAAAAGGGAAGGGGGTGAAGATCCATCATACTTTACAAATTATGTAAATGGGAAGGGGGTGAAGATCCATCGTAATTTACATATTTACGTAAAAGGGAAGGGGGTGAAGGTTCATAGTAATTTACAGATTACGTAAATGGGAAGGGGGTGAAGATCCATCGTACTTTACAAATTACGTAAATGGAAAGGGGGTGAAGATCCATCATAATTTACAAATTCATAAATGGGAAGGGTGTGAAGATCCATCGTACTTTACAAATTATGTAAATGGGAAGGATGTGAAGATCCATCATAATTTACAAATTACGTAAATGGGAAGGGGGGTGAAGATCCATCGTACTTTACAGATTACTTAAAAGGGAAGGGGGTGAAGATCCATCGTACTTTACAGATTATGTAAATGGGAAGGGGGTGAAGATCCATCATACTTTACAAATTATGTAAATGGGAAGGGGGTGTAGTTCCATCGTAATTTACAGATTATGTAAAAGGGAAGGTGTGAAGATCCATTGTAATTTACAGATTACGTAAATGGGAAGGGGGTGAAGATTTATCATAATTTACAGATTATGTAAAAGGGAAGGTGTGAAGATCCATTGTAATTTACAGCTTACGTAAATGGGAAGGGGTGAAGATCCATCGTAATTTACAGATTACGTAAATGGGAAGGGGTGAAGATCCATTGTAATTTACATATTTACGTAAAAGGGAAGGGGGTGAAGATTCATAGTAATTTACAGATTACGAAAATGGGAAGGGGGTGAAGATCCATCATAATTTACAGATTATGTAAAAGGGAAGGTGTGAAGATCCATTGTAATTTTCAGATTACGTAAAAGGGAAGGGGGTGAAGATTTATCGTAATTTACAGATTACGTAAAAAGGAAGGGGATGAATATTTATCGTAATTTACAGATTACATAAAAGGGAAGGGGGTGAAGATTTATTGTAATTTACAGATTACATAAAAGGGAAGGGGGTGAAGATTTATTGTAATTTACAGATTACGTAAAAAGGAAGGGGGTGAAGATTTATCATAATTTACAGATTACATAAAAGGGAAGGGGGTGAAGTTCCATCGTACTTTACAGATTACATAAAAGGGAAGGGGGTGAAGATTTATCGTAATTTACAGATTACGTAAAAGGGAAGGGGGTGAAGATTTATCGTAATTTACAGATTACGTAAAAGGGAAGGGGGTGCGCTCTTGGAAAAGTGGTAGAGTCTCAGTTTTATAACTCCTCTGACTGCTAAGTCTCTCACTGCATGGGTTCAAGTCCCATTCAAGGCCAAGGACTTAACGCTCACAGGTCTTTCAGCTGACCTGCTGTGCTCTGGTGGTTCAACCCAGCTGTTTGTCTGGGGTCCTTCTTCACTAAAATAGCTAGATGTCACTATACTGATAAAAATTGGTCACTGCGATGTATTAAAACAAAAACAAAAAACAAACACCTGGCAAAATCATATTTTTTGATTAAATCAAATAAAAAACCATAATTGCAAAAAAAAATTGTAAAAAAAATCAGCGCACAGTATTCTAGTCAGTGACCTCTTGGCTATGACACTAGATAACCTCAAAATGCATTTATATAAACAAACAACATATTGCGCCAAATCCAAGAGTGATAAAACAGATCTGTTTGTTTGCTTTGGATATACATCGCAGTGACCAATTACGATCATTATAGTGATGTCCAGCTATTTTGGTGGAGAAAGACCCCAGACAAATATCTCTTGGTAGAACCACCAGCACACTGCAGGTCAGCTGGAAGACCTACCCACAATAAGTTCTTCGCCCGGAACTGGACTCGAACCCACATGGTGGGAGGCTAAGCAGTCAGAGGAGTTGCAAATCGGCAACTCTACCACTACGCCACGGCGCCTCTCAATATAGATCCGATTTGCACCTGTGCAATTTTCTGACTAAATCTTTATCTGTAATGTGTAGTGATCTGTTAAAGAAGCGGTATAAACCTAATGAAAAAACAACAACAAAAAACATGAAAAATGTTGAAACTATTTCACAAAAACATTTAAATTAATTTTACGTGGGTATGAAGTAATGATACAAGTTACCCAAGTTTTATTTAAGATTCAAATTATAAGACAAGATGGTTTTAGCGTGGGATACATAATGTCTTCTGGTGAATCCACATTTATGGGACATTATGCCACCTCTACCCTATCTTAATTTTAAAAGAAACCACATACAGACACAAAAACATAGTTTTAAAGTAAATTTGTTTGTTTGTTTATTGGGTTTATTGTCCCACCAACAGTATTTCAGTTATCTGGAGATGGTGTCCACTTGAAGCAGATATAGTGTCGGATATCACCTTTAAGATTCAAATTGTAAGAGAAGGGGGTTTTAGCGTGGGATACATAATGTCTTCTAGTGAATCCCATGCTAAGACCGACAATGGTACTATACATATGTTCTTCTATATATATGTGTCAAATTTTCAATCTGACCTTATGACAGGATGACAGGTTATAAATAACTCAATCATAACCTCATTATCACTCCATTTGATTGCAGTTAAACCTTCCCTATATCATTTTCTCTGTAAAAGCCATGTTTAATACATCATTTACCTGTAAACAGTAAATATTTGTCATTAAAAATAAACAGAGTTAATTGTTGCATTTAATATTTATAAATATCTTGCCAACATCCACATATATAATTCAGCAGCCATCAATAAAGGGGAGACAACTCATAAATCAGCAGCCAACAATAAAGGGGTACAATACTAATAATTATTAAACAATTGAACAATGGCTATTGTCTATGACACTTAATGTATGATTAGGTATGCTAATTGTATTCAGCAGTCAGATTGAACACAGTTAAAAAACAACTTATTCATCCACGAGGACCTTCAAAAAATTAATATAATAACTAACAATCAGTAAGGTCACTCATTGTGGTTTTGGCACCAGATCGGAGCGTATTGTGTTTCAACCACACATTGTTAGGCCAGTTTTCACCAACCATTCTCAAGTAACAATTGCTCAAGTCATCGATTTCAATCCACAATATCTTCCTTATATATTTAGCTACATGTCTGTATTTTTGCATGGCACTTAACTTCGCTACTTTGAGCTTAAAATCACATTGAAACTTTTAAAATAGGCTAACTTTTATTTCTTAGTTTAAGGCGCATATTCACCAACCATTCTTAAGCCTAAGTCATGACTTAAGCCCAAGTCACACTTTTCATGCCAAAAAACAAACAAAAATAAGCTTATTTAAAAAACAGGACTGGACCTGGTAGCGTAAATTGGTAGAGTGTCAGCTCCAGGTATGGGAGGCCCCGGGTTCGATCCCGGGCCGAGACATACAGAAGTTAGTATAAGGGTAGTTCCATGATTGATTGGCCCGATGTCAGGATAATGTGACTGGGTGTGGTATCATGCCTGGTGTTTACGGCATGCTATACACAGTGAAGGTTGCACTATATCTGCTTCAAGTGGACTAAAGGTTTGTTTTCACCAACCATTCTAAATATCGGCCAGAAAGATAACTGTATTATACTGCACAGAAAATTAAAAGACCAATAACTCTTTGAAAAATCTCCAATCCAAAATGTACTGATAATATGCACATCTGCAATTGTTAGTGAGGTGTCGTTGAATTTCAAATGGTACTCGCTGAGAAAAAGCCCTGGTCCATGATGATAGTGATGATGATTATGATAATTGATGATGATGATGTAATAATAACGATGATAAAGATGCACAAAGATGATGATATTGGACAAAATTGAATATGATGATGATGATAATGTTAATGATGACAATGATGATGATAATGAAAAATGATGATAAAAGATGATGATGATGAATGATGATGACATTAATGATGTGATGATTAATAATGGTAGATAATGACAATGATGCCGATTGATGATGATGATTATGATTATAGATGATGATAGATTATGATGACAATGATGATTATGATGATAGATTATGATGACAATGATGATTATGATGATAGATGATAATAGATAATGATGACAATGATGATTATGATGATAGATTATGATGATATATGATAATAGATGATGATGACAATGATAATGATTATGATTATAGATGATGATGACAATGATGATTATGATAATAGATTATGATGACAATAATGATGAAAATGATGATTATGATGATCGCTTATGATAGATGATGATGACAATGATGATTATGATGATAGATGATGATGACAATGATGATTATGATGATAGATGATGATGACAATGATGATTATGATTATAGATGATTATGACAATGATGATTATGATGATGATGACAATGATTATGATGATAGATGATGATAGATGATGATGACAATGATGATTATGATTATGATGATAGATGATGATAGATGATGATGACAATGATGATTATGATGATGACAATGATTATGATTATGATGATAGATGATGATAGATGATGATGACAATGATGATTATGATTATGATGATAGATGATGATAGATGATGATGACAATGAGGATTATGATGATGATGATGACAATGATTATGATGATAGATGATGATAGATGATGATGACAATGATGATTATGATTATGATGATAGATGATGATAGATGATGATGACAATGAGGATTATGATGATGATGATGACAATGATTATGATGATAGATGATGATAGATGATGGTGACAATGATGATTATGATTATGATGATAGATGATGATGACAATGATGATTATGATTATAGATGATGATAGATGATGATGACAATGATGATTATGATTATAGATGATGATAGATGATGATGACAATGATGATTATGATTATAGATGATGATAGATGATGATGACAATGATGATTATGATGATAGATGATGATGACAATGATGATTATGATGATAGATGATTATAGATGATGATGACAATGATGATTATGATGATGACAATGATTATGATTATGATGATAGATGATGATGACAATGATGATTATGATGATAGATGATGATAGATGATGATGACAATGATGATTATGATGATGACAATGATTATGATGATAGATGATGATGACAATGATGATTATGATGTTAGATGATGATGACAATGATGATTATGATGATAGATGATGATAGATGATGATGACAATGATGATTATGATGTTAGATGATGATGACAATGATGATTATGATGATAGATGATGATAGATGATGATGACAATGATGATTATGATGATGACAATGATTATGATTATGATGATAGATGATGATAGATGATGATGACAATGATGATTATGATTATGATGATAGATGATGATGACAATGATGATTATGATTATAGATGATGATAGATGATGATGACAGTGATGATTATGATGATAGATGATGATAGATGATGATGACAATGATGATTATGATTATAGATGATGATGACAATGATGATAATGATGATTATGATGATAGATGATGATAGATGATGATGACAATGATGATTATGATTATAGATGATGATAGATGATGATGACAATGATGACAATGATGATTATGATGAAAGATGATGATGACAATGATGATTATGATTATAGATGATGATAGATGATGATGACAATGATGATTATGATGATAGATGATGATGATGACAATGATGATTATGATGATAGATGATGATGACAATGATGATTATGATGATGACAATGATTATGATTATGATGATAGATGATGATGACAATGATGATTATGATTATGATGATAGATGATGATGACAATGAGGATTATGATGATGATGATGACAATGATTATGATGATAGATGATGATAGATGATGATGACAATGATGATTATGATTATGATGATAGATGATGATGACAATGATGATTATGATTATAGATGATGATAGATGATGATGACAGTGATGATTATGATGATAGATGATGATAGATGATGATGACAATGATGATTATGATTATAGATGATGATGACAATGATGATAATGATGATTATGATGATAGATGATGATAGATGATGATGACAATGATGATTATGATTATAGATGATGATAGATGATGATGACAATGATGACAATGATGATTATGATGATAGATGATGATGACAATGATGATTATGATTATAGATGATGATAGATGATGATGACAATGATGATTATGATGATAGATGATGATGATGACAATGATGATTATGATGATAGATGATGATGACAATGATGATTATGATGATAGATGATGATGACAATGATGATTATGATGATAGATGATGATAAATGATGATGACAATGATGATTATGATGATGACAATGATTATGATTATGATGATAGATGATGATGACAATGATGATTATGATGATAGATGATGATAGATGATGATGACAATGATGATTATGATGATGACAATGATTATGATTATGATGATAGATGATGATGACAATGATGATTATGATTATGATGATAGATGATGATGACAATGAGGATTATGATGATGATGATGACAATGATTATGATGATAGATGATGATAGATGATGATGACAATGATGATTATGATGATAGATGATGATAGATGATGATGACAATGATGATTATGATGATGACAATGATTATGATTATGATGATAGATGATGATGACAATGATGATTATGATTATAGATGATGATAGATGATGATGACAATGATGATTATGATGATGACAATGATTATGATTATGATTATAGATGATGATAGATTATGATGACAATGATGATTATGATTATAGATGATGATGACAATGATGATTATGATGATAGATGATGATAGATGATGATGACAATGATGATTATGATGATAGATGATGATAGATGATGATGACAATGATGACGATAATATAAAGACAACAAACATAAAGCAGATTAGTAGACAACAAAAATAGACAAGAAACAAGTGAGAAGATGGTATATATTCTGTCTACAAAAACATAAAATTACCTCTTACACAATAATAATAATAATAATAATAATAATTATAATAATAATTATAATAATAATATTATTATTATTATTAATTTATAATAATGATAATATTAATATTAATAATAATAATGGTTATAATAATAATAATGATAATAATATTAATATTAATAATAATAATGGTTATAATTAAAATAATAATATTAATAATAATAATGGTTATCATAATAATAATAAAAAAATAATGATAATAATAATAATGATGATAAATAAAAATGATGATAAATAAAAATAATATTAATAACAATAATAATGATATAAATAATAATAATAATACAAGGACTTCTACCAACACGTAAAATAAATTACCTCTCATATATATACATCCAGCCAGGACATAACCCAAGAATTTAATCCTTGTCACAAAACTTTGGACTCATAAACTTGAATAGTTGAACACTTAAATACCTTCCTACATACACTTGATCATTAAACCTTTTGATAAATATGTCCTTATATACATTACTTCTTGCTACAGTTTTATCTTTTGAAAATCTCTTTAAGGAGGTATACATCAGTTTGGAGCAAAAATATTTTCCTTATACATCTTTGTAAACCATTGTTATCTAAACAGATCAGTTTATTCATGTCAAACATTAATGTCGGCAAAGTGAACCATAACGTCACAATCATCATTACAAACATGTATTTCCTATCTGAGTCATGCTGCACAGTTATCTATTTTTAAACCAAGAAAACCATGTGACCACTAATGTTTTAGTTCATCCATGTCATGGATCAATGTCTATTTTAAACAGGAGTCCCAATCCTTCTTATTAACTGATATTATCACATATATATAAGAAGTAGGCAAACTGTAGGATATAACCTTCAAAACAAATTTCGATCCTTCTAATACCTATGTAAAAACCATTTTTACATGATCTTCAATACTTCAAGACTCTTGTTGTAGAGTTTAATAAAAAAAATAATAAAGAAACTCCACACCGTCTGTCTTTTGCATTTTTTTGATGGATTTATAAAGTTAGTTTTCTTAAACTAAACTGAATTTCTTATTAAAATATCAATTTGTTTTAATTGTCATTATGTAAAAATGCTTACCTTCAAAAGATTTTGATATCCTCTAGATGAATTTTGTCTAGCTGAAGGTGACACAACTCTAATTGCACTCATTTTTCTAGAGTTATTGCCCTTTATTATATTGGCTATTTTAAGCACCTGCAACTTGTAATGGGCTGCGTGAACTTTTACATGCTATAGCTGTAGTGGCAATATATTGCTTCCATTGATAAAACGGACGTTTCTCCGAACGTTCACCGACACAGCCAGAAAGCTTGTGAATGCTGCTTTACTCGCAATAAACATAAAGCACCATTCATTTGACTATTTGTTCAGTCAGTATTGAATATTCCTTCTTGTCCCATTGTTCATTAAATAACAAATACAGGAGATCAAGTGGGAACGGTCTTCACAATGGGGTTTTTTGGAAACTCGATATATTCATATTTATATGAATGTCAGTCCTCAACTTCAAACATTTAATATTGATTTTCAAGCTTTTTACATATTGGTTAAAGGAAATAAATGACATTAGCAGGTCTTTCTATTATATAAATCAATAAATCAATGAATAAAATGTAAACAAAATTTTGACGTAGTTATCGATCGACTTAAACTTTTGTGTCCCAATCAAAAATAGGTAAGTGGCTTTACTGTGTATTTTTGATAATAATTCATAATACAATAATTTTGTATTTTTTTTTTCAATTATTTAAAAAAAATGAATCTATCATAGGACTGGATGATATACAGTATAAAAAATAAAATTAAAGAAAGTCAACAGATTGAATTGAGTATTTTAACACAGTTTGTTTTTATTTGTTCTTCAGATATATAGCAGCGACCAATTATGACCATTATAGTGATGTCAAGCTGTTTATGTGGAGAAAGATCCCAGAAAAATGTCTGGGTAGAACCACCGGCGCACCTCAAGTCAGCTGGAAGACCTTTCCACATTACCTTTCCTGCGCCCCGAACGGGACTCGAACCCACGTGGTGAGAGAGTATGTATTCTGACGAATTACAAATTTGTGACACTACCACTACATCACGGCCACCCAGGAGATTCTACCCGAACGTAATAAAATGGAAACGAGTCAATTAAATAGTTAATTAACAAGTTAATTAATTAACGGTGCCACTAATAGAAAATTAGTTTATGTGTTACCACACAAATAAGCCTATCAAGTTAATAAAAATTGTCAATTATAGACAATTATTTTATGTACAACACAACACAACAAACAAAAAGAATTAATATTAAGAATATATTAAGCAAATATTTATCAATTTAAGATAATATGAATCAATTAGTCAATTTAAGATAATGTGAATCAATTAGTCAATTTAAGATAAAGTGAATAAATAAGTTAATTTAAGATAATGTGAATCAATTAGTCAATTTAAGATAAAGTGAATAAATAAGTTAATTTAAGATAATGTGAATAAATTAGTTTATTTAAGATAATGTGAATCAATTAGTCAATTTAAGATAACAGAACAGAACAGAACAAATCTTTATTAATCAACCCAGGTATGGTAAACCATACAACATGGGGTCAAGTATAAATGTTAATGTACAAATATAAATATTCCGATCAGTGGAAAGACTAAAGAGGGGGAAGCAATGTAAATAATGTGAATAAATTAGTCAACTATATGATGTGAATAAATTAGTCAATATAAGATAATGTGAATAAATCAGTCAATTTAAGATAATGTGAATTTTTTTTTCAATTTAAGATAATGTGAATAAGTCTACTTATCAATTTAAGGTTATGTAAATCAATTTGTCAATTTAAGATAATGTAAATCAATTAGTCAATTTAAGGTAATGTAAATCAATTAGTCAATTTAAGATAATGTAAATCAATTAGTCAATTTAAGATAATGTGAATAAGTTAAGTAAGTAATTGATTTAAGATAATGTAAATCAATTAGTCAGTTTAAGATACGTGAATAAATTCAGATAAAGTAATATATGTTGTTTGATGGCAGGACGAAATTACATCAACATTAAGTGACAGGTATACATGGTTGTGTACCTTCATGCCATTTCAATTCAGTTTTAATATTTACAACATTATATCATTTATTATCATTGAAATAAAAAATTCTTTTTTTTTCTTGAAACATATGCTTAAATGGAACTAATACTTTTTTTAATAACTAAAATATGTTAGTTATTCATAACAAGACAGAGATTTCCTTCAGTGTACAACAATTCCATATCTATGGGAGATAACTCAAGGTAATATTTTTAACCACGACTTCCTGATTTTTTCATTTTTTTAAAATTTTTCTCCATCTAGTTGTTGAGACAGAAGATACTCTGTGGATTAAAGTCTCTTGTCAATGCAAGTTACAGATTTTATTTTTCAGGCTGTCAACCAGGTCTTCTCCTAAATATAGGAGGAATATGGGAATATTTTTCGCAACAAATATAGGAGCTTTTGGATGTTTGGTTTTGAGGCAAAATACAGGAGTTTGGAGTCTCCAGCTTAAAATAGTTTCATTTACTGGCACTTATACTAAAAACTCTTAACTGTACACTTACTGTTTCTACAATAATCAATGTCTAAAATGTTTAACGTTAAAATGAAGGAAACCATTATCTTCGGACAACAGCATCACGATCAAGGCAGAAGGTCGCTGCAAAGCACATCACCATCACTATCATCAGAATGGTCACCTAAAAAACCTGTGTCCTATTGCACTGCCTTGCTAGGTGACCATACAGATTATGAAGAGGAGCACAGCAGCATTGGTTGAAGGATTGTGATGCTGTTGCAGGCATTGAAATTATTTTACCTGTCAAAAAACAGAAGCCAAAAGCAGTATAAAAGAAGTATTTACTATCTTAATTTATTGGCAAAAAATTTACTAAAATATAGGAATATTTTTTTAAAATATAGGAAAATATTTTTTTTTCAGAATATAAGATTTTGATCCAAAATATAGGAGAAATAAAGGGATACAGGAATCAGCTGACAGCCTGTTTATGTTTTTGAGATTCATTGCAGCAAAACAATTATGTTCAGGTCTCTTGTCTGACTATTATATTACTGAACTAGGAGAAAGATTCGCCCCCTAGACAAATGTCTGGGTAGAACCACTGGCACACCTTGTTAACACCTGGAAGAACTCCCAACAAGATTACAACTTGATGGAGATTTGAACCCATGTGGCGATGCAGAACCTTGTTGGTTTTAAATGGTTGATGAAAACACCAGAAAAAAAAATCAACATGTCAGATTTCTCCCCTGAACTGGGGCTTGAATCCACATTGTAATGTAAATGTTAATATTGGTTAAAGTTTTTAATGATAAACACTAGAAAAAGAAGTCAACATGCAAAGTTAATGAACTGGTGGGGGCTTTGTTTAATGGTTGATATTAACACCAGAAAAGTCAACTTGTAAAGTAGAATGGGATGGGATGGGATTTTGTTGCTGATACTGTCCAGCGACATTTCTATCATTATAGCACAGGGGCACTTATGAGGTGCCCAGGGACTGAACCCTGCCAGTCCATTATACTATACAGGTGTAATGCTGTCCCCTTAGCCCCGAGCATTAGGAGGGAAGCCACTACTACCAACTTTAGTATTTGCTTTGACCCAGCAAGGGTTTGAACCCGCAACCTCCCGATCCGCAAGCTGACGCTCTACCACTTGAGCTATTGTGGGCGGTGTAAAGTAGGTGAATGTGTTTAAATTGGTTAATATTATTAGTGGAAACAATAAACAAGTTAATTAAGTAAATTAAACAGTTTATTTCCGTCAATGCGGAGGTAAATCATAGCTCAATTAACAAGTAACATTAAGACAGTGTACAAGTAATGCAAAATAAAGTTCAAAACAGCAATAATAAAAGGCATTTAAACAAAAAAAACAACTAAATAACATTACAAAAGTTAACATTACAAACACATAGTCAACATGAACATAGAAACAAGATAACATCCTTTGGTGAAAATTAGGCTATAAATGTGGTCTCCAGAGTGTTCACAAGTATTTCCTAAAACTTGACCTTTTGTCCTTGTTTTTGACCCCATGAGACCCAATAATGAACTCAACCAAGATTTCATGCAGACAAACATTTTGACCAAGTTTGATGAAGATAAGATAAAAGCTGTGGCTTTTAACATGTTCACAAGCTAAATTGTTGACGACGGACGAAAGGATATCAGAAAAGCTCACCTTGAGCGCTTTATTCTAAAAAGGCATTTTGCCAAAAATAAATCTAAAAAACATTACAAAACAAAACGTACACGTAAGCATAAACACATAGTCAACATGGAAACAAGATTGCATTATATATGGTCTTTCAGCCATACAATCTAAATTCTGAAAACAATAATCTACCAATGACAAGTGAGAATTTACAAATACATGTTTCTAAATCAAAATCATATTATATGGATTTTTGCCCATATCATATAAATAATAAATATATGGTCTGACTAACCAGTAAAGGCATGCTTAAATGTGGTATTCGACAGTTTGCGGATATCAAATACATGTAACAATATACTGCTTTGGAGAATTTTGGCATATTTTTTTGTATACATTTATATTTTAGTCTTAATAAATAAGTTTTTGAACACTAAATGAATTGTTAGAACTTATCGCGAAAAGATAATCACTCTAAATGTGCATTGTTTCTAACTTTATAAAAAATAAAACTCGGTAGTAGTCTCTGCTAAAAATAGATATCGACGTCAAAGCGGTTTACCCGGTTGACTAAATAATGTGATCCCAAAAGTAAGTGGTCACGTGGTTGTCTAAGTTAAAAATAGCTATCTCTGCATCGTGGCTCAGATAGGAAATACCTGTTTGCAATGACAAGTGGTGATTTATGCTTCACTGTTCACACTGATCTAGGACATCAACGAACAGCATTTTGCATGAACTTTTCAAGTACCAATGACCTATTTGGTTTTTAAGAAAAGAAATTTTGGTCCAAACTGTCAGATACCACCTTTAAAGGTTTGTTTACATGCTACAAATAGTCAAATTTAGAACAAAAATATATTATATTATATTGGCATTACATCAATGAAATCTAAACAAGGTATGGTAAACTTACATAGTAGACATAGCCATTTTAAAAATTACAACAAACAGCACTTACTGATGGCATAATATTAAAAAACAACAACACATTTTTCTTTACACTTTTCACCAGGAACTTAATAGTCATGTGTTTTATACAATGCTTTTTTAATGGAGTACATTGGTTAAAATGGAAATTGTCTCCCTTGTTAGATACTATCCGAGGTATTCCAAACAGTAGGCAAATCCTTTAAGTTGAAATTCTTGGACTTTATTGCCTGTTTTTTTTTTGTAGATATTGCAATTACAAACAGTGAAATTTCTTACTTTTGCATAAATATAAGCTTAAAATCCATTTACATTCATACATAGATTTGTCATTAAAAAAAAAAAAATGGAAGCATTTGATGATGGTTTAACTGGGTATCACAAGAAAAGTCAACATTTATGTCAAAAGAGCACAAGCATAAAAACTGAGTCAAACAAATGAAAGGACCTACTTGCAGTGAGATATTATTCAGGGGAGACTACTCATTAATGTCTTATTGCACATTGTAGCATTCTTATCTAACTCCTACATTCAAGAACTCTTTTAACCAAACAGCCCACTAAGCCCTTTGCAGATAGGCTGTTAATAGGCTGTTAACAGGCTTAACAGGCGGTGAATGTTTTCTATAGCTTGACTCAAAGTTCATGGTTAGGTACTGTGGGGACGGTATTCATCCAAACTCTTAAAAACATAAAAGCATCCACGTAAACGATTAATGGCTGAATTAGTTTCTGTTTGCTCTTGATACTTAAATTTTATATTATTTTTACTAATATAATCGTCATTTTATATGTTCTAGGATTTTTAACGATGAAAAGGAATTGAAGTGATATTTTCTACTATAACTGGGATAATAAAACATCTGTAAACTTTTGAAATGCAATTTAAAACAACTTTATCCTAATCTTTATTTAATAAACCATTGTGCTCAATCAATTTATTTTAATTGATTTTTTTTAAGTGATTACACATATGTACATGTATGTGAGAATTAGGCAACTTTACACATATGGCTTTAAGTGTTATGTAGCTAATATAAGTAACAATTAGGAAACATTGGTGAAATGAGCATGATTGTATACAAAAGCAGATATATTGGTGAAAGGTAAATTGTCTCCCTTGTTAGTTATTATCCGAGGTATTCCAAACAGAAGATAGGTCCTACCAGTTGGAATTCTTGGACTTTATCGTCTGTTCTTTTATAAATATTTAGTTTGGAAATGCTTGGATTTTATGGCCTGTTTTTTTTTTAAGATGGTGCAAACGGAAAAAAATCTTACTTTTGCAAATTTCAATCGACTGATATACTTATAAAGATGGTTTTAAACAACAAAATAGATGTTTTTGTAGGAAATTAAAACTGGGTATCACAAAAAATGAATAAAAGTCAACATACACACCAAAGACTACAAGCATAAATAACACGAAATCCAAATAAAAGGACCTCCTTGCATGAAGAGATTATCCAAGGGACACCATCCAATGTCTTTTATTGAAACAAGAAAATATTGTTTCTCTCCCCTGGTAATTATGTACGATTATAGCATATAAGTATTTGTGCAATGCTGTGTGTTTATTATATTTTTACGCATGTGGTTATATAAACATTTACATAAATAAAATAAATCTAATGACAATAGCAATGAAAAAATAAAAAAAAATAGTATTTATAAAAGATGCCATTGAATAAAACTTTGCAATTTTTTTGTAATCTTAGAAAGAATTTTAAAACGTAAAATGTTTGTTTATTGGGTTTATTATCTCTCCAACAGTATTTCAGTTATCTGGAGATGGTGTCAACTTGAAGCAGATATAGTGCTGCCTTCACTGTGTATAGCATGCCTTTAACACCTGGCATACTACACCCAGTCACACCATCCTGACACCGGGCCAACCAGATGTGGAACTACCCTTATATTTGCTTGAGCATTAGCAAGAGCTATACAACTAACATTTTCAACGACTTTGGTATGTTGTGGCCTGGGATCGAACCCAGGGCCTCTCGTACCTGGAGCTGATGCTCTACCGATTGTGCAAGCAGTTCCAGTAAAAAAAGCAAAATGTTTGGTGTGGTTAGAAATAGATCGCAAGCAGGAAAATGTTACATCGTGCTCAAATACTCAAAGAATAACATATTTGTATAAAAATAAGCTCTGAATACATTTAAAAGGCAACTACAAGGATTTGCCGGCATTTTTGCCAAAACTGTACAGTGACATTTCTATCATTATAGCACAGGGGCACTTATGAGAAGCCCAGGGACTGAACTTGGCCAGCCCATTATACTGACACCGAAGAGTCAGGCGTAATGTTGTCCCCTTAGCCCCAAGCCTTAGGAGGGAAGCCACTACTACCAAGTTTAAAGTCTTTGGTATGACCCGGCCGAGGTTTAAACCCGCGACCTCCTGATCCACAAGCCGACACTTGAGCTACTGTGTCTGATGGGCAGCAATTAAGGGGCTGTGATTGTCATCTGAGAGAGCAGGGTCAGATGTGTTCCAAGTGACTGCACAAGAATTTATATAGGAAGAATGCTGGGAATTGTGATGTTATTACCGGTAAATTGTGAAGTTATGTCATATGACTGTACTAAAATAGCACTTTAAATAATCTCATTTATTGTTTGCAATTTTATTACATCAATTTTGTGGGAAATTGTACTAACAATACAAAAAGGCTTTTAGTATTAATTGTATTTGAAATATTTACAAACTTAAAAAATAAAATTCTTCACCTGGAGTGTAACATTTTACCAAAGTAAGACCACTTTTCTGTGTCTTTATCTTCATTATCTCAAGAACATTCATATAAAATCCGTAACACTTGTCGTTTCAAGAACTTCCTTTTTGATCATTTTCTTACCACTGGACATTCTTTTAAATATGTGAACATACAACTGTTGCAAAAAATTGCTTCCGATGACGATGTTTTTAAAGGTTTTAAATTACAGGCCAGATACAGTGCCGAACTTGATTGGATTAAAAAACTTCAGACTCCATTTCCACTTGGTCTTAATGACAGTTTTCATCAGGAGGGAGAAATTTCTAAAAATCCGAACATTGATATCTTTAGTATGCTATCTTGCAAACGCCGATCTCAAGTTATTAGAAAAAAACATAATCTTAAATGCAGATTTAGGAAAAATATCTCTAATCAAGTTCTGGACACACTTTATATTCGATCTGGTATTCATGCCTTACTTTGTACAGTTACAAATCTACCTTCGAAATCACTAGTTATTTTGGACAATGAGGCAGATAAAATATATTTACATACTCATCCTTTATATAATGTGGCTTCCATCATTCAAAAGTATACTACCCATGCTTTAAGACTGCCTATTTATAAACAGTCCCAACACAAACAACATTTTATGAAAATGAAATACATTAATAAAGAGATTGATGTTGTCCAAATTTTTACTAACTTAAAGGATAAAGTTCTTCACTTGGAGTGTAACATTTTATCACAGTAGGACGACTTTTCTTTGTCTTTATCTTCACTTGAACATCAGTTTCTTCCGCAACGTGAATAGAGGGGCGGGGACTTGTTTGTAAATTCCTCCTTCCATCTTGGCGTCACCTTGGGCAACCAATCTGTTCACTTCTGTCAGAATACTGATCAAATCATGCCTGGAAATGAATAAAACATTTTAACACTATCAATATTTTAGGTCTATAAACAAAGAAGCATTCTGCGGTGATAAAATGAACGATATATCACAACATTAAGGGGAACTATTTTACTGCAGTAGAATAGCTGTTCCTTTTACTTTCCCTACCCAATTTTAGTATTGCCACTCAATGACATATGGTGATAAGTTTTTTCTTTTGTTTCCGTTGACCTAAAACTTTACCCCTATTCGTGGGAAAGTAATGGTGTTGTTTTACTATAACATTGTATTAAATTATAATACAAATAAATTAATTAAATATTGCAATTTCGTTGGTTGTTGATAATTATAAAAATAACCAGGAAAGTTATAAAGGTTTTGACAAAGCTAAACTGCCAAACAGAAAAATGGCCTCCAAAGTTTTTCACTTACCTGTGTAAATTATGATGTCACACCAGAATAAGTTGTAATTGTTTTGTTTTTGAGATAGATAGCAGCGACCATTTATGGTCATTATATGAATGGCCTGCTATTTTGGTGGAGGAAGACCCCAGACAAATGTCTGGGTAGAACCACCGGCACACCGCAGGTCAGCTGGAAGACCTTCCCACATTAAGTCCTTTGCATCAAATGGGACATAACCATGTGGCTGGTGACTAAGGAATCAAAGGAGGTGAACAAACCGGCGAATCTATCACTACGCCGGGCGCTCTACCCCAAGAAGTTGTTATTTCAGTACTGTGAAATATCTGGTGATACTTTACACAATTAAACTTGCATCGACTTTCCACTCTTAAAGGTGGTATCCGACATTTTGGGCCATTTATTTTCCCCTCAAACAACCAAATAAATTATTGTTGTCTGAAAAGATGCCCTTCACCAGAATGAAATACAGCTCTCACTAAATGGAACTAAATACAACAAAGCAGCCATTTTGCACTAACAATTACAGGGGACGGAGTTGTCTTACATACAATCGTAAACAGAATATTCTAGAACATTCTAACTTGAGAATACAAAGGCAAGGACTTGAACATGTTAATATAAATAGCAAGAATACTGCAAACAAGCTTCGGTGTAAGAAAAAGTGTAAAAAAAGTGTAAAAAAAAAAGAAGAGAAAAACAAACAACATAACCACAAACCTCTTTGCGTGAAGAGACAACATCTCACACAGTTTGCGAATGTACCATGATCCGTGGGTTCGGCTGCGGAATGAGACGTAACCGGGCACGGTGGCGTAACCAATCAGGAAATCTGCCTCACTGGGAATTAGTTCCTCCTTGTCTTCCGCTGTTTGATTGTTCTGAGTCCCCTGTGTACCCTGATCTGGACCATCTTCTTCAAGGCGTGCACCTGTAATGTATTATTTTTTAGTATGAGTAAATTGAACACTAACTATATGTGAGACGGTACACATTGCTAAAAAATAACTCTAAATGATCATTCTTTCTAAATCTATCAATAAGCATGAATGTGATATCGGCTAAAATAGATATCGGACGTCAGCGCAGACTTTATAACATGATCTCAAAAAAAGTAAGTTGTCACATGGTTGATTTAGTTTAAAAATAGGTATCTCTGCAGTGTGGCTACGATAGGAAATACATGTTTGTAATGATGATTTGGGTGTCATGCTTCACTTTTCACACAGATCTAGGGCATTATTGACAGGGTTAATACAGCCATCCCATGCCAAAATTCAAGCACTTTTTAAGCACGTTATTCCATTTTTTAAGCACGTTTCTTTTTTCCCGACGCCATTTTGTTGTTTACAAAGGGGCGCAACTCTGACGTATTCGTACCCAATCTAGTTCAAACCGCTTGAAATTCGTCCCCTTACTATTACGTTTCGCAAACAATTTATATATTTTGATACTGAATGTCTGTTTAAAACTTTCGACATTTTACCATGATCTTAGTCATTTGTTCATTTTTAAGCACTTTTTTTGAGAAAATTAAGCACTTTTAAGCACTTTTTAAAAGAGTAATTAAAATCAAAGACTTTTAAGGACTTTTTTCATTTTTAAGCACTTTTAAGAAAGGGGCTCAAATTTAAGCACTTTTTAAGACTGTGCGAACCCTGATTGAACAGCATGTTATAGGACCTATTCAGCGTAACAATGACTTATTTGGTTGTTCGAGAAAAAATATTTGGTCCAAACTGTCCCATACCTCCTTCAAACATCACTAAAAGTGATATAGGCTCATGAAGATGCAATGACCTTTCATACAACCTTGACCTGGAATGGGGTGAACTTGCAAATAATATGCATTTCACACCTTCAAATGTATGGCAGAAGGATAGCAGAGTGTGCTTTAATACTTAAAGGCCTAGACACTAATATATAGATAGTTTCCATTTGATGTCATAGGCATTGATAAAACAGTCTAAGGCAGCCATCTTTGAAGGCAGAAGTTAATGCAGGCTGAAATCTGGAAATATGTGCGTTATTAAACTCACCACTGTTTTTATTTTTCAGTCTTTTTTTTATGAATTTGATATCAAATTAAACAGCTTTTATGAAGTATGTTAAATATCCAAATAAAATAATTTGATCGTTTAAAAGGTAAAAAATAAGTACAACCAAAAAAAGATACACTGTTCATTTTGTTTAAGGATGTAACAATAATTTTATTTAATTATGTGTATTAATTTTTTGTGCATTTATCAATTTTAAAAAAAATTGCATTCTAAAAATATGAATTTCAAGAGCTTTCCAATGGTGTAACATAGGGATAAAAATGTGCAGCCAGTCCGGGACTTAATTCCGGGACACTTCGCTAACAGGGTGAATGCTCTACAGACTGAACTTACCGGACAACTTACACATTCTCTCCCTATCACCCGGCTACATATACCCAACTTGAAATTCATCCTCGAGTTTCCACAGATCATGTTTTACATTCAACTCCCAGGCACTTCTTAAGCACTTCTATATAATGACAGCGGGTCATTTACGTTGGGAACCATGGTAACATAGGGAGAAAATGTGCAGCCAGTCCGGGACTCTAACCCAGGACCCTTGGCTAACAGGGCAAATGCTCTACCAACTGAGCTAACCGGACCGCTTACACATTCTCTCCATATCACATAGCTACACATATAATAACTGAATGTACATATGAAGGCTGACAAGTGACCTTCCATGAAAAAGTAAGGCTTCATTTCTTTAAAAAGCAGGGCAAAAGTAGGGATTTTAAAGCTAAAAAGTAGAGATAGTTGGGCTATTTTCTTACGGTTGCTCCGAAAAATCAGATAAAGAACTCTCACTGAACAGCAAAAAGAAGACCACAGTACTTCAGGCTATTGTTCTTGTGCTTTGGTGAACTTTACCGAAACAAAGCAAGTAAAAGCAAGCAGATGTTATGATTTTGTTGAAAATCATGACAAAAAGACTAGCTTTAAATGTTCTTTTGCTTATTTGACAGCATGACATACGAAAAAGTAGGGATATGAGCGCTGTTTTATAAAAAAAAGTAGGGAAAAGTAGGGCCCACTGGTCAGTCTGCATATATCGAAATTATATTTAGCAGGTAAAATGCAGACATGTGGGGAATTTAATGCAAAATATGAACGACTAAAATGTTTACTTGTATAAGTTTAATCATTTTAAACCTTTTCAACTTGATTGGTGTGGTAATAAGATTTTGTAACACAGAAACCACGGAAATAAAATATATTATCATTCCTAACCCAGGTTAGGCGTCGACTTTCTTAGTGTTTTGGTACTTTAAGAATTTCGATTTTTAAAACAGAGGTTATGCACGTGCATAAAGTGTGTAATGATCATCAAGTGAGTATGATTCCCGTTGGGGGCTAAGGACTTAATGTGGGAAGGTCTTCCAGCTGACCCAGATATTTGTTTGGAGTCTTCCTCCACTGTGGAGTGTGTGTGTGTGTGCGTGCGTGCATGCGTGCGTGTGTGTACCTCTGGTAAATCCGGGCCTGAATTACAATATGTTAAGTAAACCACATGTATTCTAATCTTTATATACTTTAAAGAGTCTCTTGTATAATGTGGCCAATGCTCTACTTAAATCTCTACATTATCTAGGATGATAACTGTGTATCTCGGTTTCTAGTGCATCACTGTGAATTGTTACAGCAGCAGATTTCATACCGGCCGCAATAGCTCAATTGGTAGAGCGTCGGCTTGCGGATCGGGAGGTCGCGGGTTCGAACCCCGGCCGGCCTTTGAAACTAAAGACTTTAAAGTTGGTAGTAATGGCTTCCCTCCTAACGCTTGGGGCTAAGGGGACAGCATTACGCCTGACTCGTCGGTGTCAGTATAATGGACCGGCCAGTTCAGTCCTTGGGCACCTCATAAGTGCCCCTGTGCTATAATGATAGAAATGTCGCTGCACAGTATCGGCAAAAATGCCGGCAAATCCCAGATTTCAAAGCGATATATTTAACTAAAAACAAAAAAAAACAACTACAACTAACCTCCCATCTTATCTCGACCTTGACATGCCTGCAGGAAGAACAGCTTCGGCTTTCCTTTCAATGTCGGGCATCTGTTTGCTTGAAAGACTGCTGTTATGTCCTTGATCTGAACAAGACGCCCGTTGGCACCATAAAGATAATTCAGGACGCCATGTGTAAGAATACACACCACCAAACAATCGAAGTTGGTGTGATCAACGTTATGAGCAGTGTCTACCAATGTTTTCATAATTGCTGTGTCCGTCAGGTTGTCATGGCGTTGGACAATGAAATCCAGAGAAGTAAAAACTGCAGTCAAGCTTTCTGGAAAGGGAAATAAGAAATTGTGTAACTAAATATTTTATAAAAGTCAAAATTAACCTTATTGAGTGATGCCCTTAAAATATAAAGAAACGGAAAAAATAAGATGCTGTTTATAAAAGCTGTTTATAAAGGTAGTAAGCTAACTGCTCATTTTCCTGGGCATAAAGATAGTACATACATGAGGAAGTAAAGTGGTTATGTATAATATATACAGACGGTTCTTGTTGTCTCGACTTTCATCGGACCTGAAGGAAATAGTCGACACTAAAAAAAGTTTGACAGATACATTCTTACTTATTGACCATCCACCATTTTGTGTTGCCATATGATATACACTCTCATAATATTAAAACATTATATAAGGTAAATCTATGACAAAGAAGAGACGTTTAACTTTTTGTTTTTTAATATATATCTTCATTTCTTAAAAAAACAAAAAACAATACATTGGGTACCAGGTGCCTCTCTGAAAAGTCAAGTGTCATATTGGAAAAGTCAGAAGCCATGTTTGAAGTAATGCAACAATCAGAGATACCAGGCATTAAATACATGTAGCAATGATCATGTTGCATAATTCACTCGCAATTAAGGTAGGTATAAGTGAATTCAATCACGCCAATCAATCTTGAGCTGCACAAACAAGTAACAAGCCAGAACGTCTGAAAGCGGATTGATTGAACAAACTTTTTGTGTAGTCACCAACCCAATTAAGACAATTCACACCTTGAAAAACCATGAAATAACTTTGAATTAGGAATGGCTGACAAAAGGTGTGAAATAGCAACTGGGAATCAGTAAATGTACTGAAAATTTCGACACTTAAAATATTGACAGATAAATGCTTCAGTAATATAGAAAAAGAAGCCAAAAATTTTGGGACTCTGAAAAAGGTTCACACATTGAGAATATCGACACTACCGAAGTTGTGACCATGAGTAACGACTGTAATGAATAAAATGGCAATATAATAAATACAACATACTAGCATCTTTGTTTGTGCCTATCCTTGGTGGCATCTCCTTTCCTTCATGATCCCCTTGCTGGACTTTGAACTGCTCGTTATTGATGATAACACACCAACCTGGTAAAAATATAGCAACAACAATTATGATTTCGTCTTGACCTCCCAGCTTCGCTCGTGAAAAGAGTGCACTAAACACTGTCTTTTACCGTATCTAACCTTTTGGCTTGTGAAAAAATTGTGAATTAAACATTGTATTTTGCGGTATCTCACCTCTTGGATTGTGAAACAAGTGTGGATTAAAAAAGGTCTTTTACGGAATCTCACCTCTTGGCTTGTGAAACAAGTGTGGATTAAACATGGTCTTTTACGATTTCTCACCTCTTGGCTTGTGAAACAAGGGTGAATTAAGCATGGTCTTTTACGGTATCTCACCTCTTGGCTTGTGAAACAAGTGTGAATTAAACATGGTCTTTTACGGTATCTCACCTCTTGGCTTGTGAAACAAGTGTGAATTAAGCATGGTCTTTTATGGTATCTCACCTCTTGGCTTGTGAAACAAGGGTGAATTAAGCATGGTCTTTTATGGTATCTCACCTCTTGGCTTGTGAAAACATTTTGCATTAAACATGGTATTTTTACGGTATCTCACCTCTTGGCTTGTGAAAACATTTTTCATTAAACATGGTCTTTTTACGGTATCTCACCTCTTGGCTTGTGAAAACATTTTGCATTAAACATGGTATTTTTACGGTATCTCACCTCTTGGCTTGTGAAACAAGGGTGAATTAAGCATGGTCTTTTACGGTATCTCACCTCTTGGCTTGTGAAACAAGGGTGAATTAAGCATGGTCTTTTACAATTTCTCACCTCTTGGCTTGTGAAACAAGTGTGAATTAAGCATGGTCTTTTACAATTTCTCACCTCTTGGCTTGTGAAACAAGGGTGAATTAAGCATGGTCTTTTTACGGTATCTCACCTCTTGGCTTGTGAAAACATTTTGCATTAAACATGGTATTTTTACGGTATCTCACCTCTTGGCTTGTGAAAACATTTTTCATTAAACATGGTCTTTTTACGGTATCTCACCTCTTGGCTTGTGAAAACATTTTGCATTAAACATGGTATTTTTACGGTATCTCACCTCTTGGCTTGTGAAACAAGGGTGAATTAAGCATGGTCTTTTACGGTATCTCACCTCTTGGCTTGTGAAACAAGGGTGAATTAAGCATGGTCTTTTACAATTTCTCACCTCTTGGCTTGTGAAACAAGGGTGAATTAAGCATGGTCTTTTACAATTTCTCACCTCTTGGCTTGTGAAACAAGGGTGAATTAAGCATGGTCTTTTTACGGTATCTCACCTCTTGGCTTGTGAAAACATTTTGCATCAAACATGGTCTTTTTACGGTATCTCACCTCTTGGCTTGTGAAAACATTTTGCATTAAACATGGTATTTTTACGGTATCTCACCTCTTGGCTTATGAAAACATTTTGCATCAAACATTTCATTTTACGGTATCTCACCTCTTGGCTTGCGGGACATGGGATAGAAAGGAAGCTCATCAATAGACATGACTCTAGTGCCATGGACGACATCTTGGGGTCTAAGCTGCGGCACTGGTTCTGACTGTTGCTGAACTTGCTGTTTTTGCACTGAAGCCTGATATGACTGATGCATGACACCGTTACTAACTGCAAGATTCTGAAGTTGCTGCATAACAGTTTCAACGCCTCGTGGGCCTGGGACTGCAAATTAATTTACAATTGTCTATATTCACACAATAAATAAATTTACATATGCTAGCATCATCACATTATCCAAAACCCACACCATTAACAAACTGGTGAATAAATTTACAAGGGGGGTGTCCGTGGCTGAGTGGTTAGAGTCGCTGAATTGAAACGCCTCAGCCTCTCATCATGTGGGTTTGAGTCCTGGTCAGGAACTTTTATGTGGGGAGGTATTTCAGCTGACTTGCAGTGCGCTAGTGGTTCTACCCAGTTATAAGTCTGGGGTCTTTCTCCACCAAAAATCAGCTAGACATTGACAAAATTGTGTAGGAGCAATGTAACAGAAAAAAAACAACAACAGCAAACAAACTAGATTTACACACATATGCTTAGTTTGTACATAATTGTTACCCACACAAAGATTTAACATACAGTGATATTTTTAGGTGTGCGATTTGCGATTTTAGCACATATTTCTTAAGAAAAACGCATAATTTTAATACATCAGCACTTAAAAAATGCATTCGATATACTAGCAATCATAACGTTCGAAAAATTTCATATCCATAATACATCGTTTTCGAGCAATTGCTACAAGGTAAAAATTGTCTGGAACACCGCTACGTCACGAGCACTTGTTCACTGAACATATGTGTAAATTTACAAAGTTTTAACATATGTGTAAATTTACATATGCAAACCTTTTTCCTCATTATAAATGCAGTAATATGTAAAAGTTTACACCTGCAAAGCATACACATTTTTGCAAACAAACACAGATTTACAAATGCTAGTTTTCAAATCATCTGAAACTCATGTCCCTGCGATACATATAGCATCTGAAATGACAATTTTCCTGTATTGCAATGTTTATGAGTGTGGTAAACTAACTACTTTATTCAGTGATATAAGATCATTAAGAGATATTTTCAGAAATGGGAAAATAGCAATATCCTTGAAAATATTGTTCAAGTTAGCCTTAAAAAAGTTACTAATTAAACAATTCTATAACTTTAAGCAAAAACATGTATAAAAATTTTTTTTTTTTTTTTTTAAAACCTGTTTTCATGGGTAGATAATCTATCCAATGACGTCTTAAAAATAAATTTTGATTGTTTTATTTCTACAATATGATGTCATGGATAAAGCACGGGTTTTTAAATAAGGACACTAGACAGCTGAAAAAATAATTTGGTTGGTACAATAAACCCAAAAATCTAATGTAGTCAGGTGATAGGAAGTTCTGTTTTATTTTTTAAGGTACATCGCCAAGACCAATCATTATAGTGACGTCCAGCTGTTTTGGGATTGGGATTTGCCGGCATTTTTTGCCGATACTGTGCTGCAACATTTCTATCATTATAGCACAGGGGCACTTATGAGGTGCCCAGGGACTGAACCCGGCCGTTGGATTATACTGACACCTACGTTAGGAGGGAAGCCACTACTACCAACTTCAAAGTCTTTTGTTTGAACCAACCGGGGTTTGAACCCATGACCTATCGATCTGCACCAGCTGTTTTGGTGAAGGAAAACCCCAGACAAATACCAGGATATAACCACTGGCACACCGCAGGTCATCTGGAAGACCTTCCCACATTAAGTCAATCGCCAGGACCAGGGCTTGAACCCACGCGTTGGGAGGCTTTGCAGTCAGAGGAGTTACAAATCGGTGACTCTACCACTACACCACGGGCGTTCCAAGTGATAAGAAAAATATGTCTAAGCGATCCAGTTAGAACAGTAAAACAATTGCCCTGTAACTAAATTTTTCTCCCGTTGTCACAAAAAGAAAAGGTTTTTCATTGTTCCACCACACGTCTTACCTGCATCCTCATTTTCCGTCAGTTGATTGACAGCTACGTCTCCAGTTTCATGTGGACGGGCAGGTTGAACTGGTGATGAAAAGAAGTGTACAAGATAAACAAATTACTACAAACTGTAAGAATTTTTATAAAAAATACTTTAAATGAAGTCTCAACAAAATAAAAAAAAGAAAAAAATATACCGATCTTTAACAGAAATCAAATTGTAAAAATCTTTTTTTGATATATTTTCATATTTTATCACAATGTATAAGCAAAGACAGGTCTAGATAATGGGAGGTATATTAATCAATCTTAAAAATGTCAAAACAAAAACAACTGTAGAATGGCAAAACATTACGTCAGATAATGTTGGACCAATAATTTAAAAACAACAACATTACCACTGTGGAAGCAAATAAAAACAACAACGTTGTTACCAATAATGGGTTTTGAAAGGCTCTCCCTAGTCTTAAAGTCAAAATAATAAATACTTTATGAACTAAGAATAACTACTGAGTAGTCTCCCTTTAATACTCTCTAGATGTAATAATATCTTGGCATCATGCCAAAAATTTGTCAAATTTTCTTTTTCTATGCTGTAAGCTTGTTAAAACATCTAGTACGCCTATATGCAGTGATTTTTACTTAGCACTTGGTGATAAACTATCCCAAAGTCATACAAGAAATCTGTTGATGCGAAGCATCAAAGGCAACGCAAATGATTAAAACAAATCAAACAGAAATTGTAACATACATTTTTAAACTTAATTAGAGATGATATCCAGCAGGTTTCTTAATTCAAATACATATTAAAAAATAAATCTATAGTGCCAATGATTAAACAGTAAGTAGTTATGTTTGTTATTTGTTACATTCCAAAATTACTAATTTTCACTAGCTACACTTACTGCTAAGGCAAATGTTCTGATTTTCAGCAGACTCAGCCCCTGTAACAAAAAAAAAGAATGCTGATGAAGACACTGATGATAGTAGTAAATAAAAACATATGTTTACAATAATAACAAGAGATGTTTGAAATACACATATGCCACCCTCACCCCATCACTTCCTGGTTTTCACCCACTGACTCCAAAAGCAAAACAAAAATCATGTTAAAGGGTTATGTGTTCTTGACTTTGTACCACTGACCCCCCACAACTTCCGCACCAAATTTAAGTGTTGCTGAGTGTGCTTGACCTTGCACTACTGACCCCACAATGTCTGCACCAAATTTAAGAATTGTTAAGTGTCCTTGACCTTATACCACTGACCCCCACAAATAATGTCCATACTAAGGTTAGGGATTGCTAAGCATCCTTGTCCTTGTATCACTGACCCCCACCAAACAATGTCCATACTAAATTTAGGGGTTGCTAAGCGTCCTTGTCCTTGTATCACTGACCCCCACCAAACAATGTCCATACTAAATTTAGGGGTTGCTAAGCGTCCTTGACCTTGTATCACTGACCCCACCAAACAATGTCAATACTAAGTTTAGAGGTTGCTAAGCGTCCTTGACCTTGTATCACTGACCCCCACCAAACAATGTCAATACTAAGTTTAGAGGTTGCTAAGCGTCCTTGACCTTGTATCACTGACCCCCACCAAACAATGTCAATACTAAGTTTAGAGGTTGCTAAGCGTCCTTGACCTTGTATCACTGACCCCCACCAAACAATGTCCATACTAAATTTAGGGGCTGCTAAGCGTCCTTGACCTTGTATCACTGACCCCCCACCAAACAATGTCAATACTAAGTTTAGAGGTTGCTAAGCATCCTTGACCTTGTATCACTGACCCCCACCAAACAATGTCAATACTAAGTTTAGAGGTTGCTAAGCGTCCTTGACCTTGTATCACTGACCCCACCAAACAATGTCCATACTAAGTTTAGGGGTTGCTAAGTGTCCTTGACCTTGTTCCACTGACCCCCACAAACAATGTCCATACTAAGGTTAGAAATTGCTAAGCATCCTTGACCTTGTTCCACTGACCCCACAAGTAATGTCCATACTAAGGTTAGAAATTGCTAAGCGTCCTTGACCTTGTACCACTGACCCCACCAAACAATGTCCATACTAAGGTTAGAAATTGCTAAGCGTCCTTGACCTTGTACCACTGACCCCACCGAACAATGTCCATACTAAGTTTAGAGGTTGCTAAGCGTCCTTGACCTTGTATCACTGACCCCACCAAACAATGTCCATACTAAGTTTAGGAGTTGCTAAGTGTCCTTGACCTTGTACCACTGAGCCCCCACCAAACAATGTCCATACTAAGTTTAGAGGTTGCTAAGCGTCCTTGACCTTGTACCACTGACCCCACAAGTAATGTCCATACTAAGGTTAGAAATTGCTAAGCGTCCTTGACCTTGTACCACTGACCCCACCAAACAATGTCCATACTAAGTTTAGAGGTTGCTAAGCGTCCTTGACCTTGTATCACTGACCCCACCAAACAATGTCCATACTAAGTTTAGGAGTTGCTAAGTGTCCTTGACCTGGTACCACTGACCCCACAAGTAATGTCCATACTAAGGTTAGAAATTGCTAAGCGTCCTTGACCTTGTACCACTGACCCCACCAAACAATGTCCATACTAAGGTTAGAAATTGCTAAGCGTCCTTGACCTTGTACCACTGACCCCACCGAACAATGTCCATACTAAGTTTAGAGGTTGCTAAGCGTCCTTGACCTTGTATCACTGACCCCACCAAACAATGTCCATACTAAGTTTAGGAGTTGCTAAGTGTCCTTGACCTTGTACCACTGAGCCCCCACCAAACAATGTCCATACTAAGTTTAGAGGTTGCTAAGCGTCCTTAACCTTGTATCACTGACCCCACCAAACAATGTCCATACTAAGTTTAGGAGTTGCTAAGTGTCCTTGACCTTGTTCCACTAACTCCCACAAACAATGTCCTTGCTAAGTTGAGGGGTTGCTGAGTGTCTTTGATTTTGAACCACAGACCCCTACAATGTCCTCTAGATATCGACCATAAACGTAAACTATGTTCACGGTCACTGTGACCTTGACCTTTGTGCAACTAAGCATACCTGCTGCCTGAGATTGAATCCAGTTCTGAAGCTCACCAACAGACGTCAAACATTCCAGCTTCTTGGCAGCATACATCAGCCCTGAG
Source organism: Sinonovacula constricta (assembly GCA_007844125.1). NCBI lineage: Eukaryota > Metazoa > Mollusca > Bivalvia > Cardiida > Solecurtidae > Sinonovacula > Sinonovacula constricta. The sequence goes on from CM017573.1 coordinate 8,131,326, forward strand.
GCGATCTGGTAATAAAAAAAAATAAAACTGTAAACTGCTAAAAATAAAAAAAAATTCTGAATAAATTTTAAATAATGCTTCTACCAAAACTAGGGATTCTCGAATGTTTATAAATACTTTTCTCTGCAGTAATAATTTACCCACATAATCTTTCGTATACAAATTATAAATCAAAGGTTACTGCCTTAAATGAACTGAAACGTGGTATCGGACAATATGCCTATATCTAATATATGTAACAATATCAGACCTTTGTTTGGGGTACTTGTACATAATTTCTGCAGAAAAAAAAAAATCATACATTAGTCTAAGCTCTGACGATTTTCAACAGTATCTCAATTTTAGGGCAGTAAAACTTGTTAATCATCCCATAAATGTTCATTCTTTTCAAATCTATAAATAAGAACGATTGGGATTCCTGCTAAAAATAGACAATGACGTCACAACAAAAGTGGTCACTTGGTTGTCCTTAAACCAAGAAAACCATGTGACCACTAATGTTTTAGTTCATTCACGCCATCGGCTGTGACGTTGTCTACTTTTTGCATGAATCCCAATCATTCTTATTTACAGATATTGTTACATAAATAAGGGATTGGGATTTGCCGGCATTTTAGCCGATACTGTGCATCAACATTTCAATCATCATAGCAAAGGGGCACTTATGAGGTGCCCAGGGACTGAACCCAGCTGGTTTATTATACTGTCACCGACGAGTCAAGCGTAATGCTCTCCCCTTAGCCCTGAGCATTAGGAGGGAACCACTACTACCAACTTTAAAGTCTTTGGTTTGACCCGGCTGGGGTTTGAACCGGCGACCTCCCGATCCGCAAGCCGACACTCTACCAATCGAACTATTGTGGCCGGTACATATATATAATGTAGGCAAACTGTCAGATAACACCTTTTATTTTCAAACACATAATCATACCAAAGTATGAATGGAAGAAAATAAAACATTTTTACAAACACAAAAAGTCAGATAATAAAACAGCAATATGGTTCTGACACTTTCACAAGTTGCGGATCGGGAGGTCGTGGGTTCGAACCCCGGCCGGGTCAAACCAAAGACTTTAAAGTTGGTAGTAGTGGCTTCCCTCCTAACGCTCGGGGCTAAGGGGACAGCATTACGCCTGACTCGTCGGTGTCAGTATAATGGACCGGCCGGGTTCAGTCCCTGGGCACCTCATAAGTGCCCCTGTGCTATAATGATAGAAATGTCGCTGCACAGTATCGGTAAAAATGCCGACTAATCCAATCCAATACTTTCACAAGTGTACATAGTTGCTATTATAGACTGAAAAGGGATGTAACCATCATAAAAAAGTATGTTAGTTAAGCAGACAGTTTTTTTTTCTTACCTCCCCTTTCTGCACCCAGGGAGTTTTGCCAACCTGTTCTACTTACCTCCCCTTTATTTATTTTGGCATTTTGCCAGTCTTTCAGTAACTGCTCGGTTCTCATCACTTGACCTGGGAAACGAATCTCAAAGTTCTCCAATGCTTCCTGTGTGTAGCCAAGCACATTTCCCAGCTCATAAAACTTGTGCTGCATTTCCTCGCATATGATGGTGAGTAAGTCACTGGGTATTTCTAAAATTCAAACAAATAAACTGTGTTAGAGATTATAAGTAGCAGAGGCGGATCCAGAAAAAATTTGGTTGGGGTTGGGGGGTATGGGTGTGGCGGTATGGGGGTGGGGGTGGCAGTTTGGGGGAAGGGTGGGGCTCCGAACTAGACAAGAAACCACGCAGTGGGATGTTAAACAGTTGGCGACCGATAAATCATAAGCGTATCTTCATTTAGCAGATTTGCTATAGTCATAAACAAAATACACATCTTGATCTGATGAAACATTAAACCTTTCAACAATTATAACTTTTGAGAGTTTTTTCAACATTATTTTGCATTTTGCTGCAATGTTTGTTTAACTACATTCGTAATTTATTTTTAAATGAAAAGCTTCAAGACTTATTTCAAGTTTATACCCTTCAATTCGGTTGCCTCAAGCTTAAAACACCCTAGTTGCTCCTTTTTGCCGACTGACCATCCATGGCAGTAACTGCTGGGTTTGTTTGCCCTTTTTGCCATCACATTCTGTTCTTACTTTTACATTTGGCTTGCATGTGAATACCTTTGTCCTGTGCCTTTTCAAGTTGTTGTATAAGCTGCACTGCTCACAAGACTGTCATATTTTCTTTTTGACATAACAACTTAACTGTTTTTGTGGTCTCTGTTTGGGCCTTTTTGCGCCTTTCGTCATTGCCAGAATACGAACAGACAGAGCATATTTAATATTTATCTGCCTTTATTCCCTCCTTGACGAATGATATAGTTATATTATAATTCAATAACTCAGACTTGCAATTTTCTCCTTGTTGTATGTATAATGACTGTCACAGCCTTCAATGGTGCATTAATATAACTTAATGCAAATGCCGTGTCAATCGGAACTCCTCGGGTAATTCCGTCCTTGGGTCGATCATCCCTTGGACGTATCTGGTGCAATGATACTTACGGAATCGCTATCATTTTGTTTCTCGGAAGACGAATATGCCATAAAAAAGTTCTTAAAAAAAGCGATAGGTGTAGATTTGAAGTGTGCTTCATCCTATAAACTTTTATTTATCATTGTAACTGATCACATCTCGTTACATATACAACTGTTACTGCATTTTCAGTAGAGATAGCAAAACATTTATCTTTGTTGTTTTGATGATGTCATAAACAGTGACATGTGTATTTTCGCGGGGTTTTCCCATTATGCATCCAAGAAATGATTTGTGAATTATCCAAGGTGTTCCGATTGCCGTTGAAACTGTCAGTGCCAAACTGATGAGTAACCCCAATGAACAGGGCATAACCAATGAACTAGAAATAGCTAAAAACTAGGCCAAGTTATGTATTTCCTTACCATGATTTAAAACTTACCAAAATTAGCACTGTTGCTCTCTGCCTCTGACTCACTACCCTCCGACAGAGAGATGGTACCCGCACTTGGGCTGCGGTCTATATACCTGTTCTCAGGAACATTTCTGTCAGGCTGGGAGCCAGCAACACTGCCTGCATGGGCTGTTCCTTGGACCGGATTGACCGCAACTGTTCCAGGGTAACCTACGATAAGACAAGTACTAAAAGTCACAGTCAAGTTAACTCTTTCACAGCTGCCCGACGTACAGCATACGTCTATTTCTAACCTCCAGCAATGCTCTTATACGTACACCGTTTGTCCTGTTAACTACTACTATTTTTTGAGTGCTTACAGCATTGCTAATTTCTTATAAAAGTATGACCAGAGTTACTCCCCTTGACAGTATCTTACATTGTTTTTTCTTAGAAATATTCATATTTTTGAAGGTGTAGGAATGAAATGCAAAGGAAAAAGTAAAAGTTCTGGATTTTTTCAACTTTTTTCTATTTTTGACATTTTTATATCACATGCTTATTTTATTTACTCAGAATCCATATTCAATTACCTTTTTAATGATAGTTTTACATATCCAAAAGTATAAGTGATTTAGTGATGTAAGTCATTTTCTTCGGAAATTTATAGATAATTCTAATTATGGGGCGTGGAAAATGGCTTAGCAGCAAAAGGGTTTATGTACAACAGTAGTTACAATCTTCAAAATTAACATAAAAAATTACACGCCTTTCGGGCATGTAACAGTTATTGATTCGTTAACCAGAAACACATTTTACATGTTGATGATTGGTTGCAGAAACATCTACAATAAGGTATTTTTTTTACGGTTTATTGTTTATTATTGTACTGTGGAGGAGACATCTGTGCAAAAACCAACCAATTTCTTTCTGATGGAATGGGATTGGGATTTGCCGGCATTTTTGCCGATACTGTGCTGTGACATTTCTATCATTATAGCACAGGGGCACTTATGATATGCCCAGGGACTGAACCCGGCCGGTCCATTATACTGACACCGACGAGTCAGGCGTATTGCTGTCCCCAGACCCGAGCGTTAGGAGGGAAGCCACTACTACCAACTTTAAAGTCTTTGGTTTGACTCGGCCGGGGATTGAACCCACGACCTCCCGATCTGCAAGCCGACGCTCTACCACCTGAGCTATTGCGGCCGGAAATTTCTTTCTGAACTTACTTTCAAGATCCAGAAAAAAAACAAGACATTGTTGTTCATTTTCAGTAGAAATTCTCATCGTGATTATTTATAGATTTGGAAAAATTGTCCATTTAGAGTGATTCTTTTATGGATTGTAATGTCTTATAGGTGAAGTAATGTTAAAAAATCGCCTTTGCTTAAAGAAGGAGTTCCAGCTGAAAATACACCAAATAGTTTGCTAGGTTTTTGTTACATCACACAGACACAATTATGGTCATACTGGTGAAGGAAGAATCAAGTCTGGGTAGAACCACTGGCACACCGCAGGTTAGCTGGAAAACCTGCCCGCATGAAATTTCCCACCCCCACCGACGCCAAACAGTGGTCACACAGACACAATTATGGTCATACTGGTGAAGGAAGAATCAAGTCTGGGTAGAACCACTGGAACACCGCAGGTTAGCTGGAAAACCTGCCCGCATGAAATTTCCCACCCCCACCGACGCCAAACAGTGGTCACACAGACACAATTATGGTCATACTGGTGAAGGAAGAATCAAGTCTGGGTAGAACCACTGGCACATCGCAGGTTAGCTGGAAAATCTGCCCGCATGAAATTTCCCACCCCCACCGACGCCAAACAGTGGTCAGATATTGTTACATGTATTTAACATTAAAAAAACCCTGTTGGATACCAACATTAAATGATCTTTATTGATTTCTTATCTTCTATATTACAAAACCCATGACTTCATAAACTGATATGCCTATGACAAGTTCATTTTGGTATTATCTTGTTTCTGTTTGGTTTCAAAATGCTAGACATATGAAACTGTAGGTTAGACGCCACTAAATAAGTTTGTTCTATATTCTATAGTGAATCGAGAAAACCTGGAAATAAATTTCACCACGACCAAGTTATGATGGACCCCATAACCATTTATAGGTGAAACAAGCTATTTATTGTCTATCAGAAAGACCCAGAAACAAGGCAGCTTTTGCAACTTGTAAAAGGGTTCTGCTTCATAGAATGCACATATCGCCAAAATTGCCAGTTGGTAACCTCCAAATTTCAATGAAACATGTATTTCCTGTAAAAGTGGATCAGTCCATTATTGTGCATAGGGGCTCAAGACTTTTGCTTTCTTTTAATACTACAGAGTTTCAGCTTCCTTTTGACACCAAAAGATTAAAATTATCTAAAAGGAAATTTAATGCCAAAACAAAGCAACAGCGGTTACTAAAGAGAAAAAGTCCATGTCACACATTTTACTTACGGTCGGTATTTAGTGTAATTACCCTGTAACCTCTTGATGATGTTTGACAAGAGAAAATTTACCTTCTACACTAGAGAGCTTGGTGAAATGAAAATTATCTCCCTTGTTAGAAAATATCCTAAGTAGACCTAACAGTAAGTAGTTCCTTTTATTTGAAATCCTCAGACTTTATAGTCCATTTTTTGGGAGCTAGTACCATTTCTCAATTTTGCATAAACAAGAGCTCTAAATACATTAAATTACTTAAGGAGATATGTTATTTAAACAAGAAAATTACCATGTTTGTTAATGATGGTTGATCTGGGTATCCCTATGCAATGCACAAAAGTCGACAAACACTTTTAAGAGTACAAGCATAAAAACCAAGTAATCCAAATAGAAGGACAGACATGAATTCAGGGAGTATTCAGGGGAGACTATTCACTAATGTCTCTCATTACCCCCCTTGTCTGATTGGAAAGTTGCAAATCATTTTACCTGCAGTCTGCTGATGTCTAGCTGTATTGCTATTCCTGTGAGGATCACTATTGGATGACAAATTTGATGGCTGCCGCACCAACTGCATGCCTAAAAAATGATTGTAAACAGTAAGTATAAAGACACAAATTCAGGTACGGGAGGCCCCGGTTCGATCCCAGGCCGCGACATACCAAAGTCTTTAAAAATGGTAGTGGTATAGCTCCCTTGCTAACGCTCAAGCAAATATAAGGGTAGTTCCACGACTGGTTGGCCCGGTGTCAGGATAATGTGACTGGGTGTGGTATCATGCCAGGTGTTCACGGCATGCTATACACAGTGAAGGCAGCACTATATCTGCTTCAAGTGGACACCGTCTCCAAATAACTGAAATACTGTCCACATGAAGCAGATATAGTACTGCCTTCACTGTGTATAGCATCCTGTGAACACCTGGCAACAAATAGGGCTCTAACTACCTGTATTAGGTCTGGAGACCAGCATCCCATCCTTAATACAGTGTCCAATTCTATGCATATTTGCTTCTTGCATGAGATTGTTATTCTTTATAAGTTATAAATTTAAAACTGTTTACTAAGCTTACTTAAATTTTTAATATGTTAACCTGTTTTTCAATTATATTTCATATTATTTTAACCTACAGATTTTTATATTACAACTCACCTATTTGAATTCTAACCAGATTATACTCTATTTACATTAAACTTCATAGTATTCGGTGCCGTACGTTAAGTGTCGGTGTGCCATAAAACCACATAAAAATACAACAATCCCATCCACTGTTAAGCAAAATGCTTTTCATAAATTTGAATATTGTCATAAATATTGTTGATATGACAGATAAACACAATGATTAAGACCTCACATTTCAACTAAATTTCGTTTATGACGAAGTGTTTTGGGATGTAAATGAAAATTAATGAAAAAAAAAATGTCCGTAAAGATTTAGTGAACTTAAAGCAACAATAATATTTACACAAGCTTTTTTTTCTTTCTTTCTTTAAATTAGGTAACTTGATCAATTTTCAGACGAAATCTTTTAAATCTCCTTTCACCTGAACAAACATACCTGCGTATTTCTTAACGCGCTCAACAAGGTCAGGGCGTTTGATGCGTTCCAACAAACTGATTAGCTTCTCTGGCTTTTCAGCAGCAACGATGCCCTCTTTCTCGAGAAAAAGGAATAAGTCACACACAGTCGAAATGTCTTGGAGTCTGCGCTTTTTTATTTCGCCTGCCAGCAGAAATTTTAACGTCTCCAGTTCTCTGTTCTCCATATCTTCAGCTATTTCCATTTGAAGGATTCTGAAATAGGAGAAACACTGTAAGAATAAAAAAGGTGAAGCAACAACACAACATCATTGCCTTAATTTTCAGTAAAGAAGCTACTACAAACAAAAATGCTGCCTTACTTAATTTGAAAACACTAGTTGGGTCGAAACTTTGATTAATAAAATAGTTTACTATAACCGATGTTGGTCATTATTTTCACTTCTTCATATGTAATTTAATTTGAAGTAATCAAGCCACTGAAAACAAAATACTTCAATGGTCTAACATTTTGAGCTATTTAATTAGATTTTCTATCTCAGCAGCTTAAGTTTTGTTTAAAATCAATTTCAACAACATATTTATGGTCATTATATATTTATGGTTGTAGAAGACAGCAGACATTTGTACACCAGCGCACTTCATGTCCGCTGGAAAACCTCCGCACATTCGTTCTCCGCTTCGACTCAGACTCCAACATACATGAAGAGAGGCCCAGGAGGTACAATACAATAATATTTTCCCTTGACAAAAGGCACCCCTGTTAATGACTCAAATTTTTCAGCTAGCAACATGTATATCATCTCATAGGTTAATTAATCTAAATTATTATAACTGAAAAAAACTGCCTCGCGTCAGTTCATTAGAATAAGAGTTATAAATGTTTTAAGGGTCCTTTTTTTGTTCACACTTCTCAGAGAGAATGCGCAATCCAAAATAAAAAGTGTATATTTGTAAGCATTCTAGCCGTTTAACTTGCTTAATTTTCACATAATTTTCTAATAAAAATTAACCATTTTTTCAAATGAGATTGATGTATACTGACAACACAAAATTTTATGTCAGTGATAATTTCAAGTTTACTCAGTATATCAGATCGCATTCTCCATTTAGCTTTCTTTTTCATATAAATGTATCTGATAGAATTTTTTATTCTAAGCTTTGTCATATTTAAATTTAAAAAATATTGGTTTATGTTCTCATATGTGATATTTTCTCCTTTAACTCTTCTTTGTTAAATATCTGTATTTCACAATGGCCACAGAAACCCCTGTCAATTACTCCGATTTCTCCGCCAGGGATTATTTATTCATGACTTCATAACATTATTGCTTATTTTTTTTAAGTGGGTTTATTGTCCCACCAACAGCATTTCATTTATCTGGAAATGCTGTCCATATGAAGATATAGTGTTGCCTTCACTGTGTGCTGTGAACACCTGGTATGATACTACACCCAGTTACATTATCCTGACACACGGTCAACCTGTTGTGGAAATACCCTCATATTTGCTTGAGTGTTAGCAAGGGAGCTATACCACTACCATTTTTAAAACGAGTTTGGTAAGTTGCGGCCAGAGATCGTACCCAGGGCCTCCCATACCTGGAGCCGATGCTCATCGATTGCCAATCGATTGTAATTGAACGTCATCAGGGTAAAGACAGCACCTTACTACTTAACTATTTTTAAAAACACCATAAAGCTGCCGTGTTTTATGTGAACTGGGAGAATGGTGTCATTCTCCAATGAGAATCAAGCAAAATGAGTGTTGTTGAATCTAATGTTTGTTGAGCAGGTGTTTATAAGGCTTAGGCAAATAGTATATATATATATATATATATATATATATATATATATATATATATATATATATATATATATATATATATATATATATAGACACACGACCAATAAGCTTATAACAGAAACATTTTTTTCTGTCAAAGAATCAAAGAATTAAAATTTCATTGTTTACCAAAATACAGTGTAATTATTAATTAATTTGCCAAAATAATATAAATATTAAAGTTCTTGGAGTGTATTGCTAATTCAAGCCTAAGTCATAACCAGTATTGGGTTGACAATGTCTGAACACTAGATATTTAAAAATAATTTTGATTTTAATGCCTGAACCCTTAAAATCAAATTACCGAAATGGCAAAATCTTCTGAAGATTCGGTAGTTGTTTTTTCACCCAATCTGCTGAGTAGCCCAGTCTTTTTATGAGATCATAGCGGTGTAATCGTGCCAGTATCTCCAACAAGATGTCAAGATTGTGCTCATCGAACATCAATGCTTTCTTCATCAACTCAAAGAGGTCCAGTGGACTTGTTGCCTTCTCAAGTTTTGAAACTGTTAATGAAAAATATATATGTGTCACTTTGTATAAATTGATAGCAAGAAAAATATTTTCTTTAAAATTAATATGTAAGAAATGTTACAATGTATAATGTTTTGCTTTTGATGTACATCGCAGAGACCAATTACGATCATTATAGCGGCGTCCAGCTGTTGCAGGTCAGCTGGAAGACATTCCCACGTTAAGTCCTTCGCCACGAACGAGACTACAACCCATGTGGTCAGAGGAGTTACAAATCAGCAACTCTACCAATGGGTGTTACTAAATGAATATATATAATGTTATGTGATAAACATTCTATACATAGCGTGTGACGTCAATAGGTTAAAGTCTGGACTGTTTACAAAATTTAGTTCAAAATGTTTGCATGAAACATATTTTAACTATTAGAATGTATAAAAAAATGCCAAAATAATCTGTTGAATACCTCTTCGTACTTGTTTTGTTCATTTTAGCAATCACTTCCATATTCATAACAGCCATGTTAAAGAACTAGTTTACCCACAATACACCGAGTGCATTCACACAGGTCATTTTGACCGTGTGTTGACACAACGATGTGATAAATTAACTTTTGTTAATAACTCAGAATACTTTATTTTAACTTGCGAAGAAGTTTTTTTTCAACTCCTGAGAATCTGGATATTTGCACATTAGATTCACTTAGCTACTTAGAGCTTACATTCATATCTGAACTACAATGTATTTTGTCCTTAATCGGTGCCTAGAATTTTCTAAAACAACCAAAACCAGTAGCGCTCCTTAATAGCAATTTATATGACTTATAAAAGAATAGGTTTATTAATACCAAATTAGTTTTTAGAACAGTATCTGAGTATGGGGACATTGATTGGAATGTATTTGTTCTTCGGGTTCTATGGCACACCGACACTTGATAGGTTATTCGGTGGCGAATACAATGACATTTAATGTAAAAACGAGTATAACAATGTTAAATCTGAAATAGAAATATAAAAATCCATAAAGTTTAAAATAATGTGAATTTTAATTAAAAACTGGATAAAAACAAACATGTTTAAAAGCAGACACTGTGCTAAATATAATAGTTTGGTCATGCTTTTTAATTACATTAGGGTACTTTAACTGGATTGAAATGATCAAGGAACTTACGAGGTATGTAATCAATAAGGAAGAACTTGAGATCTCCAAATTCTGCATCTGTAAACTCATCACTTATATCAATCAGCGTTGTTCGCAATTCGGTGGATGTCAGAGGTAATGGATCCCTATGCATAAAACTTTTGGAATCTTCCTCCAGATCTCGATCCACAATCATCGCCATGTCCAGTTTGTTCTCAAAATCAATGTGTATGGCCCTGGGGTCCCCTAGTGTCTATCAGTCTGTTTTCAAATAAATTGCCAAACGTAATAAGTTAACGGTTTCAATAGCTACTATAATTATATTAACACACAACATAAAGTGTTCGTATTTACTAGGTGACTGAATAACCGATGTACGAAGTGAGTCGCTGGTAAAGATTTCTGGAAATCCCCATCATTCGAGTTAGGTACTTTGAATTAGATTTCATGCGCGTTGAAAAATAATTCTGGTGAAGCCATCATAACTTTACAGGTTGCACCATATGAAATAATCAGGACTAACTTGAAAAAACATTTTTCAATGCAATAACACAAAATTAGTAGTGTAACTGTCTTCTTCTAAAGCCCGAAAGAAAAGTGCGACACCCTTTGCCGATGTAATTTCCAAAACTCTTAAAATAGACTTTACTTGTATTCGTACGCGAAAATACAAATGCAAAAGTTACTTCCCTTCAATGTTGATAGGTTACACAACACTAAAAGTAACACAACACTAAATGAGATTGGTCTTTACTGTTCTAAATGTCATTACTAAATTTTACTTGAAAGTAATTTAACAGCAAATCGTTTCTTTGGGAACCCCAAAACAACATATATTGACAAGTTCCATGCAATTTTATTTAATTAACAGGGCCTTGCGAAGGAAAGTTACGTGTCGTGAAGACGGTTATCTTCCTCTGCAACATTCTTTTTTTCTTCTTCTTTGTGTGTGTGTGTGTGTCTGTGTGTGAAATTTATCGCAGCGGCCAATTATGATCATTATAGCGACGTCCGGCTATTTCGGTGGAGGAAGATCCCAGACAAATGTCTAGAAAGAAACGCCGCCGCACCGCGTCAGATGGAAGATCTTCCTACATTAAGTCCGTCGGGGTAGTTACACTAAATACTGACTGGAAGTAGAATGTGTTGCATGGACTTTTTCTTTTTAGAAACAGTCTGTTGCTATGTTTTGGCATTAAATTTCCTATTTTAAAGATAATCTTAATCTTTTGGTATCAAAAAGAAGCTGAAACTAAGAAGAATTAAAAGAAAGCAAAAGTCATTAACCCCTATGCACAATAATGGACTGATCCACTTTTGCAGGAAGTACATACTTCATTGAAATTTGGGGGTTATCGACTGGCAATTTAGCGGTATGTGCATTCTATGAAGCAGAACCCTTTTACAAGTTGCAAAAGTTGCCTTGTTTCTGGGTCTTTCTGATAGACAATAAATAGCTTGTTTCACCTATATATGGTTATGGGGGTCCATCATAAATTGGTTATGGTGCAATTTGTTTCCATCTTTTCGCGATTCACTATAGAATATAGAACAAACTTATTTAGTGGCATCTAACCTGGCATTTTTGGGATTATTCAGGGGAGACTATTAAATAATGTCTCATTAGTTAGAACCAATGGGTAGGTACCATACTTGGTGTGAATCTGGTCTGCAAAATTATGCTTGCAACAACTGATTGAGTTTCTGTTATTGGCGGTGGTAATAAGTTCTAAAGGTCAACAGCAGAAGGGACAAGTCAGTTTTCAAATAACGAGGTACGCCTTTTAACGTTAACAAAATCGGTACAGTTTCTAAAATTGTATGGCGTATCTACGTCCTCGGATCTAGCAAAGAGCACACTTCATATATATATATATATATATATATATATATATATATATATATATATATATATATATATATATATATATATATATATATATATATATATATATATATATATATATTTATATATATTTATATATATATATATATGTCAACTGACCGAACGTGTTGTGTTGGTTACAATTTTACCAGCTTCAACATTTTTTCTAACCTATCCTTGTCATAAAAAGTACAAATGTCCCAAACTACGGAAGCATATTCTAGTATGGGCCTTAAAATGTCAAGTTGATTAAGTGTTGCTCTGTTCACCTGAAATTTAAGTTTTCTTAAGATGCCTAATGTTTTAGAAGCTAATGGCATTTCATTGTTTTTGTGTGTCATTTGCAGTCATTGGCATTTATTTAGTAATTATAAAAGAATCTTGTGATTTGATGAGATGTTGTTCGCTATGGACTTACAATAGACAGTTGTAAATAACTGCTCGGCTGTAACTGATATTATAATTACATATTATTTATGTATCGATTATAATCATAGGTTTGAGTTTGTATAGATACAATTGTTTGCTAATTATCTTAATTAGAAGAGAATTTTCACACGAATTGATATTGTTAAACATCACTAGCCGAGTGATACGCAATTGAAGGTACGCTCTGTATATTATATTATAATGTTTGTATTAACTTGGTATTGGTACTTAATATATAAATTGATTTGATAAGCGAATTTGAGTATTGTTATGTACTTATCACATATTAAATATTAATGACTATAATACAATTCTGTAATCAAATGTTGTTTTAGGTCTTTATTTATACCTTCGCTAAAGTAACGACCCTGAGAAAATTAAGTCGCGGAATATTAATAAAACACATTATAAATATCGCCATTCTAAAGGTTTAAAATCTAACATCGAAAAGAAAACAGCATTACCTTATTTGTAAGTATAGACACTACTGCCAATGCAATCCGTAAATGAAATGTCTTTTCAAGCGAGTTTGGCGTTTAAATACAGTCTTCGCAATCAGGGAACAATTGCAGTTTTCGCTTACTCTTGGATGCCCTCGGCTGCTGTCGACCAATCGTTACCTCTCACCAACTTGGCAGCTATCCAAACAATGTTGGGCAGCCAACTGATCGTTATTTTTAGTATCTCGTTATTTTTAGTATTCAAATAAGAGGTACGCCTTTTAACGTTAACAAAATCGGTACAGTTTCTAAGATTGTATGGCGTATCTACGTCCTCGGATCTAGGAAAGAGCACTCTCCGAAATAAGGCACCATGTTAGTTTTTATTTTAAAAGTTTACAACTCTTTGGTATTTCCTTCGTTCGCTTAAAGTTACATAGCCTAAATCTTTACATATATATATACATTTGTCAACTGACTAAACGTGTTGTGTCGGTTACAATTTTACCAGCTTCAACATTTTTTCTAACCAATCCTTGTCATAAAAAGTACAAATGTCCCAAACTACGGAAGCATATTCTAGTATGGGCCTTAAAAATGTCATGTTGATTAAGTGTTGCTCTGTTCACCTGAAATTTTAGTTTTCTTGAGATGCCTAATGTTTTAGAAGCTAATGGCATTTTATTGTTTTTGTGTGTCATTTGCAGTCATTGGCATTTATTTAGTAATTATCAAAGAATCTTGTGATTTGATGAGATGTTGTTCGCTGTGGACTTACAATAGACAGTTGTAAATAGCTACTCGGCTGTAACTGATATTATAATTACATATTATTTACGTATTAATTATAATCATAGATTTGAGTTTGTATAGATACAATTGTTTGCTAATTATCTTAATTAGAAGAGAATTTTCACACGAAGTGATATTGTTAAACATCACTAGCCGAGGGATACGCAATTGAAGGTACGCTCTGTATATTATATTATAATGTTTGTATTAACTTGGTATTGGTACTTAATATATAAATTTGATTTGATAAGCGAATTTGAATATTGTAATGTACTTATCACATATTAAATATTAATGACTATAATATAATTCTGTAATCAAATGTTGTTTTAGGTCTTTATTTATACCTTCGTAATTAAACAATTGTAAGGTTTGTAAACCGTAGGGGTAAAACAATCTACTAACATAGACGGTCTATATGGAGAACTAGGCCGACTTCCTATGAAAATAATTAGATATATTCATATGATTAAATATTGGGTAAAGTAAAAATAGTTAACTCTGATAATCTGATAATATTAGAAATATTGGAAAATATATTATATTAGCTTTCAAAATCCGTAATAAACAATAATATTGTTCTTCCCGAAAAACAAACGTGTAATTGCACTACTGATCACAACTGTTTATATGTTTTAATATTTGGCTTTATGTATTGTTTGTATATGCATTATGCCAATAAAGTATATAAAGTAAAAAAATAAAGTTTAACGGATCGCTAAAGTAACGACCCTGAGAAAATTAAGTCGCGGAATATTAATAAAACACAACGCATTCAGAACTAAACGAAGACGTACAAAAAGCTAACCACTAAACGATTATGCGCAAAGGCCACCATTGTAGCCGATTCGAGAAGTAAGCTTAAACAGAATTAATAAATTAATTAAATAATCAAACGCTGAAATCGAATTGTCGGGCTACAAATTATAAATATCGCCATTCTAAAGGTTTAAAATCTAACATCGAAAAGAAAACAGCATTACCTTATTTGTAAGTATAGACACTACTGCCAATGCAATCCGTAAATGAAATGTCTTTTCAAGCGAGTTTGGCGTTTAAATACACGTTGAGTCGTCGCTCTTTCTCTCGGACGCCCTCGGCTGCTAATCAACCAATCGTTACCTCTCACCAACTTGGCAGCTATCCCAATAGTCTTTGTCAGCTCATTTAGTACTGTCAGTGATTTCTTAAACCGCCTGCATTTTGAAAGTTGAAGTTCAAGTTTTATGGTTGCGAACTGTGGTCACATTATTCACGCAGTGATATAAACGCTCTACAAAGAGACCATATGTTTTGCTTGAAAACAATGCAAGGACTTCGTATGTCTACGAACTCAATGTTTGTTTTGTTAGCTGCAGGCATGCTAGATGTGGAGACAATAGTAGATAAACGAAAACTTATCTTCTTTGGACAGTTATGTAGATTGTGTGACAAATATCTCGCCAAGAAAGTGTTTATTCATAGGCTGGTACGGTACTTTAACATAGACAATCAGTGCCTCGGTTTTATTCCAGATATTGTAAGAATACTCTCAAAATATCAGTTAACAAACTGTGTAATTGACTTTCTTAATGGTGGCACCTTCCCCTCCAAGAATGCGTGGAAACTAACTGTGAAACGCCACGTTGAAGATAAGTCCTTTATTGTTATGGCTGACAAGCTGGGCGATGCCGAGTGGTTGAGGCCCAGTATCGTGTTGCCAGGACAGTGTTCCCCCTTATACAAGACAGGGATTTATGTGCCTACATTGTGTCGGACCTTAATGTGTGCCGTGGGTAATTTAGTTTCTAGAAAATTCCCTCAGAAATGTAACCTTTGCTCGTTGATAACGACGGACCTAATACAACATAAACTGTTGCTGTGTCACAAGAATTATTGTGAAAGAGAGACTCTCATTGTTTTGTACATCAACAGAGTTGGTTTGGTGTCTTTTTCGCGATTAATGCATGACAGCATCTCCGGACAATGTCAGTTGCTGATGAAAACAGCTTTAAGCAATGATCTACACAGGCTTGTAAATCCATCTCTAGCCTGGTGCCTTTATCGGATGCTGCATTAGTGTTGATATGCTTACAGAGACACATCTTTGTGCAAAACAAATACTGACAATTCTAATACTCTATACGTGCATATATGTATGTTTCAGATCGTGTCTTCTGGAGTTCAGAAGGTCCAACAATTTCACCAACATTATTGCTCTTACTTACAATGTAAAACTTTTCATTTTTAATAGTACGTTTTCATTACTTGTTGCGAGACTATGCTTCTTGTGATAAATTTGTATACTCGGTTAATGTTGTAACCATTATTGTCTATTCTGTTCCTATTAGTTATGGATCTTACTTTTCGTTTCGGTAAGGTCTCTTTTATTCTATTTTCTTACATTAGTATTGTACTAATGCAAGCGTGTGTTTTTTTTTTGGCAACCGCACTCTGTAAATCATAACGATTCTTCCATTTCGTTTCGGTAAGAATTACCATTGTTTTACAAGTGCTAGTATAACGTGTATTAATCCACTTTCTGCTAAACCAGAAGCACTTAGCATATGCACGTACTTGCTGTTAATGTCTACTCTTATTAGTGTGGTAGACTATGAGAATTACTTCTTATGAATGGAAATGGCCTTGTTAACTTAACAATAATATAATAACTTAACTTAACAATAATCCTGCTTTTGATAAACGTAGAACATTGCACACATTCTTGCAGCTGTATTGATTAATATATTGTTCTGCTTGCCATTGTCAACCTTGGTAAATACGGTTCATATTACATAAGAGGTTTAAATCTGAGTGTAAATTCTAAATAAGTAAATACAAACTCGTATGAACTTTTTTTCTGTTATGAGTTTACTGTCTTGACTCTATGGTCAAAGCTATGCCTATTGTCTATTTGTAAGTTGATTTAATTGTTTTGTTATACCTATGTATAATGTTGTTTGTTTTTTGTTTGTTTTGTTTTTTCGTTTTTTTTTATTATTATCACGTAACATCTTCAATGTAACACATTGTAGTGTGTAAATTGTAGTTCTATTTAAATAATGTATTATATTGTTCTTGTATTGTACATATGCATTATGCTCTCCAGTATTTGGAGGTAATAAAAGATATCTATCTATCTACTGTCAGTGATTTCTTAAACCGCCTGCATTTTGAAAGTTGAAGTTCAAGTTTTTCGATTTTCCCAAGGTTACGGAAATGGCCGAGTTGTTACGATTGTTGGCAGCTAGCCAACTGATCGTTATTTTTTCACGCTGTGTACTACCGCTGGACTATGTGCTTGCCAGGGGTGCGTTCAGTATGGCAAACCGTAGCGTTACGTTTCGCTACGGTTTGAAACGGTTCGTATTTTTAAAGGGGTGGTACCACTAAATACCGACCGGAAGTAGAATGTGTGACATTGGACTTTTTCTCTTTAGTAACAGTCTGTTGCTATGTTTTGGCATTAAATTTCCTATTTTGAAGGGTAATCTGAACCTTTTGGTATCAAAAGGAAGCTGAAACTATGTAGAATTAAAAGAAAGCAAAAGTCTTTAACCCCTATGCACAATAATGGACTGATCCACTTGTACAGGAAGTACATATTTCATTGAAAGTTGGCGGTTACCGACTGGCAATTTGGCGGTATGCGCAGTCTATGAAGCTGAACCTTCTTACAAGTTGCAAAAGTTGCCTTATTTCTGGGTCTTTCTGATAGGCAATAAATAGCTCATTTCACCTATATATGGTTATGGGGGTCCATCATAACTTGGTCATGGTGCAATTTGTTTCCATCTTTTCGCGATTCACTATAGAATATAGAACAAACTTATTTAGTGTCGTCTAACCTTTAAGCGACATTTCCGGAAGAATCTTCATCTGTACCTTTGGCTTGAAAATGACTGAAAATGGGTAAATCCTTATAACAATGGTGTTCTATCAATGAATTTTGCCATTTGAAGACATTTCAGAAATAAATTAACTGTTTTGTCTGAATTTAGGGGTTCTGATATGAAAATGTGCCTGAAAAATGAAGAAATGCTCAAAAAAGACTCCAACCATGACCCAACATGTATATTGGGTGTCATTTAGTCTAAAGATAATGAGTTTTGATGATACTTTTCATTATTGTATCTTTATTTTCTGAAAAACATGCATTTTAGTGACCTTAACCTGTACCAGGATCCATTTTCATACAACAGTAAAAGGAGTCAAATGTGCTGGGAACAGACACTGGCACATACAGTGTCACATACCAAAATTATAGTTTTGCACATAAATGATCCTCTTTTCTACTTTTCTGAGTTATATATAATACAACAAGCATTATTCTTCATGTTTACACCTTACTGTGATAGTTAGAAACAAAAATTAAGTTGAAATCTGGATAAAATGCCATGTAAACAATATGTGATTGTTTTTTTCATTTTTTAAAACCTGTTTTGAACAGGTCAGCATTATATTCTTGACAAAGAAGGGGCTCCAACATATAACTGTGTGCTTTGAAGTGTTCTGCATTCACCAAGGATAGCTTAATATTCCTTAAAACCTTACAACCATGCCTTTCTGGAATGCAGATATTGAAAGCGCTCTCTCAGTAAGACTGAGTTATGACCCAGACCTTGGCCGGATTGTGCCGCCTTAGAGATTTGCACCTACTCTATGTGACATCTAATGACAATTCTTCTACATTTTCATTACACAATAGAATCATGATATGTTAGAATAACTGTCTGGTACTTGGTGCAGTATTTTTTTGTGACTTAGCAGATACTATGCACTTTAGGATGGATTTTTCTGCATTTTTGAGACAAATCTTCAAAATTATCAATTTTTTAATCAATAAATACAATAAAATTAATAAAAATCATTTTAAATGTTAATTTAGTTGTCCAGTCTAATCAATAATACATAAAATAGTCACATGCATGTTAATATGCTGTTTTGAGTGTAAGTTGTTCTACATTTTTAAATAGAGATTTTCACTGGAAAAAGGGCCATGAAAATGCACTGTGTCCAAAAAATACTGGTATGCAAAAATGACCCCCATTTCATTAATTTTGATGAAAAATATAAAAGATTTCATCCTTTCATTGGAAATATATTACCCTTTAAGAAAATATTGTTTTAAAGGAGTTTTGAAGCAATAAGTGATGCTTTAAGCGACATTTCCGGAAGAATCTTCATCTGTACCTTTGGCTTGAAAATGACTGAAAATGGGTAAATCCTTATAACAATGGTGTTCTATCAATGAATTTTGCCATTTGAAGACATTTCAGAAATAAATTAACTGTTTTGTCTGAATTTAGGGGTTCTGATATGAAAATGTGCCTGAAAAATGAAGAAATG
Organism: Sinonovacula constricta; assembly: GCA_007844125.1. Taxonomy (NCBI): domain Eukaryota; kingdom Metazoa; phylum Mollusca; class Bivalvia; order Cardiida; family Solecurtidae; genus Sinonovacula; species Sinonovacula constricta. The sequence goes on from CM017573.1 coordinate 8,150,542, forward strand.
CTCAAAAAAGACTCCAACCATCACCCAACATGTATATTGGGTGTCATTAAGTCTAAAGATAATGAGTTTTGATGATACTTTTCATTATTGTATCTTTATTTTCTGAAAAACATGCATTTTAGTGACCTTAACCTGTACCAGGATCCATTTTCATACAACAGTAAAAGGAGTCAAATGTGCTGGGAACAGACACTGGCACATACAGTGTCACATACCAAAATTATAGTTTTGCACATAAATGATCCTCTTTTCTACTTTTCTGAGTTATATATAATACAACAAGCATTATTCTTCATGTTTACACCTTACTGTGATAGTTAGAAACAAAAATTAAGTTGAAATCTGGATAAAAAGCCATGTAAACAATATGTGATTGTTTTTTTCATTTTTTATAACCTGTTTTGAACAGGTCAGCATTATATTCTTGACATAGAAGGGGCTCCAACATATAACTGTGTGCTTTGAAGTGTTCTGCATTCACCAAGGATAGCTTAATATTCCTTAAAACCTTACAACCATGCCTTTCTGGAATGCAGATATTGAAAGCGCTCTCTCAGTAAGACTGAGTTATGACCCAGACCTTGGCCGGATTGTGCCGCCTTAGAGATTTGCACCTACTCTATGTGACATCTAATGACAATTCTTCTACATTTTCATTACTAAATAGAATCATGATATGTTAGAATAACTGTCTGGTATTTGGTGCAGTATTTTTTGTGACTTAGCAGATACTATGCACTTTAGGATGGATTTTTCTGCATTTTTGAGACAAATCTTCAAAAATATCAATTTTTTAATCAATAAATACAATAAAATTAATAAAAATCATTTTAAATGTTAATTTAGTTGTCCAGTCTAATCAATAATACATAAAATAGTCACATGCATGTTAATATGCTGTTTTGAGTGTAAGTTGTTCTACATTTTTAAATAGAGATTTTCACTGGAAAAAGGGCCATGAAAATGCACTGTCTCCAAAAAATACTGGTATGCAAAAATGACCCCCATTTCATTAATTTTGATGAAAAATATAAAAGATTTCATCCTTTCATTGGAAATATATTACCCTTTAAGAAAATATTGTTTTAAAGGAGTTTTGAAGCAATAAGTTATGCTTAAAGGGGTGGTTCCACTAAATACCGACCGGAAGTAGAATGTGTGACATGGACTTTTTCTCTTTAGTAACAGTCTGTTGCTATGTTTTGGCATTAAATTTCCTATTTTGAAGATAATCTGAACCTTTTGGTATCAAAAGGAAGCTGAAACTATGTAGAATTAAAAGAAAGCAAAAGTCTTTAACCCCTATGCACAATAATGGACTGATCCACTTGTACAGGAAGTACATATTTCATTGAAAGTTGGCGGTTACCGACTGGCAATTTGGCGGTATGCGCAGTCTATGAAGCTGAACCTTCTTACAAGTTGCAAAAGTTGCCTTATTTCTGGGTCTTTCTGATAGGCAATAAATAGCTCATTTCACCTATATATGGTTATGGGGGTCCATCATAACTTGGTCATGGTGCAATTTGTTTCCATCTTTTCGCGATTCACTATAGAATATAGAACAAACTTATTTAGTGTCGTCTAACCTTTAAGCGACATTTCCGGAAGAATCTTCATCTGTACCTTTGGCTTGAAAATGACTGAAAATGGGTAAATCCTTATAACAATGGTGTTCTATCAATGAATTTTGCCATTTGAAGACATTTCAGAAATAAATTAACTGTTTTGTCTGAATTTAGGGGTTCTGATATGAAAATGTGCCTGAAAAATGAAGAAATGCTCAAAAAAGACTCCAACCATGACCCAACATGTATATTGGGTGTCATTTAGTCTAAAGATAATGAGTTTTGATGATACTTTTCATTATTGTATCTTTATTTTCTGAAAAACATGCATTTTAGTGACCTTAACCTGTACCAGGATCCATTTTCATACAACAGTAAAAGGAGTCAAATGTGCTGGGAACAGACACTGGCACATACAGTGTCACATACCAAAATTATAGTTTTGCACATAAATGATCCTCTTTTCTACTTTTCTGAGTTATATATAATACAACAAGCATTATTCTTCATGTTTACACCTTACTGTGATAGTTAGAAACAAAAATTAAGTTGAAATCTGGATAAAAAGCCATGTAAACAATATGTGATTGTTTTTTTCATTTTTTATAACCTGTTTTGAACAGGTCAGCATTATATTCTTGACAAAGAAGGGGCTCCAACATATAACTGTGTGCTTTGAAGTGTTCTGCATTCACCAAGGATAGCTTAATATTCCTTAAAACCTTACAACCATGCCTTTCTGGAATGCAGATATTGAAAGCGCTCTCTCAGTAAGACTGAGTTATGACCCAGACCTTGGCCGGATTGTGCCGCCTTAGAGATTTGCACCTACTCTATGTGACATCTAATGACAATTCTTCTACATTTTCATTACTAAATAGAATCATGATATGTTAGAATAACTGTCTGGTATTTGGTGCAGTATTTTTTGTGACTTAGCAGATACTATGCACTTTAGGATGGATTTTTCTGCATTTTTGAGACAAATCTTCAAAAATATCAATTTTTTAATCAATAAATACAATAAAATTAATAAAAATCATTTTAAATGTTAATTTAGTTGTCCAGTCTAATCAATAATACATAAAATAGTCACATGCATGTTAATATGCTGTTTTGAGTGTAAGTTGTTCTACATTTTTAAATAGAGATTTTCACTGGAAAAAGGGCCATGAAAATGCACTGTGTCCAAAATATACTGGTATGCAAAAATGACCACCATTTCATTAATTTTGATGAAAAAATAAAAAAGATTTCATCCTTTCATTGGAAATATATTACCCTTTAAGAAAATATTGTTTTAAAGGAGTTTTGAAGCAATAAGTGATGCTTTAAGCGACATTTCCGGAAGAATCTTCATCTGTACCTTTGGCTTGAAAATGACTGAAAATGGGTAAATCCTTATAACAATGGTGTTTTATCAATGAATTTTGCCATTTGAAGACATTTCAGAAATAAATTAACTGTTTAGTCTGAATTTAGGGGTTCTGATATGAAAATGTGCCTGAAAAATGAAGAAATGCTCAAAAAAGACTCCAACCATCACCCAACATGTATATTGGGTGTCATTAAGTCTAAAGATAATGAGTTTTGATGATACTTTTCATTATTGTATCTTTATTTTCTGAAAAACATGCATTTTAGTGACCTTAACCTGTACCAGGATCCATTTTCATACAACAGTAAAAGGAGTCAAATGTGCTGGGAACAGACACTGGCACATACAGTGTCACATACCAAAATTATAGTTTTGCACATAAATGATCCTCTTTTCTACTTTTCTGAGTTATATATAATACAACAAGCATTATTCTTCATGTTTACACCTTACTGTGATAGTTAGAAACAAAAATTAAGTTGAAATCTGGATAAAAAGCCATGTAAACAATATGTGATTGTTTTTTTCATTTTTTATAACCTGTTTTGAACAGGTCAGCATTATATTCTTGACATAGAAGGGGCTCCAACATATAACTGTGTGCTTTGAAGTGTTCTGCATTCACCAAGGATAGCTTAATATTCCTTAAAACCTTACAACCATGCCTTTCTGGAATGCAGATATTGAAAGCGCTCTCTCAGTAAGACTGAGTTATGACCCAGACCTTGGCCGGATTGTGCCGCCGTAGAGATTTGCACCTACTCTATGTGACATCTAATGACAATTCTTCTACATTTTCATTACTAAATAGAATCATAATATGTTAGAATAACTGTCTGGTATTTGGTGCAGTATTTTTTGTGACTTAGCAGATACTATGCACTTTAGGATGGATTTTTCTGCATTTTTGAGACAAATCTTCAAAATTATCAATTTTTTAATCAATAAATACAATAAAATTAATAAAAATCATTTTAAATGTTAATTTAGTTGTCCAGTCTAATCAATAATACATAAAATAGTCACATGCATGTTAATATGCTGTTTTGAGTGTAAGTTGTTCTACATTTTTAAATAGAGATTTTCACTGGAAAAAGGGCCATGAAAATGCACTGTGTCCAAAAAATACTGGTATGCAAAAATGACCCCCATTTCATTAATTTTGATAAAAAAAAAAAAAAGATTTCATCCTTTCATTGGAAATATATTACCCTTTAAGAAAATATTGTTTTAAAGGAGTTTTGAAGCAATAAGTGATGCTTTAAGCGACATTTCCGGAAGAATCTTCATCTGTACCTTTGGCTTGAAAATGACTGAAAATGGGTAAATCCTTATAACAATGGTGTTTTATCAATGAATTTTGCCATTTGAAGACATTTCAGAAATAAATTAACTGTTTAGTCTGAATTTAGGGGTTCTGATATGAAAATGTGCCTGAAAAATGAAGAAATGCTCAAAAAAGACTCCAACCATGACCCAACATGTATATTGGGTGTCATTTAGTCTAAAGATAATGAGTTTTGATGATACTTTTCATTATTGTATCTTTATTTTCTGAAAAACATGCATTTTAGTGACCTTAACCTGTACCAGGATCCATTTTCATACAACAGTAAAAGGAGTCAAATGTGCTGGGAACAGACACTGGCACATACAGTGTCACATACCAAAATTATAGTTTTGCACATAAATGATCCTCTTTTCTACTTTTCTGAGTTATATATAATACAACAAGCATTATTCTTCATGTTTACACCTTACTGTGATAGTTAGAAACAAAAATTAAGTTGAAATCTGGATAAAAAGCCATGTAAACAATATGTGATTGTTTTTTTCATTTTTTATAACCTGTTTTGAACAGGTCAGCATTATATTCTTGACAAAGAAGGGGCTCCAACATATAACTGTGTGCTTTGAAGTGTTCTGCATTCACCAAGGATAGCTTAATATTCCTTAAAACCTTACAACCATGCCTTTCTGGAATGCAGATATTGAAAGCGCTCTCTCAGTAAGACTGAGTTATGACCCAGACCTTGGCCGGATTGTGCCGCCTTAGAGATTTGCACCTACTCTATGTGACATCTAATGACAATTCTTCTACATTTTCATTACTAAATAGAATCATGATATGTTAGAATAACTGTCTGGTATTTGGTGCAGTATTTTTTGTGACTTAGCAGATACTATGCACTTTAGGATGGATTTTTCTGCATTTTTGAGACAAATCTTCAAAAATATCAATTTTTAATCAATAAATACAATAAAATTAATAAAAATCATTTTAAATGTTAATTAGTTGTCCAGTCTAATCAATAATACATAAAATAGTCACATGCATGTTAATATGCTGTTTTGAGTGTAAGTTGTTCTACATTTTTAAATAGAGATTTTCACTGGAAAAAGGGCCATGAAAATGCACTGTGTCCAAAATATACTGGTATGCAAAAATGACCACCATTTCATTAATTTTGATGAAAAATACAAAAGATTTCATCCTTTCATTGGAAATATATTACCCTTTAAGAAAATATTGTTTTAAAGGAGTTTTGAAGCAATAAGTTATGCTTAAAGGGGTGGTTCCACTAAATACCGACCGGAAGTAGAATGTGTGACATGGACTTTTTCTCTTTAGTAACAGTCTGTTGCTATGTTTTGGCATTAAATTTCCTATTTTGAAGATAATCTGAACCTTTTGGTATCAAAAGGAAGCTGAAACTATGTAGAATTAAAAGAAAGCAAAAGTCTTTAACCCCTATGCACAATAATGGACTGATCCACTTGTACAGGAAGTACATATTTCATTGAAAGTTGGCGGTTACCGACTGGCAATTTGGCGGTATGCGCAGTCTATGAAGCTGAACCTTCTTACAAGTTGCAAAAGTTGCCTTATTTCTGGGTCTTTCTGATAGGCAATAAATAGCTCATTTCACCTATATATGGTTATGGGGGTCCATCATAACTTGGTCATGGTGCAATTTGTTTCCATCTTTTCGCGATTCACTATAGAATATAGAACAAACTTATTTAGTGTCGTCTAACCTTTAAGCGACATTTCCGGAAGAATCTTCATCTGTACCTTTGGCTTGAAAATGACTGAAAATGGGTAAATCCTTATAACAATGGTGTTCTATCAATGAATTTTGCCATTTGAAGACATTTCAGAAATAAATTAACTGTTTTGTCTGAATTTAGGGGTTCTGATATGAAAATGTGCCTGAAAAATGAAGAAATGCTCAAAAAAGACTCCAACCATGACCCAACATGTATATTGGGTGTCATTTAGTCTAGAGATAATGAGTTTTGATGATACTTTTCATTATTGTATCTTTATTTTCTGAAAAACATGCATTTTAGTGACCTTAACCTGTACCAGGATCCATTTTCATACAACAGTAAAAGGAGTCAAATGTGCTGGGAACAGACACTGGCACATACAGTGTCACATACCAAAATTATAGTTTTGCACATAAATGATCCTCTTTTCTACTTTTCTGAGTTATATATAATACAACAAGCATTATTCTTCATGTTTACACCTTACTGTGATAGTTAGAAACAAAAATTAAGTTGAAATCTGGATAAAAAGCCATGTAAACAATATGTGATTGTTTTTTTTCATTTTTTAAAACCTGTTTTGAACAGGTCAGCATTATATTCTTGACAAAGAAGGGGCTCCAACATATAACTGTGTGCTTTGAAGTGTTCTGCATTCACCAAGGATAGCTTAATATTCCTTAAAACCTTACAACCATGCCTTTCTGGAATGCAGATATTGAAAGCGCTCTCTCAGTAAGACTGAGTTATGACCCAGACCTTGGCCGGATTGTGCCGCCTTAGAGATTTGCACCTACTCTATGTGACATCTAATGACAATTCTTCTACATTTTCATTACTAAATAGAATCATGATATGTTAGAATAACTGTCTGGTATTTGGTGCAGTATTTTTTGTGACTTAGCAGATACTATGCACTTTAGGATGGATTTTTCTGCATTTTTGAGACAAATCTTCAAAAATATCCATTTTTAATCAATAAATACAATAAAATTAATAAAAATCATTTTAAATGTTAATTTAGTTGTCCAGTCTAATCAATAATACATAAAATAGTCACATGCATGTTAATATGCTGTTTTGAGTGTAAGTTGTTCTACATTTTTAAATAGAGATTTTCACTGGAAAAAGGGCCATGAAAATGCACTGTGTCCAAAATATACTGGTATGCAAAAATGACCACCATTTCATTAATTTTGATGAAAAATACAAAAGATTTCATCCTTTCATTGGAAATATATTACCCTTTAAGAAAATATTGTTTTAAAGGAGTTTTGAAGCAATAAGTTATGCTTAAAGGGGTGGTTCCACTAAATACCGACCGGAAGTAGAATGTGTGACATGGACTTTTTCTCTTTAGTAACAGTCTGTTGCTATGTTTTGGCATTAAATTTCCTATTTTGAAGATAATCTGAACCTTTTGGTATCAAAAGGAAGCTGAAACTATGTAGAATTAAAAGAAAGCAAAAGTCTTTAACCCCTATGCACAATAATGGACTGATCCACTTGTACAGGAAGTACATATTTCATTGAAAGTTGGCGGTTACCGACTGGCAATTTGGCGGTATGCGCAGTCTATGAAGCTGAACCTTCTTACAAGTTGCAAAAGTTGCCTTATTTCTGGGTCTTTCTGATAGGCAATAAATAGCTCATTTCACCTATATATGGTTATGGGGGTCCATCATAACTTGGTCATGGTGCAATTTGTTTCCATCTTTTCGCGATTCACTATAGAATATAGAACAAACTTATTTAGTGTCGTCTAACCTTTAAGCGACATTTCCGGAAGAATCTTCATCTGTACCTTTGGCTTGAAAATGACTGAAAATGGGTAAATCCTTATAACAATGGTGTTCTATCAATGAATTTTGCCATTTGAAGACATTTCAGAAATAAATTAACTGTTTTGTCTGAATTTAGGGGTTCTGATATGAAAATGTGCCTGAAAAATGAAGAAATGCTCAAAAAAGACTCCAACCATGACCCAACATGTATATTGGGTGTCATTTAGTCTAAAGATAATGAGTTTTGATGATACTTTTCATTATTGTATCTTTATTTTCTGAAAAACATGCATTTTAGTGACCTTAACCTGTACCAGGATCCATTTTCATACAACAGTAAAAGGAGTCAAATGTGCTGGGAACAGACACTGGCACATACAGTGTCACATACCAAAATTATAGTTTTGCACATAAATGATCCTCTTTTCTACTTTTCTGAGTTATATATAATACAACAAGCATTATTCTTCATGTTTACACCTTACTGTGATAGTTAGAAACAAAAATTAAGTTGAAATCTGGATAAAAAGCCATGTAAACAATATGTGATTGTTTTTTTTCATTTTTTAAAACCTGTTTTGAACAGGTCAGCATTATATTCTTGACAAAGAAGGGGCTCCAACATATAACTGTGTGCTTTGAAGTGTTCTGCATTCACCAAGGATAGCTTAATATTCCTTAAAACCTTACAACCATGCCTTTCTGGAATGCAGATATTGAAAGCGCTCTCTCAGTAAGACTGAGTTATGACCCAGACCTTGGCCGGATTGTGCCGCCTTAGAGATTTGCACCTACTCTATGTGACATCTAATGACAATTCTTCTACATTTTCATTACTAAATAGAATCATGATATGTTAGAATAACTGTCTGGTATTTGGTGCAGTATTTTTTGTGACTTAGCAGATACTATGCACTTTAGGATGGATTTTTCTGCATTTTTGAGACAAATCTTCAAAAATATCAATTTTTTAATCAATAAATACAATAAAATTAATAAAAATCATTTTAAATGTTAATTTAGTTGTCCAGTCTAATCAATAATACATAAAATAGTCACATGCATGTTAATATGCTGTTTTGAGTGTAAGTTGTTCTACATTTTTAAATAGAGATTTTCACTGGAAAAAGGGCCATGAAAATGCACTGTGTCCAAAAAATACTGGTATGCAAAAATGACCCCCATTTCATTAATTTTGATGAAAAATACAAAAGATTTCATCCTTTCATTGGAAATATATTACCCTTTAAGAAAATATTGTTTTAAAGGAGTTTTGAAGCAATAAGTTATGCTTAAAGGGGTGGTTCCACTAAATACCGACCGGAAGTAGAATGTGTGACATGGACTTTTTCTCTTTAGTAACAGTCTGTTGCTATGTTTTGGCATTAAATTTCCTATTTTGAAGATAATCTGAACCTTTTGGTATCAAAAGGAAGCTGAAACTATGTAGAATTAAAAGAAAGCAAAAGTCTTTAACCCCTATGCACAATAATGGACTGATCCACTTGTACAGGAAGTACATATTTCATTGAAAGTTGGCGGTTACCGACTGGCAATTTGGCGGTATGCGCAGTCTATGAAGCTGAACCTTCTTACAAGTTGCAAAAGTTGCCTTATTTCTGGGTCTTTCTGATAGGCAATAAATAGCTCATTTCACCTATATATGGTTATGGGGGTCCATCATAACTTGGTCATGGTGCAATTTGTTTCCATCTTTTCGCGATTCACTATAGAATATAGAACAAACTTATTTAGTGTCGTCTAACCTTTAAGCGACATTTCCGGAAGAATCTTCATCTGTACCTTTGGCTTGAAAATGACTGAAAATGGGTAAATCCTTATAACAATGGTGTTCTATCAATGAATTTTGCCATTTGAAGACATTTCAGAAATAAATTAACTGTTTAGTCTGAATTTAGGGGTTCTGATATGAAAATGTGCCTGAAAAATGAAGAAATGCTCAAAAAAGACTCCAACCATGACCCAACATGTATATTGGGTGTCATTTAGTCTAAAGATAATGAGTTTTGATGATACTTTTCATTATTGTATCTTTATTTTCTGAAAAACATGCATTTTAGTGACCTTAACCTGTACCAGGATCCATTTTCATACAACAGTAAAAGGAGTCAAATGTGCTGGGAACAGACACTGGCACATACAGTGTCACATACCAAAATTATAGTTTTGCACATAAATGATCCTCTTTTCTACTTTTCTGAGTTATATATAATACAACAAGCATTATTCTTCATGTTTACACCTTACTGTGATAGTTAGAAACAAAAATTAAGTTGAAATCTGGATAAAAAGCCATGTAAACAATATGTGATTGTTTTTTTTCATTTTTTAAAACCTGTTTTGAACAGGTCAGCATTATATTCTTGACAAAGAAGGGGCTCCAACATATAACTGTGTGCTTTGAAGTGTTCTGCATTCACCAAGGATAGCTTAATATTCCTTAAAACCTTACAACCATGCCTTTCTGGAATGCAGATATTGAAAGCGCTCTCTCAGTAAGACTGAGTTATGACCCAGACCTTGGCCGGATTGTGCCGCCTTAGAGATTTGCACCTACTCTATGTGACATCTAATGACAATTCTTCTACATTTTCATTACACAATAGAATCATGATATGTTAGAATAACTGTCTGGTACTTGGTGCAGTATTTTTTGTGACTTAGCAGATACTATGCACTTTAGGATGGATTTTTCTGCATTTTTGAGACAAATCTTCAAAATTATCAATTTTTTAATCAATAAATACAATAAAATTAATAAAAATCATTTTAAATGTTAATTTAGTTGTCCAGTCTAATCAATAATACATAAAATAGTCACATGCATGTTAATATGCTGTTTTGAGTGTAAGTTGTTCTACATTTTTAAATAGAGATTTTCACTGGAAAAAGGGCCATGAAAATGCACTGTGTCCAAAAAATACTGGTATGCAAAAATGACCCCCATTTCATTAATTTTGATGAAAAATATAAAAGATTTCATCCTTTCATTGGAAATATATTACCCTTTAAGAAAATATTGTTTTAAAGGAGTTTTGAAGCAATAAGTGATGCTTAAAGCGACATTTCCGGAAGAATCTTCATCTGTACCTTTGGCTTGAAAATGACTGAAAATGGGTAAATCCTTATAACAATGGTGTTTTATCAATGAATTTTGCCATTTGAAGACATTTCAGAAATAAATTAACTGTTTTGTCTGAATTTAGGGGTTCTGATATGAAAATGTGCCTGAAAAATGAAGAAATGCTCAAAAAAGACTCCAACCATGACCCAACATGTATATTGGGTGTCATTTAGTCTAAAGATAATGAGTTTTGATGATACTTTTCATTATTGTATCTTTATTTTCTGAAAAACATGCATTTTAGTGACCTTAACCTGTACCAGGATCCATTTTCATACAACAGTAAAAGGAGTCAAATGTGCTGGGAACAGACACTGGCACATACAGTGTCACATACCAAAATTATAGTTTTGCACATAAATGATCCTCTTTTCTACTTTTCTGAGTTATATATAATACAACAAGCATTATTCTTCATGTTTACACCTTACTGTGATAGTTAGAAACAAAAATTAAGTTGAAATCTGGATAAAAAGCCATGTAAACAATATGTGATTGTTTTTTTTCATTTTTTAAAACCTGTTTTGAACAGGTCAGCATTATATTCTTGACAAATAAGGGGCTCCAACATATAACTGTGTGCTTTGAAGTGTTCTGCATTCACCAAGGATAGCTTAATATTCCTTAAAACCTTACAACCATGCCTTTCTGGAATGCAGATATTGAAAGCGCTCTCTCAGTAAGACTGAGTTATGACCCAGACCTTGGCCGGATTGTGCCGCCTTAGAGATTTGCACCTACTCTATGTGACATCTAATGACAATTCTTCTACATTTTCATTACTAAATAGAATCATGATATGTTAGAATAACTGTCTGGTATTTGGTGCAGTATTTTTTGTGACTTAGCAGATACTATGCACTTTAGGATGGATTTTTCTGCATTTTTGAGACAAATCTTCAAAAATATCAATTTTTTAATCAATAAATACAATAAAATTAATAAAAATCATTTTAAATGTTAATTTAGTTGTCCAGTCTAATCAATAATACATAAAATAGTCACATGCATGTTAATATGCTGTTTTGAGTGTAAGTTGTTCTACATTTTTAAATAGAGATTTTCACTGGAAAAAGGGCCATGAAAATGCACTGTGTCCAAAAAATACTGGTATGCAAAAATGACCCCCATTTCATTAATTTTGATGAAAAATATAAAAGATTTCATCCTTTCATTGGAAATATATTACCCTTTAAGAAAATGTTGTTTTAAATGAGTTTTGAAGCAATAAGTGATGCTTTAAGCGACATTTCCGGAAGAATCTTCATCTGTACCTTTGGCTTGAAAATGACTGAAAATGGGTAAATCCTTATAACAATGGTGTTCTATCAATGAATTTTGCCATTTGAAGACATTTCAGAAATAAATTAACTGTTTAGTCTGAATTTAGGGGTTCTGATATGAAAATGTGCCTGAAAAATGAAGAAATGCTCAAAAAAGACTCCAACCATGACCCAACATGTATATTGGGTGTCATTTAGTCTAAAGATAATGAGTTTTGATGATACTTTTCATTATTGTATCTTTATTTTCTGAAAAACATGCATTTTAGTGACCTTAACCTGTACCAGGATCCATTTTCATACAACAGTAAAAGGAGTCAAATGTGCTGGGAACAGACACTGGCACATACAGTGTCACATACCAAAATTATAGTTTTGCACATAAATGATCCTCTTTTCTACTTTTCTGAGTTATATATAATACAACAAGCATTATTCTTCATGTTTACACCTTACTGTGATAGTTAGAAACAAAAATTAAGTTGAAATCTGGATAAAAAGCCATGTAAACAATATGTGATTGTTTTTTTTCATTTTTTAAAACCTGTTTTGAACAGGTCAGCATTATATTCTTGACAAATAAGGGGCTCCAACATATAACTGTGTGCTTTGAAGTGTTCTGCATTCACCAAGGATAGCTTAATATTCCTTAAAACCTTACAACCATGCCTTTCTGGAATGCAGATATTGAAAGCGCTCTCTCAGTAAGACTGAGTTATGACCCAGACCTTGGCCGGATTGTGCCGCCTTAGAGATTTGCACCTACTCTATGTGACATCTAATGACAATTCTTCTACATTTTCATTACTAAATAGAATCATGATATGTTAGAATAACTGTCTGGTATTTGGTGCAGTATTTTTTGTGACTTAGCAGATACTATGCACTTTAGGATGGATTTTTCTGCATTTTTGAGACAAATCTTCAAAAATATCAATTTTTTAATCAATAAATACAATAAAATTAATAAAAATCATTTTAAATGTTAATTTAGTTGTCCAGTCTAATCAATAATACATAAAATAGTCACATGCATGTTAATATGCTGTTTTGAGTGTAAGTTGTTCTACATTTTTAAATAGAGATTTTCACTGGAAAAAGGGCCATGAAAATGCACTGTGTCCAAAAAATACTGGTATGCAAAAATGACCCCCATTTCATTAATTTTGATGAAAAAAAAAAGATTTCATCCTTTCATTGGAAATATATTACCCTTTAAGAAAATATTGTTTTAAAGGAGTTTTGAAGCAATAAGTGATGCTTTAAGCGACATTTCCGGAAGAATCTTCATCTGTACCTTTGGCTTGAAAATGACTGAAAATGGGTAAATCCTTATAACAATGGTGTTTTATCAATGAATTTTGCCATTTGAAGACATTTCAGAAATAAATTAACTGTTTAGTCTGAATTTAGGGGTTCTGATATGAAAATGTGCCTGAAAAATGAAGAAAAGAAGAAGAAAGAAATGCTCAAAAAAAGACTCCAACCATCACCCAACATGTATATTGGGTGTCATTTAGTCTAGAGATAATGAGTTTTGATGATACTTTTCATTATTGTATCTTTATTTTCTGAAAAACATGCATTTTAGTGACCTTAACCTGTACCAGGATCCATTTTCATACAACAGTAAAAGGAGTCAAATGTGCTGGGAACAGACACTGGCACATACAGTGTCTCATACCAAAATTATAGTTTTGCACATAAATGATCCTCTTTTCTACTTTTCTGAGTTATATATAATACAACAAGCATTATTCTTCATGTTTACACCTTACTGTGATAGTTAGAAACAAAAATTAAGTTGAAATCTGGATAAAAAGCCATGTAAACAATATGTGATTGTTTTTTTTCATTTTTTAAAACCTGTTTTGAACAGGTCAGCATTATATTCTTGACAAATAAGGGGCTCCAACATATAACTGTGTGCTTTGAAGTGTTCTGCATTCACCAAGGATAGCTTAATATTCCTTAAAACCTTACAACCATGCCTTTCTGGAATGCAGATATTGAAAGCGCTCTCTCAGTAAGACTGAGTTATGACCCAGACCTTGGCCGGATTGTGCCGCCTTAGAGATTTGCACCTACTCTATGTGACATCTAATGACAATTCTTCTACATTTTCATTACTAAATAGAATCATGATATGTTAGAATAACTGTCTGGTATTTGGTGCAGTATTTTTTGTGACTTAGCAGATACTATGCACTTTAGGATGGATTTTTCTGCATTTTTGAGACAAATCTTCAAAAATATCAATTTTTTAATCAATAAATACAATAAAATTAATAAAAATCATTTTAAATGTTAATTTAGTTGTCCAGTCTAATCAATAATACATAAAATAGTCACATGCATGTTAATATGCTGTTTTGAGTGTAAGTTGTTCTACATTTTTAAATAGAGATTTTCACTGGAAAAAGGGCCATGAAAATGCACTGTGTCCAAAATATACTGGTATGCAAAAATGACCACCATTTCATTAATTTTGATGAAAAATACAAAAGATTTCATCCTTTCATTGGAAATATATTACCCTTTAAGAAAATATTGTTTTAAAGGAGTTTTGAAGCAATAAGTTATGCTTAAAGGGGTGGTTCCACTAAATACCGACCGGAAGTAGAATGTGTGACATGGACTTTTTCTCTTTAGTAACAGTCTGTTGCTATGTTTTGGCATTAAATTTCCTATTTTGAAGATAATCTGAACCTTTTGGTATCAAAAGGAAGCTGAAACTATGTAGAATTAAAAGAAAGCAAAAGTCTTTAACCCCTATGCACAATAATGGACTGATCCACTTGTACAGGAAGTACATATTTCATTGAAAGTTGGCGGTTACCGACTGGCAATTTGGCGGTATGCGCAGTCTATGAAGCTGAACCTTCTTACAAGTTGCAAAAGTTGCCTTATTTCTGGGTCTTTCTGATAGGCAATAAATAGCTCATTTCACCTATATATGGTTATGGGGGTCCATCATAACTTGGTCATGGTGCAATTTGTTTCCAATCTTTTCGCGATTCACTATAGAATATAGAACAAACTTATTTAGTGTCGTCTAACCTACAAGAGCTAGTAGACATAGTGTACAGATTTTGCCGCGCATGGAAAATAGACATGATTGTAGATACATCCAATACAATAGTGTTCACACAGTGACGCACTGGCCCGCCCATAGGTATACTGTATGGGAACAGATACATCAATCAGGCTGATCACGTGGTCCATCTGGGCATACGACATGATTTTAACTTAAAACTAAACTGTCGTATAGATGAAAGATTGCAAAAGGCTAGAAATTCTTTCTATGCCATGGCCTCCCTAGGTGTTACACCCGATGGAGTTAACCTATTAACATCAGTTGACCTGTATTGTAAAATAGTCAAACCCATCGCACTATACGGAAGCGAGTTGTGGTGCAACTTATTACCATCATGTATCAAAGTAATCAATCGGTTTCAACAGTTCGTATTAAAAGATTCAAGGGTTTTCAGCATGCACTAGATCTGACATGTGCGAAGCAATGGTCGGATTGCATAAGCTTACTTGTGACATAACCATTAGGAAAATTATGTTTCTATATAAAATATTATCATTAAACACTAACAGTACCTGCAAATACATATTTTTGCGAAGATACATTGTATTCATATAAAAAAAATAATCATGTTGTATATGGCTTTATACCGGACATATGTAACCTATTGTGCAAGTACAACCTACACTCATTCATCAACGACGTGTTTATTAATCACGCAAGTATTCCGACAAAATACGAGTGAAAACGTCTTATCAAAAGACTTGTGTATGCAGCAGAAGAACAAGAGTGGTGCCAACGAATCTCGTCCTGTGATGATTTTGCCTTCTTTCGAATTCTTTGTCTGACTGTTCGCCGTGCTGTGATATACGATATTTGTTAATACAGCTGCACGAGATCGACGAGATCAATTGTCGCACAAGCTTGGTGCGAGCCTGTACAGAAAGAAGTGACCTTGTGTGAAAAGTGTCTTAACATCCAACAGAACTGGCTAGTCCACTCAATTAGTGAATGTCCTGCTACAAATCATGCCATATCATTGTTCATAAAGGACACACTGAGAGAATGCGGTGTCTCTTTTGTTAGCCAATTGTTTATATTAGATAATGTTAACTTTTCCCTGCAAGTCTTAGGTGCACCGACTCGTCCTATCTTAGGAGATACAGACAATTATAAGTTCTTATACAGGTCATTTCGCTATATCCGTGCATGTTTGCTTAACTAACGACACATAAAAATATCCAATGTGAAATATGACATCTACTAGGGCAGTGTTAAGCTTATCTCCAAAACAAATGTTTCATTTTATGTTTGTCTAAACTCGGATGTATATGGGCTTTTCATACGACTTCCATTATAATCAAATTATATTATGTGCTACTTGACATACTCATAAGCCTGGTCAATTATCTAATGATGGTCAGAAATATTGCATAACTATGTATTTTGAACTTACCTATATGGATTGTACATAATTATATTTTATGTGTTTCACTTTGTATATTCATGTCATATCTCCAGAAATGGGGGAATAAAAGATTGATTGATTGATTGATAACTGAGCCTTACACATACTAAGTGAACCTTACACACACAGACACACTGAAACTTACACTCACTATCTGAACCATACACACACTAACTAAACCATACACAAATTAACCGAAACTTATAAATAGTAACTGAACCGTACACATACTAACTGAACCTTATACATACTTACTGAACCTTATACATACTAACTGAACCTTACACATACTAACTGAACCTTATAAATACTAACTGAACCTTATACATACTAACTGAACCTAACATATACTAACTGAACCTTAAACATTCTTACTGAACCTTATACATACTAACTGAAACTTACACATACTAACTGAACCTTACACATACTAACTGAACCTTATACATACTAACTGAACCTTACACTTATTTAACTGAACCTTACACATACTTACTGAACCTTATACATACTTACTGAACCTTAAACATACTAACCGAACCTTACACATACTAACTGAACCTTAAACATACTAACTGAACCTTAAACATACTTACTGAACCTTATTCATACTAATTGAACCTTATACATACTTACTGAACCTTATACATACTAACCGAACCTTACACATACTAATTGAACCTTACATATACTAACTGAACCTTACACATACTAACTGAACCGTATACATACTAACTGAACCTTACGTAAGACATACTAACTGAACCTTACACATACTAACTGAACCTTACACATACTTCCTGAACCTTATACATACTTACTGAACCTTATACATACTAACCGAACCTTACACATACTAACTGAACCTTACATATACTAACTGAACCTTATACATACTAATTGAACCTTATACATACTAACTGAACCTTACATATACTAACTGAACCTTACATATACTAATTGAACCTGACACATACTAACTGAACCGTATACATACTAACTGAATAAGTTTAATAGTCTGGCTACTCTATACATGTGAGTTCCAGCAATGTCCAACCTGTGGCGCCTAGGTCTAATCATAGCTTACCATGATGTGCATACAGAAGTAGGATTCACCCTCCTGAGATCAGATTTGTGGTGTTACATGGCAGCTCCCACACACAACTATGACAGCAACAATGTTACTTTAGCAATACCCTTCACTTTAGTTATTTCTGGCTCTATCACTAACAACAGTTACAACAATAAATGTTTGATCAACTGTCTATGACAAGCCTTTCCTATGGGTTTCCATTCCCATTGTCTACTGAAGCTTTTGACAAAGTTTGGATGAATTAAGGCTAACAGTTTTAGAGTAGATGTCATTTACAGAATGTTGATCTATGATGGATGCATGATGCCGGTCATGTGAGGCTGTATGGTGAGTAATCACAATATTTTACTATAAGCATATGCTCAGTTGAGCTAAACAGAAACACAGTCAACATACCTGTTTTAAAGAAGAAGTAGAACTCTCTAACATATCCATGTTCTTTAATTTTTATCCTGCCCTCCTTCTGCAGCTCCTCCAACTGTTGCTCAATTATTGCCAGTTTAACACCCACTAAAATCCTGTATAGGAAGAACATGGAAAATAAATAACACTTAAGTGCAAAATGAATTTCTTCCATTTACTTTTTATGCTTATGTTTTGACCACAGACCCAGTTTTACAAGAAAGTTGACACAATTTATGTTGATAAGTTGTTCCTTCAAGTTTGAAAGCATTATACAAAAGTTAAAAGAAATAGAGTTACCTTAAAACACACACACACATGCACACACTCACACACACACACAAACACACTCACACACACACACAAACACACACACAAAATACATACATTGAAAGATGATTACCAAATTTATTACCACATGTTGCAGTTTCAGACTAGGGGGCCAATGTGTACTTTTACCGACAAAAATCAAACTGCTCCTTCACTTACCTTCCAAGGTCTTCTACTGACACGTTGTTAGGAAAAGCAGATGTAATAATCTGTATGATTTTCAATCTGATAATTTTCATCTCAATCCTCTCTGAAAATAAAAAAAACTATTTTAATATGTTTTGAAAAATAATATTAACATTCTAAGACATGATAATTCAGGTACAACAAGTGAAGAGAATATTTTAACATGTGTAAGCTTCCTGGATAACACAAATATAGATCAGAAGTATCAGGTCTATGCTTTTCCCAGATAAGAAAATGAAAGCTTCATCAATAAGCTCTTCTTCAGCTGTAATGTGCTCCAAATATTGTGCATTCTTTCACACAAGAAACTGGTAAACAGCCGTGGTGTGGAACCAACAAAGTGAATTAAAATAAATACAAGTTCTCGATGTTGGACTGCTTGGTTATGCGTCCCAGGCAGTGGATGCTTATTTCAAGTATAGGATGCATGCTACAGGTGGAAAGCAAGAGAACTTGTTTCAGTTTAAAGCAATCAAATTTTTAATTGTAGAAGAAATATATTGAGCAGTAAATAATAGTTGCATCCCAAGAGAATGTTAACTGCTCAGTAATAGATGATAGATGAAGGTGGTCCCACTTGCCAGATTAACTTCTGTTGAGAAGAACTAACATATTTTACCGCACAGACTGCCATGGCCAAATAAAATGTTACTCATAGACTCACTTTCTCACTAAAACAAAAACACCAGGTAATCACCTAGCAAACTATAAAAGATTGCACAACGTAAAACAGCATAAAACCAAAATCAATAAATAATGTATACACACCCTTGTCAACATATCTTGAGTCACTTGGAATGCTTCGAAGTCAAACATGTAATTAACATAATTTGGACCACCTGATTTTAAGAATATATGCGAGAAGATACACTGTGCCTATAGAGGTGTCTAACATTTTTCTACAGTGCTTTATGTTTTACATGTAACATATTTACAAGAAGGTTTCTACTGGTGTTTGAATAGAGGATTTTATTACTCTCAAGAACCACCCCCAATGACTGCCATTAATAAAAAAGTGATGTGAAGTATCATGTCTACAAGCAATGAACGTTATACAGGATGGACACTAAGTATTTTAATCCTGAATCGCATTTAAAACGGCTGTTTCAATGTTTGTGAAAATTAACAATTTTTCATTGCCCCTGCCTAATGAAGCTTCTGATGAAGTTTGGTTGAATTTAGGCCAGCAGTTTCAGATCAGATGTTGTTTAAGGTTGCCAGTTATGATGAGCTTATTTAATATGAAGATCCCCAAATCCTTTTCTGTTAGATTTAAAGAGTCAAAATATATGATCAAATCAGTTTTACTAGGAGGTAAAAACATACTTGTAAATATATCGTTCATGAATTTATATGATTAGGTGCTTTATTTACCTTATGTCTCAGATCTAACAAAGAATCAACAAGAGGGCCACGATGGTCATTTATCGCTCACCTGACTACTGTAATTATGAATTAAAATAGTTTATGTGCGGCATCTATGTTTTTATTAGCAAATGCAACACTGCTCCTTTTTATTGATGCAAACATCATTCTTTGAAGAAAATGAAATACCTTGTTATGTTGCTGCCTTATGCTACATGAATAAATTGTTTTGGGCAGATTAGTTTTACATACGACCATGTGTCAAACTTTGATACACATGCTGAATCGTCAATCATATACCATAGCAATGGCCAATAACTTATTATGCTGTATCATTAAAATATAGGATGGATAAACCATTAACAAATTGTAAGAGATAACATCCACTACGTAGTTAAGGTCCCTTTACAAATGATGTTTTACAAAGATGGCTTTGTTCATGTTTGTTGAGTTTATCATCCCACCAACAGTATTTAAATTATCTGGAGACGGTATCCACTTGAAGCATATATAGTGCAGCCTTCACTGTGTATAACATGCCCTGACACATGGCATTATACCACACCCAGTCACATTTTCCTGACATAGAACCAACCAGTCGTGGAACTATCCTTATATTTGCTTGAGCATTAGCAAAGGAACTATACCACTACCATTTTAACGACTTTGGTATGTCGTGGTCAGGGATCGAACCCCAAGCCTCAATGTTTTTCTCACTTGAGTAAGAATACAAAATCACATGGCTATCAAGTAACCAAAAAATAGATGGATGGCAATTTCAATACTTAGTATTCAAGCAATCACTTGTTGAGGGCGTACCATGCCCAAATATAATAACACAATGATTTCTTTGATCAGTCACTTATATCAAGTGAATTGAACAGTTTCGATTTGATCTCGGTTTTTGGTCTGCCAAGAAGTTTAACATTTTATATAAATATGTGGAGAATGGCCATGTCCATGGAGGGCATTGTGTTTTCAATGAACACATTTTGAAAGAGGGCCACCCAAGGAGCATGCATACCAAGTATCAAGGCATTAGCTTATTTAAGTATTTTTCAACAAGAAAGTTTTACTACTGAGAATTGTACGAAACAGAAAGTACTTTGAGAATTTTCTGAATATTTTTGTTGTGTATGTCAATTTTTGATATGTTTAATTGCAACTGATTTGTATTTGTGAATTAAGAAAAATGACAACATAGAAAATAGATCAATAGATACAGTATTCATTGGTTTGTAAGCAAATGAAGTTATATTGATATTAACCTAGTATTTTAACCAGCTATAAAAAGAATGATATTTTAGACAATATTCATTTAACAAGAGGATCATCAATGGCCCCATATCGTTCACCTGAGTGCAGTAGACATTTTCTGATAGTGAGCAAGGAATATCAGCAATGTTTAAATAGTCTAGAATAATTGTTAAATATGTACACAAACAACATTTGCTGGCCATGCTTTTTGACATATTAAAATTCTGTTAACAATCTTAAAAGAGGGAAAAGGAAACTGTATACCAAATATCAAGTCTCCAACTTTTGTAGTTTCTGACAAGAAGATTTTTGGAGTTTTCCTATATATCTATATATGGCCATGCATATGGCAGCCATGTTTTTGTACAGACCAAAATTCTTGAACAATCTTGATATAGGGCCACCCTAGGAACATGTGTACAAAGTATCAAGGCTCTAGCTCTTCTTGTAGGTTCTGACAAGAAGATTTTCAGTTTTCGTTTATAGCCATTCAGGGAAAATGAACACACCCCAGGCAGCCAGGTTTTTTCACAAATCAATACAAGGCCACCTAATGAATATGTGTATCAAGCATCATGGCTCTAGCTCTTGTAGTTTCTTACAAGAAGACTTTTTTAAATGTTTCTTATTTAGCCATATTTGGAAAATGGCCATGTCCCTGTGGGCATGTCTTTTGACAAATCAAAATTTCTTTCAACAATCTCAATATAATATAAAGCCACCAAAGAACTAAATACAAAGGCTCTAGCTCTTGCAGTTTCTGACAAGAAGATTTTCAAAGTTTTCCTATAAAGCTACATATGAAAAATGGCTACAACCATGACAGCTATGTTATTTGATTGATCGAAGATCTTTAACCATTCATGTAAGAAGACCAACCAAGGAATAAATATTCTCAATACCAAGGCTCTAGCTCTTTCAGTTTCTTGCAAGATGATTTTTTAAGTTTTCCCATGTAACTATATACGGCAAATACCAATGTCCCTGGTGGCCATGTTTTTTGACAGACTAAAATTATTTTGAACAACTTTTCGTTCTCCCCGCCTGCTGGATGATGTTGACTGAATTTGGGCCTATCAGAGAGGTCATATAAAGAATTTTGAAGGAAGCATAATGCATCACACCGGCCAATCACTATACTTCACCCTGAACTTTGCTCAAATGAGCTAAAAATCTTTCAATGAGAAAACAAAAAGCAAAGGAATATTTAGTAAAAATATGCAAGGCTACAATCATATTGTATTTCCAAATAAAAAACAAAGCCTTTTGTTTAAAGTAAAGATTAACCTAAATAATGTAGTCTAATAGAAACATTATGGCCATTGTTACCTTAGAGATATTACCAGTGTTTCTACTATTCAAAAATAAAATGTTAATATATTTTGCAATAATATACATTCCTATTCCTTATGTTATAGGCATTTCTTTTTTTTAAAAAGACAAATCAAGCAACAAGTCAGGTACCAGGTAGTGATTTGAAAGTGCAGTGGGACAATTTACATTGTAGGCAGTGTGTGTAAATAAGAATTGCCAGAAATCTTATACTGAGCCTCAAGCATAGACGTGTACATTTCTATCAACCACTATTAGATTAACCAGTAGAAATGAGGTGATGATGTGAAGATTATAAAGTTTTCAGTGCTTGGCCATGTTGGATTTACTTCTGAATAAACACAACAGAAACTTGTGTTACTGAGTCAACTTACTTCTAGACACATAATAACATACATATCTAGTTGTTAGGATTAGTGACAAGAATAAATAAGGATAGCAACAAAAACATAACTTACTATGGCGTATATATGCAAGAATGATGGCAATAACACCCAGCACACACACAATAATCTCTACCACCAGAAGTACAATGTTGATACAGCATTCTTTTTTTGTCATTTCTTCACAATCTTCCACTGAAAAAAAAAAAATTAAAATTACTAATAGGAAGATATAAATTAAATGTTTGCAAAATCAAAATGTCTTACAACATCAAAATGAGTTTGCATTTTTATTTTTCTAAATTATTTAAATAACAATTACCATTAGGTGACTTTTATTTTTCTAAATTATTTAAATAACAATTACCATTAGGTGACAACTCTCTCAAAAGTTTGCTGTAATACTCTAATTTCTTATTATCTTTAAGATGCCATATGTTTTCTTTTTATTTGGAAAATGACATATTATTGGACAATGACATATTATTGGACAATGACATATTATTTGGAAACTGACGTATTTTTGGAAAATGACATATTATGGTAACAAATTCAGATTCTATTAAACATACAATTCAGATGTTCATTACACGAAGCAATGTTGGTGCAACATCATTTTACATTGTACTGTCAATATCTCAACATGTTAATGCTTACCAGTTGCCTGCAGCACTATAAACCAGGCAGATATTGTAATGAAGAGAACTGCAGCAATGATCAGGATCACCAGCACATCTGAAAAATAGTGTAAAACCTTTCATAAATGTGCAATTTATACACATAAATTATGCAACATATAGTGAAACTTCATTATCATGGCCTCGAACAAGATTTCTTGTATATGGATTTCTTGTATATGCGGATGCAAATTTGCGGTTGTGACTTTTAACTCTATATCTGTTATGTTATTTTCTGTGGATATGTCGATGCTGATACATTATTTTTTATTATGCAATCTTACTTTCTGGCGGCAAAGTAAATATTTCAATTAAATAACAATTTGTTGGTCAATAAGCCTCATTGGGACCTAGCATTCACAAAAGTGTGAAAAATTAATAAAGGTAACCGCGCGTCGTAAGAGCTTTGATGGGAGATGCACCTTGCGTGAGGTGTGAAAGGCCAATTAAGGCAGCTTCTTGCTGTATTTATAACATTAGGGTAACTGTCAACAAACAAACGATACATGTATGTTTTGTGCCCGCATTCTTGAGTGAATATTTATATAAAGTACTGAAAACAACGAATCTATTAAAGTAATGTCATAAATATTTTTTGGCTAGTTTTATACCAAAAACACACACTCACTGCCACTTGCTGCTGCTAATCAATACTTTAATAGTAAGGGCACCTTAATATGCTGTCTCCTCAGCACTTTAAAATCTAACCAATATGTGTCTAATGTGTCCAATATATAACTGCTCTGTGCCCTGGTCAGAGACAACACTGTCTTCATCCTCTTACAGAAGTGGTATAGGAAGAGGAATATAAAGCTATGTTTTTGGCACTGGCTCTTTTTTTCTTTTTCTTTCTTTTCTTACTTTTGTTTTCTTTGCAGACTATTGACAGTTTTCAGTGTTCTTCTCTTTTAGCAAATTTCAGTGAGAAAGGGTGGGATAAACTTCCACTTGGGCTTCTTTTCCAGAGCTTTGGTGACATCTCTTTCTGTTTGGCTTGGAATGCTCTTATTAGATTTCCCCCATTAGAATTCATCTTTGTCTTCTCATTAGGAAACAAGATTCAACAAATTCTTTGTTTAAAAATCTGACTAACTAGTATTGAAGTTAATTTTATTATTAGAGGCATGCATCCACTTCCGTAGTGTTGATTCTTCCAAAGGCAGGCTGTGACTTCATACTACATTCTGAATATGACCTTAACATGTCAAAATTTGAAAAAAACTGAGAAACAGTTTTAGGGTAAATTTTAGAATAAGAAATGGATAGGTAGCTGAAACTGGCTTAAATTCTGTGATTTTAAATATAAATTTTATAAATGGCTAACTCGCCAGTACCCAGACATTTTTGGAATGCTCGTCCAAATGCAAAAAACTGACAATTCCGTTTTTGATTTGACCATGGAAACAGTAAAAAAATGGTGATACATATGTAAATAAGGACTTTTTGTTTAACTACTGAACCAGCAATAAGGCTGTAGCAGCAAGGACAATACTAGTGTCAATATTTTGCCATCAATCAAGTAATGTTTTCCATATCAAATTACCAGTAGCATTGTTATCCTCCTGTATCACCTTCATCTTTTTGTACTCCATGTATGCCCAGATCAGGATGTAGCAGCAATATATGATTACCGCTGTGATGACCAGTATCGCCAGGACAAATAAGGCGCAGATTGCTGTTACTATACTACAAGGGTTACTGCAGTCTTCAGGTTCTGAAATGCAAATGACACCAGTCTTTTTATTAGTTTTAACAATTCAACTTAATCTAGATGAGCCAAAGCAGTTTTTTCTGTATACCAGTTTTTTAAGAACAAGCTCTTTTAATGAATGAATCTTTAAACTTTTATCTTCTTTACTTATTGTATTGTCTGATAATATTAAATGTGAAAACAAGGTTTACTTAAAAGCATTTATTGTAGTATTTAGCAATCACTGCTTTTCAAAGACATTCCTCATGTATTACAATTTAGAACAATTCTAGCTATTTGAAATATCTGAAATTAAAGTATGCACCTAAGATTTTAGACTATTACACACAGGGTAAAGTCAGACTTTTTTTGTTGTTGAAAGGGTTGAAAAGGCATCATTACTATAGTAATTAAAATGTATTGATTTACTTTTATAGTTGAAGGATGTTTGTTTATATTTTTATTTTAATGTCCCTTCTTTCAGATTTACATCTGACAGACTTTACAGCAGATAAAGGTCACAATGATTGAACAGTTAATGATTGGTTGTGCCCTTACAGCAGATAAAGGTCACAATGATTGAACAGTTAATGGTTGGTTGTGCCCTTACAGCAGATAAAGGTCATAATGATTGAACAGTTAATGGTTGGTTGTGCCCTTACAGCAGATAAAGGTCATAATGATTGAACAGTTAATGGTTGGTTGTGCCCTTACATCAGATAAAGGTCACAATGATTGAACAGTTAATGGTTGGTTGTGCCCTTACAGCAGATAAAAGTCATAATGATTGAACAGTTAATGGTTGGTTGTGCCCTTACAGCAGA
The DNA here is from genome assembly GCA_007844125.1 of Sinonovacula constricta. Taxonomy (NCBI): domain Eukaryota; kingdom Metazoa; phylum Mollusca; class Bivalvia; order Cardiida; family Solecurtidae; genus Sinonovacula; species Sinonovacula constricta. The sequence goes on from CM017573.1 coordinate 8,176,795, forward strand.
TAAAAGTCACAATGATTGAACAGTTGATGATTGGTTGTGCCTTTACAGCAGATAAAAGTCACAATGATTGAACAGTTAATGGTTGGTTGTGCCCTTACAGCAGATAAAGGTCACAATGATTGAACAGTTAATGGTTGGTTGTGCCCTTACAGCAGATAAAGGTCACAATGATTGAACAGTTAATGGTTGGTTGTGCCCTTACAGCAGATAAAGGTCACAATGATTGAACAGTTAATGGTTGGTTGTGCCCTTACAGCAGATAAAGGTCACAATGATTGAACAGTTAATGGTTGGTTGTGCCCTTACAGCAGATAAAGGTCATAATGATTGAACAGTTTATGGTTGGTTGTGCCCTTACCTCAGATAAAGATCATAATGATTGAACAGTTAATGGTTGGTTGTGCCCTTACAGCAGATAAAGGTCATAATGATTGAACAGTTAATGGTTGGTTGTGCCCTTACAGCAGATAAAGGTCATAATGATTGAACAGTTAATGGTTGGTTGTGCCCTTACAAGCATAAAGGTCATAATGATTGAACAGTTGATGGTTGGTTGTGCCCTACAGCAGATAAAAGTCACAATGATTGAACAGTTGATGGTTGGTTGTGCCCTTACAGCAGATAAAAGTCACATGATTGAACAGTGATGGGTTGGTTGTGCCCTTACAGCAGATAAAGGTCACAATGATTGAACAGTTAATGGTTGGTTCGTGCCCTTACCAGCAGATAAAGGTCATAATGATTGAACAGTTAATGGTTGGTTGTGCCCTACAGCAGATAAAGGTCATAATGATTGAACAGTTAATGGTTGGTTGTGCCCTTACAGCAGATAAAGGTCATAATGATTGAACAGTTAATGGTTGGTTGTGCCCTTACAGCAGATAAAGGTCATAAGATTGAGCAGTTTAATGGTTGGGTTGTGCCCTTACAGCAGATAAAGGTCATAATGATTGAACCAGTTGATGATTGGTTGTGCCCTTACAGCAGATAAGAGGTCATAATGATTCAGAATCACCTTGAAAATTACTGCTAGTAAAGAAAAGTTTAATAACAATGATATGTGTTTTATCATTAGCATGTACAAATTGTAACATGACATACATGTACATATTATATGCCACTTTGCTTACGTATAAAATGAAGACTTTGACTGAAATTTAAATTGTTAAAAAGATGTTGATCTCACCAATATCATCCAGTTAACAAGAAAAACCCTGAGTATCAGATATACAAGTGTAGGCTAACACAGAATAACTCAATAAAAAGAGCCTAAAAAATAAATATTATTATGTAGCAACATGAAATACCATTCTTATGTGCATAAAAGACAACTTGACCAGGTCAGAAGCCAGACAGCATGGCATAGGTAAACTGTTGTTTTTAATTGGTTTATTCTTTTTGTGCAGTAGAGATCTAGATAAAAAAATAAATGAGAAACATCAGTATATTATAATATATGTAGTGAAGAAGATATGTTCAAGACTGAATAATTGTCTTCCCTTTTTTGAAAATATTGCGGCACTGTGAGTTTTGGGGAATGTAATAACTTTTGGAATTTCTTACTCTTTTAAATCTGTAAGAATGATTCAAAACCAAATGCCGATTATACTATAAAGCACTGAATTATTATGCTTATGCTTGTTTTTATCAGTCTTCTGATGGTACCACCATGTATTACAATAGTTAAAATGTAAAATGCATCAATGTTACAGTAATCTTTCTGAAACAAGCAAACCTAGAACTAACGCTGAATGCGATTCATACCACCACCAATGTCCTTGACAAAGCTGGTACTAGGGTAAGATCGGTTCTGCACATTGCCCAGTTGGGGTGAACATTTGAGTCAAGTTTGAAGAAAATCCTTCCATTAGTATAGAATTTATAGAGCGGACCTGACATATTGTCTAGTATTGATTGAAAGTAAATTAAAAGACTTAAAAAGGTGTATAACTTTGTCAAAATGCAATACAGAGTTATGAAACTTGACCTGCACATCTTACTTGTAATACATCATATATCTTTTAAGTTTCAAGCAAATACCTGTGCTAATTTCAGAAATATTCAAGTACATGTTAAAATTTAAGAACATTTTCTAAGTCAATTTTGACCTTCAAGCGTGACCTTGACCTTAAGCCGGCACAAAGGTAACATGGGTTCTGCACATAGCCTTGTTGAGTTGAACATTTCTTTAAAGTTTGAAGAAAATTCTTCCATTAGTATAGGATTTATAGAGTGGACACGA
>CM017573.1:8179136-8361636 GCA_007844125.1 Sinonovacula constricta
ACAGATCAGTTTATTCATGTCAAACATTAATGTCGGCAAAGTGAACCATAACGTCACAATCATCATTACAAACATGTATTTCCTATCTGAGTCATGCTGCACAGTTATCTATTTTTAAACCAAGAAAACCATGTGACCACTAATGTTTTAGTTCATCCATGTCATGGATCAATGTCTATTTTAAACAGGAGTCCCAATCCTTCTTATTAACTGATATTATCACATATATATAAGAAGTAGGCAAACTGTAGGATATAACCTTCAAAACAAATTTCGATCCTTCTAATACCTATGTAAAAACCATTTTTACATGATCTTCAATACTTCAAGACTCTTGTTGTAGAGTTTAATAAAAAAAAAATAAAGAAACTCCACACCGTCTGTCTTTTGCATTTTTTTGATGGATTTATAAAGTTAGTTTTCTTAAACTAAACTGAATTTCTTATTAAAATATCAATTTGTTTTAATTGTCATTATGTAAAAATGCTTACCTTCAAAAGATTTTGATATCCTCTAGATGAATTTTGTCTAGCTGAAGGTGACACAACTCTAATTGCACTCATTTTTCTAGAGTTATTGCCCTTTATTATATTGGCTATTTTTAAGCACCTGCAACTTGTAATGGGCTGCGTGAACTTTTACATGCTATAGCTGTAGTGGCATATATATTGCTTCCATTGATAAAACGGACGTTTCTCCGAACGTTCACCGACACAGCCAGAAAGCCTTGTGAATGCTGCTTTACTCGCAATAAACATAAAGCACCATTCATTTGACTATTTGTTTCAGTCAGTATTGAATATTCCTTCTTGTCCCATTGTTCATTAAATAACAATACAGGAGATCAAGTGGGAACGGTCTTCACAATGGGGTTTTTTGGAAACTCGATATATTCATATTTATATGAATGTCAGTCCTCAACTTCAAACATTTAATATTGATTTTCAAGCTTTTACATATTGGTTAAAGGAAATAAATGACATTAGCAGGTCTTTCTATTATATAAATCAATAAATCAATGAATAAAATGTAAACAAAATTTTGACGTAGTTATCGATCGACTTAAACTTTTGTGTCCCAATCAAAAATAGGTAAGTGGCTTTACTGTGTATTTTTGATAATAATTCATAATACAATAATTTTGTATTTTTTTTTTCAATTATTTAAAAAAAATGAATCTATCATAGGACTGGATGATATACAGTATAAAAAATAAAATTAAAGAAAGTCAACAGATTGAATTGAGTATTTTAACACAGTTTGTTTTTATTTGTTCTTCAGATATATAGCAGCGACCAATTATGACCATTATAGTGATGTCAAGCTGTTTATGTGGAGAAAGATCCAGAAAAATGTCTGGGTAGAACCACCGGCGCACCTCAAGTCAGCTGGAAGACCTTTCCACATTACCTTTCCTGCGCCCCGAACGGGACTCGAACCCACGTGGTGAGAGAGTATGTATTCTGACGAATTACAAATTTGTGACACTACCACTACATCACGGCCACCCAGGAGATTCTACCCGAACGTAATAAAATGGAAACGAGTCAATTAAATAGTTAATTAACAAGTTAATTAATTAACGGTGCCACTAATAGAAAATTAGTTTATGTGTTACCACACAAATAAGCCTATCAAGTTAATAAAAATTGTCAATTATAGACAATTATTTTATGTACAACACAACACAACAAACAAAAAGAATTAATATTAAGAATATATTAAGCAAATATTTATCAATTTAAGATAATATGAATCAATTAGTCAATTTAAGATAATGTGAATCAATTAGTCAATTTAAGATAAAGTGAATAAATAAGTTAATTTAAGATAATGTGAATCAATTAGTCAATTTAAGATAAAGTGAATAAATAAGTTAATTTAAGATAATGTGAATAAATTAGTTTATTTAAGATAATGTGAATCAATTAGTCAATTTAAGATAACAGAACAGAACAGAACAAATCTTTATTAATCAACCCAGGTATGGTAAACCATACAACATGGGGTCAAGTATAAATGTTAATGTACAAATATAAATATTCCGATCAGTGGAAAGACTAAAGAGGGGGAAGCAATGTAAATAATGTGAATAAATTAGTCAACTATATGATGTGAATAAATTAGTCAATATAAGATAATGTGAATAAATCAGTCAATTTAAGATAATGTGAATTTTTTTTCAATTTAAGATAATGTGAATAAGTCTACTTATCAATTTAAGGTTATGTAAATCAATTTGTCAATTTAAGATAATGTAAATCAATTAGTCAATTTAAGGTAATGTAAATCAATTAGTCAATTTAAGATAATGTAAATCAATTAGTCAATTTAAGATAATGTGAATAAGTTAAGTAAGTAATTGATTTAAGATAATGTAAATCAATTAGTCAGTTTAAGATACGTGAATAAATTCAGATAAAGTAATATATGTTGTTTGATGGCAGGACGAAATTACATCAACATTAAGTGACAGGTATACATGGTTGTGTACCTTCATGCCATTTCAATTCAGTTTTAATATTTACAACATTATATCATTTATTATCATTGAAATAAAAAATTCTTTTTTTTTCTTGAAACATATGCTTAAATGGAACTAATACTTTTTTTAATAACTAAAATATGTTAGTTATTCATAACAAGACAGAGATTTCCTTCAGTGTACAACAATTCCATATCTATGGGAGATAACTCAAGGTAATATTTTTAACCACGACTTCCTGATTTTTTCATTTTTTTAAAATTTTTCTCCATCTAGTTGTTGAGACAGAAGATACTCTGTGGATTAAAGTCTCTTGTCAATGCAAGTTACAGATTTTATTTTTCAGGCTGTCAACCAGGTCTTCTCCTAAATATAGGAGGAATATGGGAATATTTTCGCAACAAATATAGGAGCTTTTGGATGTTTGGTTTTGAGGCAAAATACAGGAGTTTGGAGTCTCCAGCTTAAAATAGTTTCATTTACTGGCACTTATACTAAAAACTCTTAACTGTACACTTACTGTTTCTACAATAATCAATGTCTAAAATGTTTAACGTTAAAATGAAGGAAACCATTATCTTCGGACAACAGCATCACGATCAAGGCAGAAGGTCGCTGCAAAGCACATCACCATCACTATCATCAGAATGGTCACCTAAAAAACCTGTGTCCTATTGCACTGCCTTGCTAGGTGACCATACAGATTATGAAGAGGAGCACAGCAGCATTGGTTGAAGGATTGTGATGCTGTTGCAGGCATTGAAATTATTTTACCTGTCAAAAAACAGAAGCCAAAAGCAGTATAAAAGAAGTATTTACTATCTTAATTTATTGGCAAAAAATTTACTAAAATATAGGAATATTTTTTTAAAATATAGGAAAATATTTTTTTTTCAGAATATAAGATTTTGATCCAAAATATAGGAGAAATAAGGGATACAGGAATCAGCTGACAGCCTGTTTATGTTTTTGAGATTCATTGCAGCAAAACAATTATGTTCAGGTCTCTTGTCTGACTATTATATTACTGAACTAGGAGAAAGATTCGCCCCCTAGACAAATGTCTGGGTAGAACCACTGGCACACCTTGTTAACACCTGGAAGAACTCCCAACAAGATTACAACTTGATGGAGATTTGAACCCATGTGGCGATGCAGAACCTTGTTGGTTTTAAATGGTTGATGAAAACACCAGAAAAAAAAATCACATGTCAGATTTCTCCCCTGAACTGGGGCTTGAATCCACATTGTAATGTAAATGTTAATATTGGTTAAAGTTTTTAATGATAAACACTAGAAAAAGAAGTCAACATGCAAAGTTAATGAACTGGTGGGGGCTTTGTTTAATGGTTGATATTAACACCAGAAAAGTCAACTTGTAAAGTAGAATGGGATGGGATGGGATTTTGTTGCTGATACTGTCCAGCGACATTTCTATCATTATAGCACAGGGGCACTTATGAGGTGCCCAGGGACTGAACCCTGCCAGTCCATTATACTATACAGGTGTAATGCTGTCCCCTTAGCCCCGAGCATTAGGAGGGAAGCCACTACTACCAACTTTAGTATTTGCTTTGACCCAGCAAGGGTTTGAACCCGCAACCTCCCGATCCGCAAGCTGACGCTCTACCACTTGAGCTATTGTGGGCGGTGTAAAGTAGGTGAATGTGTTTAAAATTGGTTATATTATTAGTGGAAACAATAAACAAGTTAATTAAGTAAATTAAACAGTTTATTTCCGTCAATGCGGAGGTAAATCATAGCTCAATTAACAAGTAACATTAAGACAGTGTACAAGTAATGCAAAATAAAGTTCAAAACAGCAATAATAAAAGGCATTTAAACAAAAAAAACAACTAAATAACATTACAAAAGTTAACATTACAAACACATAGTCAACATGAACATAGAAACAAGATAACATCCTTTGGTGAAAATTAGGCTATAAATGTGGTCTCCAGAGTGTTCACAAGTATTTCCTAAAACTTGACCTTTTGTCCTTGTTTTTGACCCCATGAGACCCAATAATGAACTCAACCAAGATTTCATGCAGACAAACATTTTGACCAAGTTTGATGAAGATAAGATAAAAGCTGTGGCTTTTAACATGTTCACAAGCTAAATTGTTGACGACGGACGAAGGGGTATCAGAAAAGCTCACCTTGAACGCTTTATTCTAAAAAGGCATTTTGCCAAAAATATATCTAAAAAAACATTACAAAACAAAACGTACACGTAAGCATAAACACATAGTCAACATGGAAACAAGATTGCATTATATATGGTCTTTCAGCCATACAATCTAAATTCTGAAAACAATAATCTACCAATGACAAGTGAGAATTTACAAATACATGTTTCTAAATCAAAATCATATTATATGGATTTTTGCCCATATCATATAAATAATAAATATATGGTCTGACTAACCAGTAAAGGCATGCTTAAATGTGGTATTCGACAGTTTGCGGATATCAAATACATGTAACAATATACTGCTTTGGAGAATTTTGGCATATTTTTTGTATAACTTTATATTTTAGTCTTAATAAATAAGTTTTGAACACTAAATGAATTGTTAGAACTTATCGCGAAAAGATAATCACTCTAAATGTGCATTGTTTCTAACTTTATAAAAAATAAAACTCGGTAGTAGTCTCTGCTAAAAATAGATATCGACGTCAAAGCGGTTTACCCGGTTGACTAAATAATGTGATCCCAAAAGTAAGTGGTCACGTGGTTGTCTAAGTTAAAAATAGCTATCTCTGCAGCTTGGCTCGGATAGGAATTACCTGTTTGTAATGACGAGTGGTGATTTATGCTTGACTGTTCACACAAATCTAGGACATCAATGAACAGCATTTAGCATGAACTTTTCAAGTTACAATGACCTATTTAGTTTTTAAGAAAAGAAATTTTGGTCCAAACTGTCGGCTACCACCTTTAAAGGTTTGTTTACATGCTACAAATAGTCAAATTTAGAACAAAAATATATTATATTACATTGGCCTTACACCAATGAAATCTAAACAAGGTATGGTAAACTTACATAGTAGACATAGCCATTTTAAAAATTACAACAAACAGCACTTACTGATGGCATAATATTAAAAAAAAACAACAGATTTTTCTTTACACTTTTCACCAGGAACTTAATAGTCATGTGTTTTATACAATGCTTTTTTAATGGAGTACATTGGTTAAAATGGAAATTGTCTTCCTTGTTAGATACTATCCGAGGTATTCCAAACAGTAGGCAAATCCTTTAAGTTGGGAATTCTTGGACTTTATCGCCTGCTCTTTTGTAGATATTGATATTGCAATTACAAACAGGGAAATTTCTTACTTTTGCATAAATATAAGCTTAAAATCCATTTACATACATACATAGATTTGTCGTTAAAAAAAATAAAAAATGGAAGCATTTGATGATGGTTTAACTGGGTATCACAAGAAAAGTCAACATATATGTTAAAAGAGCACAAGCATAAAAACTGAGTCAAACAAATGAAAGGACCTACTTGCAGTGAGATATTATTCAGGGGAGACTACTCATTAATGTCTTATTGCACATTGTATGGTTCTTATTGAACTCCTACACACAAGAACTCTTTTAACCAAACAGCCCACTAAGCCCTTTGCAGATAGGCTGTTAGTAGGTGGTGAATGTTAACTATAGCTTGACTCAAAGTTCATGGTTAGCTACTTTGGGGACGGTATTCATCCAAACTCTTAAAAACATAAAAGCATCCACGTAAACGATTAATGGCTGAATTAGTTTCTGTTTGCTCTTGATACTTAAATTTTATATTATTTTTACTAATATAATGGTCATTTTATATGTTCTAGGATCTTTAACGATAAAAAGGAATTGAAGTTATATTTTCTTCTATAACTGGGACGATAAAACATCAGTAAACTTTTGAAACGCAATTTAAAACAACTTTATCCTAATCTTTATTTAATAAACCATTGTGCTCAATCAATTTATTTTAATTGATTTTTTTTAAGTGATTACACATATGTACATGTATGTGAGAATTAGGCAACTTTTCACATATGGCTTTAAGTGTTATGTAGCTAATATAAGTAACAATTAGGAAACATTGGTGAAATGAGCATGATTGTATACAAAAGCAGATATATTGGTGAAAAGTAAATTGTCTCCCTTGTTAGTTAATATCCGAGGTATTCCAAACAGAAGATAGGTCCTACCAGTTGGAATTCTTGGACTTTATCGTCTGTTCTATAAATATTTAGTTTGGAAATGCTTGGATTTTATGGCCTGTTTTTTTTTTTAAGATGGTGCAAACGGAAAAAAATCTTACTTTTGCAAATTTCAATCGACTGATATACTTATAAAGATGGTTTTAAACAACAAAATAGATGTTTTTGTAGGAAATTAAAACTGGGTATCACAAAAAATGAATAAAAGTCAACATACACACCAAAGACTACAAGCATAAATAACACGAAATCCAAATAAAAGGACCTCCTTGCATGAAGAGATTATCCAAGGGACACCATCCAATGTCTTTTATTGAAACAAGAAAATATTGTTTCTCTCCCCTGGTAATTATGTACGATTATAGCATATAAGTATTTGTGCAATGCTGTGTGTTTATTATATTTTTACGCATGTGGTTATATAAACATTTACATAAATAAAATAAATCTAATGACAATAGCAATGAAAAAATAAAAAAAAATAGTATTTATAAAAGATGCCATTGAATAAAACTTTGCAATTTTTTGTAATCTTAGAAAGAATTTTAAAACGTAAAATGTTTGTTTATTGGGTTTATTATCTCTCCAACAGTATTTCAGTTATCTGGAGATGGTGTCAACTTGAAGCAGATATAGTGCTGCCTTCACTGTGTATAGCATGCCTTTAACACCTGGCATACTACACCCAGTCACACCATCCTGACACCGGGCCAACCAGATGTGGAACTACCCTTATATTTGCTTGAGCATTAGCAAGAGCTATACAACTAACATTTTCAACGACTTTGGTATGTTGTGGCCTGGGATCGAACCCAGGGCCTCTCGTACCTGGAGCTGATGCTCTACCGATTGTGCAAGCAGTTCCAGTAAAAAAAGCAAAATGTTTGGTGTGGTTAGAAATAGATCGCAAGCAGGAAAATGTTACATCGTGCTCAAATACTCAAAGAATAACATATTTGTATAAAAATAAGCTCTGAATACATTTAAAAGGCAACTACAAGGATTTGCCGGCATTTTTGCCAAAACTGTACAGTGACATTTCTATCATTATATAGCACAGGGGCACTTATGAGAAGCCCAGGGACTGAACTTGGCCAGTCCATTATACTGACACCGAAGAGTCAGGCGTAATGTTGTCCCCTTAGCCCCAAGCCTTAGGAGGGAAGCCACTACTACCAAGTTTAAAGTCTTTGGTATGACCCGGCCGAGGTTTAAACCCGCGACCTCCTGATCCACAAGCCGACACTTGAGCTACTGTGTCTGATGGGCAGCAATTAAGGGGCTGTGATTGTCATCTAAGAGAGCAGGGTCAGATGTGTTCCAAGTGACTGCACAAGAATTTATATAGGAAGAATGCTGGGAATTGTGATGTTATTACCGGTAAATTGTGAAGTTATGTCATATGACTGTACTAAAATAGCACTTTAAATAATCTCATTTATTGTTTGCAATTTTATTACATCAATTTTGTGGAAAATTGTACTAACAATACAAAAAGGCTTTTAGTATTAATTGTATTTGAAATATTTACAAACTTAAAAAATAAAATTCTTCACCTGGAGTGTAACATTTTACCAAAGTAAGACCACTTTTCTGTGTCTTTATCTTCATTATCTCAAGAACATTCATATAAAATCCGTAACGCTTGTCGTTTCAAGAACTTCCTTTTTGATCATTTTCTTACCACTGGACATTTTTTTTAAATATGTGAACATACAACTGTTGCAAAAAATTGCTTCCAATGATGACGTTAAGGTTTTAAATTACAGGCCAGATACAGTGCCGAACTTGATTGGATTAAAAAACTTCAGACTCCATTTCCACTTGGTCTTAATGACAGTTTTCATCAGGAGGGAAAATAATCTAAAAATCCGAACATTGACATCTTTAGTATGCTATCTTGCAAACGCCGATCTCAAGTTATTAGAAAAAAACATTATCTTTAATGCAGAATTATGAAAAATATTTCAAGATCTGGAGACACTTTATATTCGATCTCGTTTTCATGCCTTACTTTGTACAGTTACAAATCAACCGATACCTTCAAAATCACTACTTATTTTGGACAATGAGGCAGATAAAATATATTTACATACTCATTCTTTATATAATGTGGCTTCCATCATTCAAAAGTATACTACCCATGCTTTAAGACCGCCTATTTATAAACAGTCCCAACACAAACAACATTTTATGAAAATGAAATACATTAATAAAGGGATTGATGTTGTCCAAATTTTTACTAACTTAAAGGATAAAGTTCTTCACTTGGAGTGTAACATTTTATCACAGTAGGACGACTTTTCTCCGTCTTTATCTTCACTTGAACATCAGTTTCTTCCGCAACGTGAATAGAGGGGCGGGGACTTGTTTGTAAATACCTCCTTCCATCTTGGCGTCACCTTGGGCAACCAATCTGTTCACTTCTGTCAGAATACTGATCAAATCATGCCTGGAAATGAATAAAACATTTTAACACTATCAATATTTTAGGTCTATAAACAAAGAAGCATTCTGCGGTGATAAAATGAACGATATATCACAACATTAAGCGGAACTACTTTATTGCAGTAGAATAGCTGTTCCTTTTACTTTCCCTACCCAATTTTAGTATTGCAGACCAAGCTGACATATTGTGATAAGTTGTTCTTTTTGTTCACGTTGACCTAAAACTTTACCCTATCTTGGAAAGTAATGGTTTTGTTTTACTATAAACATATGTATTAAATTATAATACAAAATAAATTAATTAAATATGCAATTTCGTTGGTTGTTGATAATATAAAAATAACCAGGAAGTATGAGTTGTTATTTCAGTACTGTGAAATATCTGGTGATACTTTATACAATTAAACTTGCATCGACTTTCCACTCTTAAAGGCTGTATGCCACATTTTGGGACATGTTTCTTTTTCCCTCAAACAACCAAATAAACTATTGTTGCCAGAAAATATGCCCTTTACCAGAAAGAAAGAGGGCTCTCATGGAACTGAACATCAATAAAGCAGCTATTTTGCTATAAAAATTACAGGGGATGGAGTTGTCTTACATACAATCGTAAACAGAATATTCTAGAACATTCTAACTTGAGAATACAAAGGCAAGGACTTGAACATGTTAACATAAATAGCAAGAATATTGCAAACAAGCTTCGGTGTAAGAAAAAGTGTAAAAAAAGTGTAAAAAAAAAAGAAGAGAAAAACAAACAACATAACCACAAACCTCTTTGCGTGAAGAGACAACATCTCACACAGTTTGCGAATGTACCATGATCCATGGGTTCGGCTGCGGAATGAGACGTAACCGGGCACGGTGGCGTAACCAATCAGGAAATCTGCCTCACTGGGTATTAATTCCTCCTTGTCTTCCGCCGTCGGATTGTTCTGAGTCCCCTGTGTACCCTGATCTGGACCATCTTCTTCAAGGCGTGCACCTGGAATGTATTATATACTTTAGTCTGAGTAAATTGAACACTACCTATTTGTGAGACGGTACACATTGCTAAAAAATAATTCTAAATGATCATTCTTTCTAAATCTATAAATAAGCATGAATGTGATATCGGCTAAAATAGATATCAGACGTCAGCGCAGACTTTATAACATGATCTCAAAGAAAAGTAAGTTGTCATGTGGTCAACTTAGTTTAAAAATAGGTATCTCTGCAGCGTGGCTACGATAGGAAATACATGTTTGTAATGATGATTTGGGTGTCATGCTTCACTTTTCACACAGATCTAGGGCATTATTGACAGGGTTCATCCCATGCCAAAATTCAAGCACTTTTTAAGCACGTTATTCCATTTTTTAAGCACGTTTCTTTTTTTTCCCGACGCCATTTTGTTGTTTACAAAGGGGCGCAACTCTGACGTATTCGTACCCAATCTAGTTCGAACCGCTTGAAATTCGTCCCCTTACTATTACGTTTCGCAAACAATTTACATATTTTGATACTAAATTCGATTGTCTGTTTAAAACTTTCGACATTTTACCATGATCTTGGTCATTTATTCATTTTTAAGCACTTTTTTTGAGAAAATTAAGCACTTTTAAGCACTTTTTAAAAGAGTAATTAAAATCAAAGACTTTTAAGGACTTTTTTCATTTTTAAGCACTTTTTAAGAAAGGGGCTCAAATTTAAGCACTTTTTAAGACTGTGCGAACCCTGATTGAACATCATGTTACAGGACCTTTTCAGCGTAACAATGACTTATTTGGTTGTTTGAGAAAAAATATTTGGTCCAAACTGTCCCATACCTCCTTCAAACATCACTAAAAGTGATATAGGCTAATGAAGATGCAATGACCTTTCATACAACCTTGACCTGGAAAGGGGTGAACATGCAAATAATATGCATTTCACACCTTTAAATGTATGGCAGAAGGATAGCGGAGTGTGCTTTAATACTTAAAGGCCTAGACACTAATATATAGATAGTTTCCATTTGATGTCATAGGCATTGATAAAACAGTCTAAGGCAGCCATCTTTGAAGGCAGAAGTTAATGCAGGCTGAAATCTGGAAATATGTGCGTTATTAAACTCACCACTGTTTTTATTTTTCAGTCTTTTTTTTATGAATTTGATATCAAATTAAACAGCTTTTATGAAGTATGTTAAATATCCAAATAAAATAATTTGATCGTTTAAAAGGTAAAAAATAAGTACAACCAAAAAAAGATACACTGTTCATTTTGTTTAAGGATGTAACAATAATTTTATTTAATTATGTGTATTAATTTTTTGTGCATTTATCAATTTTAAAAAAAATTGCATTCTAAAAATATGAATTTCAAGAGCTTTCCAATGGTGTAACATAGGGATAAAAATGTGCAGCCAGTCCGGGACTTAATTCCGGGACACTTCGCTAACAGGGTGAATGCTCTACAGACTGAACTTACCGGACAACTTACACATTCTCTCCCTATCACCCGGCTACATATACCCAACTTGAAATTCATCCTCGAGTTTCCACAGATCATGTTTTACATTCAACTCCCAGGCACTTCTTAAGCACTTCTATATAATGACAGCGGGTCATTTACGTTGGGAACCATGGTAACATAGGGAGAAAATGTGCAGCCAGTCCGGGACTCTAACCCAGGACCCTTGGCTAACAGGGCAAATGCTCTACCAACTGAGCTAACCGGACTGCTTACACATTCTCTCCATATCACAAAGCTACACATATAATAACTGAATGTACATATGAAGGCTGACAAGTGACCTTCCATGAAAAAGTAAGGCTTCATTTCTTTAAAACCAGGGCAAAAGTAGGGATTTTACAGCTAAAAAGTAGAGATAGTTGGGCTATTTTCTTACGGTTGCTCCGAAAAATCAGATAAAGAACTCTCACTGAACAGCAAAAAGAAGACCACAGTACTTCAGGCTATTGTTCTTGTGCTTTGGTGAACTTTACCGAAACAAAGCAAGTAAAAGCAAGCAGATGTTATGATTTTGTTGAAAATCATGACAAAAAGACTAGCTTTAAATGTTCTTTTGCTTATTTGACAGCATGACATACGAAAAAGTAGGGATATGAGCGCTGTTTTATAAAAAAAAGTAGGGAAAAGTAGGGCCCACTGGTCAGTCTGCATATATCGAAATTATATTTAGCAGGTAAAATGCAGACATGTGGGGAATTTAATGCAAAATATGAACGACTAAAATGTTTACTTGTATAAGTTTAATCATTTTAAACCTTTTCAACTTGATTGGTGTGGTAATAAGATTTTGTAACATAGAAACCACGGAAATAAAATATATTATCATTCCTAACCCAGGTTAGGCGTCGACTTTCTTAGTGTTTTGGTACTTTAAGATTTTCGATTTTTAAAACAGAGGTTATGCACGTGCATAAAGTGTGTAATGATCATCAAGTGAGTATGATTCCCGTTGGGGGCTAAGGACTTAATGTGGGAAGGTCTTCCAGCTGACCCAGATATTTGTTTGGAGTCTTCCTCCACTGTGGAGTGTGTGTGTGTGTGCGTGCGTGCATGCGTGCGTGTACCTCTGGTAAATCCGGGCCTGAATTACAATATGTTAAGTAAACCACATGTATTCTAATCTTTATATACTTTAAAGAGTCTCTTGTATAATGTGGCCAATGCTCTACTTAAATCTCTACATTATCTAGGATGATAACTGTGTATCTCGGTTTCTAGTGCATCACTGTGAATTGTTACAGCAGCAGATTTCATACCGGCCGCAATAGCTCAATTGGTAGAGCGTCGGCTTGCGGATCGGGAGGTCGCGGGTTCGAACCCCGGCCGGCCTTTGAAACTAAAGACTTTAAAGTTGGTAGTAATGGCTTCCCTCCTAACGCTTGGGGCTAAGGGGACAGCATTACGCCTGACTCGTCGGTGTCAGTATAATGGACCGGCCAGTTCAGTCCTTGGGCACCTCATAAGTGCCCCTGTGCTATAATGATAGAAATGTCGCTGCACAGTATCGGCAAAAATGCCGGCAAATCCCAGATTTCAAAGCGATATATTTAACTAAAAACAAAAAAAAACAACTACAACTAACCTCCCATCTTATCTCGACCTTGACATGCCTGCAGGAAGAACAGCTTCGGCTTTCCTTTCAATGTCGGGCATCTGTTTGCTTGAAAGACTGCTGTTATGTCCTTGATCTGAACAAGACGCCCGTTGGCACCATAAAGATAATTCAGGACGCCATGTGTAAGAATACACACCACCAAACAATCGAAGTTGGTGTGATCAACGTTATGAGCAGTGTCTACCAATGTTTTCATAATTGCTGTGTCCGTCAGGTTGTCATGGCGTTGGACAATGAAATCCAGAGAAGTAAAAACTGCAGTCAAGCTTTCTGGAAAGGGAAATAAGAAATTGTGTAACTAAATATTTTATAAAAGTCAAAATTAACCTTATTGAGTGATGCCCTTAAAATATAAAGAAACGGAAAAAATAAGATGCTGTTTATAAAAGCTGTTTATAAAGGTAGTAAGCTAACTGCTCATTTTCCTGGGCATAAAGATAGTACATACATGAGGAAGTTAAGTGGTTATGTATAATATATACAGACGGTTCTTGTTGTCTCGACTTTCATCGGACCTGAAGGAAATAGTCGACACTAAAAAAAGTTTGACAGATACATTCTTACTTATTGACCATCCACCATTTTGTGTTGCCATATGATATACACTCTCATAATATTAAAACATTATATAAGGTAAATCTATGACAAAGAAGAGACGTTTAACTTTTTGTTTTTTAATATATATCTTCATTTCTTAAAAAAACAAAAAACAATACATTGGGTACCAGGTGCCTCTCTGAAAAGTCAAGTGTCATATTGGAAAAGTCAGAAGCCATGTTTGAAGTAATGCAACAATCAGAGATACCAGGCATTAAATACATGTAGCAATGATCATGTTGCATAATTCACTCGCAATTAAGGTAGGTATAAGTGAATTCAATCACGCCAATCAATCTTGAGCTGCACAAACAAGTAACAAGCCAGAACGTCTGAAAGCGGATTGATTGAACAAACTTTTTGTGTAGTCACCAACCCAATTAAGACAATTCACACCTTGAAAAACCATGAAATAACTTTGAATTAGGAATGGCTGACAAAAGGTGTGAAATAGCAACTGGGAATCAGTAAATGTACTGAAAATTTCGACACTTAAAATATTGACAGATAAATGCTTCAGTAATATAGAAAAAGAAGCCAAAAATTTTGGGACTCTGAAAAAGGTTCACACATTGAGAATATCGACACTACCGAAGTTGTGACCATGAGTAACGACTGTAATGAATAAAATGGCAATATAATAAATACAACATACTAGCATCTTTGTTTGTGCCTATCCTTGGTGGCATCTCCTTTCCTTCATGATCCCCTTGCTGGACTTTGAACTGCTCGTTATTGATGATAACACACCAACCTGGTAAAAATATAGCAACAACAATTATGATTTCGTCTTGACCTCCCAGCTTCGCTCGTGAAAAGAGTGCACTAAACACTGTCTTTTACCGTATCTAACCTTTTAACTTGTGAAAAAATTGTGAATTAAACATTGTATTTTGCGGTATCACACCTCTTGGATTGTGAAACAAGTGTGGATTAAAAAAGGTCTTTTACGGAATCTCACCTCTTGGCTTGTGAAACAAGTGTGGATTAAAAAAGGTCTTTTACGGAATCTCACCTCTTGGCTTGTGAAACAAGTGTGGATTAAACATGGTCTTTTACGATTTCTCACCTCTTGGCTTGTGAAACAAGGGTGAATTAAGCATGGTCTTTTACGGTATCTCACCTCTTGGCTTGTGAAACAAGTGTGAATTAAGCATGGTCTTTTACGGTATCTCACCTCTTTGCTTGTGAAAAAAGGGTGAATTAAGCATGGTCTTTTACAATTTCTCACCTCTTGGCTTGTGAAACAAGGGTGTATTAAGCATGGTCTTTTACGATTTCTCACCTCTTGGCTTGTGAAACAAGGGTGAATTAAGCATGGTCTTTTAAGGTATCTCACCTCTTGGCTTGTGAAAACATTTTGCATCAAACATGGTTTTTTTACAAAAATCTCACCTCTTGACTTGAGAAAACATTTTGCATTAAACATGGTATTTTTACGGTATCTCACCTCTTGGCTTATGAAAACATTTTGCATCAAACATTTCATTTTACGGTATCTCACCTCTTGGCTTGCGGGACATGGGATAGAAAGGAAGCTCGTCAATAGACATGACTCTTGTGCCATGGACAACATCTTGGGGTCTAAGCTGCGGCATTGGTGCTGTTGCAAGTTGTTCTAACTGTTGCTGAACTTGCTGTTTTTGCATTGAAGCATGATATGACTGATGCATGACACCATTACTAACTGCAAGATTCTGAAGTTGCTGCATAACAGTTTCAACGCCTCGTGGGCCTGGGACTGCAAATTAATTTACACTTGTCTATATTCACACAATAAATAAATTTACATATGCTAGCATCATCACATTATCCAAAACCCACACCATTAACAAACTGGTGACTGAATTTACAAGGGGGGTGTCCGTGGCTGAGTGGTTAGAGTCGCTGAATTGAAACGCCTCAGCCTCTCATCATGTGGGTTTGAGTCCTGGTCAGGAACTTTTATGTGGGGAGGTATTTCAGCTGACTTGCAGTGCGCTAGTGGTTCTACCCAGTTATAAGTCTGGGGTCTTTCTCCACCAAAAATCAGCTAGACATTGACAAAATTGTGTAGGAGCAATGTAACAGAAAAAAAACAACAACAGCAAACAAACTAGATTTACACACATATGCTTAGTTTTACATAATTGTTACCCACACAAAGATTTAACATACAGTGATATTTTTTGGTGTGCGATTTGCAATTTTAGCGCATATTTTTCAAGAGAAAATGCATAATTTTAGTACATCAGCGCTTAAAAAAAGCAATCAATATACTAGCAATCATAATGTTCGAAAAATTTCATATCCATAATACATCGTTTTCGAGCAATTGCTACAAGGTAAAAATTGTCTGGAACACCGCTACATCACAAGCACTTGTTCACTGAACATATGTGTAAATTTACAAAGTTTTAACATACGTGTAAATTTACATATGCGAATCTTTTTCATCATTATAAATGCAGTAATATGGAAAAGTTTACACATGCAAAGCATACACATTTTTGCAAACAAACACAGATTTACAAACACTAGTTTTCAAATCATCTGAAACACATGTCCCGGCGATACATATAGCATCTGTCATGACAATTGAGTGTGGTAAACTAACTACTTTATTCAGTGATATAAGATCATTAAGAGATATTTTCAGAAATGGGAAAATAGCAATATCCTTGAAAATATTGTTCAAGTTAGCCTTAAAAAAGTTACTAATTAAACAATTCTATAACTTTCAGCAAAAACATGTATAAATTTTTTTTTTTTTTTTAAAACCTGTTTTCATGGGTAGATAATCTATCCAATGACGTCTTAAAAATAAATTTTGCTTGTTTTATTACTACAATATGATGTCATGGATAAAGCACGGGTTTTTAAATAAGGCCTCTACGGACAGCTGAAAAAATAATTTGGTTGGTACAATAAACCCAAAAATCCAATGTAGTCAGGTGATAGGAAGTTCTGTTTTATTTTTGAGGTACATCGCCGTGACCAATCATTATAGTGACATCCAGCTGTTTTGGGATTGGGATATGCCGGCATTTTTTGCTGATACTGTGCTGCGACATTTCTATCATTATAGCACAGGGGCACTCATGAGGTGCCCAGGGATTGAACCCTGCCGGTCCATTATACTGACACCGACATTAGGAGGGAAGCCACTACTACCAACTTCAAAGTCTTTTGTTTGAACAGATCGGGGTTTGAACCCGTGACCTCCTGATCTGCACCAGCTGTTTTGGTGAAGGAAAACCCCAGACAAATATCAGGATATAACCACTGGCACACCGCAGGTCATCTGGAAGACCTTCCCACATTAAGTCGATCGCCAGGACCAGGGCTTGAACCCACGTGTTGGCTCTGCAGTCAGAGGAGTTACAAATCGGCGACTCTACCACTACACCACGGGCATCCCTAGTGATAGGAAGAATATGTCGAAGCATTCCAGTTAAATCAGTAAAGCATCGCCCTGTAACTAAATTTTTCTCCGGTTGTCACAAAAAGAAAAGGTTTTTCATTGTTTTAATTGTTCCACCACACGTCTTACCTGCATCCTCATTTTCCGTCAGTTGATTGACAGCTACGTCTCCAGTTCCGTTCGGACGGGCAGGTTGAACTGGTGATGAAAAGAAGTGTACAAGATAAACAAATTACTACAAACTGTAAGAATTTTTATAAAAAATACTTTAAATGAAGTCTCAACAAAAGAAAAAAAGAAAAAAATATACCGATCTTTAACAGAAATCAAATTGTAAAAATCTTTTTTTGATATATTTTCATATTTTATCACTATGTATAAGCAAAGACAGATAACATTTTGTCTTTTTTTTCTTTTGTTTAGACTTCATTTTAAAGTATTTTTTAAGATAATGGGAGGTATATTAATCAATCTTAAAAATGTCAAAACAAAAACAACTGTAGAATGGCAAAACATTACGTCAGATAATGTTGGACCAATAATTTAAAAACAACAACATTACCACTGTGGAAGCAAATAAAAACAACAACGTTGTTACCAATAATGGGTTTTGAAAGGCTCTCCCTAGTCTTAAAGTCAAAATAATAAATACTTTATGAACCAAGAATAACTACTGAGTAGTCTCCCTTTAATACTCTCTAGATGTAATAATATCTTGGCATCATGCCATAAATTTGTCAAATTTTCTTTTTCTATGCTGTAAGCTTGTTAAAACATCTAGTACGCCTATATGCAGTGATTTTTACTTAGCACTTGGTGATAAACTATCCCAAAGTCATACAAGAAATCTGTTGATGCGAAGCATCAAAGGCAACGCAAAAGATTAAAACAAATTAAACAGAAATTGTGCCATAGATTTTTAAACTTAATTAGAGATGATGTCCAGCAGGTTTCTTAATTCAAATACATATTAAAAAATAAATAAATCTATAACTGCATGCATCGAATTATGACCCGTATTTTATCAGGGTTATGAAAGTCCGCAAAACAGACTTTTGCCCTATGTGCAAATTTCATTGAGCATTCCATATAAAGGCATCGCACTCCGGCAAGCTGCCAATGATTAAACAATAAGTAGTAATGTTTCTTATTTGTTACATTCAAAAATTACTAAACAATAAGTAGTAATGTTTCTTATTTGTTACATTCAAAAATTACTAAACAATAAGTAGTTATGTTTCTTATTTGTTACATTCAAAAATTACTAAACAATAAGTAGTTATGTTTCTTATTTGTTACATTCCAAAATTACTAATTTTCACTAGCTACACTTACTGCTAAGGCAAATGTTCTGATTTTCAGCAGACTCAGCTCCTGTAACAAAAAAAAAATGCTGATGAAGACACTGATGATAATAGTAAATAAAAACATTTGTTTACAATACTAACAAGAGATGTTTGAAATACACATATGCCACCCTCACCCCATCACTAACTGGTTTTCACCCACTGACTCCAAGAGCAAAACAAAAATCATGTTAAATGGCTGAGTGTCCTTGACCTTGTACCACTGACCCCCACAATGTCCACACCAAATTAAAGTGTTGCTGAATGTGCTTGACCTTGTACTACTGACCCCACAATGTCCGCACCAAATTTAAGAATTGCTAAGTGTTCTTGACCTTATACCACTGACCCCCACAAACAATGTCCATACTAAGTTTAGGGGTTGCTAAGCATCCTTGACCTTGTACCACTGACCCCCACAAACAATGTCCATACTAAATTTAGGGGTTGCTAAGCGTCCTTGACCTTGTATCACCGACCCCCACCAAACAATGTCTATACTAAGTTTAGAGGTTGCTAAGCATCCTTGACCTTGTACCACTGACCCCACCAAATAATGTCCATACTAAGTTTAGAGGTTGCTAAGCATCCTTGACCTTGAATCACTGACCCCACCAAACAATGTCCATACTAAGTTTAGAGGTTGCTAAGCATCCTTGACCTTGTACCACTGACCCCCCACCAAACAATGTCCATACTAAGTTTAGAGGTTGCTAAGCATCCTTGACCTTGTATCACTGACCCCCACCAAACAATGTCCATACTAAGTTTAGAGGTTGCTAAGCATCCTTGACCTTGTACCACTGACCCCCACCAAACAATGTCCATACTAAGTTTAGAGGTTGCTAAGCATCCTTGACCTTGTACCACTGACCCCCCACCAAACAATGTCCATACTAAGTTTAGAGGTTGCTAAGCATCCTTGACCTTGTACCACTGACCCCCCACCAAACAATGTCCATACTAAGTTTAGAGGTTGCTAAGCGTCCTTGACCTTGTACCACTGACTCCCAC
Source organism: Sinonovacula constricta (assembly GCA_007844125.1). Lineage (NCBI taxonomy): Eukaryota > Metazoa > Mollusca > Bivalvia > Cardiida > Solecurtidae > Sinonovacula > Sinonovacula constricta. The sequence goes on from CM017573.1 coordinate 8,198,768, forward strand.
CAAACAATGTCCATACTAAGTTTAGGGGTTGCTAAGTGTCCTTGACCTTGTTCCACTGACTCCCACCAAACAATGTCCATACTAAGATTAGGGGTTGCTAAGTGTCCTTGACCTTGTTTCACTGACTCCCACAAATAATGTCCTTGCTAAGTTGAGGGGTTGCTGAGTGTCTATGATTTTGAACCACAGACCCCTACAATATCCTCTAGATATAGACCATAAACTTAAACTATGTTCACGGTCACTGTGACCTTGACCTTTAACCCTTTCACTCATGGTTTGGCGATTTTTGGCGTTGTGCGTCAGGCTAATAGTTTGGCGATCTTTGGCGTTGTGCGTCAGGCTAATAGATTGGCGATCTTTGGCGTTGTGCGTCAGGCTCATGCTTTGGCGATTTTACGCCCTCAAAGTTAAGTGAATACTTCATGTAAAGTCTTTCTTTTATCTTTATTCAGTAAGATTAAGCCTTTATTTATACATTTAGTGAATAAAAAAGGGGGGTTGTTCTGAAAAAATTGTGACAATTTGCTAAGTTTGTAGAGCACCCAAATGGAATTTTCCATTGTTTACACTCGCTGGCAAATCTTACCATTTCTAAACTGCAACAACTCTCACATGGTCAGCCTTACAGTAAAAGCCGAGTATGCCGATGTAATAAACATCCGCTTCCTTCACAATAAATGGAAGTGAAGTATTTGATGTTGAAAAGTTTTGCCGACTTACCGGAACCCCCTGTTGCTTCGGGGCAGCATTGGATCATAAAACCCACTGACTAATGAAAGGGGCAAAATGTTTTATTGCTCTGTGGATCAACTTGGAAGGTATTTAAGCTTCAATTGATTGCCTCGTTCATTAGCATTCTAATCGCTGCATCGTTAACACCTTTTGAAAAAGATCTTGTACACAAATTGTTTGATAATATTTTTTGATAGTCTCACTTTATCTTGCTTCAGAAGTATGCCTGATGCTTATGATATTTTGTTTGGTAGTGACACTGAGTCAGAATTTTCTGTTTTGGGGAATCAGATTTAAATGTTGTTATTTAAATAAAAAACAATAGCCAATTAATGAATATTTCAAACATAAAATAAAGAAATTGCCTATGACATATTTCTTTTGTTTTATTCAAACCTTTCTTCTAACAATTTATATAACCTCAAATGCATGAAAAGTATATCATCAGAAAGAAAAAATATTTCTGAATAAACTTTTTAATTACATAAATATGATTAAATAACTCATTCTAGCTTAAAAAATAGCTTAAACATAACTACTGTCAGCTTCCCACACAAAACCAATAATGCTCTATGAACCTGAGGTACCTTTGTCACCAGTTTACCTATGCATGCCAGGTGGCCTGATAAGCCATCTGGTTATGCATTAGGCATATGGTTATTTAGGAGAACTGTATGAGTGAAAGGGTTAAGTAACTACGCATACCTGCTGCCTGAGATTGAATCCAGTTCTGAAGCTCACCAACAGACGTCAAACATTCCAGCTTCTTGGCAGCATACATCAGCCCTGAGGCGATCTGGTAATAAAAATAAAACTGTAAACTGCTAAAAATAAAAAAAAATTCTGAATAAATTTCAAATGATGCTTTTACCAAAACTAGGGACTCTCGAATGTATATAAATACTTTTCTTTTACCCGCATAATCTGCCATATACAAATTATAAATCAAAGGTTACTGCTTAAGTGGTATCTGACAATTTGCCTATATCTAATATATGTAACAATATCAGACCTTTGTTTGGGGTACTTGTACATAATTTCTGCAGAAAAAAAAAAAATCATACATTAGTCTAAGCTCTGACGATTTTCAACAGTATCTCAATTTTAGGGCAGTAAAACTTGTTAATCATCCCATAAATGTTCATTCTTTTCAAATCTATAAATAAGAACGATTGGGATTCCTGCTAAAAATAGACAATGACGTCACAACAAAAGTGGTCACCTGGTTGTCCTTAAACCAAGAAAACCATGTGACCACTAATGTTTTAGTTCATTCACGCCATCGGCTGTGACGTTGTCTACTTTTTGCATTAATCCCAATAATTCTTATTTACAGATATTGTTACATAAATAAGGGAATGGGATTTGCCGGCATTTTAGCCGATACTGTGCATCAACATTTCAATCATCATAGCACAGGGGCACTTATGAGGTGCCCAGGGAATGAACCCGGCTGGTTTATTATACTGTCACCGACGAGTCAAGCGTAATGCTGTCCCCTTAGCCCTGAGCATTAGGAGGGAACCACTACTACCAACTTTAAAGTCTTTGGTTTGACCGGGCCGGGGTTTGAACTGGCGACCTCCCGATCCGCAAGCCGACACTCTACCAATCAAACTATTGTGGTCGGTACATATATATAATGTAGGCAAACTGTCAGATACCACCTTTAATTTTCAAACACATAATCATATCAAAGTATGAATGGAAGCAAATAAAACATTTTTTAAAACACAAAAAGTCAGATAAAAAAACAACAAGATGGTTCTGACCCTTTCACAAAGTGTACATAGTTGCTATTATAGACTGAAAAGAGAAGTAACCACCATAAAAAAGTATGTTAGTTAAGCAGACAGGTTTTTTTTCTTACCCCCCCGTTTCTGCACCCAGGGAGTTTTGCCAACCTGTTCTACTTACCTCCCCTTTATTTATCTTGGCATTTTGCCAGTCTTTCAGTAACTGCTCGGTTCTCATCACTTGACCTGGGAAACGAATCTCAAAGTTCTCCAATGCTTCCTGTGTGTAGCCAAGCACATTTCCCAGCTCATAAAACTTGTGCTGCATTTCCTCGCATATGATGGTGAGTAAGTCATTGGGTATTTCTAAAATTCAAACAAATAAACTGTGTTAGAAATTATAAGTAGCAGAGGAGGATCCAGAAAAAATTTGGTTGGGGTTGGGGGGTATGGGTGTGGCGGTATGGGGGTGGGGGTGGCAGTTTGGGGGAAGGGTGGGGCTCCGAACTAGACAAGAAACCACGCAGTGGGATGTTAAACAGTTGGCGACTGATAAATCATAAGTGTATCTTCATTTAGCAGATATGCTATAGTCATAAACAACATACACATCTTGATCTGATGAAACATAAAACCTTTCAACAATTATAACTTTTGAGAGTTTTTTCAACATTATTTTGCATTTTGCTGCAATGTTTAACTACATTCGTAATTTATTTTTAAATGAAAAGCTTCAAGACCTATTTCAAGTTTATACCCTTCAATTCGGTTGCCTCAAGCTTAAAACACCCTAGTTGCTCCTTTTTGCCGACTGACCATCCATGGCAGTAACTGCTGGGTTTGCCCTTTTTGCCATCACATTCTGTTCTTACTTTTACATTTGGCTTGCATGTGAATACCTTTGTCCTGTGCCTTTTCAAGTTGTTGTATAAGCTGCACTGCTCACAAGACTGTCATATTTTCTTTTTGACATAACAACTTAACTGTTTTTGTGGTCTCTGTTTGGGCCTCTTTGCGCCTTTCGTTATTGCCAGAATACGAACAGACAGAGCATATTTAATATTTATCTGCCTTTATTCCCTCCTTTACGAATGATTTATAGTTATATTATACCTTCATCTTCAAACACTCATTCAATAACTCAGACTGCTTTGCAATTTTCTCCTTGTTGTATGTCTGATGACTGTCACAGCCTTCATTGGTGCATCAATATAACTTAATCATACCGCTGTGTCAATCGGAACTCCTCGGGTAATTCCGTCCTTGGGACGATCATCCCTTGGACGTATCTGGTGCAATGATACTTACGGAATCGCTATTGTTTTGTTTCTCGGAAGACGAATATGCCATAAAAAAGTTCTTAAAAAAGCGATTGGTGTAGATTATTGGATTGCTTCTATTTTAACTTTCATTTATCATTATAACCGATCACATCTTGTAAGATATACAACTGTTACTGCATTTTCAGTAGAGATAATATTTTTTTTATCTTTGTTGTTTTTATCACGTCATAAACACCGACATGTATTTTCACAGGGTTTTCCTGTTATACATCCAAGAAATGATTTGTGAATTATCCAAAGTGTTCCGATTGCCGTTGAAGCTGTCAGTGCCAAACTGATGAGTAACCCCAATGAACAGGGCATAACCAAAGAACCAGAAATAGCTAAAAACTAGGCCAAGTTATGTATTTCCTTACCATGATTTAAAACTTACCAAAATTAGCACTGTTGCTCTCTGCCTCTGACTCACTACCCTCCGACAGAGAGATGGTACCCGCACTTGGGCTGCGGTCTATATACCTGTTCTCAGGAACATTTCTGTCAGGCTGGGAGCCAGCAACACTGCCTGCATGGGCTGTTCCTTGGACCGGATTGACCGCAACTGTTCCAGGGTAACCTTTGATAAGACAAGTACTAAACGTCACAGTCAAGTTAACTCTTTCACAGCTGCCCGACGTACAGCATACGTCTATTTCTTACCTCCAGCAATGCTCTTATACGTACACCATATGTCCTGTTTACTACTATTTTTTGGGTGTTTACAGCATTGCTAATTTTTTATAAAAGTATGACCAGAGTTACTCCCCTTGACAGTATCTTACAGTGTTTTTTCTTAGAAATATTCATATTTTTGAAGGTGTAGTAAGGTAAAAGTAACTGTAGGTTAGACGCCACTAAATAAGTTTGTTCCATATTCTATAGTGAATCGAGAAAACCTGGAAATAAATTTCACTATGACCAAGTTATGATGGACCCTATAACCATTTATAGGTGAAACAAGCTATTTATTGTCTATCAGAAAGACCCAGAAATAAGACAGCTTTTGCATCTTGTAAGAATGTTCTGCTTCATGGAATGCACATACCGCCAAATTGCCAGTCAGTAACCCCCAAATTTCAATAAAAACATGGACTTCCTGTAAAAGTGGATCAGTCCATTATTGTGCATAGGGGTTCAAGACTTTTGCTTTCTTTTAATTCTACAGGGTTTCAGCTTCCTTTTGACACCAAAAGATTAAAATTATCTCCAAAATAGGAAAATTAATGCCAAAACATATCAACAGACTGTTACTAAAGAGAAAAAGTCCATGTCACACATTCTACTTCTAGTCAGTATTTCGAGTAATTACCCTGTAACCTCTTGATGATGTTTGACAAGAGTAAATTAACCTTCTACACTAGAGAGCTTGGTGAAAAGAAAATTATCTCCCTTGTTAGAAAATAGCCTAAGTAGACCTAACAGTAAGTAGGTCCTTTTATTTGAAATCCTCAGACTTTATTGTCAATTTTTTGGGAGCTAGTACCATTTCTCAATTTTGCATAAACAAGAGCTCTAAATACATTAAATTACTTAAGGAGATATGTTATTTAAACAAGAAAATTGCCATGTTTGTTAATGACGGTTGATTTAGGTATCCCTATGCAATGCACAAAAGTCGACAAACACTTTTAAGAGTACAAGCATAAAAACCAAGTAATACAAATAGAAGGACAGACATGAATTCAGGGAGTATTCAGGGGAGACTATTCACTAATGTCTCTCATTACCTCCCTTGTCTGATTGGAAAGTTGCAAATCATTTTACCTGCAGGCTGCTGATGCCCAGCTGTATTGCTATTCCTGTGAGGATATCTATTGGGAGACAAATTCGATGGCTGCTGCACCAACTGCATGCCTAAAAAATGATTGTAAAAGATAAGTATAAAGACACAAATTATTAATCAGGATAAATGAATGATAACTTGATTAAACATGATTCAAATAATGATTTAAACTAAAGTTTTAAATGAAATGAGCATTTAAACTAAGTTTAAAATGAAAAGAGCATTTGAGTGAAGTTTAAAATAAAATGAGCATTTAAACTTTAGTTTAAATTGTAAAGAGCACAATATATTAAAATAATAAATTAAAGCTTTATAATATTTTTGTGAAGAGTGTTTGTTTATCGGGTTAAATGTCCCACCAACAGTATTTCAGTTATCTGGAGACGGTGTCCACTTGAAGCAGATATAGTACTGCCTTCACTGTGTATAGCATCCTGTGAACACCTGGCATACTACCACACCCAGTCACATTATCATGACACTGGGCCAACCAGTTGTGAAACTACCCTTATTTTTGCTTGAGCGTTAGCAAGGGAGCTATACCACAACCATTTTTAACGTTGGTGGGACGATAAACCCAATAAACAGATTGGATGGGAAGGTATAAGCTGTTAAGCAAAATGCTTTTCATATTGTCATCAATATTGTTGATATGACAGAATGTCAAAATTGTCTCCATATTTGGATAAACACAATGTTTAAGACCTCACATTTCAACTAAATTTCGTTATTTAAAAAATAGTGATAAAAAATACATTAAAAATATGACGAAGTGTTTTGGGATGTTAATGAAAATTAATGAAAAAAAAAAAAATGTCTGTAAAGATTCAGTGAACTTAAAGCAATAATAATATTTACACAAGTTTTTTTTTTTTTTTTTCTTTCTTTAAATAGGGTAACTTGATCGAATTTTCAGACGGAATCTTTTCAATCTCCTTTCACCTGAGCAAACATACCTGCGTATTTCTTAACGCGCTCAACAAGGTCAGGGCGTTTGATGCGTTCCAACAAACTGATAAGCTTCTCTGGCTTTTCAGCAACAACGATGCCCTCTTTCTCGAGAAAAAGGAATAAGTCACACACAGTTGAAATGTCTTGGAGCCTGCGCTTTTTTATTTCGCCTGCCAGCAGAAATTTTAACGTCTCCAGTTCTCTGTTCTCCATATCTTCAGCTATTTCCATTTGAAGGATTCTGAAATAGGAGAAACATTGTAAGAATAAAATAAGGTAAAGCAACAACACAACATCATTGCCTTAATTTTCAGTAAAGAGGCTACTAAAAACAAAAACGCTGCCTTATTTGAAAACCCTAGATGGGTCAAAACGTTGATTAATAAAATAATTTACTGTAACCGATGTTGGTCATTATTTTCACTTACCTACTTCTTCATATGTAATTTAATTTGAAGTAATCAAGCCACTGAAAACAAAATACCTTTATTTTGAGCTATTTAATTAGATTTTCTATCTCAGCAGCTTATGTTTTGTTTAAAATCAATTTCAGCAACATATTTATGGTCATTATATATTTATGGTTGTGGAAGAAAGCACACACTTGTCCACAAGCGCACTTCATGTCAGCTGAAAAACCTGCGCACATTTGTTCTCTGCTTCGACTCAGACTCCAACACACATGATGAGAGGCCCAGGAGGTACAATACAAAAATATTTTCCCTTGACCACAGGCACCCCTGTTAATGACTCCAATTTTTCAGCTAGCAACATGTATATCATCTCATAAGTCAACTAACCTAAATCATTATATTTAAAAAAAAAAGCCTCGTGTCAGTTCATTAGAATAAAAGTTACAAATGTTTTAAGGGTCCTTTTTTCATTGACACTCCTCAATCGCGCAATCCAGAAAAAGAAGTGTATATTCGTAAGCGTTCTAGCTGTTTAACTTGCTTTAATATCTCATAATTTTCTAATAAAAAATGAACGATTATTTCAAATGAGATTGATATATACTGACAACACAATATTTTATGTCAGTGATAATTTGAAGTTACTTAGTTTACTTAGTATATCAGCTCATAAAACATCCTCCATTTGGCTTTCTTTTTCATAAAAATGTATCTGATAGAATTTTGTATTCTAAGCTTTATCATATTTAAAAATTTATCAGTTTATGTTCGGGTATGTAATATTTTCCCCTTTAACTCTTCTTTGTTAAATATCTGTATTTCACAATGGCCACAGAAACCTCTGTCAATCACTCTGATTTCTCCACCAGTAGCATGCAGGGATTATTTATTCATGACTTCACAACATTATTGCTTTATTTTTTTTAGTGGGTTTATCGTCCCACCAACAGTATTTCATTTATCTGGAAATGGTGTCGACTTGAAGATATAGTGTTGCCTTCACTGTGTGCTGTGAACACCTGGTATGATACTACACCCAGTTACATTATCCTGACACACAGGTCAACCTGTTGTGGAAATACCCTCATATTTGCTTGAGCGTTAGCAAGGGAGCTATACCAATACCATTTTAATGAGTTTGGTATGTTTCGGGGCAGGATTGAACCCAGGGCCTCCCGTACCTGGAGCCGATGCTCTACCGATTGAAAATTGATTGTAATTGAACGTCATCAGGGTAAAGACAGCACCTTACTACTTCACTATTTTTAAAAACACCATAAAGCTGCTGTGTTTTATGTAAACTGGGAGAATGGTGTCATTCTCCAATGAGAATCAAGCAAAATGAGAGTTGTTGAATATAATGGTTGTTGATATATATATATACACATACACAAATAGCTAATAAGAGAAACATTTTTTTCTGTCAAAGAATTAAAATTTAATTGTTTACCAAAACACAGTGTAATTATTAATTAATTTGCCAAAATAATATAAATATTAAAGTAGAATTGTGTGTATTGCTAATTCAAGTCTAAGTCATAACCAGTATTGGGTTGACAATTTGTCTGAACACTAGATATTTAGAAATAATTTTGGTTTTAATGCCTGAACCCTTTAAATCAAATTACCGAAATGGCAAAATCTTCTGAAGATTCGGTAGTTGTTTTTTCACCCAATCTGCTGAGTAGCCCAGTCTTTTTACGAGATCATAGCGGTGTAATCGTGCCAGTATCTCCAACAAGATGTCAAGATTGTGCTCATCGAACATCAATGCTTTCTCCATCATCTCAAAAAGATCCAGTGGACTTGCTGCCTTCTCAAGTTTGGAAACTGTTAATGAAAAATACATATATGTGTCACTTTGTATAAATTGATAGCAAGAAAAATATTTTCTTTAAAATTAATATGTAAGAAATGTTACAATGTATACTGTTTTGTTTTTGATGTACATCGCAGAGACCGATTACGATCATTATAGCGGCGTCCAGCTGTTGCAGGTCAGCTGGAAGACATTCCCACGTTAAGTCCTTCGCCATAAACGAGACTACAACCCATGTGGTCAGAGGAGTTACAGATCAGCAACTCTACCAATGGGTGTTACTAAATGAATATATATAATGTTATGTGATAAACATTCTATACATAGCGTGTGACGTCAATAGGTTAAAGTCTGGACTGTTTACAAAATTTAGTTCAAAATGTTTGCATGAAACATATTTTAACTATTAGAATGTATAAAAAAATGCCAAAATAATCTGTTGAATACCTCTTCGTACTTGTTTTGTTCATTTTAGCAATCACTTCCATATTCATAACAGCCATGTTAAAGAACTAGTTTACCCACAATACACCGAGTGCATTCACACAGGTCATTTTGACCGTGTGTTGACACAACGATGTGATAAATCAACTTTTGTTAATAACTCAGAATATTTTATTTTAACTTGCGAAGAAGTTTTTTTTCAACTCCTGAGAATCTGGATATTTGCACATTAGATTCACTTAGCTACTTAGAGCTTACATTCATATCTGAACTACAATGTATTTTGTCCTTAATCGGTGCCTAGAAGTTTCTAAAACAACCAAAAACCAGTAGCGCTCCTTAGAAGCAATTTATATGACTTGTAAAAGAATTTGTTAATAAATACCAAATTAGTCTTTAGAACAGTATGGGAACGTTTACTGGAATGTATTTGTTCTTCGGGTTTTATGGCACACTGACACTTGATGGCGAATACAATGACATTTAATGTAAAAAAAAGTATAACAAAGTTAAAACTGAAATAGAAATATAAAAATCCATAAAGTTTAAAATAATGTGAATTGTAATTAAAAACTCGATAAAAACAAACAGGTTTAAAAGCAGACACTGTGCTAAATATAATAGTTTGGTCATGCTTTTTAATTACATTAGGGTACTTTAACTGGATTGAAATGGTCAAGAAACTTTTTAACTTAGTTTACTTACGAGGTATGTAATCAATAAGGAAGAACTTGAGATCTCCAAATTCTGCATCCGTAAACTCATCACTGATATCAATCAGCGTTGTTCGCAATTCGGTGGATGTCAGAGGTAATGGATCCCTAGGCATAAAACTTCTGGAATCTTGTTCCAGATCTCGATCCACCATCATCGCCATGTCCAGTTTCTTCTTAAAATCAAACCCAAAAATCAATGTGTCTGTTGTCCCCAAGTGTCTATTAGTCTGTTTTTAAATAAATTGCCAAAAGTAATTAAGTAAACTGTTTCAACAGCTACTGTATTCATATTAACACACAACATAAAGTGTTCGCATTTACTGAGTGTCTGAATAACCGATGTACGAAGTGAGTCGCTGGTAAAGTTTTCTGGAAATCCCCATCATTTGAGGTTGGTACTTCGAATTGGATTTCATGCGCGATAAAAAATAATTCTGGTGAAGCCATTATAAATTTACAGGTTACACCATATGAAATAATCAGGACTAACTTGAAAAAACATTTTTCAATGCAATAACACAAAATTAGTAGTGTAACTGTTTTTTTCTAAAGCCCGAAAGAAAAGTGCGACACCCTTTGCCGATGTAATTTCCAAAACTCTTAAAATAGACTTTACTTGTATTCGTACGCGAAAATACAAATCCAAAGTTACTTCCCTTCAATGTTGATAGGTTACACAACACTAAAAGTAACACAACACTAAATGAGATTGGTCTTTACTGTTCTAAATGTCATTACTAAATTTTACTTGAAAGTAATTTAACAGCAAATCGTTTCTTTGGGAACCCCAAAACAACATATATTGACAAGTTCCATGCAATTTTATTTAATTAACAGGGCCTTGCGAAGGAAAGTTACGTGTCGTGAAGACGGTTATCTTCCTCTGCAACATTCTTTTTTTCTTCTTCTTTGTGTGTGTGTGTGTGTCTGTGTGTGAAATTTATCGCAGCGGCCAATTATGATCATTATAGCGACGTCCGGCTATTTCGGTGGAGGAAGATCCCAGACAAATGTCTAGAAAGAAACGCCGCCGCACCGCGTCAGATGGAAGATCTTCCTACATTAAGTCCGTCGGGGTAGTTACACTAAATACTGACTGGAAGTAGAATGTGTTGCATGGACTTTTTCTTTTTAGAAACAGTCTGTTGCTATGTTTTGGCATTAAATTTCCTATTTTAAAGATAATCTTAATCTTTTGGTATCAAAAAGAAGCTGAAACTAAGAAGAATTAAAAGAAAGCAAAAGTCATTAACCCCTTTGCACAATAATGGACTGATCCACTTTTGCAGGAAGTACATACTTCATTGAAATTTGGGGGTTATCGACTGGCAATTTAGCGGTATGTGCATTCTATGAAGCAGAACCCTTTTACAAGTTGCAAAAGTTGCCTTGTTTCTGGGTCTTTCTGATAGACAATAAATAGCTTGTTTCACCTATATATGGTTATGGGGGTCCATCATAAATTGGTTATGGTGCAATTTGTTTCCATCTTTTCGCGATTCACTATAGAATATAGAACAAACTTATTTAGTGGCATCTAACCTGGCATTTTTGGGATTATTCAGGGGAGACTATTAAATAATGTCTCATTAGTTAGAACCAATGGGTAGGTACCATACTTGGTGTGAATCTGGTCTGCAAAATTATGCTTGCAGCAACTGATTGAGTTTCTGTTATTGGCGGTGGTAATAAGTTCTAAAGGTCAACAGCAGAAGGGACAAGTCAGTTTTCAAATAACGAGGTACGCCTTTTAACGTTAACAAAATCGGTACAGTTTCTAAAATTGTATGGCGTATCTACGTCCTCGGATCTAGCAAAGAGCACACTTCATATATATATATATATATATATATATATATATATATATATATATATATATATATATATATATATATATATATATATATATATATATATATATATATATATATATATATATATATATATATGTCAACTGACCGAACGTGTTGTGTTGGTTACAATTTTACTAGCTTCAACATTTTTTCTAACCTATCCTTGTCATAAAAAGTACAAATGTCCCAAACTACGGAAGCATATTCTAGTATGGGCCTTAAAATGTCAAGTTGATTAAGTGTTGCTCTGTTCACCTGAAATTTAAGTTTTCTTAAGATGCCTAATGTTTTAGAAGCTAATGGCATTTCATTGTTTTTGTGTGTCATTTGCAGTCATTGGCATTTATTTAGTAATTATCAAAGAATCTTGTGATTTGATGAGATGTTGTTCGCTATGACTTACAACAGACAGTTGTAAATAACTGCTCGGCTGTAACTGATATTAGAATTACATATTATTTATGTATTAGTTATAATCATAGGTTTGAGTTTGTATAGATACAATTGTTTGCTAATTATCTTAATTAGAAGAGAATTTTCACACGGATTGATATTGTTAAACATCACTAGCCGAGTGATACGCAATGGAAGGTACGCTCTGTATATTGTATTATAATGTTTGTATTATCTTTGTATTGGTACTTAATATATAAATTTGATTTGATAAGCGAATTTGAATATTGTAATGTACTTATCACATATTAAATATTAATAACTATAATATAATTCTGTAATCAAATGTTGTTTTAGGTCTTTATTTATACCTTCGTAATTAAACAATTGAAATGTTTGTAAACCCTAGGGGTAAAACAATCTACTAACATAGACGGTCTATATGGAGAACTAGGCCGACTTCCTATGAAAATAATTAGAGATATTAATATGATTAAATATTGGGTAAAGTAAAAATAGTTAACTCTGATAATCTGATAATATTAGAAATATTGGAAAATATATTATATTAGCTTTCAAAATCCGTAATAAACAATAATATTGTTCTTCCCGAAAAACAAACGTGTAATTGCACTACTGATCACAACTGTTTATATGTTTTAATATTTGGCTTTATGTATTGTTTGTATATGCATTATGCCAATAAAGTATATAAAGTAAAAAAAAAAGTTTAACGGATCGCTAAAGTAACGACCCTGAGAAAATTAAGTCGCGGAATATTAATAAAACACATTATAAATATCGCCATTCTAAAGGTTTAAAATCTAACATCGAAAAGAAAACAGCATTACCTTATTTGTAAGTATAGACACTACTGCCAATGCAATCCGTAAATGAAATGTCTTTTCAAGCGAGTTTGGCGTTTAAATACACGTTGAGTCGTCGCTCTTTCTCTCGGATGCCCTCGGCTGCTAATCAACCAATCGTTACCTCTCACCAACTTGGCAGCTATCCCTTTGGCAACTCAATCGGGACCGTCAGTGATTTATTAAACCGCCTGCATTTGATTAAACAGAACAGATGATGTCCTTATTGAGCAATCTATTGTGTTGAAGTTCTTCGATTTTCCAAAGGTTACGGAAATGGCCGAGTTGTTACGATTGTTGGCAGCTAGCCTACTCGGCGATCTCCGGCAAGCTTCGGAGATAATGCTGTAGAGGACGGAATTACCCGAGGAGTTCCGAGTGGTGGATGACTATCATTGAATTTATCACGTAGCCCTGGTTACGTGTTAAAGCGACTCTTTCTGATATTAAACTAATCTTGCATGGAATTCACAAACTCCACTTATATTTTATAAAAAACGATTGAAAACACTTATATTAACAAAACAGCGCGCCTTTGCATGTTTAATCGTACTTTTATGATGACCAGCGAAGTCAATTTCGTGGAATCAGTTATTACCACCACAACCAGAGGTCATTCCATGAGATTCATCGTGCCACACTCCCGGATCAAGACTCACCAGTATTCTTTCTTCCACTCAGCCATCCGTCTATGGAATACCTTGCCAGACACACTAGTGGTCACTCGGAACTCCTCGGGTAATTCCGTCCTTTACATCTCCGAAGCTTGCCGGAGATCGCCGAGTAGGTACGATTGACTAGTGGTCTTACCAACGCTGGAGGCGTTTATGGCAGGGATCCAGCAGGCGGAGTAAAGTCGAACACCGTTTTGTTTTAAACTGTAAAAAGATCTCTTTTAAGTGTACAGTCCTTCGCCGCTGCGCGCATACATGTACATAGTTCAATAATACTCGGCCTCCGTTTTGAGAGTGACAGACCACGTGACCGGTGATTATTTCATTTTCAAAACGAGGCGATATTCTGCTTTTACCTTTTTCAAATATATTCTTAGGCATATTAATATGTTTGATTTGTTTGGATAAAGTAATTAAGAAAATCTTGAAACAATTATGGTTATTATGGGACTTCCCAGCTGAAATAATTTTACTGAAATACTTAACACATTTGATTGGTAGCACCACCTACTTACAGCATGAGACTGCAAGACCTTCCTTTGACATGACTGCCAATTTAACAAATGATGTAAGCCTAAATAGACCAAACGATTACGAGGTAATAAAATGATGTTTTGTTCTCTCATCAGAATCTTATCCACAAAATGATGGAAAAGCAGGCAAAGGAGCTGCAAATTGAAATAGCTGCCAAGCTGCCATCATTGGTGTTAGATGTGGCTGAATATCTGCAGCGGGACTCAGAGCCACCTAGCCCTGTATATATACATGCCACTTTTCAATGTGCATTATTTTAATAAGAAAATATAACTATATATCTCTAGATATGTTTTAAAAAACAACATATGTACTATTTCAGGAAATGGATCTTGTAATAACAGATCCCATGGCTCTTCACCTTTAACAGGCTTTATTTAATGACATTTTTGTTCATGAAGAGGCGATACACGGAGAAGATGAGTTAATGCTAATTTCAGATATTTAGCATATGCACAGTTTACACAGTGGATTCATGGGCGGCTGGGGAGAGGTGTCAGGAAGCAGGTCCCAGCATGCTGCACCAAATTTATCAAGGATAAATTTCCAAGTTCATCAGGAACTTATCAGGGATATGTAAGGGGACCTTTTGAGGATTTGTAAGCAAACTGTCAATATCTTGTCTGTTTTTGTATTAGGTTTATTGTCCCCCCAACAGTATTGGTTATCTAGAGACGGTGTCCACTTGAAGCAGATATAGTGCTGCCTTTACTGTGTATAGCAAGCCGTGAACACCTGGCATGATACCTCACATTACCCTGACACCAGGCCAACCTGTCTTGGAACTACCCTTACATTTGCTTGAGCATTAGCCGCCCATGGGTCCACAGTGTTATGAATATAAAAATATAACTATAATACAGTTATGTGTAGCTTGTATAGTGGTGCTTAAATATTAACTACCACATTTTTATGCTTGCAGAAATAGATTGTTTTGTACTGGTTTAATGTTAGTTTTCATATTATTTATTTAAGAAATGTCAATAGTCAAACAAATTACAGACCACTATCATTTTTTATAACTTTGGTATGTCGCGGCCCAAGACATACTGACTGGCAGCCCATTATTTCATTATTCCAAACTAATTCCAAACAGTTTAAAATAATCTATTGTTTAAAAGTAATCAAAGACAACTTATATATAGGTACTGCAATAATGGTTAAATAAATGAAATATGTGAAAAAGGAAGGAAACACAAAGATGCAATTTGGCAAAAGCAAAACATTCTTGGTTCATGTATGAACTTTATACTGGACCTCTTGTTTATCTGTCTTATACTGTAATGGCAGTGTCACTGAGCCTTTTTATATGCATTTGTAATATAGTTCAGGACCCATAGTGACCGGCACAATGTTTACATTAAAATTTTGACATACCCACTATTATAACATATGTCTTTTACTAGTTTCGAATTGTTGCTTATCAGTTAAATTTTAAGTCGGGCACAAGGAGGGGTCAGAAGCTGTTGTTTTGATCAGTCTTCTGTTTGTTGTACCTTTTGTTTTGTACTGATTACATGTTTCACTTGTATTACTGGAAGTTCACTTCTGTATTTTACTTAATAAAGTGAATAATATTTAAAGAATTACAGACAGATGCAGCTTAAAGAACAATCCAATAAATTGGATAATATTAATGGTTACTAAAACAACAACTATTAGCTTTTTTATTTATCAGTTGTGTTTTATATAGTCAAATTCATGTTATAACTGGCTGTATTTTCAAATTCATGTTATAACTGGCTGTATTTTCAAAAAGCAAGTTAATAAATTATTATGTTATGTTCAAGATTGTCTTAAATTTCACAACATTAATATATTAAAAGTAAAACTTGGCAGAATAGCTTTAAGAAACAACTCAAGTTCCAGATAACTGAATTGTTAAATGTGCCATCTTGATGTTTGTTGATGTATGTTGTTTTAAAAATATTATGTGTAATGAAATTGTTCCTTTCTTTTTATGTACAAGCTCAAAATGATGTAAAAATTGACAAAAAAAGAACGATTACAATATTCAAATGTTACGTTAAATTTTTTTATCTTCCACTCTGGTAATTCTTTAATGTTATCATATTTGTTGGTCTTGGTTCTTGCATATTAAAAAATGTGTGCATCAATATTTTTGGACAATTTATATTTTAAATCGACTTGGAAAGAGTTTGTCAATCTGGTTTTAAAACTTTGTTCCAAAAAGGAGCAGGATAAATAAATGTTCTCCAAAAGAGTGTGTTCTTTTATGGTTGTGAGAATCAAGTGTTGCAACACCTTTAATCTAGATTCAGCCATTTTAACAGCACATCAATTTGACGAATGCATACGTAGGTCGTGTGTATATGCCAGTCAAAAACAATACATCTGAAGTGCACCTTATGCAGTTCTAATTGTCATATACCTTCTCCAAATACGGACCAAGTTAAAAAACTATAGGTATAACATTAACCAAAGATCAAATGATGGTGGATATGTTGTTTTATTAATATGTATTATGTATGTTGAGTATTGTGGAAAATGCATACTGTCTTTTTAGCTCACCTGAGCACAACGTGCTCAAGGGGAGCTTTTGTGATACCGCTTCGTCCGGCGTCCGTCGTCAACATTTACCTTGTGAACACACTAGAGGCCACAATTTTTATCCCATCTTCATCAAACTTGGTCAGAATGTTTGTCTACATGAAATCTTGGATATGAGTTCATTATTGGGTCACCTGGGGTCAAAAAGTAGGTCACGAGGTCAAATTTTAGGAAAAACTTGTGAACACACTAGAGACCACATTTAAAGCCCAATCTTCACCAAACTTAGTCAGAATGTTTGTCTACATGAAATCTCGGATGAGTTCGTAACTGGGTCACGTGGGGTCAAAAAGTAGGTCACAAGGTCAAATCTTAGGAAAAGCTTGTGAACACACTAGAGGCCACATTTATAGCCAAATCTTCACCAAACTTGGTCAGAACGTTTGTCTGCATGAAATCTTGGATGAGTTCGTAACTGGGTCACGTGGGGTCAAAAAGTAGGTCACTAGGTCAAATCTTAGAAAAAGCTTGTGAACACAACTAGAGGCCACATTTATAGCCCAATCTTCACCAAACTTGGTCAGAATCTTTGTCTGCATGAAATTTCGGATGAGTTCGTAACTGGGTCACGTGGGGTCAAAAAGTAGGTCACTAGGTCAAATCTTAGAAAAAGCTTGTGAACACACTAGAGGCCACATTCATAGCCCAGTCTTCACCAAACTTGGTCAGAATGTTTGTCTGCATGAAATCTCGGATGAGTTCGTAACTGGGTCACGTGGGGTCAAAAAGTAGGTCACAAGGTCAAATCTTAGACAAAGCTTGTGAACACACTAGAGGCCACATTTATAGCCCAATCTTCACCAAACTTGGTCAGAATGTTTGTCTGCATGAAATCTTGGATGAGTTCGTACCTGCGTCACGTGGGGTCAGAAAGTAGGTCACTAGGTCAAATTTTAGAAAAAGATTGTGAACACACTAGAGGCTACATTTATAATTTATAACCTCACCAAACTTTGTCAGAATGTTTGTCTACATGAAATCTTGGATGAGTTCGTTATTGGGTCTCGTGGGGTCATAAAGTAGGTCACTAGGTTAAATTTTAGAAAAAGCTTGTGAAAACTCTTAAGAGGCTACATTGATGGCCCAGTCTTCACCAAACTTGACCATCATGTTTGCCAGTATGAAATCTTACATATGTTTTGAAGTGAGTCATGAGGATTCAGTAGGTTATTTGGTAAAATTCTAGAAAATGTTATCAACCCAGTGGCCAATGGTCCAATCTTCACCAAAGATTTCTAAAGTAAATAACTCTTAATTACTTAATGCCAGATTTGAGCCTACGTAAAGCCTGTGTCATCAGGTGAGCGATTAAGGGCCATCATGGCCCTCTTGTTGTTATATACAATCTGTAATGATCATTATTTAACCATATACAATCATACTCCTTTTATTTTTGAAGACATTTTCCCTCCATTATGATTGTGTTAGCAATATTTACATGATGGCATGTTTATTTTTACAGTAATTCAGAACAAGCCTTCCTTTTTATAATCATAGAAACTGGATATGGCAACAATTACAAGATCTTACATTACAAGATTTTAGAACTGTTTTTGGTTCTTGGTGGATATGGTCATTTTACTTTTACAGATATTATTTGCTCTCGTTATCATTCTTAAGAAGCTTCCTTTATGCAGTTAGTAAAATGATGGCAGTTGATTTCTATAGTATTTAGTTGACAATAAATGAATGTAAGGAAAAAAGCCACATTTATTAAATAAATAAAGATAATATGTTTGGCCTTTTTCAAACAAGACTTTAAGGTGCACATTTTTTGCCTATATATTAGAATGTTTAATCATTGCTCCCCAACTGAACTCTGGTAAACTGTTATTTTGTTTAAAGTACACTAGAACAATTTTTTCGCCATTTGCTTACTTTTTTTGTCAAACATAAAAGTGATGCCATCCGTAGGTGAGACAAATTTATTTTATTACATACAATGTAAATACAACATAACTGTTTTTAAGATTAATCTTCATACAAGTTTTGTACTGCAATATATATATATATACTTGAGTTGTATTCATTGTTATAAAGTAATTTCTATATGGCTTTCCCTGAATTAAAGCTATCAGGAAAATGTTTAACCATTGTTAATTCTTATGTTGGATAATCATGATTTTGTGATTTAAATCATTTTTTTTCTTTCAAAGTCACTTTTTTATAGTATGCATTAACATCAGCTAACAGAAAGCAAATATTTAAAGAAAACTGTCCTTTAAATGGTGGAAATTAAGTCAAAACACACAGAAAAACATGTGAGCAAAATGATTTATAACGCAGGCTTGTACTTTAAAAAATATTGTCATTGATATTGCTCATATCCGAACAAAACTTTGATAACAATTGACAGTAAGATTGATAGGTTCTGTTCAAAAGAAAATGATGTGCTGATTCCATTGCTACAACCATTTTATACCGGTTTTTGTAAAAGAAAAAAAAGATTTAAAAAAGGTGCATTTCTTTGTTTAAACATACATGAATTTTAAATAATAAAAAAAGAATTAAATGTCTCTCTATCTTGTTTGTTTTTTCACCCCCTCTCTCTTTCGCTATCTGTATATACATACATTAAATAAAAAATAAAACTAATATATAAAAACCATAAACTGTTTACACTTTTAAATGTGGTCTTCAACAGAGTGCCAATATAAAATACATGTAACAAAATATTACTCCTGATTTAATGTGATTCCAAGATATTTAGGCTTATTTTCTGCATTCAAAATACTGGCTAATATGATTTTGAACAATATCTCAATTGAAGGACATTACAAATTGCAAAATAAATTGCAATATAAACAGCAACATCCTCATCTCCATCAAAAATGTCGAAGACATCCTCTTGAAGACCATGCTCCGATATGTTTGAGTTTCTGTCATCAGCACTTTGGCTAAAAAATATTTGATAATAAAAATGTAGTATAGCTTTCAAAAATAAAACACTTTTTTTTTAAGTTTTCTTTATCATGCTATAAGTCATGGTAGAAAAGAATATCCAAAATTAGTAACAAGCTTTTTATCATAGACCAAGGCGTCAAATGCAAGTTAATTTAGTATTTGTACTTTAATCTAATTGTAAAAGAGTTGGTTTATTTTGAGTGCTACAAAGTAAACAGAATAAAGAAACAACTGTGTGAGGTTCTTAATGATATTGCCTAATACTTATCAAAGAAGGTACTTTAGAACCTAACATTTGTTTGTTTTGTTTTTGAGGTACATCGCAGCGACCAATTATGATCATTATAGCGACATCCTGCTTTTGGTGGAGGAAGACCCCAAACAATTATCTGGGTACAACCACCACAGGTCAGGTGGAAGACTTTACCACATTAAGTCCATCATCCGAAAGGGACTTGAACCCACGTTGTGAGAGGCTAAGTGGTCAGTTACAAGTCGGTGACTACCACTACACCATATTTGAAGCAGATATAAATTTGAATGTTTATTTAAAAAGGAAAATGACCGTAAACCGTAAAAACTGAAATTATAATAAAATGACTCATAATCATTTAAGTTATGACAATAACAAACCTTTCACGACTGAGACTAGTATTACACATGACTATTATTTCAAGTATGACTATATATGACTGTATATGACCTTTAACAAATTAACTGTAATAGAAGCATGTCCAGATCTACATTGTGATCGTTGAGATTGGGTGCAGTGTATAACAAACAAACTCTAGAACACTACAGCCAAATAATATTTAACTGTTCACACAACCACACAATCTTGATTGTAGCAGAGGGTGAATTTGTCAACAGAAAAACCATAATTCACAAAGTATAGATCTAGCATATCTCTATTACATGGTTTTACAGAGTACAGAGTATTATTATACCCTGGACCCTAGAATATTAAACATATATAGCAATTAAACCAAAGAGCATATCAATTGAATGACTAGATTTGCAAACACGTGTTGTTAATTGGCAAGAGAGACAACTCATGTCTGACCCGCACTGTAAATTACGAAAGACAACTCTTTCTAGACGCAATTTGTGGAATACCAAAAAATGACTAGGGCATTGCCGGAATCATTTAATAATGCAAATAAAATATACCCTCAATGCATAAATTATGCTATCAATGCAAACTATAGATCCATCTAAAGGTATTAATCTTTGATCAATACCGAGTGCTATTTATAGCCCCATGCGGTCTCAGACCATGACATTTCACGGAGCCGTTCGCAGAGCATGCTCACAGAAAATGCATGTTTACGTTCTAGATATCAAATCGTTTTTACTTAAACTGTGACAAGTACGTTACAAAATGTTTAATTACCTTGCTGCTCCGACCAAGCTGCTAAATATGTATCGTTAACTTGAAAAATTCGTTATTCAGTGAAGTTTTATTGACATTTGTTTGTTCTTCGTTCGACTAGAAAGTGAAAATACCAGTGCGCATGCGCAACAAAGTAGCAGGTACTGACTAAATCGCGGACTTAAACCACGTACGCAATAATCAAAACGGAAAGGAACTAACTAAAACTTAACAATTGTTGACTAAGAACTACACAAACAACTTAGTAGGAAAATATTACTAAAATTTACACCGACAGTTACACTCCCACCAAAATCAACTGATTTTCTTTACCTTTATCTGTCTGTAAAACTGTTAAAATATATTTAAACGAAGCTAAAACGGATCAACACTAACTCGAATGGTTTGAACAGAGAAGTAAGATCTAGCAAAGTAGAACTGACCTATAAGTCAAACCATTTGACTTAATCAATAATCATGATTACAGCACATATACGAACGTGTGTGAGATAAAGCATTATTATACAAAAGTTGAATTATGTGATATAGCAATTTATCACACAATCACAATTGAAAGGATAATCCTTTCTAGATGTTCAGACACATTATGCAGATAACTGCAAATACTAATACTGAGTACAGGCGTTATTCACTTATTGCTCAATAAGCAAAACTAGTTTGTGCACACTCCGCTCTAGAATGGATGTGCTCGTTGTGTCCTTTCTGGCTAATTTGACGATCACTCTCCGTACAAGTCCGTCGTCATCTATGCGAACTTCAGTGACTCTAGCCAGAGGCCACTCAATACGCGGTGAATCGACATCTTTTACAAGCACAACATCACCAACGCGCACATTCCGACGACGTTCGTGCCACTTTTGCCTGAGCGCAATTTGCGAAACATATTCCTTTTTCCATCTTGCCCAGAACTGTTCAAGGAGAAACTGCACTCTCCTCCAACGTTTCCGGAGAAGAAGGTCTTCCTTAACAAATTTGCCTGGAGGCGGTTGAGGAATTTCTAATTTTGCTGTGAGGATGTGATTTGGCGTTAGTGGCTCGAGCGCGTCAGGATCGTCTATTTCACTAATCGCGAGTGGTCGACTATTCACTATAGAGGAGACTTCATAGAATAGGGTCCTAAGCGATGAATCGTCTAGGCGACCTGGGCATTGAAGCAGAATGGCATCTAGGACACTGCGAACAGTTTTTATCTGTCTTTCCCACTCGCCACCAGTGTGGCTTGCGTCTGGCGCGTTTGTCACGAATTCGCACTGTCGTTTGGTAAGAAAGGAAGTGACTTTATTCATGTTCGTTTCCCTTTCGAATTCGTTCTTAGCACCTATGAAGTTCGTGCCTTGGTCTGACCGGATTTGTCTAACTGCTCCACGAATCGCGATAAAACAGCGAAGTCCATTGATGAATGCGTCTGTGGACATGTCATCTAACATTTCAATGTGGATTGCGCGACAACACATACATGTAAACAGTAGTCCATATCGTTTTACTTCTTTACGTCCTTGCTTGACTGACAAAACAGTCCATACCACAGTATGTGAAAGGTGGGGAAGGCACAACACGTTCTGTAGGTAAGTCTGCCATTCCTTGGCATTCTGTAGGTCGTCTAAGCTTTCTGCATATCACACACTGACGAATGAAGTTTGCAACGACCTTGCTTCCACCTATTATCCAGTAGCCACTGGATCGGAGTTTGTTCATCGTCATTCCTCTACCTTGATGCTCAATTTGCTGATGAACATGTGCAAGGATCAATCTGGTGATGTGGCTCTCCTTTGGCAGGATAACTGGGTGTCTACAATGGGATGGGAGATCTGCCTTTCGTAGTCGGCCACCAACACACATAAGCCCATCATGAAGAACTGGATCCAGTGGGTACAGAGGGTTCGTCTGGGGAAGTTTTTCAGTCTTATTTAATGAACTTATAGAGTTCTGAAATGCACATTCTTGAACAAGTTTGAGAATGGTTATTTCTGCCATTCGTCTTTCTTCTACCGTTGGGGCATGCGTTCCTTTGACCCCATTGGAGAGTCTCTGTAGTCTAGCCATGACAGACAATAACTTTGAATAGCTTGAGAATCTGTCAAGGCGTTCTAACACATCAGGAATACCCGACGTCTTTGTGCACATTGATCTTACAGTTCGAACTTCTGGATCACCTAGCTGTAAATCTGTTTCAATTTCATTGGTTTCAATCTCTCTTTGCCAGAGGAATAAGGGGCCACTGAGCCATGTTGAGCTAGTAATTTCAGAGGCTGAGAGACCTCTTGAAGCATGGTCAGCAGGGTTTTTCTCGGTACTGACATAGAACCACTGACTCGGATCGGTAACGTTTCTGATCATCTGGACGCGGTTGGCGACAAACACATGGAACCTGCGTGCTTCGTTGTTGATGTACCCTAAAACTACACGCGAGTCTGTCCAGAAATACTCTTGATCTATGATCAGGTTCAGTTCTTGTTTGAGAAATCCACTGATTTTTGCTGATAATACTGCAGCCGTCAGCTCTAGTCTTGGTATGCTGACCATCTTGTGTGGAGCTACTCTTGCTTTTGCCATTATCAAGGAACAGTGAACAGCACTTTCATTGATAAATCTGATGTATGAACATTGGCCATAACCAGCAGTACTAGCGTCAGAAAAATGATGCAGCTCTGTACGAAGTGGTTTTCCAAATTCTTGTGGCTTCAAAGGTCTTTGAATTGTCACATACTTTAGGTTATGAATGTCTTCAATCCATTTCTCCCATTCAGGCCGTATACTTTCGGGAAGAGTATCATCCCAGTCGACACCTCTTTGGCACATTTCCTGAAGAATTCTCTTCCCTTTAAGAGTGCAAGGGGCGAGAAATCCTAAAGGATCAAATATCGATGCCACTATTGACAGCATACTTCGTCTAGTAGCCATAGCGTTCTTGATCGTTATTTCGAATTTGAAGTTGTCGTTTTCTACGCACCATCTTACACCAAGGGCTCTTTCCACCGGTAACTGTTCCAACGCTAAATCAAGGTCCTTCACATCTGCAGCTCTTTCTGACACAGGGATTGAATCAATAACCCGTTTACGGTTAGAAATAAACTTGTGTAGGTGCATACCACCGTTAGCACATAGCTCTTGAGCATCCTTGATCAACTGAATGGCCTCTTCTTCTGTTTCCGTGCTAGATAGGCCATCGTCAACATAGAAGTCGTTCTGCACAAAGAAAGAAGCCTTGGGAAGGTCACTCTGGCAAATCTTTGCTAAATACTTGAGCCCGTAGTTAGCACATCCAGGAGACGAGGCTGCTCCAAACAAATGTACTCGCATTCTGTACTCCAGGGGCTTCTTGTCCATATCTCCATCCTCCCACCATAAGAATCGCAAAAAGTCTCTATCTGGCTCTTGTACCAAAAACTGATGAAACATCTTCTCAATGTCACACATGATGGCAACCGGGTGTATTCTAAATCTACAAAGTACACCAACAAGTCCATTTGTTAGATCTGGACCTGTCAACAGATGCTGATTGAGTGAGGTTTTGCCATACTTTGCCGAACAGTCAAATACCACACGTAGTTTGTCTTGCTTTTTGGAGTGGTAAACTCCATGATGTGGAATGTACCATACGTTTCCGTTTTCACCAATGTTATCCACCATTTCCGCATCTTCACGCTCTATAATCTCTTTCATGAACTGCCTATAGTGACCTTAGTACTTCTGGTCATTCCGTAACTTTCGTTTTAAATGGTTCAACCGTAGTACAGCAAGATGCTTGTTGTTTGGCATGACAGGTCTTTCTTTAAATGGAAGTGGCATCTCCAGGTGCTTGTCATCTCTCTGGTGGATTGTGCTGTCTAGGAGGTTAAGAAAATGGATATCTTCCTGTGAGACTTTCTTGTCTTTGTTCCCATCTTGATCAAAATCCCTTTCTAGTACCTTTATTACATCTCTCGGCTGGCAAGGAGGTAATTTATTTATCTGCACTAACGTTCTATGACAGACACCTGGCATGGAAACGGCTTCAAGAGAGGGGTTAACATAGCCGATCACACTCCAACCAAGTAGCGTTTGCACAGCATAGGGTTCTTCGTCTTTCCCTATAAGCATGTTTCTTGGAGCTAGGGCTTGCGGGCAGTTGTAGCCTATGAGTAGGCCTACATCACAGGACTGGAGTGGTGGAATTTCATCTGCAATTGGTGCAAGATGAGGCCAGGTTTTCACAGTGTCGACATTAGGTATGTGTGAGCGATCCACTGGTATGAAGTCTCTGGAGTATGCCTGATTAATTGAGACATAATCGGGGGAGTTGAAACCTCTTACTTTTAAACCGCAGACTCTGGAACTTTCTATTACAGTGTGCTGTGAGGTCATCGTTGACAAACTTAGTTTTATGGGTTGGCCGGAAATCTGCAACGATGATGCTGTGTCTTCTAATATGAATGGTGTGTCACTTTGTGTGTCAAGTAGTGCATATGTGAGGATTTCTTGCGATGGATTTTCCTGTGTAGACACCCACACAGGTACGATCATTGAGGTACTCTGTTCTGTATTTCTGCTAACTCTGAATGAGCTTGCAGATGTAGGTGCATTGCTGACAGTATACTGTCTATCTTCATGTAGGCATGACGGGTGCTGTCCCTTGCACACATTACATGTGTGTTTCCTTCTGCAGTCTTTGTTTAAATGACCCTTGCGAAGGCAACCGTAACATAAACTGTTGTTTCGGATGAAGTCTCTCTTCTTATCAATGGTAAGTGAGAGAAATCCATTGCATTTGAAAATATAATGACCCTTCTTGTTGCAAAAAAGACAGGCTTCGATGGAGTATTCACCTGTAGGCTTCTTGGAGTTGTGCGCAGTTGTTGCCAGTACCTTTGCTTTGTTGCCGCTGTACCTAAGCTCCTTTGACTTCTTATCTTCATTGTTGTTTAAGGCATACAGAGATGAGATAGGATTGCATGCTATTTTTGCCTCTTTGGCTAGGAAACTTACAAATTGGCTAAAGCTTGGATAGCTACAATTTGATTCCATACTTTGAATTACTTCCCGATTCCATCTAACAGTTGCGTAGTCTGGGAGCTTATTCAGGAGCTTTTGGTTTTCGGTGCAGTCGTCTAGAATGCGGAGACTTGGAATATGAGGCAATGCATCCTTGCATCCTTGCAGGAAGTCGGCAAAGTCCCTTAAACCAACGGGATCTTTAGCTGCTATCTTGGGCCATTTGTCTAACTTATCCCGAAAGGCCTTCTGCACTACAAATGGATGGCCATATCTTTCATGTAATACCCTTTGTGCACTTTCGAAGGCTGTCTTGCTGCCGCTGTAAAAGAAGCCTTCTAATGCTTTACGCGCTGGGCCACCAGTGTATTTCTTCAAGTAGAAAATTTTCTCTTCGGGAGGAATACCCTTGCGTTCGATTAGCGTTTGGAAAGATGTTTTCCACTCTATGAATTGAAGGGGGTCACCAGCAAATACATTTGGTTCGGGAACTGGTAAACGGTTAAGGTTAACAGAGTCAGCTAAGACTTTGGCAAAGGCGGCCCTTTCATCAGAATTGACAAAGTCTTGATTTTCTAGGTTGCTTTCATTCTGTCTTTGCGTTTCAGGTGCTTTAACAGACGTGTCGTTTTTTATACTTGCACGCTTCACCAAAGTCTCGACTTCTTCCGTTTGCTTCTCTGTTTTTATATCACCTTGAGGAATGATTATGTTTGGCACGGTCTCATCACTGTTATACACTTGCACATATGCATTTAATCTGGCTTGAGCAATCTTTATTTCTCTTCTTGCTTCAAGCTTCTTCATTTCTTTCTTGTGCGCTTCAAGAGCCCTTTTTTGTTCAATCTCTATATCTGCAAGTTTAGACAGCTGCTCCTCTTCCTCTTGCAGAACTTCATATTTTGCTTGTTTTTCTGCTAAGGCAGCTGCTGCATCTGCCACCTTTTCGGATAGTACCGATTTGTTCGAGTTATTCGATTCTGACTCCCATAGGCTGAATA
Organism: Sinonovacula constricta; assembly: GCA_007844125.1. NCBI lineage: Eukaryota > Metazoa > Mollusca > Bivalvia > Cardiida > Solecurtidae > Sinonovacula > Sinonovacula constricta. Next base: position 8,225,847 of record CM017573.1, read on the forward strand.
CCGACTGAGCGTAATCTTTGTTTCTTAGTGACTTCAATCTTGAAAGTTCTCGCTGTGGTTCAAACTCTTCAATCTCACCGAGTCTTTCGTTTACTATTTGGTTAATGTCTCGTGTTATACTAACTAAAGCATCAATTCTTTTCATCAATAATGGGGCTATTGTGCCCTTTGTTCGTAGTGTCTTAAAACAGCGTTTTCTAAAACATTTACAGTGTCTGACGTTTCTGCAATGTCTGTGTGATCAGAATCTGTTCTTAAAATGTTCCTCAATTTCTTTACATTAAACTGCCAGTCGTTGTAAACAGAACTCAATTTCTTTTCTCCTTTCTCAAACTCAGTCTGCATATATAATGCCATTCTTTCAGTTGGTCTTGATTCACGTGATGATCTACGAGGCGCTTGATGATCTTCTTCGGCTTCGTTTGGATTCTGTTCACCCGGCTCTGTAACCACATCAGCCACCGTTTCTTCTCCTTCAAGGCTGGCATTCTCCATGACTGCATCCATGGCGCCCAAGTTTTTACTGTAGCTGGCTTGGTCAAATTAGTGTTCAACAACGGGTTTCGATTTTCTATAGTTTATTTGTTCGTTTCGTTTCATCTCCATAAACCGTAGATGTGTACCGTAAATCGTAAAAACTGAAATTATAATAAAATGACTCATAATCATTAAAGTTATGACAATAACAAACCTTTCACGACTGAGACTAGTATTACACATGACTATTATTTCAAGTATGACTATATATGACTGTATATGACCTTTAACAGATTAACTGTAATAGAAGCATGTCCAGATCTACATTGTGATCGTTGAGATTGGGTGCAGTGTATAACAAACAAACTCTAGAACACTACAGCCAAATAATATTTAACTGTTCACACAACCACACAATCTTGATTGTAGCAGAGGGTGAATTTGTCAACAGAAAAACCATAATTCACAAAGTATAGATCTAGCATATCTCTATTACATGGTTTTACAGAGTACAGAGTTTTATTATACCCTGGACCCTAGAATATTAAACATATATAGCAATTAAACCAAAGAGCATATCAATTGAATGACTAGATTTGCAAACACGTGTTGTTAATTGGCAAGAGAGACAACTCATGTCTGACCCGCACTGTAAATTACGAAAGACAACTCTTTCTAGACGCAATTTGTGGAATACCAAAAAATGACTAGGGCATTGCCGGAATCATTTAATAATGCAAATAAAATATACCCTCAATGCATAAATTATGCTATCAATGCAAACTATAGATCCATCTAAAGGTATTAATCTTTGATCAATACCGAGTGCTATTTATAGCCCCATGCGGTCTCAGACCATGACATTTCACGGAGCCGTTCGCAGAGCATGCTCACAGAAAATGCATGTTTACGTTCTAGATATCAAATCGTTTTTACTTAAACTGTGACAAGTACGTTACAAAATGTTTAATTACCTTGCTGCTCCGACCAAGCTGCTAAATATGTATCGTTAACTTGAAAAATTCGTTATTCAGTGAAGTTTTATTGACATTTGTTTGTTCTTCGTTCGACTAGAAAGTGAAAATACCAGTGCGCATGCGCAACAAAGTAGCAGGTACTGACTAAATCGCGGACTTAAACCACGTACGCAATAATCAAAACGGAAAGGAACTAACTAAAACTTAACAATTGTTGACTAAGAACTACACAAACAACTTAGTAGGAAAATATTACTAAAATTTACACCGACAGTTACACTACGCTATATAAAATATCAAAGTCTGTAGGCTGGAAGGTAGGGTCATCAGGATCATAGTCAGGGTCCAAGAGGGATTCAATGTCACTGGATGACCAGTCTTCATCAAGAACCCTGTAAGTTAATAAGTTACAACTGTTTGTATTTAAGTGTGAGTTGCTTAGAACAATTACCTTAACAAATGTTTATTTATATGAAAAACATTTTTAAATAACATAATGAATATGCTACCACATAAAACAGCTGGGGGACTAGATGGATAAGAATTTTTGTGTTACAGATGTATTACATGTCAACCACTACATGTGTGAGTTCATAAGCAAGTCACTCAACAGCAGTCAGATGACCTTTGGCCTAGTATCAGACCTATCAAGTAGCTAAGGTCTTATGTCACAGAAAATATCAACAAAAACAATGCTGGTGATTAGCATGTTTATGTTGAAGTTGTCACAATTGAAAACTATGTGTGAGCTCTACAAAATTGTAGCATATAAAATGATCTGTACCTTCTAATCTTCTTCCTGCCTCTGACAGGAGTTGTAAGATAAGCAGCTCTGAAACAAATAAATTATCAACATTTACAAAAGCAAACATGAGTAGCATTTTTTCGACAAGAGAGTAATACTGTACCTTTTAAATGACACTTTCATCAAAATCATCCTAATGGAACAGAGAACAGTGATTTTGTAAATGGAGTCCAAAACTTAACCATAAACTGACACAAATGAAGGTGTCAAATCTAAGACTATGACATGGAAGTGGCATTCTGACAGGAAATGAAAGCACAATATACTGTTTAACTTATGATTCCATGCAAAACTTGACTGAACAATAAATATTACTCTTAATTAAAAAAAATAATGTTTAAATTTGAACTTCAGTTCTCATAAATTTGTGGTGTCGTGGTAGAGTCGTCAATTTGTAACTCCTCTGACTGCTTAGCCTTAGATTCGAGTCCCTATTTGGGCAAAGGACTTTATGTGGGAAGGTCATCTAGCTGACATGCAGTGAGGTGGTGGTTCTACCCAGATATTTGTCAGGGGTCTTTCTCCACCAAAACTGCTGGACGTCATTATAATGATCATAATTGGTCGCTGCAAATGTATCTTAAAAACACGTAACTCATTCACACAAGTCAGTAATTCTTATACTGGTCCATACAGTGCGGCGCACGCATCTAGCGAACTCTTTGTTGATCTTTCTTTCCTTGCATACTCCCCCCACAGCTGTTGCAATCTTCCTTCTGTCTTTCTGGTGGCCTTCCTTTGAGAGATGTCTCATCTTCTTCTTTTCACCAGTTTCAACTGTGTGGGTAGCAGACTGGCCTCCTGAAACAGCAGCTCCGTCAGAAGGTAGAAGGGCAGGTTTGCCTTCTTAGCCTTCCTGTTCAGGCGAGCATGCCAGCCTTCCACGTCATTGTTCGTTCGAATGCTGCGCCCATACACGCTCCATGACGTGATGTCCCAAATGGCGCTTTCAATCCACGTCGATTCTACGTACGAGAAGAACGTCCGCAGACTGTCGCTGTCACTTCTATTCTTTTCCACCAAGCGCTGGAAGGCTGGCCTTATATCCTCAGCAGGCAGGAGGGGTAATGCTAAGGACCTTGAAAACCTCGTCCCTGCTATTGTATGCGGTCTGAAACATATAAAATTGTGTTATTTTTGCTATATACATTGTAAATAATATCTTTTTATATAATTTTTATATTTTTTTATATTTGATGCCCTATCTTTCGTGTTGTTGTTGTTGTTGTTGTTGTTGTTTTATATTAGCAAATATAATGAATATGCAAGTACCTTAAGGCCGAGTTCCTGCGCCTTTATCCAGAGGGCTTGGTCGAAGTGGAACGCACATCCCTTGATGCTTGGCTCATCGATTGCTCCTCGCAAGCCCTGCCAGATGCCTGCCTCAAAGTCTGCTACAAAAGACTTCACTACAAGATGTGGCATCAAATTCTTGATAGTTGCGAACACCTGGGAATAGTAATGAAAAGTATTAGTTACAGCATTGTATTTAACCGACTTGGGTGGATATGAATAAATATCTTTTAGAATAAAAATCTTATAATTAAATTAAATACTAATGAAATAGACAATATACCTTTTTGTAGTCTTTCTTTTTCTTTCCAGCCATGATGACGAAGCATAGTGGCAACTGCTTCAAGGCATCGTCGTGCTTTACAACACAAGTACGGAAAGGAGTTGCTGAAATGGGGCCCTAACCCTATACATATAGAAGAAATAGAACGCATCGTCACTTTTTTTTCACTAATACCAAAACATTGAAAACATTATTATTAAACTTTTATTGTCCGATTTCATTTATGTGGAAATCATATAGTAGATGAATATGCAAATATAAAATTTACATGATTCACGAGATTCAAGGAATCTTCCTCCACTTCGGGCACTTGGGTCCTCTCGCAGACGTGACAGATAAAAGTCAAATCCGAACCGTTCTTGACAGCTTCTTTGTACTGAACCGGCGTCACTCCTGAAAATGTGATTTAAGCATTACTTACTTTTTATATTTTATTATTTTTTTATGAGTGTGATGTTCATCCAGTGTAAATTATATCCTTTAATATGTATTGATCGAATGTTTAAACAAGATCGCCCTTAATCGCTCACCTGATGACACAGGCTTTATGTAGGCTCAAATCTGGCATTAAGTAATTAAGAGTTATTTACTTTAGAAATCTTTGGTGAAGACTGGACCATTGGCCACTGGGTTGTAACATTTTCTAGAATTTTACCAAGTAACCTACTGAATCCTCATGACTCACTTCAAAACATATGTAAGATTTCATACTGGCAAACATGTTTGGTGAAGACTGGGCCATCAATGTTGCCTCTTAAGAGTTTTCACAAGCTTTTTCTAAAATTTAACCTAGTGACCTACTTTATGACCCCACGAGACCCAATAACGAACTCATCCAAGATTTCATGTAGACAAACATTCTGACAAAGTCTGATGAAGTTTGGGCTATAAATGTGGCCTCTAGTGTGTTTACAAGCTTTTTCTAAGATTTGACCTAGTGACCTACTTTTTGACCCCACGTGACCCAGTTACGAACTCATCCGAGATTCCATGCAGACAAACATTCTGACCAAGTTTGGTGAAGATTGGGCTATAAATGTGGCCTCTAGTGTGTTCACAAGCTTTTTCTAAGATTTGATCTAGTGACCTACTTTTTGACCCCACGTGACCCAGTTACGAACTCATCCGAGATTCCATGCAGACAAACATTCTGACCAAGTTTGGTGAAGATTGGGCTATAAATGTGGCCTCTAGTGTGTTCACAAGCTTTTTCTAAGATTTGATCTAGTGACCTACTTTTTGACCCCACGTGACCCAGTTACGAACTCATCCGAGATTCCATGCAGACAAACATTCTGACCATGTTTGGTGAAGATTGGGCTATAAATGTGGCCTCTAGTGTGTTCACAAGCTTTTTCTAAGATTTGACCTAGTGACCTACTTTTTGACCCCACGTGACCCAGTTACGAACTCATCAGAGATTCTATGCAGACAAACATTCTGACCAAGAATGGTGAAGATTGGGCTATAAATGTGGCCTCTAGTGTGTTCACAACTTTTTCTAAGATTTGACCTAGTGACCTACTTTTTGACCCCATGTGACCCAGTTACGAACTCATCCAAGATTTCATGCAGACAAACATTCTGTCCAAGTTTGGTGAAGATTTGGCTATAAATGTGGCCTTTTGTGTGTTCACAAGCCTTTTCTAAGATTTGACCTAGTGACCTACTTTTTGACCCCACGTGACCCAGTTACGAACTCATCCAAGATTTCATGCAGACAAACATTCTGACCAAGTTTGGTGAAGATTTGGCTATAAATGTGGCCTCTAGTGTGTTCACAAGCTTTTTCTAAGATTTGACCTAGTGACCTACTTTTTGACCCCACGTGACCCAGTTACGAACTCATCCAAGATTTCATGTAGACAAACATTCTGACCAAGTTTGGTGAAGATTGGGCTATAAATGTGGTCTCTAGTGTGTTCACAAGTTTTTCCTAAAATTTGACCTCGTGACCTACTTTTTGTCCCCAGGTCACCCTATAATGAACTCATCCAAGATTTCACGCAGACAAACATTCTGACCAAGTTTGATGAAGATTGGATAAAAATTGTGGCCTCTAGTGTGTTCACAAGGTAAATGTTGACGACGAACGACGGACGACAGACGAAGCGGTATCACAAAAGCTCCCCTTGAGCACGTTGTGCTCAGGTGAGCTAAAAATGGGACAAACAAGTAAAGAATAATGTTAGTTGTTTACTAATTTTCATAATATTACAAATACCTGTATTTCCACACAAGAGGTGCTGCCATTTTCCACACAGGTCACATTCAACAGCTCTGTGATTTTTGAATACGCCTCTGTTGCAGAAGATGCACGGATTCGTATGCTGCGTCATCGTGACATCCGTTGAATGCCGTTTAGTGTTTCGATACACATTATATACACCTTTGTAGAACAACTAATTAATGCATATTCTTCATTCTTTAACTTTTGCGAGTAGACAAACACACGCTGATAATTAACAACATTAATTGGAAAACTAATCAACTAATTTAAGTGGACAGCTAATCAATTAAAATGATTGTACCAATTAACCAGAATGTATGAATCAGTAACCGACAGTAATGAAAAGAGGTGTGAACAACAGTCGAATGTTATTGATAAAAGTGTGCCGCCAATAGGCCTGTGTTTGTGTAGCATAATGAGGTGTTATTTGAGGTGTTATTTGATTTATTTGACACGATTTGCCAATTAAAGTTAAACGAGGGTTTTGCTAGAAATCTTATATCTATCTATATTTTTCCTAGGTTCATGATACATATTTCACTAATAAAATAAATACGGTCCATAATGATTATACTAGTATTATTATATGGTCCGGGATGACGACCAAATTGGTCCGGGATGATTATAGCATGGTCCGGAATGATGGTCCGGAATGCAGATGGTCCGGAATGAGGGTAATCCGATTTACATGACTGGGCAGTATTCATAAGTGCATGGATTCTTCTAACAACTAAACCAGCCTACTTACTCAATGTTAGCTTAGTCATGTAAAATTTTATTTTTCTGTCGATCTATTTATGAAAGCATATCTCCAACAATCGATCTGTAAGAATTTTAATTAGTCAGCATGTGACCGTCGATGGCGAGTGACGTATCCAAATGTTTTTGTTTATATCTATATCTATCCATACACATTTTCTACAAGGCAGTGTACGCCAAGATAAGACCGGAGATTTAATTTCGTTTCTGTTTACAATGTGAGGAAGACCCTAAAAACACCCGTACAGACACAGATCGACTTTACACTTACCAGTTGATCAATGCTGCAGCGACTTCCGCATCCGATGTTGCACTGAGAGCCGACTTGATGGCATTCCATCTGTCAATTTATCCTCCCAGATTAACTTATTTAAATGAAACCTCTTTTGTCTTATAGCATTGAACCTCTTCTTTTCACTTTCGGTTTTCTTTTTACGAACCATGTTTACAAACTGCACAGGCGTCAAAAGGCAGTTGGGGTTCCCAGACAAAAGAGCTCGCGCTAAAAATAGAAGACCCGGCCGAAAAAACGATACGAACACTTTCGCTGTATCGGTGAGTTAAAACATCATTATCAACAATTACGAGGCATTTTTCTAGTTTAATTTATTATCAATAATCTGCTATCAATGCAAGCTTTCATTAAAATACAAAAGAAGGGGAATTCGAAGACTTTTTTTTTTTTTTTTTAAAAAAAGTCGTTTTTACCGATATCGGAAAGAGTCGCTTTAAGACTTGACTATGTAATCAGCAACATACCTTCATACATCCGAGAGCCATCGTGACTCCTCGGGTAATTCCGTCCACGGGACAATCACGATTCGCGAATTATCCGGGGTGTTCCGATTGCCCGCTCTCGACATAAGGTATTTAAACGCCCAATCTCCAACGCAGTGATCTCCCCTTTCAGTAAGTTTTAAGCGAGCGTAGCGATGTCGTAAACCCTGTGCGGAGTTTGTTAAACGCCAGGCGTCTACTTTTACACCATTCTATCGGCGGATTGCGTTGGGTACACTGGAAATAGTGTCTACTTACAAATAAGGTGCTCTATTTCTTTTCGGCACTGAGTTTTAAACCATTAGACAGCCGAGCTTTAAATTTAAACATATTTTATGTATCTCTCTGATTGTTGCTGCAGACACTTTTCTCTGGATTTATTAATTGTGCTAATGTGTATGAGTGAATTAAATAGTAGAAGATTTTGGACTTAATAATAAAATATAAATATAAAATGGTAACACGGATTTCTATGGCGTGTGAAACGTTGCAAAATTCAAAAAATATTTTTATGTGTTATAAATACACATTTCTATTGTATAATTTTATATTTATGTGGTACAACTCCACATTTGTATTGCATAAAAATATTTATGTTCAATAATTTTTTATTTACATTCCAAAAAATATGTATGTGGTAAAACTATTTTTATATTGTATAAAAAGCAAGAAAAAAAATGTGTTCAATAATTGCATCATGGGTAATGATTGTAACAAACGATTTCATTGGACAACATTCCGAACATGGCTGCCACCATCGATTTGGAAATTGTCAAAATATTATAGCAGTTAAAAATATTATCTTAAACAGACTGCTTACTGTATGATATAAAGATTAAAAGTAATATCAATGAAACGACGTACCGATACATATCTGGTGGGGGCAGCCATGTTTGTAATAATACGCCAAATATCGTCGTCCAATGAAATCGTTCGTTATAAATGGTATAAGTATCCCATGATGCAATTATTGAACATAAATATTTGTTCACTTTATCGAATATAAAAGTATTCTTGTTTTATAACACATAATGAAAATTTACCATATAAATATAAATATTGATCAAAAATATGTTTTTACAATATAAATGCTGAATTTTAACATAGAAATATTATTTTTACAACATAAATGATTTTTTTTAGAATATAAATATGCAATTTATCTCAAATATTTTCTTTTTCGAATTTTGCAACGTTCCACACGCCATAGATTTCTAGTACATGTCTTTCTTTTTTTGTGCACACTTGGATTATTAGTTGGATTTATAGTGTAACGTTGGATTCACTGTGAAAATTTTGATCTTAAAGGCATCTCGAAAGGAATGTGGTATCCCACTGAGCCAGGCCCCCACATGCTATGACCAGACCTGTTAATTGCTGGTCATCACTGCAGGGAGTCTTTAGCCAACATAGTACTAATCTGTCACAGTAATACCTCTGATGGGTTAATGCAAAACTAAATTACCTGCTAGTATGGATGTGAGACAGTAGGCTAGTTTTACACAAAGCCACAAACATTATTGTAAGTGATAATGTGGGTTGTTTACTATATGATCCCTTACAAATTCTTTATTGCATAAATTACTAGGTGTCAATTTTGTAACTGCAAGATTATGTATTTATTTCATAGCTAAATATTTAATTTTGAAAATACATGAGAGATACAAGTTTTAGTATTCAAAATGACTCTGAAGGACATTATTCTGACAATGAATGACTTTTTAAATTGCTTTTGTTAGAAACGTTTCGTTACATTTTACAAATCAAAATAAAATATAACTTTAAATATATATGAGAACTAAAAGAATGAAAGAAATAACAAAATGTATAAGAAATAACAAAATCAACCAACAAAGTAAGAAAGAAAACAAATAAAGATTTATATATATATATATATATATATTGGATTGCGTAATTGGTATATTCACAACTGTTTCCTTTACAAACTGTGAATGACTATGTTCAACCCCCAGATATAGCATACATACACTTGGATCTTGAACAATACCTGTGTGACAGACACATCGTTACAGACTGTGGCAGCCTGGCTTATCAGAAAACAGATGCCCTCACATGCTGGGTGGGGCAATAAATGGGGGGGTGGGGGGGGGGGGGGGGGTGGGGATCACTTATATAAGGCTTTTGAGATGCCTTTAAGTGTTAATGTGGATATTTACGTGAAGAATTTGGATTTACCGTGACTGGATTTATGGTATAGCAAATGTAATGCTGCACCTACAATTAAAGAGTACCACAATTGGTTAACACTAGATAGCAGAAAATCGCCGGATTTCACAAAAAGCAGACTAAGGTAGACTAACAGCATAAAATTCACATTTTGATTGAAATATATGTACTCTCTGTTGTTGAATAACTATAAAATCAACTACTGCAATATATGAAGTGTAGTTTTGCTTTTAAAATACACATCATCACATTTTATAAAAGAAAGATACATGGACTTACTAGGGCTCAGTATAATTATTGTCGGATAGCCTGTAAATTGTGACTGCCTTTTTCTCGGTGTGTCGTTTGATTCTGCATATTTATTGTTTTTTTTTGTGTGCGTTTTAGTACATTTTAAACTGGTCCATGTATGTTGAGACTTTTAAATATGCTTATGCCTTTTCATTTCTTTTGCATTTCAACTACTAGTTTTGAAGTAGTTAAGTGTTTCTGCCATATTTTGTCTGCTTTACTGTTACTGGTAAGTTGTTCACAGAGACTCAATTGCTCACTGGTAGAGCGACCCACTAGAATGTGCCAGGTATGTGGTCCGAAGCCCGGGTTAGGCTCAATTTTCCACCCCGGTTTCCTTTGGTGCCATGGCCTTTGCCAGGACCCTGTTTGTGTTATGATATGTAACAGTGCTTTGGAGTAAAACCAGGGATGAGGTTCAGAACATGTTAAAGGAGGCAGCAGTGTTGCACTATTAGTTTATTAGAGGCTCTGTTTATCGGTAGAGTGGCTTTCTTGAATTGGACGTTTGAATCCCAGTGTAGGCGTATCTTCACTTCTCATAGTTTCGTGATTTCTCATGATTTTATGAATGCTTTTTAACTATACACAGAGTATACGTTTGGTCTTTGCTCAATCTGCATAGAAATTGAAAAGACCATCAACTTAGAATTGTTACATTACTGATTATATGTTAAATGTTTACAGCAGCAACATTAGCACATTCTTGTATATTTTAAAATAAGCAACTTCAATTTAAACAGTTTGAAATGAGTGACGATAATATCCCCATGCCGACACCAAAGAGGTCCATGTCAATAGAAGCAACCTAGACGTGAGCAATGCTGACATCACCATGCCAACGCTAGAGAGGTCCGCACCGATAGATAGCACACTGGACGTGCATACTACTCATGAACAAGTAAGTTTACATTAATCTCAGTTTTAATTGTTAATTTCAGTTAATGTGAAAGACAATTGAAATATTATTTATTAAAAAAAATATATCTGGCATACAACACAACTCCAGGTAAGTGTTGCTAAAGCTCAGTCATTGTTGTATATTTCAATAATTCTGAAATATTGCTGTTGTTTTTGCCGAATCGCAGACTTGGATGCGTGGTCTGTATTCTCAACGCCATTTCAGCTGGGTCTACCCAAAGCGGTGGTACAGTGACGGCACCTTTTAGGTAAAAAAATAAATAATAAACAAATAAATAAATATAAATAAATAAAATCAACCATGATATCATACATGTTTCTGACGTCTTTCAGGTTGTTGGAAGGCCCTTCAACTCCAAACAGCTGCTTTAGATCAGTGTTCGTGGAGAGAGAAGGCCACCAGAGGCAGCTGCCACTGGTGTTTGCTCTGATGAGCCGCCACACGCAACGCGACTACGTGACCATCTTCAATGTAGTCGTGGATTGTGTTGGGTAGCTTGCTGTTGAAGGCTTTGTTGCTGACTTCGAACTTGGTATGTTTACCATGTACATAGTTTGTAGACAGTTAGATGCAGACAAATGATTTACTGGAAAAATACCATCTAAATGCCAATAATTTATGACAGCATTTTATCCAGAAATTTTATAGCCTTATATCTCTTCATATTTCCATAATATGATTTTACATATTTTATACCAATATACTTATGTTTCAGCCATCTGGAATGCAGTTCGTGAGGTCTTTCCCAGACGGGACAGGAAATGATGTGCCTTTCAATGGAGTAATTCGGTTTGGAGGCGAGTCCATGCCGATGGCCTGGCAGAGGCCTACCGGCAACGAGGGGCCATATTCCGGTACATGCATGCGCAAATGGCGCTCTAGTTTCTGCCCGCCACCCACATCAGAGGCGCCTTTGACAATCTGCAGGGTCATGCCTCAACGCCATACCAGTCCCTAGTCAGGTTCATTGGGCATCAGTGTATAGGTGGCGCTTTTGCTCCTGAAGATTGATCCGTCTTCTGACAGGAAGTGCCGACAAATAACGACTTTGAAGGTTATAACCTTAAATTTTATATTTAATCTAAAACAAGTAAATGTGCATTCTATACCATTTTCACCTCAACCACAATGTTATGCTTTTAAATTTAGTAAAATAATTTGTTTCTCTTAAAATAATTTTAAAAGTCAGCACATTTAATTTTCAATTTAAATATCATAAAGTTATTTATATCTTTTTCACGATACCACAACCGACTGAATGAAATCAGATGCGCATTTGGGTTCTCCAGATTTGTCCCGGAGCTAAGTAAGGAGGCCGAGATTGTCCGGATGCTGGTCGCGGGAGGGGATCTCCAAATTGATTCTACTGGCCAGTCCAAGGCCATCAGCAAAGCCCTTTGGACACTGTAGGACCGCTATAGCGATGACGAAATGGTCACCGTAGCCTTCTTGGCAGCAGTCGGAAGTGTATACGGTGTCCATGCTCGACACTTTAGTGTAGTCTATTAAGTGACTATTTTATAGAATTTTGACTTGTGTAAATAGTATTTTAAGTTATAGATCTTTTGTGTTGGTTGTAAATTATGATTGTTTTTGTTGTATATTGTTGTTGTAAATTGTTTGTTAATGTAGATTATGTCTTGTTAACATGGATGATATTAAAGGTTTTACCTTTTTTACAGGAATAATACTTATTTGATAAAGTGATAAAATGAATTAAACACTTTGCCTGGCTTTGTTATTTTATCATAAATAAAATCTAGATGTTTACATGTACAAAAATGTCCCCCTAATCTTAGATAATTTATGGTAATAAATAAAAGTGGCAAGGGGAAAAAGCCAATATATTCTAACAAATTGTTAAGTTATACAAACTTACTTAAAGCTGAAAATGCATCTGACTAATCCGATACAACATTAACTAAAGGCCTTTTTGGATTTCGGTCTTTTTGGTCTTATTAAAAGCAAAGCCACATTTTTGTTTATTGCTATTGTGTTTGAGTTTAGTACTTGTTATGGTTTACAGAGATGGTTAGTAGTAGGACACATAAGTCGCAGCTTAACTGAAGAGTATTTAAAGTGAATAAGAAGGTTTAAGCTCTTAAGTTGATGAAGTCATGGCAAAGCATATTTTTTCTCGTCCTGTAACATGTTTAGAGATAAATATATATAGTACTATAATGTCACTTGCTAGGTTTGTCTGCGTTTTACTGCATTTTAAATTGCAAACTTTAAAATAGATAAATGTACCAGAATATTTTTTCTGCATTTTAGTGCATTTTTAAATATAAATTTTATAGCCTTAAATGTACCTGGCTAGTTTATCTGCTTTTAGTGCATTTTTATCTGTATGACTCATTTATTGTACCTAGCTGGGTTTGTCTGCTCTTTAGGATGAAAATATATTTAGAGTTATACTTAGAGTTTTAAGTCCAATTATGATTCTCACATATTTTGTTTTCTCTTTAGTTAATTTTGCTTTACAATGCTTGAAGAAGTTGAATATTCCTCGCAAGTCTTGTCTTATTCATAGAGTTATGAAAACCATTCTGTTTAGTGCATTATTAAAATATTATCTTACTTTATATATATTTTATATTACAAATCTTAAAGTAATTATCCATCTCTGGCAAGTTGTATCTGCTCTTTCATGCATTTGAAAGATACATTTCTTCATTTCCTTTTTAACTTTGCTTTTTAGTGCATTAATAAAAAGTTTTTTTTTTGTTTTTTTTTCTGTACTTCTGCTTTTGTCTTTTTCAGTAAAAGAAAATACTCAACTGTGCCATTTATGGGTAAATTATTAAATGATATAAGCCTCTTTGTGTTCTAAACAAAAAAAGTTTTATTGTTGCTTACTATTTTTGTGTTCTCTGTTAAGACAGAAATAGTTATTATACCTTTGGTTTGCAGTACAATGTATTTATTAACTTAAATAAGGAAAATGTTGTATTATTACATAATTTGTATGTGCTTTATATAACTGTTTTTTATGTCTGAGACCGGCTTTGTTTATTGTTTCCCGTATATCAGAAAATAGTTTGTGGTATTGTTGAATTGCATATTCTGTTTGCATTTCTTGTTCATGACTTTATTCATGATACCTGTTAGCCCACTTATCAGTTGTTGTTTGTTGTGCACTGCACAGATACTGATGTTTACTTTTTTTTGCAATATTAATATTGGTAACATTTGGAATGCACTTACATTTCACAGAAAAGTTATTTTAAGTCTTTAATAACTTTTACCTACTGTTTCTGGTTAAAATGTACAAAAACTTTTTTGGTCTGTTATAGTGACCATATTGTTTTGGCCTAAACAAATAAAAGCAGTGTGCTTAAATGTACTTTTCTTGTTTTGTTTCAAAAGTATACCATAACATTAAATTACAGATAACACATTCCTAGAATAGACAGAGGGCCCAACTCACTTAAAAATAAAGCGCTAGTAACATGTTCTTGATCGGTGCTTGTATTTATCAGGTATTGTTTTGAATATTAAAGTTACCGTAATAGTCGTTTTTGTTTGTTGGTGGCATCTTTATGATAAGTGCATTAATGTGTTTATTGAGATTGTGCTTGACATTAATATGTATGACCTAAGTTTTTGTTAAATTAATTTAACACATTATTATTGACAAGTAACTTTGATGAGAAAGATAACACATGGGGTACATGTAAACAAAACAAAGAAATAACTTGTTAATAACTATTTATTTATAGCAAGTGTTGTACAAAAATGATTGAAAATCTATAACTACATAAAACATTTGTTTGAACATAAAGGCAAAAGAAATATTAAAATATAAAATACAATCAGCACTATGTGTTACAGTGGTAAGTATACAAAAGCAATATGTCTTCATTTGTTTCATACATACTAACTCCTGATTATTTAAAAGTCCAGAATGTCAAGTAATGCAAAGTAAATATTCTAAAAAGTCAAACATCTTAAAGAAAAAACAGCAAAACTTCGCAATTAAGCTCAAACATTATTTTGTTATAACAATCTGAATCTGACCACAAGACTAGTAATGAGTAGTATGTCTGTTGAAAAATTATTTGATTTCCTTTGATATATTCATGTTCATATGCAAAGAAAGTATTATCAATATAGATTGTAGCAAATACTGATTTGTACAGTATACAATTCTAAAATAAAACTGGAGAGGTTAAAAAAGTTTTTAAAAATCCTATACAAAGCATGTTAGTCTTCATGAAAAATGACTTGGTCACACTTCCGCATGCATACATGACATAACACTACACAATAAACACTTCATATGCATTTAAATTATTGCATCACTTCTGATATTTTACTGTTCATGACTTACATATACACTTGATATATATAGCTCTTGCTAAACTTGTATATCTCTAAAATGTGTTATTATGTGCAATTATATATGAGATAAAATGGCTAAAAATAGCTGAAATTAATGTTCAAAGATGGTAATTTGTTATTCCAAAGATGATAATTCGTTATTCAGGAATTATTAATAAAAAGAAAAGAAAAATGCAAATTTGACCAACTGGGACCAAGTTGCCTTAAACCTACAATATGTACTATCAATGAAATTACATGTTAAAATGAGGCTTCAAAGTAGCAAATAGACAAAGTTGAGGTACATTAAATAGATTTACGTCCATATAGTGCGGTAGAAAACATATAATTATCTACAAAGTAAACATGTATTAACAATAATACAACATTTAGTCTCATTGCTTAACAACCTCTAAGCTTTTAGTAATAACTGAAAATTTCTCTTATCAAAATATTTATACATACGATCGAAGAATGTATTTAAAATAATTATGGTATAAAATCTGTGTAATTTATAATATACAGTGTAATGGAAGACAGTTGGTGTTTTAATGTTTTTCATTTAACTATGATGTCCAGCAGTATGCACCTTTAGTTTTAACACACAAGTCTTGGAGGATGTAAAAAAAAATGCAATTAATTAACATGGTTAAGCACATCATTATTTTCACATTCATAAATTGACTTTGTATAAACTTTGTTTTGAATTTTATATCTATTTGTATGATCCATCACCTACAGTAATGTTTATGCATATCATATAAATCCTAAAATATAAGAACTTGCTACCGGTATATTTTTTTTTATATTGGCTGCATAGAGATACTGGCTGATTTAGGTTTGTCCTAAAGTGTTTTGATAAAATCATCACAGTCAAGTACATGTCCCACAGATGAAATCTGCTGCTGTACCTTTGCCTGAGGTCGCTGTCCCCAGGCATGCAGGATGGAACCACTGCCCACAGCAGTCACATTGCCAGTAGACACTGCAACAGAAAACTGCCAGATTAATATTCTACATGTATATCATTTCCTCACAGATGAATACATGATTTTCTATTACAATTTATATAACTAAATAATACTGCTCAACTTTTGCATCATCTTAGTTGGTACAAGTAAACATATAAGAGTAGTAAAATTACATGTATACTTTAGACAATTATTACATATTGTGTGCATACTTTCCGTCGTCTGGCTTGCGGCACATACAGTATTGCTTTGCCTTCTTTTTAAGAACAGGAAAGATGAAAACTTGAACTTTTCCGCTGAAACAAAATCTTATCACCTGCAATTTATGTAAAATATAACATATAAATACAAAATATAGTTCAGTTCAAATTATATTCTTTGCGAGTAAATTAACATTTTGTACTTGAGTTGTAAATTGATAAAATATAAATCGTAAAAATATGACCAACCTGAAAGGTACCATCGATGTACCATCTTCTGGCCTGTCGCAGCAAGTTCAGCTGTTCGTCCGTCGCAAAGATGAGATGGCGTTTGCCGTCCACAACAACCTCTCGGCGGTAAAAATCTGGAGGCATTGCTGCTTTGTCCAACTGAAAGTATATTATATTTGAATAAAATAATATGGAATTTATCGGAGTTATGATTTAAAATATACATAATAAAGTATTTATTACACGAGATTTTAGAATCGAAAAAAGTTTGGTAGAGCAATTAATGCTATACCTCAAACTCCATGTCTTTTGGCTCTTCAGGCCGCATGTCTTGTCTGACGCGATTCACCGCACGTGCAATGTAGTCTGGACGGATGTGGGCAACCCCCGTTAGCAGATCGATGCCTTCTGTTGCCTCTGAAACAATGGTAGCGGCGGATCTTGCTGTATCTCGAGTTGCAACTTCTTTAGCCTATGCAAGAAACGACATCAAATAATTATGATTTACTATTTAAGTACTGCAAGACAACCGATAAATAAAATAATTGTCATTTCATCTTCAATTTTAATAAAAAATATTTACTTACTTTAACCGAAACTTTGACCTT
The DNA here is from genome assembly GCA_007844125.1 of Sinonovacula constricta. Lineage (NCBI taxonomy): Eukaryota > Metazoa > Mollusca > Bivalvia > Cardiida > Solecurtidae > Sinonovacula > Sinonovacula constricta. The sequence goes on from CM017573.1 coordinate 8,243,181, forward strand.
GAACTCCCGCGTTGGATCTGGTGGATGGATGTGCTCGATGTTGTTACTGGTGAAAACGCCGCCTCTCTGAACTACAATAACTGAACATTCCAATCTCGTATTGCGCACTGTACACCTCCATGTAGTAGCACGTGACCGTCGGTACTGAATACAGTAATACAAGTTATTAAGTGATTTGGCGTATAATGTATAAAGTAGGAGTTCATTTATAGTATTACGTATTTTGACTGCTCAGGCAGAACAATGTGGCAAATCCGAGAGTCCAAGGTAAGTATATCTCAACTTCAAATTAGCTCACATTATTTCACCGTTCTTCTTATATCCATAATAAGTGAATGTTTGCATGTTGTTATCAATGATATTTAATATGAACGGCATACCAAGCGTCCTTTTTTAAATAAACCCAGTTCGTTATGCCATAATTCATGTGAAAGTCATGTGCTCAAAATGCGAGACTGTATCGAGAAACACAGCTATTGTAAGATGTTCGTGTTTAGGCCACTTCTTTTATATAAAATGGTTTACAAAACCGGCGGACCTATTTTTTCAAGAAATCGAAAAAAAAAAAAAAATCGAAATCGACGATTTTTTTTTTTCATTAATAATTTCCGACCCTATGAAAACGAGCCGAAAACTATCGAAACAAATCCCATTTTGCTTATTTTTATATAAATAGGCCGCGTTTTAAACGTGACCTCGAAACAGGTAGACGTGATAAAATAGCAATACACAGAGTATCGGATCGGATTTTGGTAAACCATAAAATAAAAAAGGAGTGGCCTTACGATGATTGTGCAATTCTGGTTGAAACATGTACAGCCGTCTTTCGAAGTACCGAATAAAGTTAAATATTGCAGGTTGAAAATGGTACCTTGGTTATCTTCTCTCATTAGGTTATATTTATATTTTCAGACACTAAGGAAGTACATGTCGTACTCCCCATCTCAGATATGGGCAGCCATGAACATAATTAGAGACTATGGGGATGCAAATCATGTCCGTTGTCCGAGAGTTTGGCTAACCTGAATTGTCGGTGAGACACAAGTTAAGTAGGATGGTTGACCCAGAACCAATAAGATCAAGACCAGCCAAAACAAAAGCGGGAAACTATCTTAAGTACTGAAGAGCCCTGAGCTTAGGTACTTGAGAACAAGTTTCCAAACCAAAAACTAAGGAACTCTCGATCCTTTAGCGCCAGTTGAAACAGACATTTAGGAGGATAAAGAAGATTAAACTGAGTTTTGTTGTGTTTTTGTGTTATTTACACCAGAGGTACGTCTCTGGTGTTTGTTAAATGGGCTGCATGCGATACATGTCACTGGGTCCATTTGGCCTAAGTACTGCTGTGAAAGGAAAATGACAGAAGGGGAGATATAGTCAAGTGTCCACATTGCGTTCTTGATATGATTTTATATGAATAAATGCTTAATATTTATTTGTAAAGTGTAAATAAATATATGAAGCATGCTGTTTTTCCTTTGCTTTTCCAACATTTATGTATTGCTATTCCGTATGCGAAACAACTAAGACTAAATGTACACCGCGTTACTTCTTCCCAAGTGTTAAATTATTAAAAACGAGAACAGGCAATTAAAGGCGTCGTTTCTAGTGTTTGTCAAAAAAACGTAATGGCGGTTCTCTGTTATAAGTAAACAATCAGTATCATGAACAAAAACGTTAAATACAAGCATTAAAAAGTGATACTACTTGATAAATAAGGGCTTACTTGACATGTTAATACAGTTAGTTTCGAATTTAATACAGTTCACTTCGCAAGAAAATATAAAAATTGCTTAAGGGCGTCGAAACTAGTGACGCTAGGATATATTTTAAAATGTTCTAAAATGCTACATTAAAAGAATTTAAACTTTTCAGTTTACTATGTTCTAAAGAGCAGACAAATAATAATACATGTATGACATTCAGTTTTATACGCCGAATAAGTCAACAATCTATTTTAAAGTGAATTAAAAACCATAAAAAACTACTTCAAGCAATTTATTTTACAAAATTTTCAGAGGTCAGGCTAAATCTAGTTTTGTAAACTATAATACCATCAAAATAAGATATCAAAGTGCTAAGCTATCAAGCAATAAGAAACAAGCCAGCCGTACACGATTTGTATGCTTTTTAGTGCTTTCAATGCCTGCATTCTAGTGTCAACGGGTTTTTCCCGGGCGAAGAAGTCGTGCGTGAACGTTGTTTAAATCTGAAAGTAAAAGTGTTGAAGAACCTCTCACGGGTTGAGATTTGTTTCTTTAGTTCGTATGAATAACACATTAACTGGCGACGAGGGAAAATGGCCTCGCAACTTCCATCACTTCCACCGTTTATCGTCCAAAGTGGACTGAATGACACAAACACGAACTCTGCTTATAATAACCCTTTACTCCATATGTATGGGTTTTATCGCGGGTGTGGTCAGTGAAGAACCCGATCAACCGGAACATCCATTCGCTATTTCTCTACAAGATGCAACCAGTGTATATCAAGATTAGACAGCACCAACGTGTCAGCCGATCTGGCCGCACAATGCAATAAAACATGCATATAAGGAGTAAAGGGAAGTCTGAATAATTTGAAATATATATGTCTGCTAAGATCTACAATTTTTTCTTCACATTAGTGAAAGAATTTAAAAGAAATTCCAGCCTCTACTGTTGTCTTTTTCTACAGGATTGGACCACAAGTGGTAAGTTTGCTGCTGGGTGCAGTTAGCTTGTTTACTTTCTTTAAGAATCGGTTTGCTTTGACAAAATAGTCAGCTTTGTCTTACAGCTAACATTCAGTCAGATGATAACACATGTTTTTTTTAATTAATGTCTCGCCATTGCGAGAGTAAGAAATAAGTTCATAACGTGAGTTCAATTCAAACAGTGTAATCGTCGTCAGGCCAATCATGCCATTTTTGTTGCACCCAAATCATGCCTATTTTACAAGCTAGTTCTTTTTTTTTTTACTTACGAGTGCATCATCAGATCTCTTCCGTTTCTTAGGCATAACCCTTCTATTCGGAGTGTATTTTGTCGAAAAGTTACGGGAAATGTTGTGTTTGCATGTACATTCATCTGTCGTATATGACTCAATATGCGCTCGCAGCACACAGTGACAGTTAAACAGTTGTCTTCTTGTCTACATAAACTTCCTTCTTACGCTTCTAAATCCCAAGTACGGATATTTGCTGATGAAACTGCCATTTACCTTACCATCAACTCTTTGGCAGACTCCCTGGGTAGTGCATTTATAATTCAGTATCATGCTAAAACGGACCAATCGGAATATACACGACCCTGGGTCATGCAATATTTTTAGTACCATGCTAAAACTATATTTGTTAGATGCAGGGTCGTACACTTACGCACCAAAAGGTCTAAATTATTTTTAAGCATGATACAGCATGTACCTGAAACATCAATTGTCATGACCCTGTATCATGCTAAAAGTTTAAGCATGATGCTGAATGTTTTAGCATGATACAGGGTCATGCAATAAAGACCCTTAAGGTACGCCATACCTCATATTCTCTAGTTCCCTTACTTTAGATAGATATCTCTTACTCTTTTTGTGTTTAACGGGTCGTGAAAGCGGTGAAATGATAAAATGCCCCAAATTTTGAATGCTCATAACTATGAAGTCTTTTGTCCGACTCTTCTAAAACTTTCCAAAATTATGTATACATTCTATAAGAACAGAATGGCAAAATATAAACGTGAAAAATTACCTAGAAATACGTTTTCTTTTCTTAGAAATTTTTTTTTCAGTCATTTTGTGGGGGCAAAAGTTCATCTTCACAGCAAAGCTTATATAAAACAACATTTAGCAGAATTATTAAATACACCCTAATGGAGGTAGTATGGAGCTTAAAATTTTGATTACCTTAACCGTGTTTGATAAATCTATCACCATAGTTTTCAATGTCAAAAAAGTAGTCCCTCTTTGAAACAGAAAGTACATGTGGTTTCACTTGATTTTTAAAGTGTGTTTTTATGCATGTTCTAAACACTCACTATGAAAATTAAGTGAGCTTCTACGTTGAAAATTGTTTGAACAAACTTATGTTACAATAAAATTGTGTCTATAAACATATTTCCTGGGCTAAACTGCTCATAACAAAAAATGGTAGTTTTATCAATATTCATCAAATTTCACTTTTTTGTGAAGTAATCTTAATAAATTATGAAATAATATGTTATAACATTGGTTTTGATGTATGGCATGAATATTTATATGAAAAAATAATGAACTTTGAAAATTAAAATTTTATGAAATGTGCCGCTTAAGCGACCCCTTAACGATTCTCTTGTACCACGTTTTTTTTGTTGAATCATATTTATCCTATTTATATCACTTTTACACTGATTATACAAATTAAGTGCCTCAAAGAAATACTTTTTGTCTTTTTACATTCATCATCAAAGCAAACGTTCTGATTTAATAATCTTTTGGAGTGTGCATTTGAAACAATAGATTTCTTAAAAGTTTTAAATTTACAGAAAAGACCATACCCTACTTCTCGTATTACAAGCGAAAAGCTATCAATTAATGCATTGACAGAATTAACATCGTTTGAGGATACATCATCTACCATTCTAGGGCATGTCGGCTGATACGTGTGAAAATTTAATTGATGTGCAGTTATATTAGATTGATTGTAAAGTAATATGCAATAATCGTATGTCACCGACAAAATTGCCAATTTAAGGAGTAGCTTCCTGACAAAAAATGATGTTAATATATTATCCACACTGGAATAATCGCCGAACGCCGCCATCTTGAGAAAAAAGTCACTCCTACAATGTATTTTGCAATCATGCCATGACCTCTGTCACCATCGGCTTAGCATCACAGTTGTGTAGTTAAGGAAGGCTTCCCATAATGAACTTCGGCCGATATCGACACATTCGGTTCGCGGCGGAAGCTTTCGTTTTTGCCCGGTGAAAAACGTAATTTTACCAAATAACACTAAATTAATTGTTAATGTTAGGTTAAATGTTAAAATGGTTCAAAGTATGTTATAGAGAACAAAAATTTTGACATATATCACGTTTAGAGAGAAAATATTTTCAAAAATGCGAAGTTCCTGTCACGTGACGTTTTGGGAATTTCCTGTTTGCAAACCGAAACAATAAAAAAATCCAATGCCACAAGAACGTGATTTTCGAGGAAGATTTAAGGCACGTAAGCGTCCCACAATACGGAAACAACGCAGTACAACGTTATTAACGGAACACAATTACGCAAATGTGTATTTGTGCGATGGAGATACCTGTTCAAACCCGAATTGTATACTTTGTCATTTTGCTCTCAGTGGTAATATCTCAGTGGGTAGTCATTTTAAAATTAATTTCTGAAGTTAACTCCGGTAAAAATATTTCAAATTGTTATATTTTGCTCAGTTATGATTGTAGGTGATATTTCTGTATTGTTTACGGATGTACCTAGTTTATATTTTTAAATAGGGTAATGTGACTTCGGCAAGTTTGGTTTTTCAACCAAGGCTGAGTGACAACGTTTCCATTTCTTACAACTTTTGCAACTCTGGAAATTTTAGTCAGCCACGCAGATCTGAGCTTTTTATCGTCAGGAGTCTTGTAAAAATTGCACGTGGCACCTCGTGATCTCATGATTGCAACCTTCAGCACAGCAGAAATCGTTCTGTCCCATAGCAAAGTAAAATTATCTAAGCGAGTGCAATTCATTTAAAACAAAAAATGTTAGTTCTGATAATTTGATGTATCATTTTAATTCACTTTGTCCATGTTTTTGTGTGTTAAGAAGAAACGAGCGCCTCAAATCTCGCGGAACGTGATTGCGCGAGATTTCAAAATCGAGAATATTCGAAGTACTCATAATGCGTATGAAGATGACGGAAACAAATACAAATTGATGTGAATTGTGTCAAATTAATTATAAATAAGTTAACAAGTATACATTTTGGTTTATCCGACGGCGACATGTTACCGATCAAGGGCGAACTGTTGTTACCTGTCAAGGTCGAACTGTTACCGGTCAAGGACGAACTCAAGGACGAACTGTTACCTATCAAGGGCGAACAGTGTTTCTATGGGAACTCTAAATCAATATATTGTGAGCAAGTCGCATGCAATGTTATTTAATAAACAGGGCCTCTGCGAAGGAAAGTAACGTGTCGGAAAATCAATAAAACACAACGCATTAAGAAGTAACCGAAGACGTACAAAAAGCTAACCACTAAACGATAATGCGCAAAGGCCACCATTGTAGCCGAATCGAGAAGCTTAACCAAACAGTATAAATAAATTAATTAAATAAAATAATCAAACGCTAAAATCGAATTGTCGGGCTACAAATTATTTACATCGCCTGTATAAAGGTTTAAAATTTAACATCGAAAAGAAAACAGCATTACCTTAGAGTAGTGCATCCCTCGATGAAAGGTCTTTTTTAGCGATTCTGGCGTTTAAATACACATCGTTGTGTCTCCGTCCTCTTTTTTCTCTTGATCTGTCCAATGGTTAGCTGTCAAATATGAGTCAAATCAGGGACTTGCGTTCAGTCAAGGGAGTCGCTCGCTTACTCTAGCAGGTGCCTGTCGATTTAAAACGGCACACTAGCCTCAAGCGCTCGCAAACTTTTGCAAGCATCTTCAGAATGTAGTTCTCGGCGAAAAACAAAATGGCGACCAGGTAAGTTCTTGCGTGTGAATTGTTTAAAATTTTGCCGATTAAGACTTTTTTTTCGGCCATTCAGCAACAGTTATCCTTTAAATTAAAAGTTATGTTGGCCGAAATCTGAGATGTGACTTGACTTAGCATAAAACACAACGACCTTCCTAGTCGAAGCATTCTATACTTCAAGGTTAAACTAATTCCAACATAAACTTTTTTCTCAAAATATTGTTGTAAATAATTGTCTTATAGTCAGGAAAAAAGTCCTCAATTTTTTGCTAAGTCATATTAGTAAAAAAAGTAATTTTAATTTCGCGACTTTTCTTGAAAAACTAATGGTCTTTATACGCCACCGTAGATCGAAAAAACCGGAAAACGGTGACAACGTAAAATATGCGCCAGTTGATTGCACGATATTTTGGACTTTTTACGAATGGATTTTAAACGGTAAGACATATTTCAAATGATTTTATTTATGAAATTGTAGAGATATAAGTATTATCTTGATAATCTTGATATCAAGACTATGACATTTGTGGTATTTCTTTGCAGTTGGATCTGGACACGATTTATTATATATTTTCGCGAGTTACGGATAAAGTGGCAAAATAATTAAATATGTCTAAAATATTTTGAGTTCTCAACAAGATCTCGCGATATTATTAGTAAGAAAAGATTTAAAAACCTCAATTTCATAAAAGAATGAGGAAAAATAAACAGGTATCACTTTCGTAGGTAACGCGCTCTTCGAACTTTTTTAAAACTACGGAATCGCAGAAGGATCAAAATGTTTTATTTTCGACGAATTATTATTATTATTTGTGATTAGTTATATTTTCAATTGAAAAATTTTGTTTTCACCCTTTTTCTTTCAAAGTGTGTGCACATTCATTTTCAATTTTCCTGAAAATGGATATTTTATCACAAAACTCATTAGCAGTGTAAATATAGAATCTAAGTCAATGTGATGTGGCATATTTTTTATTTTCAGAATTAAATGATATGGATTGCTGAGTTATTGTCCAGGATCTATCAGCTGAAGTAATTATGTAGACCTGTAAAATGAGGTAATTGTGATTTCTTAATACATTGCATGTTACTTGTACTCCTAATTTCTAACCAGTTTAAGCCATGATGTCTCTTTATACTACAGTCATACTGACTTGAACTTCTACTAGGTTCTAGAGGACCGAGTGCTTTTAATTTAATTAGAAGAACTTTTTTTAAGTAATATTTTTGGAACAGAATCAAGTGGATTAACTTACTAAAATTGCACAAATTTATAAAATATGTTTTCAGTGATCAAAGTGTGTGTGTTATCTGTAATGAGAACGATGAACGACCAACTTCAAAGCTTGGTGAAAAGGGATGTCAAGGACTTATAGCTGCAAGCAGTTTGAAAGGTATCATTTATATGCACTACAATTTTAGAATAAAAAAAAATAAAATTATCATTTATTGCTTGGATTTGTTTCACAATGTGTATAATAATAAAAAAAATGTTAAATTTTGTATCCCACTTCTATAAAGAAAAAAAGATATGCTTCTTTGAGTTTTAAGTTTTCTATTTTGCAATACAAATGTTTTTCAATTAATGATACAATTTACCACCCTTTGTATTTTATAAGTGTCATTAATGAATACTGCTCGGAGTTCTTGAAAATGGTTTGACATACTAAGAAAAAAGTCATTTTAATTTTACTTTTAACTAAAAGATACCATCTGAACTTTTTCTAGGGGATAGCCTTGCTGTATCGGTCGGCCAAGTTGTTCATCAGGATTGTAGACGATTATATTGTCACCCAAATCATACAAGAGCTTCTAAAGTTATTGCTAGTGAATTCTCGAGTCCAAGGACAAGAAAATCATTGACTGACTCATTTTCATTTCAAGAAAAGTGTATCTTTTGTGGCACAACAGCAAAGTCCACTGCAAATAAGCGAGGAAATGATGTTTTTCCAGTGAGAACCTTGGATTTTCAAAACAGTATTCGAAAGGTATGCAATGAGAGAAGTGACAACTGGGGTAACACTGTGCTGGGCAGATTAGAGTATGCCCAAGACTTGCCTGCTGTAGAAGCTAGGTATCACCAGACATGTAGTGTGAACTTCAGGACAGGGTGTAACATACCTTCTCAGTACCAAACAGATGAACAAAAAGTGAAACCTAAAAAGGGTAGGCCATCTAAAGTGCATGTTGAAACAGCATTTCTGGAAATAATTAACTGTTTTGAGAATAGTGAAACTGAATTGGTGACCATTTCTGATTTGGTAAAAAGAATGTCTGATCTTTGTGATGAAGCATATAGTAATGCATACATGAAAAAAAGATTTTTAGAGCACTTTGGTGATAGTATCATCATATCAGAACAAAATGGAAAGCATGATGTTGTAGCTTTCAGAACTACTGCCCATCAAATATTGCATACATATTTCAAATGTCATTTAAACAATGACAGTGACACACAGAAAAGAGCTTTGTTAACTGCAGCTGCAAAGCTTATCCTGAATGACATAAAATCTCTTGATATTAGCAAAGACATGTATCCTCAAAGTGCAGAAATAATGTCTTTAGATTCAAACCTGAAATATGTGCCTGCTAGCCTTCAGGATTTTCTAAGACAGTTGATTGATAATAAAAACTGTGAAAAGAAAATAGCATCTATAGGACAAACTATAGTACAGGCCTCGACTCCTCGCAGTATTATTGCACCTTTACAGCTTGGTCTTGGTGTACAACTGCATCACCAGTTTGGATCTAGGGCTTTAATTGAGACATTACACAGTCTTGGGTTTTGTTCTTCCTACCAAGAAGTACAGAAATTTGAACGTAGTGCTGCAGCAGTTTCAGCAGGTGTTGATGTCAATAACAACAACAACAACAACAGTGGCGAATTTGTACAATTTGTAGCGGACAATGTTGATCACAACACTTGTACTTTAGATGGCCAGAATACATTTCATGGAATGGGAATTATCGCTACTGTTACTCCTGAACTGAAAACTAGAAAAACTATTCCTAGAATTAAAGTTTCAAATGAAGAACTTGTATCTCTTGGAAAAATTGAAATATATTTCTACAATCAATCAAACGACAACATGGAAATGCTGAAATTTAAAAAATTGGTGGATTTGGCCAATGTTGAAGAACCACTAACAGAAATGGATTTTGTGTTCAAAATTTCCAGGCCACTTGGAATTCAAACACCTTCATGGTCTGGGTTCATGCAAGCAGTTAATGTTGGAAATCATCCGGGGCGTTCCTCTGTGCTACTGCTTCCAATGATTGACATGAACCCAAGTGACATCACATGTGTATACTCGACGCTTCATTTTGTGGTGAGACAGTCAAAATTGATGAACTGCAAAGCAATACTGACTTTTGACCAGCCATTATATTGGAAAGCCTTGAATATTGTAACAAATGAACCATCAACAAGTGAAGTCAAGTCAGTAGTGTTGCGGCTTGGACCTTTTCATACAGAGATGAGCTTTTTGGGATGCATTGGAAGAGTGATGGAAAATTCTGGACTTCAGGAGCTTCTTGAAACTGTGTATGCCCCCAACACTGTAGTTCATATGCTGACTGGAAAAGCGTTTGAAAGAGCTGTGCGTGGCCATTTTCTTGTTGATGATGCTTTGAATTCCATTCTGATGGATAAACTATTAAACACATCTGATTTATCAGTTGCTGATGAGGACTTAATATTAAATCATACTCAAAGTCTTGATCTCCAAATTACAAAACAAGATATAGAACATATCAAGAGTCTAATCTGTAAAGATCTAAGTAAAGAAGTTCCAAGTAAAGACACCGCAGTACAGAAATTGTTGACAGCTTATGAGTCTGTGAAAACAAATCTGAAGCAGTATGATACTGCCAAGTTGTGGTTGCAGTACATGGAAATGATAGACATCCTAAAACGGTTCATCACAGCTGAAAGGACAGGGAATTGGACACTTCATCTGAAAGCCTTGCAGCAGATGTTACCATATTTTGCAGCTGCTGGGCATAATCTATACTTGAAGTCTGGCTACATGTACCTCCAACAGATGCAAGAACTGTCAGACACAAATCCAAACGTTTACCGAGCATTTAGTAATGGCCTTCATGTTGTCAGAAGGAGCGATAGATTTTGGGCAGGATTGTCTACAGATCTCATCATTGAGCAAGTTCTGATGCGTAGTGTAAAATCTGTAGGTGGTTTAACAAGAGGTCGTGGAATAACAGAAGCACAGAGAGCGCAGTGGATTCTAGCAATGCCAGCTACATCAGATGTCAACTATGCGATGCAAGAGTTCACAGAATGTAGACACGAAACAAGCGACCAGCATAAAGATTGTTATGAATCTAGAAAACAGAGGGACACACAAGACAGGCAAACGTTTGTTGAATTTCTAAGAGACAGGAGTCCATTCGTTGAAGAAGTATGTTTGAGAAACATTGAAACAGGGATGACTGCAGACCCTTCAGTAAATGCTCAGTATGCAGAAGATATTGGCAAAAGCATCGTTTCTGAAATGATAGACAAAAATGTTTTACATTTTACGTTTAAAAGAACTAATCAGATAAAAACGCTTGGCACTGAAGGCAACCTTAAAGTCAATGGAGAAGAAATAAACATAGACCCCCAGCTATTATTTCAGAGATTTATCACTGTAACAGATAACTCCGTAGATGATATAGAAGAAGTATTTAGACATGAACTGTCTGCAAATCCATCTTCATTGTTTGATTCATCTGGACTCATGCGTGAAGCTCAGAAGCCCCAGTTGGCAGTTGCATTGTGGGAGCAAGGGAACTGTGGGGCAAATCAATTAAATCATGAAAATCTTCAGTATGTTTTAGATGGTGGATCACTGATCCAGCGAATGCCTTGGGATTATGGTTGCACTTATGAAAGTATTTGTAAAAAATATGTTGATTTTGTTGAAAAACATTATGGAAAAGCGTATATAGTATTTGACGGCTACCGTTATGAAACTTCAACAAAGGAAGTAACCCATGAAAGACGAACAAAAGGAAAGACAGGCATCAAGATCAATTTTGATGGTAATTCCAGCTTCAAGTCTAAAAAGGATGTGGTTTTATCAAACAGGAACAACAAACAACGATTTATTGATATGTTGGGGACAAGTCTAGAAGAGAATGGTTGTCATGTTTTGCATGCAGACGCAGATGCTGATACTCTTATTGTCCAGACAGCCATTACATCAGCTCAAGAACGTCCAACAGCAGTCATCGGCGAGGACACTGATCTCCTTGTGCTTCTTTGCTACCATGCACATAAAGATTTAAATAAATTGTACTTGACTTCTGAAACGAAACAGAATTTGAAGACAAATAAAATCTGGGATATATTACAAACACAAAACACTATTGGCAGAGAAATTTGTCATCTTCTTCCCTTTATCCATGCATTTTCTGGTTGTGATACCACATCAAGGATTTACGGTATTGGGAAAGGTACATTTTTCAAAAAGACATTAACTGATGTTTATCTTCGACAACAAGCATCAGCCTTTCTTAGAAGCCATTCTATTCATGAAGAAGTTGAAAAGGCCGGTACAGAGATCTTCAAGCTAGTGTTTAATGGTAAAAAACAGGAAAGTTTGAACCATCTGCGCTTGAGAAAATTTGTAATGAAAGCCAATACTGGATCGACTTGTGTTCAAGTGCAGTGCCTTCCTCCAACTGAAGCAGCAGCAAGATTTCACAGTTTCCGTGTATATCTACAGGTTCAGACATGGATTGGAAAAGAACTTAATCCTGTTGAATGGGGTTGGTGTTTGAAAGGGAATAAACTGATTCCAGTGAAGACAGATCGAGCAGCAGCTCCTGCTAGGTTATTGAAAGTAATAAGATGTAGCTGTAAAGTAAACTGTGAATCCAGAAGATGTACCTGTAAAAAACATGGGCTCCAGTGTTCTTATGCTTGTGGTGAATGCAGGGGAATTGATTGTAGCAACAAATCTGAATCTTTACTTGGAGACTTAAATAATTAAACATATTACTGCTGAATTTGCTAAATATGCTGTATTGGGTATAGGGAAAATTGATGGTTTCATTAATAAGACAATTAAGCAAATTTCAGCTGTTGGAGGCATCATTGCAATCAGTATCATATGTTTATTAACAAGATATTTAGACTTAAAATGTATGTGAGGTAATGTTTTGTAAATAATGAATTGCTTTTGGCAACTACATGTATGCCTTCTTTAAATCAGATATGTGTATTGTTGGCAGTTTCACATAATTTTCATTATCATTGTAAAGTGGGTGGGGTAATTTTACAGGGAAAGAAAACAATTTTTCACCTGCATTATATTGATAATATATTTTGTACACATAATATACATGCCAACATATTAAATTGTGTTCTATAACTAAGAAAAGAGATTTGTTTTGAAAATGTGTCTGCATATTTGTTTTTGTTTTTTAACTACTGAAATTTTACCTGTGTTCTGTTTCTTCTAATGGGTATGAATAATTCTTCATCAAATTTTATAGATGCGCATTAAATATTCTTGAGGACTTTTTTCCTGTAATGCATGGACATCTATATAATCAAAAAATCATAAGCTCGCTTCTGTTGGAATTTGTTTAAGGTTGGTCATGTATTTCGGCTAAATTGCCTGGACTATCCGAATTTCTTGAAATATATTGCTCCACCGTGCCGGTACACATGACAGTGTACTTTATGGCGTAGTGAATTTCAAAGGTGTTTATTTTGTGTAAATCGACTGCCACAACGATAGATTTTTTATATACATTTCAACACCACTATTACTATTTATTAACGAATTTGTAAAACGTACAAGTTGTATAGAATCAAGTCCTCTACGCCTTATAAGTTATAGTCGGCCAATATCATTAATAGTTATGGCGTTGGGTAATAATTAGTTAGGTTTAAGGTAACTTAGATTTGGGTATATATTCCTACTTTTGCTTCACAATAATGATTTAATCCAGCAATTAATAAATTTCTTGTCATAATTCGTTTTTTTCCATATGTACCTGTGTTCTAGTATTGACTAAACCAAGTTGGCTATTCAAAGATTGTTTTTATTTCATTGATAGAAAGCTTGAATTTATGCAACTTAGACAGATGAAATTATGTCATTGAAAGTAAGAAAGTGAATATAAGCGATTGCTCATGATATTAGATATTTTAAGATCATTCAATAAGAAATTAAAGGTTTTGTGTTCACATCTAAGTTTAAAGGTTAATGGTCCTGCCTTACAGTTAGTCTTACTTTTTAAAGTTTTCTGAAGTTCTTTCACTGGTACAGTGTTAAGTTGTTTTTTTAGCGCAGCATGTGATGCTCAAGTTTCTTGTTAACCTAATATCTGATAAAAATGTGTAAAAGTAACTGTTGGTTGGTTTCACGACAACAAATTTATTTTATGTCTTTTTAAGCCTAACAATTTGAATATTTTAATTAGAATTTGTTCACTGGGTATTCTCAATTTCGAAATAAGGAAATCTCGTGCAATCGCGAGAAAAACAGAAAAACTATGCCTGGTAGGCTCATTTATTTTGAACAGGCATTAACCAACCAGACAGCCCTCTTTTATTAAAGTTACTTTGATTTTAAATAAAGTTAATTGTTTACATGAAACTCTCTGATAAAAAAAAATCTGTTTGTTGCTGAAGAAGAAAAAATGTTAATATTTATGTATTCCTTGAGTAGATCTAATCTGATATAATTTTGTGGTTGACTAAAAAAAACTCCGCGACACATACTAGTGAACATTGGAGCTGGAGTCTGTCTGTTAACCGGGATTTTATAAAAATAACAGTTCCGGTGCAGGTTCAATAGTTTCTTTATTTCACGTCAAGATTATCATTTTTATTAACTGAGGTTATATAAAGCCAACAACAAATTTACAATAAAACCTCACTAGAAATAAACACACCAAACCGGGCAGCAGTTATTAAAGTACCGGTAAACTAGATTTAAAAATTTAAATCTCTAGCAAAGCATATGCTACATTACTGGTCGAAGACCTAGCCCAAAGTGAAGTTTAATTAAGATGTTAGTTCTGAGACTGAAAAGAAGTATGCATGCTGATTGGTTAGTATTTTTAGATTGTTATGATCTGTTTAGAAAGATAATTTACCAAACCAGTTCTACCACACTACTCACTTAAGAAAGTACAGGCAAGGCACAGTGGACAGAGACTGGACACACCAGACTGGACACACATTACTAGACAAAACATATCTGACCACTCACACTAAAGGGTTGCTAACTAGGACAAACAGATACATGATAAAAATAGTAATAATAATAATAATGATAATAAAGCCTGGGTAACATACTCCCTCCCAGGAGGTAAATGACTCCTGGCATTTCAACCTCAATTATCAGGATTCATTACTATTAGTAGCAACATCCTTCACATATACTTGGCTTGATAACTGGAAAAACCACAAAAATGATTGGCCTGCTTTTAACAAACCTAACAGTACTATAAAGTCAAAGCAATTTAATTCACATTTCTGCCAAAACCACAGAAACAAATAAATTCATAACTGCAAATAATCAAGCAGTATACTGTCACTGAAACATTTGATACAAAATATATCTGGGCATAGTATAATACAGTGAACAGCTTAGAAATAATATCCTTCCATTTTATGACCCAATCATAATACTGGTAATGGTAATAAAACTATACAAATGTGATCAACACTATCACTGAAAGTAATTTAGTAAAAAAATTAAAAATCATAACTACATTCAAACAAAATATTCAGTTTCATCAACCGAATTAACTGGTTTTGGTGTAGTCACTAACTGACAAATCCACTGACCAAACCGATCAGGTGGCTTACGGACTCTGGTTGAGCAAAGCTGAACTGATTTTTCAGGTGAAGAAATTATTGGATTCAGAACTCTATGATTTATATCTGGAGTTTGTTCTGTTCTGGTCGGTGATGCATCATCTACCGGACCAGAGTGTTGGACTGCTTGATTGCTAGGGAGGTTATGAGTTTGATCCTTGAGAGACCGTGAGGGTGAATGAGTGCGATCAGCAGCGAATTCAACCGAACCACATGTAATATCACTACTGACATTGTCAGTAGACAGGGTAGGATTAGAGCAACCCCTGTTGTGGTTACACAACCAACGTCTCTGAGGAATAACATAAACCCCTGAGCTTAAGCTAGAATCAGAATCAGACTCTGGTTCTACGTGAGAACAACTCTCATGCTTTCTCCTAGGTCTAGTTTCTTCATGAAGTACAGGCGGGGCTGGATCAGGTGGCAGGGCATTGAACTGCAACAACATGTTGCGGTGCAAGGTTCGAATCTTGCCCTGTCCATCCTCCAGTTGCACATCATAAACTGGGATTTCTTGGTTGGGTATAGCAACAATCACATAGGGTTGTTCTTCCCACCTATCTGCTAGCTTATGCTTTCCCTTGTGGCCAACAGAAAGAACTAACACTCGGTCACCAACCTCAAGCAAAGATGCCTTGGCCCGCCGATCGTAGTACAACTTTCCTTTAGCTTCTTGTTTTGCAGATTCATCAGCTGCCAACTTGTAAGCATATTGCAATCTGCTTTTAAGTTTTAAAGCATAAGTTTGTGGATCAGTGTGATTCATTTTAGAACCAGTGCCAAGATAAGCATCAATAGCAAGCCTGGGATGCCAACCAAACATAAGGTAATGGGGAGAGAACCCAGTTGCATCACTTATTGTAGCATTGTATGCTTGAACAAGAGGACCTATGTTAAGTTTTCTAATCAGCTTTTTTGGTCAACTTCTAGAGTTCCGAGCATTTTCAAAAGTGTCTGATTGAAACGTTCAGATGGGTTAGACTGAGCATGGTACGGTGTAGTAAGCGTTTTTGCAGTGCCAGCTAGCTTGCAAAGCTCACGAATAACCTTACTTTCGAAATTCCTGCCTTGGTCACTGTGCAATTTTTCAGGAAAGGAGTAATATCTGAAAAAGTGATCGTACAGTGCTTTAGCAGTGGTTTGCGCGGTTTGGTTTCTACAGGGCACTGCCTGAGCATACCTGGTGAAGTGTTCTGTTATGACCAGTACATGTTCGAAACCACCCTTAGACATTTCTAATGGTAGAAAGTCTGTGCAAACCAGCTCCATTGGTCTAAAAGTTTTGATGTTGACCAATTCTGTTGTTTGAATAGGAGTTTTCCTCCGTATGCAACGTCCACATGTTTCCACCTTGGCACTGACATCTTTTTCAAGACCAGGCCAGTAGAAACGTTGTCTAGCCAACCATAGTGTCTTTTCTTTGCCAGGATGCCCTACATCCTCATGTACCCCTTTCAGTGCAAGTTTGCGATAGGACACTGGCAAAACTAATTGTTTGCATGGCTGACCATCTTGTGTAGCGGTCTTGTACAGCACTCCAGACTCAACAGTGAGGCGGTTCCATTCCCTAAGAAATCGCTGTACCTGCCAAGGCTCACGTCTGAACTCTCCCTCCCTGGGGCGACGACCACTACCAAGACGTTTTGAAACCCTAGCTATCACTTTGTCTTGTGCTTGCTCTACTTTCCAGTTGACCTTCTGAAAGTTATCATACTGATTCTCAACCTCCTCGGCCGAAGGAGGCAGACAACCAGCTGACACACACGTGACCAAGGGCACGTTAGCTGTAGCGGCTGTAAAAATAGCCTTTATGGTCTCTGGAAATACCACGGGTATGCTGACAGGCTATCAGCATCCGCATTCAACTTTCCTGCCCTGTACTTAAGGGTGAAATTGAAACTAGCTAATGATGCTACCCAACGATGACTAGTTGCATCTACCTTAGCAGTGGTAAGCACGTACGTGAGTGGGTTGTTGTCTGTAACTACCTCAAAATAGTTACCCCAGAGATAGTCATTGAATTTCTTTGTGACAGCCCACTTCAACGCAAGAAATACAAGCTTGTGAGCTGAGTAATTTCTTTCACTGGGTCTCAAACTTCGACTGGCATACGCGATAACGCGTTCTGTGCCATCATCCTGCTTCTGATAGAGGACTGCTCCAAAACCAGTGCCAGAACTATCAGTGTGCAGAATAAATTGTTTTGTATCGTCGGCAAAGGCTAAGACCAGTGCATTGGTCAAATTATCGACAAGAGTATCGAAAGCTGTTTGTTGGTCTGAAGCCCAAATCCACTTTGTAGGACTTTTCCGACGTTTCTTTGACTTCTTAACCACTTTACCATTGAGACAATGACCTTCAAGCAATCTGTTCAAAGGCTTAACTATGATTGCATAGTTTTCCACAAAGCGCCGATAGTACCCAGAAAAACCAAGGAACTGACGTAAATCCTTAATATTTTTAGGCACTTGCCACTTCTTAATGGCTGATGTCTTCTCTGGATCTGTGTGGATACCAGCAGAAGATCTGGTATGTCCCAGATATGATACTGGTGACATGAAAAGTTCATACTTTGAGGGTTTTAACTTGAGACCATGTTCTGACAACTTAGAAAACACAGCTTCTAATCGCCTGACATGTTCATCCAAGTTTGAGAAAATGAGGATATCGTCTATGAACACAAGACATTCCTGCAGTTGTAGATCACCCATTGTACGTTCAGCCAAACGCTGAAATGTGGCACAAGCATTAGTAAGTCCAAAACCCATGCGAGTCCATTCATAGAAACCCATGTTTCCGACTGAAAATGCTGTGTACGGGATGCTTTTTCCTCCATTTTCACATTCCAGTAACCAGATCTTAGGTCAAGTTTTGAAAACATAGTAGAGCCAACTAGAGAGTCAACGATATCATCGAACCTAGGAAGCATATAGGCATCCTTCCTGGTTCTTGAATTCAGCAGTCTCCAGTCAATGCAGAAGTGAAGGCTGCCGTCTCGCTTTCTCTCTAAAACTACATTACTGGAATAGGGACTGTCTGACTCCCTAATCACTCCTGCATCAAGGATCTGTCTAATGTGTTGACGTACCTCCTCATACATGCTTGGGGGTATTTTCCTGTATGGTTGTTTAAAAGGCCTGTCATCCTCTAACACAATCTTGTGCTCGAGAAGATCAGTGCAACCAATGTCTGTAAGCCCAGTAGAAAACACATGTTTCCAGTTGCCTAAAACCTGATGAACCCTAAGGAGCTGCTCAGGTGTGAGGTTATCTATAAATATTTTCACACCCAAATCATTGCTTTCAGCATCCTTGGACTTTGAGTTAGGCAACTCTGAGGCTAAACTGTCAATCACATCAACTTCTGTGAGTTTGCAAACAGTAGTTTTTGGGTGTATTGTCAATGGCAGACGTTGACAACAATTCTGGCAAAAGATCCAGATTGCTTCATCTTAACAAGCCTTGGACAAACAATGTAACCTGGCGTGCCACTGTCTGGATTCTTCATCACAACATAGGATATACCATGAGCAACATTTCTGACAACACATGTTTGTAAGATTTGTTGCCAAAGTGTAGCAGAAATGGACTGGCATGTCAAACTGTTGACCGCAGTTTTCCATTCTAATGGCAAATCTGATGGATCAAACTTATCTCTAAATTGTCTAATTACATTGGTTCCTATGATAACCGGACATGATTGTGAGAATCGGTTATCTGGAGTCACTAAAATTGGAACATTTACATTAAAATCAGAAAACAGAACTGATATATTGCACTCTATGTATCCAATATAGTCCAGTTTTGCTCCATCTGCAAATGAAATTTCTAAACCTAACATGTTCAGTGGTAGTACTTTTGGATGCTCTGTAAAAGTATGTAGAGAACTTTCGTTTATGACTGAAACCATGGAACCGGTATCAATCAAACAAACAAATTCTCTGTTGTTAATTACTACCCTACTCTGGTTCGAATCTCCAACTAACCTTGAAATTAAGTCATTAGCCGGACCTTCGGAGTCACCAACCTTAGTCTGGTCCACAACTGATGTAGTTACTTTTTTGGCTGCCCTCTCCTGCAGAGTAACTGTTACGGTAATACCAACCTCCTCTACCTCTACCACTGTTAAAGTGATTTTGGTTGGATTGGTTCCTGGGCTGAGACGTTTGATTTGTTGATGCCTGTTGCCCAAAACTGTCTAACCACTTCAAAATCTGATCTAACTAAGACTCGTACTTGGCTTCTAGTCGCTTTTCTACATCTCCTATCTCTTTATTTAAAGCAACCTCAAGCTTACTGAAACGATCATCATTGCTGACACTTACTGGATTCAAGTGTATCTTCTTGCTCAAAGCAGTTTTCTCCAGCATTAACTCTTTCTCTACTATTCTAATTTCTCTAAGCAAAGAATTGAACTCTGAGATGGAGTCATACTTGTGTCTAGTCTGAGACTTCAACTTCTCATTTGACAATGAAGTCCAGAACTTATGACGCAGCATGTCATTCTTAGCACTTGCAACTATGTGATTGCTTTGTACTGCTGAATGCAATAGGGTCTCGAGCCTACAAGCAAACGATGTCACTGACTCATCTGGGGACTGCCTCGCATTAAAAAATTCCTGCATAATCATGCCATGAGTAGAGACGTCACCAAACATGGCATCCAGCTTGCCTACTATGTCGGTGACAGAAGCTGTCTCACCCAAAGGAATAATTAAGCGGCGAGCAGCACCCCTTACAGATCTCCTGATGGCTTGCAACAAACAACTCTCTGTAATGTCCGAGTCCCCCATACAACACCTAATCTCATATCTCCATTCAACGAAACTACACTCACCTCTTTGCAGCGGTTCATCTCCTGAAAATAAAGGGAGTTTCGGAACTATCGGTGCTATATGAAGAAGATGCGACTCCTCTTGTTCTATTTTCATAAAATGTGTCATACCCCGACCTTTAGGTGCTGGCTTATATGAAGCATCTAAAACCTTCTTTAAAGGTGTAGATTCACCAACAGGTACAAAATCTTTCATATCTCCTTCTGCCATGATGATATAAACAAATTCCAAAGAAACTAAACACTAATCAATACCCACAAATTAAAACAACTTTTACCTGAAACATTTCAAATAACAAAGTCAAATGAGACCATTCTTGAAAAAGAACAACTGAAATTTTGAAGAGGATTCTCAGGTTGAACATACACGAGCTGAAAATCTGAATGATATCTTATTACCAGATCGATCTTAAAATACAAACAAACCCAATCTCCAGACTTACCAACATCCAATTCTGAATGGAGCGTTTACTCAATATTCAATACCTTGATATAATACTATTAATATAATATACCACAAACTACCACTGATATCTAAAACACAAATAATAAACACTGAAACATATAACATGTAAACACAAAACATAGAAACTTACCTACACTGCAACATATAAAACCTATATTACACACACATACACACAATTGTATAACAAAATGTTAGTAAGGGTTAAGTGCTAATTAAATAAAGGGTGAAAAGGAAAGGGTAAAATCCACTGAGCTGTTAAGAAAATTTTCTATCTCATAATTAAGCTGAAAAACAAAGTTAAATGTAAAATCAAAATAAAGTCACTTATTTGCAAAAAATAATTTCCTTGCAATTAACCACTGCCCCTATAACAAAATGAAATATCTAAATAAACAACAGCAAAATAAACAATCAAGAACATAAAAACACATTTGAGGCAAAATTATTCAAAATGTATCTCAATACTATATAAAAAACAAATCATGTATGCACAAACTTAAGTCATAATTCATTGGTACACAAAAATCAAATCTAAATATAATGACAAAAGGTAATTGACAGAGTGAAAAAATCACCTAGGAAAAATACAATAGTCAAGCAAGAGTTACTATGTTGCCCTTGAATGAATGAAAGTAACAACCAAACAATTTTGAATAAATTGCTTAAATCTACTCTTGTCAAAATTTCTTACTTAAAATAAAAGTTTAAATTATGTTAACAGAAAAACTTTCAACAAACAAAAATTAGTTTCAACGGAGAAGTTATTCAAATAACCTTAAAAGCTTTAGCTAAATTGGTCACATGTTTACCGATCTAAAAATAGAAACAAGGAAAAACCCAACCGATATTTATCAGGATACATGTGCTTGTAGCAAAAATTCTGATAGGGATGCATGCCTAAATTTCACTAGGTAAACACCTCTTTACAGTTCTACTCTACTTCATTTTTTAGCGTAATGCAAAAATCGTTGCTTTCTGTTGAATTTTACATTTAATCTTATGAAAAAATTACAATAAAAAGTTAAATATAGCAAATTTATACGATGTTGAATTTTACATTTTAAAACATGACGAAATTACAACAATAAAAAGGTAAACACTATAGCAAATTTATACAATTTTCTGTAATATTGGCTAGAAATGATTGTACTTGTAGTACTAAGTAAGTACTTACAGTTTAACACTCAAAACTTGTCACAAAAATGTCTCTCCAACGAAGAAATCCAACGTTGAATCCAGCGCTGACAGTTTATGGATAGTAACGAAGAGGTTGCAACAAGGTCGACTCCTGAATGGTCAAACCGGTTATCAATAATAAAAAAAAACACTTCACTCGCGCACGCTCATGAGCACAAAAAACACTGTGGCCACACACACACAACCTCACTAGCACTGTAGCTTCTGGTTGTTGGAAGGTTACTTTCTCCAAGTCCAAGGTCCGAAACGCTACCGCTACTCATTTGCTTTCTTATCACCTCGCGCAGAAACTTCTTCCAGGAACTACTCAGCAACTCCTCTGGACTCGCTGTAAGGTGGTCCAAGTAAACTGCACTTCTGCCCCGCCCGGTTTGAAAAGCCGGGATCGCCATTGTTAACCGGGGGTTATAAAAATAACAGTTCCGATGCAGGTTCAATAGTTTCTTTATTTCACATCAAGATTATTATTCTTATTAACTGAGGTTATATAAAGCCAACAACAAATTTACAATAAAACCTCACTAGAAATAAACACACCAAACCGGGCAGCAGTTATTAAAGTATCGGTATACTAGATTTAAAAATTTAAATCTCTAGCAAATCATATGCTACATTACTGGTCGAAGACCTAGCCCAAAGTGAAGTTTAATTAAGATGTTAGTTCTGAGACTGAAAAGAAGTATGCATGCTGATTGGTTAGTATTTTTAGATTGTTATGATCTGTTTAGAAAGATAATTTACCAAACCCGTTCTACCACACTACTCACTTAAGACAGTACAGACAAGACACAGTGGATAGAGACTGGACACACCAGACTGGACACACATTACTAGACAAAACATATCTGACCACTCACACTAAAGGGTTGCTAACTAGGACAAACAGATACATGAACAAAATAGTAATAATAATAATAATGATAATGAAGCCTGGGTAACATGTCTGCAATGCAAAGTTATGCAACACAAATAATGTTTGTTAAATCACAAACATGTATTCTTTTTAGCCGTCTGGTACGCTCAAAGACTGCACACAGCTCGACCTAATCTCCACTTGTTAGCTTAGATAATTGTTATACTGTAATTTATGATAGTTAAAATGTTGTACTGCTTACAAATGCGGAACAGTTTGACTCGATTACTGTCTCACAACACAATGACAAAGTAAAAATAATTGCAAATTTTATTAGTGCCAATATTTTTTATCTTGCATATTTTAAAATAAATCAACATAGAAAATAAAAGTTCAGTTATCACAGTATATTAGGAAGGGTAAGGGATCTGGTAATTTTGCAGAGATAAAATTAATGTTTCCTGCTGGCATAAATTCATTTTTGTTTTTTGTTTATAAATAATAATAATTAGATTCAATATATATTTATGTACTGGAGGAGCAATAACATATATAAATTAAAATCAAAATGTTCAAAATTAACTGATTCCACAACTTGTAATCTAGTTCGACTGCATTTTACACAGACGAATTTCAAAACATCAACTTTATTTAAATCCTTGATTCTTTCTTCACTGTATGTAATATGTCCATTTATGTCTGTAAAAATGAATCACTCTGAATACTTTGTGTTGTAGGAATTCCAAGTTGTTTGGCTAGCTATGTTACTTTATGATTCCTCTTTCCTTTAATTGACAGGCCATTATGTCTTAGTACAGTATTCAGGTCACATTTTGTCATCTGCACGGTTTCCCTGTATGACAGTGGAAGGCATATCTGTATAAGTATAAAATGAAAATATATAAATGTTAACAACATCTGTTAAACTGTCACTGCAAACATTTTATGTCTGGTTGGGGTGACCAAAAATTTAAATACTAATAATAACCCTTTACTCCATATGTATGGGTTTTATTGCATGTGTGATCAGTGTAGAACCAGATTACCGGAACATCCATTTGCTTTTGAACCATTAGGTTATTTCTGTACAAGATGCAACCAGTGTAGATTAAGATCAGACAGCACCAATGTGTCAGCAGATCTGGATCTACATCGATCGCATAATGCAATAAAACATGTATATATAGAGTAAAGAGCAAGCCTGGATAATTTGAAATATATATGACTGCAAAGATCTACAAATTTTCTTCACATTAGTGAAAGAATGTTAAAAAATTCGAGCCTCTACTGTTGTCTTTTTCTACAGGATTGGACCACAAGTGGTAAGTTTAATGCTGGGTGTAGTTAACTTGTTTTATCACATAACCTACCGCATGAGCGTGAGGTAACACTCATGCGTTATTTTTGGTAACACACTAGTTAGTTATCGTAGTGTGACGTCATTGTCGTAGTGTGACATCATCAAGTATGTGTAGTGTATATGCCATTCCCTGAACATCTTGTTGTAGCCGTTTTATGCATTTTGTTGGACAATTTCAATTTTATTTAATAACAAATAACATTTTAGCCATGTTATAAACAAATCTGTCCCTTTCTTATGGAAAATGGTCGAGTAAAGTGCGGAACTATTTTTTGTGTGGATTCTTTCAAACCGAATTACAAATGTCAAGGCCGACTGTTCATACAAGTACTATAAAATTGGATTATGTATTGTAAGCAAAAGACAGCTGATGTTTTGGTTATGTGATAAATGGAATCTAATATTCATGGTCATTAGGTACTGAAAATATTAAACTCGTCTGAAACGATACAAAACTCGGCAGAGCCTCGTTTCGTATCGTTTTATCCAACTCGTTTAATATTTTCAGAACCTAATGACCACTCATATCAGATCCTCTATTACTTTCTTTAAAGATTGGTTTGCTTTGACAACATTGTCAGCTTTGTATTACAGCTAACTTTCAGTTAGATGATAACACTTGTTTTCTAAATCAATGTCTTGCCATTGCGAGAGTAAGTAATAAATATAAATTCCTAACATGCGTTCAATTCAAACAGTGTAATCGTCGTCAGGTCAATCACGTCATTTATGTTGCACCCAAATCATGCACAATTTACAAGCTAGTTCTTTTTTTAAAATGGTAACAACACAACCACTTACAAGTGAATTCTCTGCATCATCAGATTTCTTAAGCATAACTCTTCTATTTCAAGTGAATGTTGTTGAAAAATTATGGGAAATGTTGTGTTTACATGTTGTTGTTGTTGTTGTTGGAACTAGTTTAATAAGGGTCTACTCGCCCTGTTGAGGGCTTTTTCATGACCCCGCCATGTTGCCCATGCATGACTTAAATGTGTATATTCCGAAAAATATCGCCTAAAGTGGGCCCTAATTAGGTACCTAGTTTATGTACCCATTTACTGGAAAAATGGTATAATTTTGGTAATGTTTGGATCTTAAAGGGGATTGAGCATGTTTTGAGTGAATTCCACTCCCTAATTCCTGACTCTTTCCCCTGACACTAGGTTCTAATGGTATTTGTTTATTTATTTTTCACCATAAGAAGGTTCCCTGTTTTCGGCTTACCTCTTCCCCTAATGAAATTGTGAAATAGTGGGGAAGGGGTGCACCTTTTTAGGGGCCTGTGTAGCTAATAAGCTTGGTATTTAATGAGTATTTGCGGTAGATCGTTAAGACCCTAGTGTTAGTTATGTTTTGATGTCTGGACGTCCGGGGCCCGACCGCCCACTAAACCATCTTTCTTGTCTTACATATGTAATGTATATGTCAAGAAAGAAGTCCCCGGCTGGTGGTATAAGATAATGCTCGCCTTTGTTTACTACTTAATTCTATTACTATTTATACAGGTATAAAGCATATTCGGCGGCCATTATCTTATGGTTTTCCCTATTCTACCCCACACTCGATTCACGTTCTCAGGGTCTCATACATCCAATCATTCTTCTAACTATTTAGTCTACTTAATCTACACTACGCATTTCTCTACTATATGCAGTAGTGGAAGGTTTTTTTTTTTTTTGTTTTTTTTCCACTGTCCTACTAGTGCAAAAAACATTTGTTAGAAGGGGGAGCCATGCATGTTATAACATAGTAATATATATTACACAAAGATATGTTGTTAGGCTTAGTGAACCTTAAATGGGTAGCCTTTGTTTATACGGACCCCCTAGTGGGCTTCCGTTTATTCAGCATACCCTGGTTCTACTTAGAGTTAATATGTATAGAGTCTATTCTGATGTTGAATCCTATGTGGGTTTCGTATTAATGAGCCCTGGTTGCCGTTGTTTTTACGAGGCCCTTAGGGGGCACCCGTTCATTTGGCAACCCAGTATACTTTATTATTGGATTGATGTTGAAGGGTGTTATTGTGGGTTTTTCTATGTGACTTTTATAGATGGGGGTGTTCAGGTGCCTTTGTTTTTACGGGGTCTTTAAGAGTCCACCATTTATTCAGCGACCTGACATCTATTTATAGATGTGTGCTGTCTTAATTATATATTGTCCCTTTTGTGTATTATTTTGGCCATACTGGGCATGCGAGCGAATTGACCTACTTTATGTTCGTTTATTTCGCTTGATTCTGATTGGCTGGTTAGTACGCACCACATCGAACGCATGTTTTTACATGTTGTTAGTGTAGTTGATTTTTTCTAAATATTCAATAACGCCGCTTTAATTGATTCTGCTTTGTCGGCGGGCGGAAACTTTTCTATTTACGATGGTTATACCTAATTTAATACTTAGCTGGTACTCTAGTTCGGTTCGCTCAGTTGCGTACTGCCCACACTGGAATATTACGTGTTTAAGAGTTTCTGTATCTGCGCAGTGAGGGCAGTTTCTAGGTCGAGCTTTATTTTTTGCACCTAAGTAGCTTGAGCCGATCCTAAGTCTTGTGTATATTTTATCGTACTTGGTATGTGGGTGATGTATTTTGATCCTGGTATTTCGTTCACCGTATTCGTAATTGTGTGTTAACTTATATTCAGTAAATCTCGCTTCCGCTTTCTGTTTGTAGTGATTGGTGATGTAGCTATAGGCCTCTGTTTTGCTTAGTTTTATAGGTAGTAGATTTCCATTAAGAGCACCTTTTTTGGCCAAAGAGTCTGCTAATTCGTTTCCTGTGATTCCTATATGGCTTGGTATCCAGACAAGATTTATCGCAGTACTAAGGTTGGTTTTAATGTCAGTGTTGAGCCTATATATGTGATTAATTATTTCTTGTCTGTTTGTTTCTTTTATTTGTTGTAGAGTTTGTAATGCGCTGAGTGAATCGGTGTAAAAATCTATGGTACTATTGGTTATTTTATTTTTGTGTACCCAAGTAGTGGCTTCCTTGATGGCTAATAATTCGCAGGAGAATACTGAAACTCTATGGTCTAATTTAATTTTTGACTTTGCTATGATTGTTTCTCCTTCGTATATAGCTATGCCTGCCCCTGCTATCTTTTTAAGCGGATCTTTGCTACCATCTGTATAAATCTTGAAATTTGCTACGGAATTATTTAAGTAGTTTTCTGCGGTTTTCTTTATTGAGAGCGGGTTGTCTGTTTTGCGTATTTTTTTTTGCTTAGGCCTATATCTATGGACATAGGTTCGATTCCTATGAAGTTTTGGTAGGAGGGTGGTGTTAAATGGCCTGTTTCGAGTTGTGTTTCATCTAATAGATTTAAAATGCGTTGCGTGTATGTTTTTTTCGGGAATTTGGGCCATTTTCCTACGCGCTTAAATATCTCCTTATTGGTGCTTAATGTAGAGCCTAATGTGGTGGAGCGGACCCAATATTTCAAACTGAGGATATCGGTGATCGGTAGTTCCCTACTTCGGCGTGGATTGCTTCGGTTCTCGAGTAGCTAGGGACTCCTATTATAGTTTTTATCGCTCTATTTTGTAATTTTTGAAGTTTATCTAGTATAGACTTGTTTGTCGATCCGTACGCTACCATTCCATATTGGATTTTTGATTTGATTAAGGCCTGGTATATTGTATAAAGGCATTTTTTACTCTATCCCCACTCTTTTCCTCTTATTGATCTAATTAAATTTATATCTTTTTCGCACCTACCTATTACAGTTTTTATGTGTTCCTCCCATGTAAGATATTTATCGAATGCTTGTGTTTACATGTAGATTCAGCTGTCGTATATGACTCAATATGCGCGCGCACCCCCCCTGACCTACTTATTCCCGGACCTCGGTCTGGAATTACGAAAAGGTCAATATTGTTCTTCCTTTATTTATTCTACACACATGAGATGACTACCCCCTCCCTCCCCCACATCCTGCAATGCACCAGTTACCACAGGGGGTCTTCCTGTGAGACTGACCATATGGTGACCATATGATGTTGTCATACTAACATTGTGATAGGCAAGAAGTATAGGTTCCTTGCTCAAGAGACACTTTTACGACATGTACAGTATACAACTTCAAAAACCGGTGTACGGACAATTGCCCCCCGGACGTTTGCCCTCTTTTAAATGCAGGCCGGACGTTTGCCCCCCTGTCGTTTTTCAGAGCCGGACTTTTGCCCCCCTGCCGATTTTCAAAGCCGGACGTTTGCCCCCTGCTTGCCTATTTGTGCTTCAGTAATCTAATTTGTGTTGTAATGTTCACAGATGCTATGAACATGTAATGTTTTAATTAAAGAAAATGTAAACTTTATCATTCCGAAAACAACA
Source organism: Sinonovacula constricta (assembly GCA_007844125.1). Lineage (NCBI taxonomy): Eukaryota > Metazoa > Mollusca > Bivalvia > Cardiida > Solecurtidae > Sinonovacula > Sinonovacula constricta. The sequence continues at coordinate 8,271,727 of CM017573.1, forward strand.
AAAAAAAAAAAAACTTGATCAATTGTAAAACTAATTGTTATGTTGAAATACCCTAATATTTATACAATATAGATAAAAATAGTAATGTGATTTATAATTATGCCCTTAGAGGTATTATCCAACAATATAGATAAAAATAGTAATGTGATTTATAATTAAGCTCTTAGAGGTATTATCCAACAATATAGATAAAAATAGTAATGTGATTTATAATTAAGCTCTTAGAGGTATTATCCAACAATATAGATAAAAATAGTAATGTGATTTATAATTAAGCTCTTAGAGGTATTAACCAACAATATAGATAAAAATAGTAATGTGATTTATAATTATGCCCTTAGAGGTATTATCAAACAATATAGATAAAAATAGTAATGTGATTTATAATTATGCTCTTAGAGGTATTAACCAGCAATATAGATAAAAATAGTAATGTGATTTATAATTATGCCCTTAGAGGTAGTATCCAACAATATAGATAAAAATAGTAATGTGATTTATAATTATGCCCTTAGAGGTAGTATCCAACAATATAGATAAAAATAGTAATGTGATTTATAATTATGCTCTTAGAGGTATTATCCAACAATATAGATAAAAATAGTAATGGGATTTATAATTAAGCTCTTAGAGGTATTATCAAACAATATAGATAAAAATAGTAATGTGATTTATAATTAAGCTCTTAGAGGTATTATCCAACAATATAGATAAAAATAGTAATGTGATTTATAATTATGCCCTTAGAGGTATTATCAAACAATATAGATAAAAATAGTAATGTGATTTATAATTAAGCTCTTAGAGGTATTATCCAACAATATAGATAAAAATAGTAATGTGATTTATAATTATGCCCTTAGAGGTATTATCCAACAATATAGATAAAAATAGTAATGTGATTTATAATTATGCCCTTAGAGGTATTAACCAACAATATAGATAAAAATAGTAATGTGATTTATAATTATGCCCTTAGAGGTATTATCCAACAATATAGATAAAAATAGTAATGTGATTTATAATTATGCCCTTAGAGGTAGTATTTAACAATATAGATAAAAATAGTAATGTGATTTATAATTAGGCCCTTAGAGGTATTATCCAACAATATAGATAAAAATAGTAATGTGATTTATAATTAAGCTCTTAGAGGTATTATCAAACAATATAGATAAAAATAGTAATGTGATTTATAATTATGCCCTTAGAGGTATTAACCAACAATATAGATAAAAATAGTAATGTGATTTATAATTATGCCCTTAGAGGTATTATCAAACAATAAAGATAAAAATAGTAATGTGATTTATAATTAAGCTCTTAGAGGTATTATCAAACAATATAGATAAAAATAGTAATGTGATTTATAATTATGCCCTTAGAGGTAGTCTCCAACTGTTTGTTGTCATCAAATACACATTAACCTGGATTGGGACATAATTTCTGCAAAAAGTCAGATCTTAGTCTAACAAAAGATGATTTTGAACATTGTCTAAATTGTAAGACATTAGAAATCGTGAACTAAATTACTCTACATGCCCATTCTTTCTAAAACTATAAATAAGCATGTGATTTCTGCTATAACTTTGGCATTTTTCACAGGGATTCAATGAAACTTCACCAGCCTTATGACATACAATTGAAAGTGTGCTCTGCATATCATTTGCAATGTTTGTCCATTAAGGTCAATGTACTGTTAATATGTGATTTGTATGTAGTAGCAAAATAATGGAAAAAGTATTTTTTTTTCACAGCTCTGCTGTAGTCAGGTATAGACAACTCGTTGTTTTTTGCAAAGACGGTTCTTATTCACTGGTCAGTGTGGAAAGGGAATCTTATCAAAAGATTTTCAGGGACAAAGGTAATATTTTGTTGTTTTAAAGTGTTTTGTGTAACTTGCATTTTTTATATCTACTTAAAACCTTTTTATTTATAGATGATTATTATATTATTATACAAATTTATTAAACTTATTTCAATCCCTCTCAACTGCCCACTAATTTTTTAAAAACAGTACTCAGGAAGTAACTACCTGGTACATTGTGCTGTAAATACTATTGCATAAGAACATATGATCAGTTGGGGGGTTCGAACCCTCAACCCTCAGATGTAGTTTGCAAGATATGAAAGACAGAGATATATATTGAGTCATTTCCATAACTGTCATAATTTATTTTATTTTTTTTCCAGCTATTAAAATACATTTAGAACTTTTTTTTTATGAGATTATTTATATGCAATTTATTAAAAAGTATAAGAAACTATTTAATAATTAGTAAACTCTATAGAACAATAAATGTACTAAAGATGAAAGTGTGTAAGGTTTATTTTAACTTTTATATTTTATTCAGATGTTGAGGCTGTAGCTGAGCTCCAGAAAAACTTTATTGAAGCTTTGGGTGGTGATCATAAGTTGTATATATATATATATATATATATATATATATATATATATATATATATATATATATATATATATATATATATATATATATATATATATATGTTTTATATATGTATATATAATTTATGTGGACTTGCATAAAGAACAGATACGAGTGTTAGATCAGTAAGATTCACTAGTTTTTAACAATTCATCAGCTCATCATTACATAGGATTGAGTCTCTGTTAGGAGTAGAAATATTATCTAGGTTCTCCAGGCGATCTTGGGTGCACATTTTCTTACTTAGACATTCACCAAATAACAGATTGGCATAACTTACTGACACTAAGTGGTGCTGAGTTATTTACAAAACACCTTGATATTAACTAGGATAACTGCAGGGCTCTTTTTTAAAGAAATTTTTACTTTATGTCTGGATAAAAGCTATAAAAATGTGTATTTTGTATTCTTTTTATCAAATAAAAAAAGTCAGCAGACCATGCCCTCTACCATATGTATTTTTCTTTAAAAAAACAACAACTAACAAATGTATTAATTGGCCAGTTGTTTGCCTGCTTTGCAGAAACTTTTTTTACTTTTATTTCAGATCAGACTGATGCCAACACGATAACTGCAGTGTTTGGTGTGGATGAGCATCAGGATGTTCAGCATGATAGTGAGGGTAAGGCGGTCAGTTATAATTATCAAAGATGTACATAGGTCAGGACTTATATTGATTTTTGCTTCTACCTTTCAGTGCTACTTTTAATGCTGAAACGTGTTTGATAATTATTATAAACTGCTAGTGTAAATTAACATTAGAAAAGGTCATATTAATTTTTATAATCAAGGTTATTAGAGGTCACAATACTAATACTATATAAGTTATGCCATTTTTAGTTCCTAAATGGGTAAAAAAATTAGGAAAACAAAATTTCACAAACTTTTACTAATAAATTATTGTAATAATTAACATAAAAAACTATGAAAAATCACAGCCTCTTAAAGGCATCTCAAAACCCTTATATAAGTGCCCCCCCCCCCCCATTAATTGCCCCACCCAGCATGTGAGGGCATCTGTTGTCTGATAAGCCAGGCTGCCACAGTCTGTAACAATGTGTCTGTCACACAGGTATTGTTCTAGATCCAAGTGTATGTATGCTATATCTGGGGGGTTGAGCATAGTCATTCACAGTTTGTAAAGGAAACAATTGTGAATATACCAATTACGCAATCATATATATATATATATATATATATATATATATATATATATATATATATATATATATATATATATATATATATATATATAAATCTTTATTTGTTTTCTCTTTTACTTTGTTGGTTGATTTTGTTATTTCTTATACATTTTGTTATTTCTTTCTTTCATTCTTTTAGTTCTCATATATATTTTAAGTTATATTTTATTTTGATTTGTAAAATGTAATGAAACGTTTCTAACAAAAGCAATTTAAAAAGTCATTCATTGTCAGAATAATGTCCTTCAGACTCATTTTAAGTCATTTTGAATACTAAAACTTGTATCTCTCATGTATTTTCAAAATCAAATATTTAACTATGAAATAAATACATAATCATGCAGTTACAAAAGTAACACCTATTCATTAATGCAATAAAGAATATGTAAGGGATCATACAGTTAACAACCCACATTATCACTAACATTTATGTTTATGGCTTTGTGTAAAACTAGCCTACTGTCTCACTTCCATACTAGCAGGTAATTTAGTTTTGCATTAACCCATCAGAGGTTTTACTGTGACAGATTAGTACTATGCTGGATAAAGACTTCCTGCAGTGATGACCAGCAATTAGCAGGTCTGGTCATAGCAGGTCGGGGCCTGGCTCAGTGGGATACTACATTCCTTTCGAGATGCCTTTAAGTCTAATATGGTTATCTCCCCTGATACTGATATGTAACATGATCGCTTTTATGCGTGCACCATATCCACACCTAACTCAAAGCTAAGTCAGCTAGCTATATTGAACTGTGTGGTTTTGTAACAAGCCAATCTTGTCGTTTTGTGTTTGATCAGCTGGTTATTTTGGAACCAATCTAATTTTGATATGAAAAAGAGTATACATTGTAATGTTTATTATACATTTATTGGGGTCAGTAAATAAACTAATTGTTTATGGTGTGTATTTGTGAGTAATGTCATTTCACTGCATTTAATATGATTCTTTCTTAACTTCATTTGACATTAACACAAATTTCATTGCCTAAACAAATGGTGCACAACGCAACATAAGATAGATATAGGCATACATTTCAAATATGGGTACTGATTCTGTTATTTCCCAATGCAACAAGCTACAAAATTAAGGAACCAGAATATTTTTTAACATTCAAAGCAGTTTGTTTTTAATACAAACAAGAATAGCAAACAAAGAATAACATTCAAGGTATTGTCTTTTAGACATTTACCATTTAGATGATAGTAAAATAATGGTATATATGTAATATTGTTTAGTAACAGAAGCTGCATTCAGTGACATGGCTGATGATGCAGGGCCGGCTGCATTAAACGTTATGACTGTCGATGCAGGACCAAGTCAGAATAATGACAAGTCAAATGAAAGTAAGTTTGTTGTTATCCAGAGATAGTTCTCACTTGAATGAGATATAGTGCTGCCTTCTCTGTTTTAGCATGAAAACCTGCTTACCTGATATCACTCAATCACATCACCAATCTTGTTTCTTAATAGTTGCAAGAAGGCTATACTACTTCTATTTTTATGACTTTGGCTTATTGCAGCCTAGGGTTGAAAATGACTTTTGATTGTTTAAGAAGATATTCTTTGAGATAGTGTAGGTCCCAAACTGAGAAATAGCGAAGACATATAATAACGGGACCGCTGACTCGTGACATAACGCGATATACTCTATATAAATAGGTTGAATCCGTCGCAGCGCCATCACCGAGAGTCGTAGAAAACTTCCGGTGTAAACTAAAACAATAGACGGAAAGCTGAAAGCTGTGTTAACATTAATGAAAAAAAACGTGTAAATCTCATGTTTATGGGGGTACTAGGATGTGAAATTATAACTTCCAAAGTTTTTTTTTATAAACAAGAGTGGTGGGGACACTATTTCTTGTTTATAGTCGTTCAGATTTTACTATTAATCCAAACATGATGCTCATCTGCCCTGCCCACCTTGAACCTTCTGTCATGGTAAGTTATTTCTTTATTCGTTTGTTGTTGTTTTCAATCTGAATATTATGGTTTATCATTATATATAATAAGTCATTTTACGTTTATTTTCATGCTAAATAGATGGCTAAATCGAAAATCAGCACGTCAATAGCAGCTGTCAGAAAACCCTGTTCTACTTTCGGTTTCCATTGTGATAATTAGTAACTATTCAGTTTAAACTTTTGGATAAGATTATCCTTAACAACAAATCATGTCTGAAACTTATAGAAGTGTATTTCTTTGTACATAAATATGCTTTTATTCTATGGATTTTTTTATTGCTTTATTTATTTTTTACTTTGCAGCCTGTAGTGGGCAGAAGGAGATGGGGTCTAATCTATTAATTTTTATCATTTATGAAATAGAACCATTTATAGAATCAAACCTACCACTTCTGTTACTCTTGTTTTCAATGAATTATTTGAAACAAATATAGTGCTGCCTTTTCTGTGGTTTCCTGCCATGAACACCTGACATATCAATTAAACCCAGTAATTTTATTCTGAGACTAGTGTTGTATAACCTTCAGTTTGAGTGTTGTCAAGAAATTGAACTTCCAAATGCATGTACCACTGTTTAAGGTCACATCTTAGGATCAAGCTTTTAACTTTGAGCACCCTCTTTTGGTGTGGATGTGCTAGACACAAATATAGCAATACTTTCCTTGACTTACTCACAAAAATTTTAGGTTGTAGTATATATGTGCCTCATTTATGTGATTTTTTTTACATAATATGCAATTTAATTTACAGCGCCTGCAAAATGAAATTCGTCCACACTTGAACACATGGTTAGTAGGTGTCAAGCCACCCTAGGCATTTGCAATGTAATTCAGAATCTATACCTTAAATAATTTACCTCATTAAAATTTATTTTGAGACAGCTAATCTGTATTTTACTGAACCCTGTGCATATGTTTTATATGATTTTTTGTTGTTTGTTACATTGCACTGACATAGTTATGGTTAGATTGGTGATGTCCAGCTTATTATTGGTGAGGAAAACCCTAGATTTATGTTTGGGCAGAACCACCAACACACAGCAGGTTAGCTGGAAAACCTTCCCACCCAATAGTTCTTGTCCTGACCAAGACCCAAACCCATGCATTGAATTACTATTAGAGGTAATATTGTTTACATAAAACACTACAGTGCACATGTATTTTGATGTCATGTGCTGTGTCTCTATCAATTGTAATCTCTGACATTAAATATAAGCATTATTTTTCAATCTTGGCATGTAAAAAACTTTAAAAAGAGAAAGTGTATAAAATAATGTTATGAATGCATATTTTTATCATAGTTGAAGCCTTCACAGTCTTCTGTCTCACTCCTCTACTTTCAGACCTTTTGCCGAATCTTGTGAAAGAGCTTTTCGGTCCACATAAAGGCATTTGGTTTTGACAGATTAAACCTATTAATGCAAAGAATTATCTGAATGTAAATGGACTTTCGAGATTTCTATTATATTATATTTATATATATTATATAAATAAAAATATCAGATGTTTATATATTAAAGGTGGTATCCAATTTGTCTAAATTACATATATCTCACCCACTGTTTTGGGAATTTTTGCACAACTTTCTTGCATAAACTCACTATTTAGTCCAAGTAAGGACAATTTTTGAAACTGCCTTATTTATTAGTAAATGCAGTCTCTCAAGTAGAAAATGCATGTTTGTAATGATGAGTGGGGTGTTGTGCTTCACTTTTCGCTTGGCTAGATGACATCAGAATCTTCAACATCATGGATATTTTCAGTATACAATAATTAGTCTAAACTTTTGGATACCACCATTAATTGTATTGTCAAAAAAGGTTTTAATAACAATAAATCATGATAATAATTATAGGTAGGATTTACCCTGCAAAGATTTTTTGTGTGACAACTGTCACATAAATCTAGGACATAAATAGATTTTTATATTTTTGTTCTAATTTTGTATGTTTTGTTTTATATTATTATTGGTGAATGAATGATAAATGTATTTGTCCAGACTAGGAATGGAACCAAAGAGAATAGGCGGGTTACTGCAATTTTCATATAAAGCTGAAACCTGTATAGCATACTTTTATTTTTTCAGTTACCATGACATGAAAACATTTCTTTAGAGACGGTTAACCTTTAAATTCAACAACAAGGGCCAGCCAACAGAAGCACAGCTGTCAGGAAGGCAGAGAGGAAATATCAGTTATTTGCAGTCCTTTGAAAAAGATTAAATATTATTAAAAGATTTTGAATTTTCAGTCTGTTTCAGTATTGCTTTCTTAGTGGTAAACCATTTCTTAAATTTTACTATACACAAAACACATCACAAGGCAGGATTATGTTAAATATTGTTTATTTCTCCATATAATCTACAAAATAATTTGACAGTTGACAAACATCAGCATAGCAGAAGAATCTAATTTACTTACCAAATCACATGTTTAAAACTTTAAAAGAACCACTTAATGGCACATTTATCGAGTGCTTGCACATGGACAATTTATATCAAATGGTAAAGGGAGAATAAAATATGTGCTAATATTATACATATAATTATTAAGATTTGATGAGAAACAACTTTAATAAATTATTTGACTTTTATTTCTATTAAAAAGACAATGGTGTTGCATAATCATTGTCTGCATATTTAAATTTATATGTATTTGTATTTATTTGTCATAAATGCATTTTTCATTCCACATCATAATATTTTCTGCACATTAAATATAAAGCTGTGTTCTTGCTTAAGCACCTTAACATGAATGAAATGGAAAAAGAATAAAATGATTAGCAATACATATTTATTCTTGTTTGTTCTGACAACATAAATTAAAAAGTATGCTAAAAGCCAGAGCAAGTAAGAGTGTCATCTCTGGATGCAAGATTTAATAGTTTTAAACCCTTGAGCCATGTTGAAAGTTTTCACACTGTTAGAAGAAATGTTATAATATATGTAAAGTAGGTACTAAAGCAGGTTGTAATTTAATACAGACACTTTGTTAGTTTTAAATCATGGACCCAATTATTTCTAAAATTAAGTATTAAATAGTGTGTGAGTTAGGCCTTGGTTCTGTATTGTTACTAATCCAATGGCTCTTAACTGATTCAGTTTAGTTGATGAATAACCCTACTGCAACTAAAACATATATCATTTGTTAAATTGGTATGTTTGTTATTTTAGCTAATTTTTAGCTAATTAGTCCCCTACCGGTGCTCACACTGGAGGGGACTATAGGTTTACCCTCCGTCCGTCAGTCAGTCAGTCAGTCAGTCAGTCTGTCTGTCTGTCCGCTAAAAATCTGGATCCTTTGATAACTTAAAAACTATTAAAGCTAGGTGCATGAAACTTGGTGTGTTAATAGGTAGCAATGTGTACAACATGCAACATTTAGGTCGCTACCTTGAAGGTCAAGGTCACAGCATGACCTTGAAGCAAAATCGTGTCCGGCCCATAACTTCATTATTTGAAGTTGGATTTTAAAACTATTTCACAGAAATGATCACCATATTGAGATGACGTGTCGCGAACAACATTTGGGTCGATACCTTGAAGGTCAAGGTCACAGCATGACCTTGCAGCAAAATCGTGTCCGGCCCATAACTTTGTTATTTTCTTAATTTTCTTATGTTTTGTGGTCGATATTTTCACGCCTTTATCTGACATAAATTGCAAATAATCAAATGATAGGGCCAAATTCACTCCTATTGACATTGTTTTCAAAACATTGGAGACAAACAATAAGATCAGTTAATAATATAAAAACATGGTATATTGAAATGATGCTACATAAGGTAAAAAAACAGACAATCGGTCAAGTGTCCTTTGTTCAGGGTAAAAAGGGTGTCAGTTGTCAACAGATAACGGGTGTCCTTTGTTTACAGGTTAATTATAGAACGATTTTCCTTTGGGGAATATTGATGGGTCCATTGAAAGCAGGTGTCTGCTGTTCTCAGGTGTCCCTTAGCTCAGGCTGACATGTATATGTATCTGTAGATTTCCTCGTTTAGTACTTCATTTTTAAGCCATAATTGTACATACAAATACAGACTTCAACCTCAAATTAATTATAAATAGCAATAAACAAGAGCATATGATAATTAAAGAACTTTTTGAGGGACCGGTTGGGGACTACTGTATTGCCTGCAATACTATCAAATGCTTGTTGCTTTATGTCTTAAAAATGCACACTGAATCAGAAAAACAAATACAGCTTATTCCTAGTCAATACAAATATATAACTAAAACTATATATTTTTATTTGTATATATTTTTATTTGTTAATACTTAAAACATACATGTATTGTTGTGACTAGTTTAACTCTGAACTTTGGCATGTATACATTGTCAAAACAACATACAACAATAGAGAAACGTTCTGTCAATAAAAATAAACTTACTGCATCAAACATACATAAACAATTCAGATAATGGAGTTTCTACATTTACTCAATTTATAATTAGTATACCAAAATATGTAAACCAGGGTTCCCTTGATATGACATGTTGAAACTATATGTCAGCAGTAGGTTATAAGCTCTTTCAATAATGTAGGATATAATTATATCAAAATTAAACACACGCCAAGAAGACAACACCTTCAATGTTGTTAGTTGTTTTATGTGATCTTTTTCTCAAAATTCTGATATAATAAAAAAAAGGTTGACATCTAACAACTCAATAGTAGAGCAGAGCAACAGGCATGGGGCAGAGACGTCTCTGGGTCAGGGGATTCATCACTGTTGTGTTATTCCTAAAATCAGTATACAAAGACAATTAAGTGCATACTCTATAGGAAACAGTATAATCTAATTATACTTATGTTCAAATATTAATAGGTGATCGTGGTTCTCTTTTTCTTTCCAATTTGAGATCCCCTAAACACTTAAACTTTTCCACCACCATTCTTTGAGCAGTCTTCCTTCTGTGTCTCCAAGCAACAACTTATTTATTTTAGTTAAATATTTTGTCTTTCTCCGTGGAGTTTTGGCAAATACAAGCCATAATAAATACAACCAGTTACACAGTATAAGCTATGGAAGTATTTATGGAAAAAAGGGCAGCAAAAATTGGGCCTAAATGGGACGTTGTCTAGGAATTCGGGTTCTTTGTTTACACGTGGTTACGATATGTTTACTACCGATTCATGGAAAACTCAAAGCAGGCAATGAATACACATACAAAGAAGATATTTAACTTCAATCCATTTTAAGTTGATTCATTTTCTCTGTTTTATTTGTCAGCTTTATGCTATTTTTTTTATGTGAAACCCTGACCGGATGTCTTTCTATAAATCCCGGTGGTGGCGCTGCGAAATTGGAAGATATTCACGCACCTTGCGGAGTCGGCGGTCCCGTTATAATATGTCTTTGGAAATATAGATGGCTCATACAAGCTGTGAAACCTACTTGACATATACATTTATTTATATTTATTACATTGTGTTCAGTGCAATACAATAGTATAGGCAAATATGTTTATACACATATATGGTGTAACTTTGACTTACCTGTTCCATGACTCTTGTTCCTCTGGTTTCATTTTCTCTCATTACAGTTTTTATTTGTAAACATGCATTTAAAGTAATTTTTCACAGTAATTACTTTTAAGGTTCTTGCATTATAGAAATGTTTTATCAGTCCCCTACCGGTGTTCACACTGGAGGGGACTATAGGTTTACCCTCCGTCCATCAGTCCGTCAGTCAGTCAGTAAGTCAGTCTGTCTGTCTGTCTGTCCGCTACAAATCTGGATCCTTTGATAACTTAAAAACTAATAAAGCTAGTCGCATGAAACTTGGTATGTTAATAGGTAGCAATGTGTACAATATGCACGCGCAACATTTGGGTCCCTACCTTGAAGGTCAAGGTCACAGCATGACTTTGAAGCAAAATCGTGTCCGGCCCATAATTTCGTTATTTGAAGTCGGATTTTAAAACTATTTCACAGAAATAATCACCATATTGAGATAACATGTCGCGAGCAAGATTTGGGTCGCTACCTTGAAGGTCAAGGTCAAAGCATGCCCTTGAAGCAAAAATGTGTCCGCCCCATAACTTTGTTATTTGAAGTCAGGTTTTACAACTATTTCACAGAAATGATCACCATATTGAGATGACGTGTCGCAAACAACATTTGGGTCGATACCTTGAAGGTCAAGGTCACAGCATGACCTTGCAGCAAAATCGTGTCCGGCCCATAACTTTGTTATTTGAAGTCGGATTTTACAACTATTTCACAGAAATAAACACCATATTGAGATGACGTGTCGCGCACAACATTTGGGTCGCTACCTTGAAGGCCATAATTATACAAAAACAGGAGCGTATGATAATTAAAGAACTTTTTTTAAGTTAACATTTCTTTTATTTAAGGGAGAACCTGGAAACATGAGGCGGTCGTTCTTCTGATTGAATTGTATGCACACTTTAAGGACAAGTTTGCATCGCCCCTCTACAAACAGAAGAATATTTGGAAAGATGTAGCCTTCAAAATTAATGAAAAAGGATACAGGTACAGTCCAGAACAGTGTGACAAAAAGTTCCGTAACCTCAAACATAGGTAATGAGCCTGCCAAGCTGTAAAGTTATGACTTCAATAGATGTATGACAGTATGTGCTGAAACTAGATAGGTCATATAAATGATACCTATGCTCTTATTTGTTACTAAGGTGGGTATGAAATTAGTTTAAGATTCAATTTTAAAGTGTCCATTCCTGTGATCACATAGATTTTTTATTAGTACATGGCAGCAGTATGTCACCATTGAATAAATAATTAATGTTTGGAAGTATTTCTTATTAAAAAAACAAGCTCTTTTGATGAATAATAAGTTGCCATGTATGTGATGTATACATTCAAGCTTAACTTTCTGTTGGTCTTCTAGATACAAGGTGAAACGTGAAAAGTCGGGCCGAGGGAGAATAAAGTGGGAATATTTTGAATTGATGGACGAAATTTTAGCAGGAGATCCTACTGTAAGACCAGTATCTTCAGGTAATATTTATTTTGTTTGTGCCACAATTGCACACACTGCTGCTTTTCATTGAATCTGCCTTAACTTTATTTTCTCTTTTATCAAGATGCTTCTCTTTTTTCCTTAAAAACAGAAATAGTTCAATATACTTATAACAAAATGTATAGTCATATAACTCTAGTTCATAGTTTTACTACTTGCCTATTTTTGAACAAACCAGAATATTATGAAACTTTTATGCAACTACTGGGATATGATATTGTTACCTTTTTTCTTATTTAGGCAAACCTGCGGATCCCTCCTTTTCCTTTAATTCATGATTATTAATGTATATGTACTCAAAACAGGTCGTTGTTTTAATTTCAGATGAATTGATAGTACAAAATAAGCCGCCACTTCCTCCATCCCGACGACAAACTACAAACTCCCAGTCATCTACAACCTCCCAGCACCCTACTGATCACACTTCACCCACACAGACCTTACAGCCTGCAGCATCTCCACAGAGACTGAGTAGAGGTTCAGCCCCATCGTCCAACTCTGGGGAGGAGACTCCTGTAGTCAGAAAGAGAAGGCGGAGCTCAGCTTCATCTCAGGATCCTCCGGAGTGGCTGGCTAAATACTTAGAGAGAAGTGAAGCCAGGATGGACAAGCTGGAGGAAACAGTGGCACGCCTCACCAGGATGTCTTCAGAAAGAAATTTAATTCTTTCTAAAATAGCAGATGCATTAACTAAAAGATAATGTATATTTCATTTTATTATTCAGACAAAAGAGTGAAACCCTTCCCTTAATTGTAAGGTCTAATGTTGTCTAGTTTTGGCCATCTTTTTGTCAATTCAGGGTTTTCGCTAAAATTATTTAAAGTAGGTCCAATTAACTTTTGAGCAGACTAGACCATGCAAGTGATGAAGGCTCAAAGCGATGCTGGCAAGGTGGGGGTCGGGAGTTCGTCCAGAGAAAAAAAATTAATTCTAGGTGCCATTTCCTGCATTGTGAGTGATATTTTGTCTCTAAAATACAATTAAGAAAAAAAAATCAAACAATCACTTTTATTGACATTTCAGCACAGTCATATGAATATATTTTAGGTCTTAGATTTCCCTATATTTAAAGTTATAAACTTAAAAGTGAAAATTTGGAGATAACTATCATTAGATTTTCAATACTGGAGCAGTAACTGTTAGGTACTTCACATTTAGAGTTTATCATTCCAAATGCTACATTCCTTAGAGTATGCAGCCTCATAATCAGATTGGGAATCTTCGGAATCATAATTCTGGTAAATGTCTAGAGTTAGCTTTTTTAATGCAATGTCAACTGCCATCCTGATCATGTCCTGTGTTGGGGCAATATCATCAGTCTGAACACAAGATTGATTAGTTCTACTTGTTCAAAATGTTGAGAGAAGTAGTCTGTTTCACTGGTATCTTCCTTCTCATGTCCAAACAAATTCTCTAGCACATTCTGAATAACAGAAAAGATGTCTCTACCCGCTGTTTCTCACGACAATAATACTGCACAAATGTTTTCAGGTTTTCAGTCAACGAAACATCTGCCACTTCATCTGTCAGCATTCCGAAAGCTGCTTTTTTCACCCTGCGTAATAATTCATTCTTGACCGATTTTCTTGACCAAGAATTAGAAATATCTCCCTTTGTATGTATTTCAAAATTGAGCATTGGAATAAATGTTTGAGAAGAAAGAGTTTGTTTGAAAATAGGCAGTAGCGAATGCTTGTTCAAGTACTGAAATTTCAGTTTCTGCCTTATGTTTACTTTCTTCATGAAAGTTTTGTTTCCTTTTGTTTTGGTTCCTTGTTTGAAAACACCTGGCCTGGGTCGTCTTTAATTTTGTTACAAAAAAGGCAAAGCAATATTCATTCTATTATGCCCTGTATAATTTGGTACTTGTATATATATTATTTTATTATTTACTAATTGTTTGATTATTTAGTGTTTACTGATGTATAAATTTATTACACTGCCAATAAGCATGTTTTTTTTCTTTTTGCATTATGCATCATGTTTGTGACATGAAGATCGATGCAAAGTTTGTTTGCATGTAAATATTGATGTGTGAGCATGAATGTATGTGTGTGTTTGTGTGAGCGCTATTATGCATGGTAAATATTTTTTATACATATCGTGTGTACTTGTATGAAACTATAAATACAATAATTTCTCTTTCCTTGAATGCACATCTGCATTTTTTATCTTCTGCATGAAAGTTTGTGAGGTTTTTGTTATAATTCTGTGTTACATATCTAATGACCATTGTTTTGTAGTCAATACCTTTCCAGTGGTTTCATGAAGAAAATTAAAGACAATTAAAAGAAAAACCTTCTATCACCATAATTGCTCGATTAAATTCCATTTGAACTTTCTGAAAATTTACATTTTTTTATTATCTTTGTGTACTGCATTAATAACAGTAGTTCAACCACAAATGGTCATGATATTCTGTAAATTTAAATGAAGGAAATTTATGAAAGGCATCGATGTAACGTCTAGATGCTTAATGGTTACATGATAGCATAGCACACTCAAGTAAAACCAGTTCAAATTATGCATGCTGCCAATTTTTAAATTGTCTCCCTTTTGTTGGTAACTT
The DNA here is from genome assembly GCA_007844125.1 of Sinonovacula constricta. NCBI lineage: Eukaryota > Metazoa > Mollusca > Bivalvia > Cardiida > Solecurtidae > Sinonovacula > Sinonovacula constricta. Next base: position 8,286,912 of record CM017573.1, read on the forward strand.
TTTGTTTTGGTAATGTTTGCATTTATATTACGAGAATAAAGCATAACATTGAACATTGGATTGTGTTACTTATTCCTTAAAATCCATTATAAGTATGAGTAGAGGTTTAGTAAAACCAACACATTGATTTTAGATTTGAAGTTAATATTTTATTCAAATACTTCACAACAAAACAACCAAAGATTCCAATAATTTATAATACAGTTAATAAAGTACCAGTCATCTATGAAGGATCACTTAATATTAAGTAGCTATACCAGCAAAAAATGACTTGTGGCAGGTAAGGCATATAAAATATAACAAGATGATATATGAACCTCAAGCAACTGCAACATCACTTTTTTATATACTTCAAAAAGTTGATTTGAAGGTGAAAGTTTCAACCAGATATTTTTCAACTACGACATAAATTAAAGTTAACTGAAAAGTTTAAAAAAAATGCTGTATATTGGTGCAAAATCTAGTTTTAGCTGTTATCAATAACCTTTAGTTTATTCAGCAATAATGCACAAAGACTAACATGAGCAAGATGTTGATACTGAAGCAAACTGTTGGATACCAACTTTACAAGCACAACAAGCATTAATTTTACCAAAAACTAAAACAATGGTAATTTTTATATTATATATATGTAGCCGGGTTATAGGGAGAGAATGAATGTGTAAGCGGCCCAGTTAGCTCAGTCGGTACAGCATTCGCCCTGTTAGCGAAGTGTCCCGGGTTCGAGTCCCGGACTGGCTGCACATTATATATGCTATTAATAGTTAGGTTTTAATATCTTGTTAAAGTTTTGAATAATTGTGGTGGATAAAACATTTAATATTTTGCAAGTCAAGTTTCTGAAAATTATGTATTTTCAGTGTTCCTATTTTTTGAAGTTCGTTATTTTTATTGGTTTGTTGTTTACAGTTCTCATTTCACATTTTGTAACAAATCTGGTCTCTTTTCTGAAGTCCTACCCTCTTTGTCAATATCGTGACACCTGACTTGTGTTAAGTCTCTACTGTCTTCACACCTTTCAGTGTCCACCTCCTCAATGTTTATTTGTTCGTTTTCTAAAATGTAGTTATGCAGGACACAACATAATGAAATGACAATTGGTATTTCATGCTTCAACAGCATATCCAAATGTTTCATCAGCCTGAATTCACATTTTAGCAGGCCAATACTAGTAGCTCTTTCCACATTGGACCTAGCTTTTCCATGCGCCGAGTTAACTTTTTTCTGCTGCTACGTCAGGTGTCCGTTGTCTCTATAAGGGGTGAGAAGACCTGCAGACAACGGATAGGCTGAATCCCCTAATATGTGGTACCTGTCGGGCAGCCTCTGCAGTTTGTCAGGCACTCTACTGTTTCTGTATACCCGAGCATCATGGACAGGCCCTGGCCAGCCTGTGTAAACATCCAAAAACTTCAGGTTACTGTCACTAACCACCTGCAGCACAATGCTGGATGACCCCTTTCTGTTAATAAAGGAACCCCTGTGCTCATTCACTGGGGCAGGGATTGGTATGTGAGTACCATCTATAGCACCCACATGGCCACAACTCCAGGTATGCTGTTAGCTTGGTAGAATCCTTCCTCCAAAATCTGTAACTCCTGTTCTGTTGTTGGGAACTTGATGTGCTCTCTCGTCAGTTTTACCAGAGCATGGCACGTCCCCATGACCGTCAGATGAAGGGTTCCTATAAAAGAAATAATAAATAAAACTATGATATATAATTATTTAAAAATGCCTGGGCACTGATTAACGCCTGCATATGATTATCAAGCTCAGTCAATCAATGTTAAAATACTGATTCAAAATACTATGAACATACCCTAGTGAACAACTGAACTATATCAAATCCAAAACAATATATTTCAAGAGAAGCTGGTTGACATAAGACATTAATAAATAAATAACGATATCAAAATTAATTGAGGTTTAATCAAACGCATTAAATATAATTTTCAAAGAATTTCTTCTTGTTCCTAAAAAGCTTTAACATAGAGAACTCTGTTAGTTAAAACATTGATCACATACAAACAGGAGGGTGTCATATTATTATCCTGATTAAGTGTTAAGTCATTTGAGTTGTTAATAAGAATTGATCATAAGAAATAATGAGCTCAATTTAGATTCCTTATATTACATTGAACATTTATGGTCATTGAACATTCTGGCAATAGTTGGTGAAGGACCACCCCGACAACATCTAGTTATCAATGTATACAGGTCAGTTAAAACAGTTGGAGACAATTACAAACATAGCCAGAACTAACCTTTACTAATGCCAAATTGGTCAGCAACACTTCTGTAGGACTCCTGTGTACCGAGCAGCCACAGAGTTGAAAGCAGCTGCTTCTCTACCATCATTGATCTTTCTCGAGCCATAAAGGGAGATAATTCCTTGCACTAAGGACGTGGTCTAATATGCTAAAATGGAAAATTGGAAAGAATTCTGCAATTCGGTCAACATAAATAAGACTTAATAGTATGGACTTTTACAAAAAAAAATGCAGAATTTGTGGAAATTCAATTAGCCCCATCCTTTTCCTTCAATACAATCTGTCGTCTGCAGTTATCACCAGGGAAAAGGCAGATCTGCTGGTTTCCCACTATAAGGATGTCTCACATTGAATATAGAAAATCCGTACTAAACTTTCAGGCTAAATTCGAATCAGAACATAAAGATTTACTGCAAGAATAAGGAGAAAACAGGTCAACCTTAAATAATAGCTTCTCTCTTTTGGAACTATAACAAATCATCAGAACAAGGATTAATCCCGCCACAGAGAAACATTAAATTTCATATATGCTCTTTAAAAAGATGCCTGAATCTACCCTGAAACTTTGGCCGAGACTTTATAACCAAATATGGGACAAGGGAGAATACCCAAGCATATGTAGAAAAACTGCCGTTATCTCCATATTTAAGAAAAACAAACCACCAAACGAACCAAAATCATACCGACCCATTAGCCTCACATCTCATGCAGGTAAATTTCTTGAAGGGATAGTGAAGGTTCGTTTAGAACTCATTTTAGAGTAAAAAAAATCTAATAAATCCTCTCCAATCTGGCTTCAGGAAAGGCAGGAGCGCATTAGGTCAGCTCGCACGGCTATACCACGATGTCATACATGCTAAAAATCGTAGGCGAAGTGTTGTGGCCATCTTTCTGGACCTGCATGTTGCTTTTGATCTGACATAGCAATCGGGCTTACTCTATAAATTTTGAAGGAATATGGGATAACAGGCAATATCTTCATGTATCTGAAGGCCTTTTTAGACAATAGGACTATACAAGTTAGAATAGAGGGGGAGCTCTCTAAGTCTGAAAAGTTGAAGAGAGGCACCCCCCACCCCCCAGGGCTCGATCCTCTACTATCTGCTACTATTTTCGCTCCTGGTAAATGACCTGCCTGAGAGTGTCAAGGGGACTGGAATAGTAATGAGCCAATTTGCGGATGACTCCAGAGATTGGCTAGCTGGCAAGAATCTAAAATCAACAAGCCCAAAGTGGACTAAATGCCATCTGCTACTGGTGAAATAAATGTGGTTTCAAAAATTCACAAGACAAGTCTGTAGGCATACTCTCTGGCAACAAACATACAACTAGCTTTGACGTATATTTAGGGAATCAAAAGATTAAATTTGAAAAAGATTTTTTTTTTGAGGGATGACTCTTGATACTAGGTTAATTTTCAAAAGCCATATAAATGACATTAAAAGATGTCATATAGACCTGAACATGCTGAGAATGCTTAAGGGGACTAATTATGGGTCAAACAAACACAGTAGTCTCCTTTAGTCTTTAATATTTCCAAAAATAGAATATGGGTGTCAAATTTATGCTAGTGCACCCATAACATATCTACAAAAACTAGATTCTTTTACAAATAAGGCCCTCAGAATAGCCTTGGGTACACTTAACAACGTCCCGAGCCACATTCTAGAACAGGAAGCTGGAATGCCTCTCTTGAAACTTAGGAGGGAGGAACAGCAAGTCACAGAGTCTGAGCGAGACCATCAAACCCAGTGAATACGATCCTCGGCACCGATTATTACCCTTTGCAATAAAATGGCAAGATCTACCAAACAAACCTTACCTTTTGGGGCAATAGTTTCAGACCGAGCAGATGAGTACGGTGTCGGGGGATGCACTGTGGCGGAGTTGAGACCCTCTAAGCTAGAACCTTGGTTGCTCTATTCAGACTAAAAATATACCTGGATACACAGCCTATTTAAGTTACTTTCAATCAATCTCAAATCAAAACTCATGTGGAGGGATGACATTGTATATTAAGAATGGAATAACCAGGTAGTTGGAGTGGATAACATCAGGGACCAAATTGGGGACATTAATGTTGAGTTGCAAATTATAAACCTTATTTTTGATAGATATCCCTTTACTATTGCTAACGTTTACTCGAGGGGCTGGTCCCCAGAAGTAACAGATAAATTAAGCTCAATTTTGGATCATTAGCATAAAGACTGTGATTACTGGGGACTTCAACGTTCACCATCCAGCTTGGGGTTCTACCAGAAAAGACCGTCAAGGGGAAGTTATTTATATCTGGGTAGATAAATTAAATCAAGTCCTACTAAATGACGTCAATCTAGTCAGAATAGGCCAGGTCCTAACCTGTTTAGATCTAACAATCACCAGTCCAAAATTTGTGGCCCTTTCAGATTGGGGAGTACTAATAGACACATGAGGTTCGAATCATTTCCCAATCTTAACATCTCTACAAATTGACATCACTCAAGAGCCAAAAATTAAATCTTAGGAAAAACTAAATTACAAAAAGCAGATTGGGAATTATTTGGTAAATTATGTAAGGGGATTCAGCCTGACAAGATCTATTCCAGCAATACAGATGAACACTGCCAGCTCCTCACAGATAAACTGCTGTCCATTGCAAGGGAGACCATTCCAGCCTGTAAAAATAAAAATAAGAAAACACATAATGTACAGTGGTGGAATGAAGCTTGTTCTGATGCAATAAAGGGGGGAAAAAAAGCTTTAAATAAATTGAAAAAGAACCCAGGTAGCACAGAGTAATAAATATTAAATTTAAACCCTAGCTGTTCTCCCTGCAACACTATTAATGATGAGTCACACTTTCTGCTGCAGGGCAGTGTCCACCGGGAAAAATTCTAGAAGTATTCAGGAATATCAACATACCATCAACCCTACCAAATCTATTGTTCCCACTTAAAGAACTACAACACCAAATCTTCCAAGCTCTTGGTGAATATATTAAATATGTGATATGATAGGGAAGATCTAATAGTAATAACATTTAATTATATTGGAAAGGATAAATGCCTGAGAAGAAAGACTTAACAATCAAAAATAAATTAAAATATAATAAAATAGAACAACTGTAGTCGACAGGCGTGTATCGAGACGGGTCCACATCAGAATTGAACTGATAATTCAACTAAGAATTGCACTTGCATGGACCAACGCCTGTTTTTGCCAGTCGGCTACATTTTTCACATTTTTAATCATATAATTAGTCCTTTCATCAAAATTGAAACATGAACAGACTATCCGATTTGTATATTGAAAGTTAATAAAATTAGCATACCCCATATATATTAATATATTATTATTAGGAATGAAATGATACTATGAAGGATATATTCATCTAGGACAACATTTAAGTATATCCATAATAAATAGAAGCCATCTACTCCCACATAAGTAAGAGTAGTAAGACTCCAGTAGTATTAATTTCAGTATAGTAATACTATCAAAAGTGGCTTCTACCTTACTACCCTTCTTGACATATTATATCTATGTACATATATATACATCTTATAGGGGTCTCCTGGGTGAAGTCATCATCAGAGATTCTAGTGCGGCCTGTCCGGATCAGCCCGTGGCCACGACCCAAGAATCTTGGACTTGGGCCGGAGGAAGTTGGGAGGACTGGACTCTGCAGGCTCCTTTTTAAAAATAAAAATACATGATAATGTAGTTAATAGGGACCATTTTTTTCAAGTACTGTCATCCAGTGAGTTCTAGCACAGCCTGTTCGGATCAGCCCCTGGCCGTGGCCCGAGAGGCTCAGGCTTGGGTCGGGGGATGTCGGGAGGACTTGTCTCCGCTAAACCTAATAGTATATCTTATGGCCAAGCATATATAAATTATATTATTTGGGTGATAGATCCACCCCGTATTCATGCACTATACCCATTCATGTTATATTTTAGCAGTGTTTAATTAAACACTTTTAACGATTTATGCCAAGCTACTCGGTTCAGCCATTCGCCACCTCATCCAATAAGGACGTGTGTGAGGTGGGTGGGGGGACCAAATATACTCTCGCGGGCACTCATCCTCCCAATTTGCCAAATCTCGCAACAGACCCTGGTCCCAAGACCAACTCCCAATAGATAGTTTCCATGTGATGTCATCGACTCTGATAAGACAGTTTAAGGCAGCCATCTTTATGGGCAGAAGCTAATGCAGGCCGATTTTAACAGCTTTTATAACGTTTTTTTTAAATATCTAAACTATATTTTGATAGTTTAAAAGGTTAAAGAAATACAACCGAAAATGATACACTGTTCATTTTGTTTTAAGTATGCGCCAATAGTTTTTTTATTTCTGTATATTAATTATGTGTGCATTTATCAATTGTAAAAATATTGTATTCTAAAAAGAATTTCAAGAGCTTTCCAATGGTGTATAGCTTTTAATTTTCGGACCACACATAAAGAAATTACAAGAAAATAAAATTTACCCTCCTATACAATTCATATAAAAATCTCTTATATATATCTTAAAGTTACCATCAAAGATGGCTGCCAAGATAAGGGATTTTCAATGGTGTGGAAACTATCTATAGATCCCTCCCAGGGGCGGCTTCAGACTGCCCACAGTTTTAAACAATAGCTGTACCACATAACTACAACCCAGATTCTAGAGAAAAACTAACACTGACAGTGTAATTCTTCTAGCCATAGCCGACAATGTTATGAAAATAATATTATTCATTTATTGGTCAAGTGTTCAAGCATTTACCACACCAACTCAACACAAATACACACACCAACTCAACACAAATACACAAAGAAATGGCAGCTAATAAACTCACAACCTGGAATCATATACTATTAAATCAAAATATACAAATAACTAGTACATAATACCTTTGAAACATCCTTCAAGTTCAATCCAATCACACACCTATTACCTACAAATTTCCCCCCAAATGAGCCTCCCGTATTTTCACGGGGCATGATCACGTGTTTTTAAGCGTCGCTGTGATTGGTCAGAATCCCAGACACACGCTAGACGGTCACGTGCTCTATTCCTTGCGACTTTTGTGCGGTATGTTTTACGACCATTTAAGGCGTTATTCAAGGCTATTAATCAATAAAAACGCTTCGTAAAAAAGGCTGAGGGCAAAATATGCAGGGTAAGTTTCTGTTGATAGGAATTGGTTTGGTTATTGGCAAGAGTGTGTGCTAATTACGCATCGGAATGGCGAAAAACGAGTGTTATCTTTGGGGGCGTTTTCTCGAGTTCTTCTTCTTTCAGAAAGGTGCCTAGTTTTAAATAGGAATAGTTCAGCGATGGCTTAATAGATTTTAATGCGGTTTTGGGTAAATGGAAGAAAAAAGAATAACGGAGGGAACGGTGCCCCAGAATTTGTATTTTCCTTCTAGAAGCGAACTTGTTTGAATTATTTAAAGTGTTGTGTGATAAAAATACAAATAATGTTGAAAAAATCTTGAAAATCTTGATTTTATTCATATTTTTATTACTTTATCATAGTTAAAATATGGTAAAGTCTAGATATCTCACAGAAAAGAGAAATTGATGATGACATTATTGTAAGGAGTACCCTTAATATTACAATATTCACCATCACATGACACAAAAAGGTACCTCTCACGGGTCTTGAGCCTACTCTTATCTGGGAACAAATACACTAAATCACCCACAGCAATACTCTGTAGTTGAGGACTAATCTTAGACCTGGAATCTTCACTTAATAGATGATTGGCTATCCTGGAATCATGTTGTTGAAGAATAACTCCACAGCACGCTGACGAGAGTTGATAGTGTGTAAACTGGGAACGTTGTGTCCATAACTCTCGAGAGGAAAGGCCCGATCTACGAAGTCGTTAATTTAACCTGGCGACAACAATAGCAATGGTTGAACTTGTCACAGATCCACCGCTTAGTCCATGCTCTAGCTCCTGTATTGCCTTTTCCGCCACTGGGTTCTTGTTAACATTTTTCACTCGAACAATTTCAAGCACAACGGTCAAACGCCTGTGTGATTCATCCGACTAGAGTACACTGATGAATTTGGAGCCAAGCAGTTCGACTAGTGAACGAGAGATGGGCGGATTGATTCAATATACTGTTAGTTTAGACGCTGCAAACGGCAGAATCTTCTGTAGTGCATATACATGAGCATATCTGATAGTTTGGTTCTGAACAATCCGGTGCGTTCTAGCTTGCAAAATTAGATGGGATATTGGCGGAACCAGCGAGATGTTGCACGTTTACCTGATATTGACTTGCGATCGATAGGATGGATGTCACCCTAAGACTTGCAGAAAACTCACCGCCGAATAACTTTTCTACTGCTTGGACACATGGCTTACTGTCAGTCAGAACACAAGCCCTACACTTAGACTGAATTATGTATGGACTGAAGTGTTTAACTGCGGCTGCTATGCACAGGGCTTCTATTTCACAAGGTAGCCAGGTGACCTAATGTTTGCTGAGTTTTGCACTAAAAATCCAGCAAGTAGTAACTTTCCTTCTCTCGTCATATAAAGTGTAGATATAGCCACGATGTGAAACTGGACCATCTGTTACGATCCACAACTGATCTGACGGTCTTCAAATAACTATGGACTTGTGGTGATTCAACGCTGCGTCTGCATCTCTGAAAGACTTGTTAGAAGACTCAAACCAGACAATATTGTCCTGTGATTGATCTCCAGCCACTAAATCATCTAAAGGACCTATATGACAAGCACTATGAGGAAGACGTCTTCCCAGAACTTTGTTTGCGCGCCAATAAACGAGCGTAATCCAGTCACTGTCGTAGGGGGTGCACATGTTGCCAGTGTAGAATTGAGACGGGCCTCGCAGAAAGTTCACCAGCAGTCCATATCCATCCTAGAATGGTTGTTAACCTTGGGCATACAACCGCCTTTGCAGGAGACAAGCGTAGGCCGCAGTGGCTTCATCTTAAGTAAACTAGTAATATCCTGTGTACGGTACCTGTGTTACAGACAGAAATATTAGTCTAAAAGAAACATCAGCCCTTATAGATGGGCTTTTATTTCTACCCGAGCACATGTTTCCGTATAGTGGTTAGGTAGATTGATTGTGAATCTGGTAATCCGAGTTTTAATCTCGCGAGGTGTAATCTAAAACACGCCTTGTCTGAAGGACGGTGCGATTCATATGAGGGAAATTGAAATAAAACTTAGATGAGTTCATTTAAAAGGGTGTGGAGGCGGTACAAAAGGGCTATGGTTGGTATTCGTAATTAAATCAAGACATGCATAATGCGATAAGCACCCCTATGTTGATAATGGGTGTAGTTCAGTTGTATATAAATGGGTTGTTTTCCGATAAATATCATAATTGCAGATAAACTGTTTGAGGTGGAATCCGCGTTATAAGGTTAGTGATATGTATAATTATTCTAACATTCGGGTGAAAATGTATTCAAAATTGAAAATCAGGCGAGACTACAGAGAGTATGGAGTGGTCTTTAGACCAACTTCATACTGCGTTATGGTGGCGTTTGCATGCAGTATTAGGAAACACTCTCTGTCACTACGAAGCATTGGAGGCAAGTTAGGTTCGGAGTGTCCGCTATAATAATTAAATAGGGTATACAAGCCAGGCATATCTATCAAAAGGGTGCCAACATAACTGCTTGCGTCTGTTGCTATATCGCAATTGGGTATAGGAAAGAATACACAGCTCAATATTACAGTTTATGTTTATTGATACAATCTGTATAATGAACATGGTACATGTTTATAAATTGTTATTCAATGTTACTAGTTTTAATCCAACTGTTAAATTTTGAAGGATAATATTTACAAGATGCTATTTATTAACACAATGCACTTTACTGCGTCGTACTTTCTTTGCTTTCCACATCTGGCCAGGATCTACATCAACTTTCTGAAGCTCACTCTGGTAGAACGTGACTTCGATATCTTCTTCCGTCATGTCATTCAGTATATATACAGGAATGGTGCCACGCTAATATCTTTAGGATATTTGAAATAATTCATCGTAGGCGCGAGTGAACACTGTTGTTAAATGTTTTATTCGCACATGGTCGAATATTAAACTTGAACCCCTTGTAGCTTGGGTGTTCGATCTCCTCTGGCGAAGTAGGTAGATAATCTCACTTCCTCCGAGTAAGAGTCTGTTACATCGGCTGGTAGGGTTCCGATCGTTCGATAAAATCGTTCGGTAAAATGATAGGCTCTCCTTTCGTTTTGCGAAATAATGATATTTATAAAAATAATGTTAGATGCAGTGATATTTATTCGCCCCGCTCAATACAATACAAAGGTTCGTTCACTTTATAAGAAGCCGACACAGTCACGACGTCTATCTTCCTCAAAGATACTGGCCATCCTAGACGTTGAACGAGTCTTGCGTATCTCCTTAGTCTCTTCTTGGCTTCCGTAATGGATCCAACTTTACCGCTGATTATTAACTTGCCGGTAGAAAATACCATACAATGGCCACCGATCTTAGAATGTTTCCACCGTGCCCCGGAGTATCTGGCTGGATCGTAAATAATGTTCGTAGTTTCATTGGCCAGCCGTTTCAAGTCGATGACACAATTCAAATTGGCCGTGCACACGACGTTTATCATGTTTAACAATTCGTAAAGTCGTTCGGGTTACACTCGGAACCTCTTAAATAACCCAACTGGTTGGCGTGATCACTTTGAAAGGAGGAGGGGACGACGGCGCTGAGTTCCGGAACCGAGGCTCCTAGGTCGAGGATGGATTCTTTCAGCCTTTGATATTCAGATGGTCTCAAACACAACCCCTTCCTGGTAGGCACGACTTCTCCCGGCTTCCAAAACTGGCGGATATCCACGCACGAATTGCCTTCCTTGACGATAGGTAAATAAGAAAAGGTCCTATCAAAATTTTCACAGATATTTAAATTTTATCTACCTGTAGACCTAGGCAAACAAGGTAAATTTAAATGTGACAAAAACACAGAGACGAGACATAACACACAAAAAAGAAAAACCATCAGTTACCGCATTGGAACGGTCAGTCGGCAAAAGGGCCAACTGGGGTGCTTAAAGCTGGTTTGGGGAGTGCTCCAACCTCGAACTTCCTGAAGGTTTTTCTATCAAACAAACAGTGTAAATAAAAACATCCCGTCAAAGTGAAACAACTAACAGTAAGCACCTGCATCGGGAGTTAAAACGGATATAATGAACTTATGTACGTACATAATAACTAGTAATAAAACAACATATGTACAGTATGTACAGTATATAAAAGCCTCAGCAACCAAAAATTCCAAATGAGAGAGAGAAGCACAGATGTGAATTTAGAGCAGCTCATGCAGAATCATACCGACGACAGCAATCAACATTGACCCTGACCCGAATGAAAGTATTTACTAGAGTCAATGCGTTGGACGATCACTTACACCAGGAACACGGCTGTCAAAGTGATGAACGATCATACAAGAAGGAAGGTGGTGAGGCAGAGCTAAACGACATACACTGTACGAATCTCCATCAAATTTCTATGACATAGCACAGATTAGTGAAAGAGAAATTGAGAAATTTAGAACAACGGCTACATATTATAAAATGAATATCAAAGATATTGAGGTGGAAGGACTCCCGTTAATATTAAAGACACTGAAAGCTTTATTTCAGTCCATTCTTCACGATATCACACATATTTTTTTCACCACATTTATAGAACACTCTTATCATAAGTATATCTATGTTCGAATGTGCTTTACAACAGAATTCATTGGTATGTTACAGACATAAGGTTTAAAAATGTATAAGAAAGATATAAATGTACAGTGCATATACATTAAACAATACAAATGGTATAAAGAAAGTGCTTTAAAACATAAAACCTAAGTTTTGAAGTGAATATGTATAAACAATAAAATTCAGTTACTAGTATTAAATAACGCTATAAAAGCTTTATACATGTTAAAGATATTATCAGGAATGAAAATGTTCATTCAACACCTGTGTGTCAAGTTCATAACAACCCACACAAATGTACTCACCATGATAGTATTGAGCGAATAGATAGGCTTTCAAGTTTTTTTTAAGTTAAATAGCTACCAGTCTGTCTAAGATCAGCTGGCAACGCGTTCCAGAGTTAAGGAGCAATAACAGCAACGCATCTATTACCACAGTTTGCTGTTTTTCGTCTTGGTACAACAAATGTCGATGAATCGTTTTGAGGTCGAAGTGCTCGACTAGGTCTATATACTTCCAACATTGAATGTACATACCCTGGCGACTTGTTGTGTAATCCCTTGTATGTAAGAGTATTTTACACTGGATTCTACATTTTAGAGGTAACCAGTGTAGATCTTTTAGAAAGGGATTTATGTGCTGATGATATCTGATACAGATATGGTACGGCTTTTCGATAGACAATCCCAAATGGACTTTCCAATTAAGTTACCTTTCATACGGTGATCGTTATTGACGGTGTACAGAAAATGAGCGGTTGTTACAATCATACGAACAATTTGTTGTAGACGAAAGCTTTGGCATTGAGCTTGTTCACGTTCATATGCCACCAGGAAGGGGATACAAGTTAAAACGAGTAGTCGATATTTTCAAGATGCTTGAAAATAAGAAAAGCATAATCCAGAAAAAACAAAGATGGCCTGTGTTGTGTAATAGCAATAGTGACGGCCATAGCTCGCCAAGAGAATCACCCAAAGTGGAATAATTTTCGTCAAGGTGAAGGACTAATTGCCATTAAACTACATAAGAGAGCTGACATACAGGCAGTGTGGCATTGATGAAATAAAATGTTTTCAAACTGTACTAATTTCCGAGTCCATGTCTTATTAAAGGACGACTTCAAAACGATCATATACAGTGGTCCAGAAGGAGGTGTTCCGGTATATATTTATACCAACATAATAGGCTCTTAGATGTCATAACGGTAGGGGGTGGGGGTGGAGATGGGTTATTTTAAAGTAGTTTTAAGATACACTAATATTCATATTTAAAACAAATAAATATTCCAGATGTATTTGTGTTAAAGTTCGTAAATCCAGTAACAGATTAGATTCAAATTATGTGCACTTATATCCAATCATTTAATTCCAAGTTTTGCACTAAAATATCCAAATTAACACTTAAGCTCCAAATTATCACAGTGAATCTAACGTCACACTGTAAATCCAGCTATTAATCGGGCACAAACCCAACCCCTAGTTTTGAAGCACCAAATTTTGATACTCTTCAATTGGAGGTGCAGCATTACATTTGCTCTTCCTTAAATCCAGTCACGGTAAATCCAAGTTTTTCACGTAAATATCCACATTAACACTTAGGATCAAAATGATCACAGTAAATCCAACGTTACACTGTAAATCCAACTAATAATCCAAGTGTGCACAATAAAACCAAATCTGTACTAGTATTAGTGTTACCATTTTATAGTTATATTTAATTATTATGTCCAAAATCTTCTACTATTTGCTTCACTCGCACAATTAATAAATCCAGAGAAAAGTTTCTGCAGCAACAATCAGAGATAAAATATATTTAAACGTAATGCTCGTTAGTCCAATGGTTTAAAACTTTGTACCGAAAATAAAACAGATAACCTTATTTGTAAGTACACTTTATCCAGAACACCAAACGTAATCCGACGATGAAATGGTGTAAAAGCTATACGCCTGGCGTTTAAATACACTTATGTCGAGCGCGGAGTGTTATTTTAGTCAGGCTACTCACTATTTTCCCTAAATCTAAAAATAAACCGCTGACGACATATCCTTGGCGACGTGACTACATAACAACTTGTTTTGAACATAAATAAACTTCGAGAGCAAAATCAGTCTTTTATGCGGGTATTCACTATTCAGTACTTGGCATAGAGAATAATCAATAGCTACAAAAGGATCATTCTACCTCAGTTTTAAAAACGAAATAGCACAAACCCCTATTTCAATCTCCCTAACACAAACACTGCTCTCAATATTTTTTCGATATCGCCTACCTGTAGAAACCCGTCGATACGAAGAAAGACACTGACCCCCGGTGTTAATTGGTGCGATTGGCACAGAGAAGTATTTACTTGTTAACTGGGACTGGTCTTTTCATTTTTTTTCTTTTTACTGTACTTTATTGCAAAAAGCACCGAGCTTCTAATAACGACACGATTTATATCAGAGTTACCGAAAATGTTCTATAATGTATTTTGTTTGATGCTGCAAAATAAAAAAAAAATCACCAAATTGTTCTGATTTTTTTTAGTCTTTGAAAACACAAGGTATCGAATTTGTAAAATTCAAAGTTATCACAAATCATACGATTAAAATTCATTTACAAAAATAAAATTAAAAATTAAACACGCCTCCTTCTTAATCTAGTAGAGTAACCTAGTAACTTAATCTAGTAAATGCAACTAATAATCCAAGTGTGCACAATAAATCAAAATCTGTACTAGAATAAGTGTTACCATTTTATACTTATATTTTATTATTAAGTCCAAAATCTTCTTCTATTTACTTCACTCACACTCATTCGCACAGTTAATAAATCCAGAGAAAAGTGTTTGCAGCAACAATCAGAGAAAAAATATGTTTAAACTTAAAGCTCGTCAGTCCAATGGTTTAAAAATTTGTACCGAAAAGTAAATATATAACCTTATTTGAAAGTACACTTTTTCCAGAGCACCCAACGTATTCCGGCGATGAAATGGTGTAAAAGCTATACGCCATGCGTTTAAATACTCTATGACGAGCGCGATTGCTCTAAAAATAACCGCTGACGACATCCTTGGCGGACGTGACCACATATCAACTTGTTTTGAACACAAATAAACGTTGTCAGCAAAAGCAGTCTTTTATTCAGATACTCACAATGCATTGTCAAAAAACGACAATAGCTTCGGTGGGCAAAAGGTCAACAACAGTCAACAATGAAGACGGCGTTTCGCTAATTTAATCAAAAGAACGTATTGTTCCGCTGTCAAAGATTTAAACTAAGAAAATATGTGAACGAAAACCTGTCAGAAGAAATCAATATCTTGTAAAGTAAATCTGGTTTTTCTTTTATCTTCAGCATTGCGATGAATGATACGGCTTTAATTAAATAAGGAAAGGTCCTATGAATGAAGGAGTTAAGTATCTTAAGGTAGTTTTCGAATACATGAGACTGTTTAAAACCGCTGTAGATTTTCTCTTTGTTACTATTGTGTATCTCGGTTTTCCAGTTCTGTTTAAATTGGTCGATTAGAGTTTGTTTTATTTGTTTATGAAAGGAGGTAGAGTGGACTGAATGCTGATTTCCCCAATAGTCGGGTCTTCCAACTATTTGGAGGATACTTTTAATATGGTTTGCCCACTTGTTGTTGAGATTTAGGGTAGCTTTAGCGTATGTGTAAAACTGAAAACTGATTTTGTCGTGTCTTCCGTTTAGGAGTCGTAGCCAAAATGAAATCATTAGGCTTTTCATTGTATTTCGCTTTACCTGCCGAGCTCGCCGTACAGAAAGGACATCGGTGTAGATTGTCAAGTGTTTGTGATACGCCTGAGGAAATTATTACGTACTTTTTCGAGTCTAATTTTTCAAAGCCAAATATCTCACACCCATACGTTAATATAGGTAGCACTGTATGATCGAACCGTTTAAGAGTTAAATCGATAGGTAAGTCGGTCTTTTGTGATCGAGATAAATGAAGATATAACGCCTTGTTATCATATATATTGGTGAGCGAGATATGTTTCGCATTCGCATAAGACAAAAATATATACCACTACAAAGCGACATACACATAGCATCACTCGTACGCCCAGGAAAAGACATAGTCATAAAACCATACACCTCAGTCATGACAATAGGCCATGTGAAACACACGACCTTATACCGCCAGGTAAGTATCAATTGAGACAATTAGGAGACATAAACGACGAGCGAGGGCTCACAATCGACGACAGTTTAGTTACCATTAAAAACGACCGCAATATACCCATTATGTTGGTCAATGACACGGGAAAAACGATAAAAATAAGAAAGAAAAAAATAATCATGAAAGTCACTCTCATTAGCCATATAAATTTGGTTACCTCCCATGATAAATTGAAGGGACAGTTCAAAACAGGACAAAATTTGGAATTTAAATATAACAAGAAATACGAACACCTACTTAGACCGTTGCTATCTAAATACAGAGACGAGAGGCTATTGACGAGATGCATCAAGCAAAAATCATTGAACCCTCTTCTTCACCCAGGAACTTCCCTGTTGCATTACTAAAAAAAAGTACCAGACAATAGTTTTAGATTCTGTGTAGATTTAAGAAAGTTGAACAAAATAATTAAGGATGACTCTTGGCCACTTCCTCGAATTGATGAGATACTACCTCTGTTAGGCAGTTCAAAATTCTTCTCAACACTTGATATGGCGAGTGGATATCATGCGGTGCCGATAGCACCAGATAGTAAGGAAAAATTAAGCTTTTCATGTCACGGAAAAGGTGCTTATAGGTTTAACTCAATGCCGTTTGGAGTTAAAAGCGCTGGCTCTTGTTACCAGAGATTAATGAGCATTGTTCTAAAAGATTTAGAACATGCATGTCTAGCGTATCTTGATGACATCATCATTATAGGACAGACCGTAACCGAACATTTAGTGAATCTAGAAGCTGTTCTACAGCGACTTAGGGCACAATATCAAGGCAAAACTAAGTAAATGTAAATTCCTACTTGAGGAAACACGTTATCTATGTTTCATCATCAGTGGAAAAGGTTACCGTCCCGACCCTGAGAAGGTCGCAGTAATAAAGAAAGTACCACCCCCTCAAACAGTTAAAGAAACACGTTCGTTTATCGGTATGGCTGGGTTCCACCGACGAATGATCCCAAACTTTTCTGGTATAGCCGAACCCTCATACAACTCGCAAAGAAATATACTAGGTTTAACTGGACGGACGAATGTCAAAAATCGTTCGAGAGTCTGAAAGATGGACTCACTGCAATTCCAATGCTAGGATACCCCGATCGAAACAAAGGTTACCGATTATATATGATGCGTCTGCCACTTCTATTGACGCTGTTCTTTGCCAAGAATGTTATTCTGAGGAAAGTATTATCTCGGGGATACCGAATGAACGCCCTATTCATTTTCTATCACACAAATTAAGTCCCACAATGCAGAAAATGTCAGTAATTGAGCGCGAGGCATTCGCACTAAAATTTGCCTTAGATAAATTTCAGATATATGTACAAGAATCACATGTTACATGCTTCGTTGATCACCAACCTCTCAGATATTTACTAACAGCAAACAAAAAGCTGCAGAGTTATGCTTTTTCCATTTCCGGGTATAATGTTACAATAGAATACATAAGCGGGAAAAAGAATAGAGTAGGTGACATGTTATCTAGATGTAGGCACGAAGATAATGACGAACCGGTACATGAGTATACCGTACCGGGATACATGGAAGTAGGTAAACATGCCTACGAGGTTAAACCGCCCGAACATGACCTAGAAATTCGTGAGGTTAACGTAGTAAATCTAAATGCAATAAGACCCCCCAAGGATGCATACAGCCCCGATAGTACACCCGAAATCACAACCACGCCAGAATATTTTGACACACAGATAGACATGAAAACAGAACAGATGAACGATGAAAAGTGCATGAATATCATCACCCAATTAAATAACAATGTTGAAACTAGTCAAATGCAGAAATATATACTTGTCGATGAATTGTTATACTACTTGAGTGACAGAGGCGAAGACCCGATACTACGGTTATACATACCTGACCAGTTGAGCAGTCTACTCATAACCGAATACCATGACAACCTATCACACGTAGAGTAAGACATGTGCTACGATGCGATGAGTCGTAAATACTTCTTTCCAAATATGTATAGGCGGATTTATAAACACGTTATTCATTGCATAATCTGCGCTAGCCGCGCACGGTCAAACGTAAAGATACCTGTACAAGACACTAGGATATCACACTCTAGTGGCATAACGTGGTCTGTAGAGTCTTTTCCGGTTAGAAATAAAACGGCCGAAATCGTTGCAAACCTGTTCTTGGACGAGATAATCCCAAGATTTTCAATACCATACCAGATACGATCTGATAACGGAACAGAATATTGTAATTCCATTATAAGTCACATTCATAAGGAACTCAGTAGTGCCCCTATCACCACGAGCCCGTATAACCCGCGGGCGAATGGACAAGTTGAACGTATAAATCGTACGCTGAACAACATGATATCTAAGTATGTAAATGAGGGGATGTAAATTGGGATTTACAAAATAACGCATGTCTAACCGCGATACGTTGCACACCTTCTGAGTCGACAGGGTATAGTCCGTTCTATTAGAACTTACACAGGTCCATGACACATGCACAACGTAACATGCGAAAGGCACGAAATACACGGAATCGATATGCAAATCAAGATACCCATGAACCAAAATTAGAGATAGGACAAGCCGTTATGCTTAAAAAAATTCACGTACAGACAAATTAGACACACACTATAAAGCTAATTTCAAAATAATAGAGCAATTGTCGCCGGTCACGTTTAAGATAAAGAATGTAGTTGAAGGCAGCACACAAACTGTACACGCCCGAAATCTTAAAGCGATCGACATTGACGACTGGGAAATCCCCAAAGACAGGCTTCCATCTGATAACCGAAGAAGGAAGGCCACCTACGTAGTACCGCCATTATTATGCTGGTTAAAGTACATCTAAATGATCACTATGAATCATATACTATTTACAGATCATTAAATATTCCCATTATTCACCAAAATACCTCAACCAACCCTCAAGTATCCACCCCTACGGCCGCGAAATACAATTTAGAAGCAGATGGGTTCGCAATTAACATGGAAAAATACCAGATATATATTACTCCACGATGAAGAAATTGAGTACTGCTCGAAGACGTCATTTTGTCACATACCAAAACCAATGTACTCGGTCGAATTAAACGACGCATGCATCGTACATTTGTTTCTCGATAATAAAAGTAAAATGCAAACAAGTTGCAATAAACTCGTGATAACGAACGCACAACTACCTTCAGCGGTATACATTACTAACGGAATATGGGCATTAACCTCTGTACAGCCATTACGACTGTCGATAAAATGTAAAGAAATACACGGTTTAGAGACTTCATATATCGTTACTAAAATACCTTTTGATAGAGTAAAATTACGAACGGCCTGGAGCGCCGATAATGAGTATATTTTTCTGCCAGCATCGTACGATGATCACCTAACAAGCAATATCACAATTGATTTGTTGTCAGCTATCAAAATCTCCTTGAATATTTCAAGCGTAAATATGTGGAAAGACTTTACAGCTAGGATAAAAAAACTATATTCATACTCTCATCCCACAGAAGTTAAAGGAGTTAGAATACATTCCCATTAGTTCATTGATAGAGGAAATCATGCATACAACACGGATGAAAGAACAGCTAGACACTGGTCGGTCTATACCGCTTTAATTGGACTACTTATCTCGGTCGCAAATGGGATAGGCATTTACATTTATTGCTTAAGGAAAAGGTACAAATCAGTAGACAGGCTGTGTTGTTTTAGGGAGCCTAGGCCGAGAAAGGACACTGATTTGTCTGTGGTAGGCTTGAAAGCCTCGGCGCCAAGCCTGAGCCCGCCCACAAGCACCGTGGGGCTACAGTAAGAGGAGGTCGAATATATCGCTTTATATCCGACATTGTCGAAACCTATTGTTTAGATTAAATGGATAACCTCCACGTAACATTATTGTAATATTGTTGTAAGATATTGTAAATTGTGAAAATATATCTCAAGATGTTTTACTGTAGACGCAGCTTAGCGTAGGGATATCACGATGAATGTATTTGTTTACATACCTAGAAGATGTATTGTTGTTGTATACATATTACTGCCGTATATTTCATTGTTTATTTTTCATATTCTAATGGCATGGGACCCCGCGGACGTGACAACTGATGTATCACACGTGTATTCGAAAACAACATGTGGGTGATGTCACATATCGTTATTAATGAACGGTAAACCGTGGATGAACTCCAAAGTGTACATTAAATGTGTATAATTTGTTTATGTTTTAATGAATACGAACAAACGTTTAATGATCAACTTCCGAGACGACATCTCTACGCAGATACGACGGACGACCATTAGACGGACGAAAGGAGAGGACGAATCACACACCACCACGAGACGAGCGACGCAGAATGGTCTACATCCATACACCAGGAGTGCACGCCTGTGTGGACATTGCGTTAAACCAACCGTGACAGATTCTCGACTCCTGCTATTTGTAACATTATTTATGTTTATTGTATTGATATCAGTAGTTTTATGCTATAATCAAATGTTTAGTACACCTTTGTGTCGATATTGCTGAGTTTGTATGTTAAGTGAGTTAAATATACCCTACTCAACGAACTAACGTAGGTTAGGGGACAGTTTTATGACAAAGGGACGATGTCGCGAGGGGTAATTGACACCCGCGAACATAAAACACTTTGGATTTTATTATCCTACACATTCCATTAGGTCAATGGGGCTTAGAATGGAAACGATTGGTATACAGATCAAATGCCCAGTATGGTTAAAGGGGAAGTCAGTTGAAAATTTGTAATAATTTGTATTTAGACTTGACTTGTAAATATTTTAGAAAATTAAAACTTTGTTTAATTTTCTTTAAAGAAAGGGGCGTATATAACACTACGGCCTACTGCCTCATGACTAAAGGCGAGATTAAAGGCGAGACAAAGCTTACAACCGTTTATAACTGGTCACTTGTAACATTAAAGGCGAGACATTATTTGAACTTAGTATTCTGAAGTAGATGACCGGACAGCTGGACGGGTCATGTGGCTCATTCGGGTGAAACCTTAATTAATAAGTCGCAAAATCACAGAAAACTAAAAGAATCATTTTTACGTATAGAATTAAACGACGAAAGGAGGGAGAGAAAAATTTAACGACTAAACATAAAACCGTAGTTTGCACACGGCCCGAAAACCTACCCTCCAGTATAAATTAGAAGTCAAAATCATCCTCTAGGCCTTTCCCATTTACTCTAGATTCAACCAGGTCAGGAACCAGAGCACAATTCTGTGTAGGGAACAAAACTTGTTGGATTTATTTGTTGGATTTATTTAAGTCAAAGATAAGTTGTTTGTTGTAATATATTGTAAAGGATAAGAGATATTTTATTGATGTTGTTTAAACAGTATAGCTCTGTTTGTTGAATTCACTGATCTGAATTTTTACTTTAAACATAGAACTGTAAAACATTAGATTGAGAAACTTGTTGATATGAAGTTGTGTTAAGCAATTGTATTAAAAACTTCACGATCTAATAGTAAATCAATTGTCGAAGCAATGAGTTATTGAACTACCAGATTGTCAACTTAAGCATTGCTATTAATTTTAAATTCATATTATATATTTGAATGTGTTATTTCTGTATTGTTTGTCAACACTATGATTATAACATTATTAATAATAACCTTGTATTTTATAAACGTATTCGATCTTGTTTGTTCAGGTTTTCCGTATTATAAAGAAAGATTGTTACAATTAAATAATCACTAAAGTTACGAACCTGTAGATAGATAACAAAGTCGCGAAAGAAACACAACGCATGTAAATAAAGATATAAGATAAAATTATAACCACTATACAATGATGAGCAAACGATGCTGATGTAGCCGATGGTAGTTGAACCACATAACATAATTAATTAACATAATTAATTAACTATAATTAAATTAAACTAAAGACTTCTAAGTCAAAAGCCGTCGGGCTACATAACAACGTTTTATTTGGTGCCATTGCCAGGATTTATCGATGAGTATATAATTAATAATTAAATTGTTTTATTTGTGTAAGAGGAAACATAAGGGACGGACTTGATGCCGAGTTTTTTGCGAAACGAAAACAAGGGACGAACAGAAGAAAACAGATCAGTGCTTTTCTTTACATTGGCACCAAGAAACTCACAGCTGATTTTATATAATTATGGAAGAACAACCCCCACCAATTCCACAACTTGCATACGAGATTAGCTCGTAACACACTTCATTATCAAGTCTATCGGTAATTAATACGATAACTCCTTTTTTGGGCGTGCCGAAAAGATTTAAAGACTGGATTAAAGAAGTAGAGAAATTTTGCTTGTTAAGTAACTGCGACGATTCTCGCAGAAAACGAATTTTGTTCCAAACATGTAGGGGTACGGTCAGTGACTTCATACAGAGGTTTTTGACGTCAAACCCGGATAGCGGGTACGACAGGTTAAAGGCCGAATTAAGACTTAGGTTCGGTGACGTAATTGACCCACAACATGCATTAAGACTGTTACGCGAAACAAAACAAAGACCGACAGAAAACGTAGTTAGTACGCGGAACGACTGTTATCACTAGCACATGAAGCGACCGACGGAATGCAGGGGGGGGGGGGGGGGGGTAAGTAAAGGTCAGGAATATAGCGGAAATTTAGAAACGAATAAAGGGGGCCCGGAACCCATGGACATTGATCACGCCCGACCAACGCGTCGTTGTGAGAGGTGCGGTAGGAAAAATCACCAGACACGCGAATGTAGAACCACTGTACACGAGATCACGCATAGGCAGACACCGGTCGTATCAAATTCCGACAAAGACAAACATATCCGACTAAGTTATGCTGGCAGTGCGGATCTGCAAACCATTTTAGGCGTAACTGTCCGAAGGCACGTTTAAACTAACGCCGCCCCCTCACTCAGGGTCAAAATAGGGGGCGTTCTTTAAAGAAGCCGTCAAGATGAATTTTAACGAAGACCCCACTTCATGCTTTATAAAAATTTGTCATACACACAAAATTAGAGCTTTAGTTGACACGGGCGCGGGCGTGTCGTTGATAAGTAAGCGTATCTTTGATCAGATAAAACAAAAACCAGACTTAGGGAATCACATGTGACACTACAATCAGTTAGCGGCAGTACTCTAAACGTTTTAGGCGTAGTTTTATTTGACTTCACGATAGGATAAAGTAAACTCAAGCACGAGATTGTTGTAGTAAAGAATATTAACAGAAACTGTAGTTTTGGTAGGGGCTTCTTGAGAAAATTTGATGCGATTTATTACGATCTCGAACGCATTCGCATAAGACAAAAATATATACCACTACAAAGCGACATACACATAGCATCACTCGTATGCCCAGGAAAAGACATAGTCATAAAACCATACACCTCAGTCATGACAATAGGCCATGTGAAACACGCGACCTTATACCGCCAGGTGAGTATCAATTGAGACAATTAGGAGACATAAACGACGAGCCAGGGCTCACAATCGACGACAGTTTAGTTACCATTAAAAACGACCGCAATATACCCATTATGTTGGTCAATGACATGGGAAAAACGATAAAAATAAGAAAGAAAAAAATCATCGTGAAAGTCACTCTCATTAGCCATATAAATTTGGT
This sequence comes from Sinonovacula constricta, assembly GCA_007844125.1. Taxonomy (NCBI): domain Eukaryota; kingdom Metazoa; phylum Mollusca; class Bivalvia; order Cardiida; family Solecurtidae; genus Sinonovacula; species Sinonovacula constricta. Next base: position 8,310,648 of record CM017573.1, read on the forward strand.
TACCTCCCATGATAAGTTAAAGGGGCAGTTCAAAACAGGACAAAATTTGGAATTTAAATATGACAAGAAATACGAACACCTACTTAGACCGTTGCTATCTAAATACAGAGACGTTTTTGCTAAGGACTTGACGGAAGTAACACAAACAAAAACACTCACTTTCTCAGTAGACACCGGAGACCACCCTCCAATTAAACAGCGTCCATACCCCACACCCATGAAACATAGACCTATTATTGATAAGGCTATTGACGAGATGCATCAAGCAAAAGTCATTGAACCCTCTTCTTTACCCTGGAACTTCCCTGTTGTATTAGTAAAAAAAGTACCAGACAATAGTTTTAGATTCTGTGTAGATTTAAGAAACTTGAACAAAATAATTGAGGATGACTCTTGGCCACTTCCTCGAATTGATGAGATACTTCCTCTGTTAGGCAGTTCAAAATTCTTCTCAACACTTGATATGGCGAGTGGATATCATGCGGTGCCGATAGCACCAGATAGTAAGGAAATAATAAGCTTTTCATGTCACGGAAAAGGTGCTTATAGGTTTAACTCAATGCCGTTTGGAGTTAAAAGCGCTGGCTCTTGTTACCAGAGATTAATGAGCATTGTTCTAAAAGATTTAGAACATGCATGGCTAGCGTATCTTGATGACATCATCATTATAGGACAGACCGTAACCGAACATTTAGAGAATCTAGAAGCTGTTCTACAGCGACTTAGGGAACACAATATCAAGGCAAAACCAAGTAAATGTAAATTCCTACTTGAGGAAACACGTTATCTATGTTTCATCATCAGTGGAAAAGGTTACCGTCCCGACCCTGAGAAGGTCGCAGCAATAAAGAAAGCACCACCCCCTCAAACAGTTAAAGAAACACGTTCGTTTATCGGTATGGCTGGGTTCCACCGACGAATGATCCCAAACTTTTCTGGTATAGCCGAACCCTCATACAACTCGCAAAGAAATATACTAGGTTTAACTGGACGGACGAATGTCAAAAATCGTTCGAGAGTCTGAAAGATGGGCTCACTGCAATTCCATTGCTAGGATTACCGATTATATATGATGCGTCTGCCACTTCTATTGGCCTGTTCTTTGCCAAGAATGTGATTCTGAGGAAAGTATTATCTCGGGGATACCGAATGAACGCCCTATTCATTTTCTATCACACAAATTAAGTCCCACAATGCAGAAAATGTCAGTAATTGAACGTGAGGCATTCGCACTAAAATTTGCCTTAGATAAATTTCAGATATATGAACAAGAATCACATGTTACATGCTTCGTTGATCACCAACCTCTCAGATATTTACTAACAGCAAACAAAAAAGCTGCAGAGTTATGCTTTGTCAATTTCCGGGTATAATGTTACAATAGAATACATGAGCGGGAAAAAGAATAGAGTAGGTGACATGTTATCTAGATGTAGGCACGAAGATAATGACGAACCGGTACATGAGTATACCGTACCGAAATATATGGAAGTAGGTAAATATGCCTACGTGGTCAAACCGCCCGAAAACGACCTAGAAAACCGTGAGGTTAACGTAGTTAATCTAAATGCAATAAGACCCACCGAGGATGCATACAGCCCCGATAATACACCCGAAATCACAACCACGCCAGAATATTTTGACACACAGATAGACATGAAAACAGAACAGATGAACGATGAAAAGTGCATGAATATAATCACCCAATTAAATAACAATGTTGAAACTAGTCAAATGCAGAAATATATACTTGTGGATGAATTGTTATACTACTTGAGTGACAGAGACGAAGACCCGATACTACGGTTATACATACCTGACCAGTTGAGCAGTCGACTCATAACCGAATACCATGACAACCTATCACTCGTAGGGTTAGACAAGTGCTACGATGCGATGAGGCGTAAATACTTCTTTCCAAATATGTATAGGCGGATTTATAAACACGTAAGTCATTGCATAATATGCGCTAGCCGCGCACGGTCAAACGTAAAGATACCTGTACAAGACACTAGGATATCACACTCTAGTGGCTTAACGTGGTCTGTAGATACATCGGGACCGTATAGACAGAGTACGTCTGGGAACCGATACCTCATTACGTTTGTAGACGAAAGTACTAAATGGTGTGAGTCTTTTTCGGTTAAAAATAAAACGGCCGAAATCGTTGCAAACCTGTTCTTGGACGAGATAATCACAAGATTTTCAATACCATACCAGATACGATCTGATAACGGAACAGAATATTGTAATTCCATTATAAGTCACATTTATAAGGAACTCAGTATTGCCCATATCACCACGCGCCCCTATAACCCGCGGGCGAATGGACAAGTTGAACGTATAAATCGTACGCTGAACAACATGATATCTAAGTATGTAAATGACGGGGATGTAAATTGGGATTTACAAATTAACGCATGTCTAAACGCGATACGTTGCACACCTTCTGAGTCAACAGGGTATAGTCCGTTCTATTAGAACTTACACAGGTCCATGACACATGCACAACGTAACATGCGAAAGGCACGAAATATACGGAATCGATATGCAAATAAAGATACCCATGAATCAAAATTAGAGATAGGACAAGCCGTTATGCTTAAAAAAAAATACACGTACAGACAAATTAGACACACACTATAAAATAAAGCTAATTTCAGAATATTATTCAGAATTATATTCAGAATAGAGCAATTGTCGCCGGTCACGTTTAAGATAAAGAATGTAGTTGACGGCAGCACACAAACTATACACGCCCGAAATCTTAAAGCGATCGACATTGACGACTGGGAAATCCCCAAAGACAGGCTTCCATCTGATAACCGAAGAAGGAAGGCCACCTACGTAGTACCGCCATTATTATGCTGGTTAAAGTACCTCTAAATGATCACTATGAATCATATACTATTTACCAAACATTCAATATTCCCATTATTCACCAAAATACCTCAACCAACCCTCAAGTATCCAACACTACGGCCGCGACATACAATTTAGAAGCAGATGGGTTAGCAATTAACAAGGGAAAATACCAGATATATATTACTCCACGATGAAGAAATTGAGTACTGCTTGCAGACGTCATTTTGTCACATACCAAAACCAATGTACTCGGTCGAATTAAACGACGCATGCATCATACATTTGTTTCTTGATAATAAAAGTAAAATACAAACAAGTTGTAATAAACTCGTGATAACGAACGCACAACTACCTTCAGCGGTATACATTACTAACGGGATATGGGCATTAACCTTTGTACAGCCATTACGACTGTCGATAAAATGTAAAGAAATACACGGTTTAGAGACTTCATTTATCGTTACTAAAATACCGTTTGATATAGTAAAATTACGAACGGCCTGCAGCGCCGATAATGAGTATATTTCTCTGCCAGCATCGTACGATGATCACCTAACAAGCAATATCACAGATGATTTGTTGTCAGCTATCAAAATCTCCTTGAATATTTCAAGCGTAAATAAAGCGTAAACTCTCACATTAATTATATAAAATCAAAAGCTTGGCAGCGTGTCAACATTCTACGTAAATACAAATTAACACTGGACCGCAGGGCACTAGAAACTATGTATTTTTCATATATCCGACCTATTCTCGAATATGGTGATGTTGTCTGGAGCAATTGTGTAGGATATGAATCTGAACATCTAGAAAATATCCAAAACGAATGTGCTCGTATTGTTTCTGGTTCCACTAAACTTGTCAGTATAAATGCATTACACAGCGAGATCGGTTGGGATCCTCTTTCTGACAGAAGAAGAAATCACTGTTTAGTGTTGTTTTATAAGATACTGAATGGCCTTACTCCTGATTACTTGTCCTCATTAATCCCAAGTAGCGTGTCGAATGCCCGATATCAGTTACGCAACAACTATATTGTTGCTGGAGTATTTGCACGAACAACTTCGTATTTTAATTCATTCCTGCCTTCTGTCATACGTAAGTGGAATAATCTATCACCTGATATACGTAATGCTCCAACACTAAATTCGTTTAAAGAAAAAATAAGTACAAATACAATTAAACCTCCGTTATACTTTTACACAGGAAATAGACGAGCTCAGATATTACACTCACGGCTACGAACAGAAGGTAGCTCACTAAAACACCACCTCTTTCGTAAGGGAATTGTACCAAATCCACTCTGTATATGTGGTAGTGTAGAAACTAACCAACACTTCTTTACCGAATGTCCATTATACTCCCAACAAAGGCTAGCCATGTTCAAATCACTGGAAAACTACAACATCAATGTCGATACACTTTTATTTGGTAATGTTAACATGACCCTTAGTCAAAACTATGCTATTTTTCATACTGTTCAGAAATATATTTCTGATACTAAAAGATTTGAAGCGTACTATATCAACCAGTTGACACGGCAGACCCTTCCGTCTCTCTTTCTCTCTTTCTCTCCCTCTTTCTCTACCCCCTCTCCCCATTTCATCTTTGTGTAAACTCTATATACCTGCATACTTCTCTTATTTAAATTTAGTATATTTATATTTGTCTAAAACTGTAAATTGAAACTGTTTTTCGAACGCCTAGTACTTATATTTTCTTGCAAAAGTATACAACCACTGTATTTACATGTTGTCTTGTATATTGATCTAAGGAAAGGAACATTATAAGCTTTGCTTTCGTTCAAATCCTCTCTCTACTTGTATGTATAACCTGTGTTTGTGTACCGCAAATGTATTGTAAAATATGAGAATAAATATGTTTAAACTAAGCGTAAATATGTGGAAAGACTTTACAGTTAGGATAAAAAACTATAATCATACCCTCATCCTACAGAAGTTAAGGGAGTTAGAATACATACCTATTAGTTCATTGATAGAGGAAATCATGCATACAAACACGGATGAAATACCAGCTAGACACTGGTCGGTCTATACCGGTTTAATTGGACTACTTACCTCGGTCGCAACTGGGATAGGCATTTACATTTATTGCTTAAGGAAAAGGTACAAATCAGTAGACAGGCTGTGTTGTTTTAGGGAGCCTAGGTCGAGAAAGGACACTGATTTGTCTGTGGTAGGCTTGAAAGCCTCGGCGCCAAGCCTGAGCCCGCCCACAAGCACCGTGGGGCTACAGAAAGAGGAGGTCGAATATATCGCTTTATATCCGACATTGTCGAAACCTATTGTTTAGATTAAATAAATAACCTCCTCGTAACATTATTGTAATATTGTTGTAAGATATTGTAAATTGTGAAAATATATCCCAAGATGTTTTACTGTAGACGCAGCTTAGCGTAGTGATATCACGATGAATGTTTACATACCTAGAAGATGTATTGTTGTTGTATGCATATTACTGCCGTACATTTTATTGTTTATTTTTCATATTTTAATGGCATTGGGACCCCGCGGACGTGACAACTGATGTATCACACGTGTATTCGAAAACAACATGTGGGTGATGTCACATATCGTTATTAATGAACGGTAAACCGTGGATGAACTCCAAAGTGTACATAAAATGTGTATAATTTGTTTATGTTTTAATGAATACGAACATACGTTTAATGATCAACTTCCGAGACGACATCTCTACGCAGATACGACGGACGACCATTAGACGGACGAAAGGAGAGGACGAATCACACACCACCACGAGACGAGCGACGCAGAAGGGTCTAAATCCATACACCAGGAGTGCACGCCTGTGTGGACATTGCGTTAAACCAACCGTGACAGATTCTCGACTCCTGCTATTTGTCACATTATTTATGTTTATTGTATTGATATCAGTAGTTTTATGCTATAATCAAATGTTTAGTACACCTTTGTGTCGATATTACTGAGTTTGTATGTTAAGTGAGTTAAATATACCCTACTTAACGAACTAACGTAGGTTAGGGGACTGTTTTATAGGTACGATGTCGCGAAGGGTAATTGACACCCGCGAACATAGAACACTAAAGATTTTATTTTTCAACACATTCCATTAGGTCAATGGGGCTTAGAATGGAAACGATTGGTATACAGATCAAATACCCAGTATGGCTAAAGGGAAAGTCAGTTGAAAATTTGTAATTAATTTTTATTTAGACTTGCCTTGTAAATATTTTAGAAAATTAAAACTTCGTTTAATTTTCTTTTAAGAAAGGGGCGTACATAACACTACGGCCTACTGCCTCATGACTAAAGGGGAGACTAAATGCGAGACCAAGCTTACAACCGTTTACAACTGGTCACTTGTAACAGTAAAGGCGAGACATTATTTGAACTAAGTATTCTGAGGTAGGTGACCGGACAGCTGGACGGGTCATGTGGCTCATTCGGGTGAAACCTTAATAAATAAGTCGCAAAATCATAGAAAACCAAAAGAATCATTTTACGACTAGAATTAAACGACGAAAGGAGGGAGAGGAAAATTTAACGACTAAACATAAAACCATAGTTTGCACACGGCCCGAAAACCTACCCTCAGTATAAATTAGAAGTCAAAATCATCATCTAGGCCTTTCCCATTTACTCTAGATTCAACCAGGTCAGGAATCAGAGCACAATTCTGTGTAGGGAACAAAACTTGTTGGATTTATTTGTTGGATTTATTTAAATCAAAAATAAGTTGTTTGTTGTAATATATTGTTAAGGATAAGAGATATTTTATAAATGTTGTTTAAACAGTAAAGCTCTGTTTGTTGAATTCACTGATCTGAATATTTACTTTAAACAAAGAATTGTAAAACATTAGATTTAGAAACCTGTTGATATGAAGTTGTTTTTAGCAATTGTATTAAGAACTTCACAATCTAATAGTAAATCAATTGTCGAAGCAATGAGTTATTGAACTACCAGATTGTTAACTTAAGCATTGCTATTAATTTTAGATTCATATTATATATTTGAATGTGTTATTTCTGTATTGTTTGTCAACACTATGATTATAACATTATTGATAATAACCTTGTATTTTATAAACGTATTCAATCTTGTTTGTTCATTTCTTTCCGCATCATAAAGAAAGATTGTTACAATTAAATAATCACTAAAGTTACGAACCTGTAAATAGATAACAAAGTCGCGAAAGAAACACAACGCATGTAAATAAAGATATAAGATAAAAGTATAACCACTATACGATGATGAGCAAACGATGCTGATGTAGCCGATGGTAGTTGAACCACATAACATAATTAATTAACATAATTAATTAACTATAACTGAATTAAACTAAAGACTTCTAAGTCAAAAGCCGTCGGGCTACACCACAAAAGATTGGTTTAACACAGTTAACTTTTGTGTAATTGCATTCTACACGAACAAGATCGTCATTGAATATTTTCATTCGTTGGAACGTAGGTTTAGCAGCATATTTTTTTTTTTTAATTTCCATATCCTACGTAGATGTCTTAAAATATAGTCAACTTACCAAAGATAGTACTATTCATCAGTTTGTAGAAGTCCTTTTTCGAATTCCATCTTGGATTGTTTCTAACATTCTGTGTTGAAGTTGATGTAGGGTAGGGTTTTTGATAGAACTGCAGAATTCTGTGGACCTGTTTAATGTTCATACCAAGTTGAAGGTAAAGCTTGAGTGTTCTGTAATGCACAACGTAGTTATCTTTGTCATTTAATGTAAGCACACGTTTTGTTAGGAAATGTGTGCTTTATTTTCAGTACTGTTTTCATAATCTATGTGGGTGTGGTGACAACTCTACATCTTCCACATGCATTTTTCAGGACAATGGATAATCATTGGTCAAGTCATGTAAGGATGCTTATTCATAGTGACTCTTCCAAGATATATCCCTCCTTACAGCCTTCTTTGAGTGAACATATATCTAACTGATTGATTTCCTTTCCATCCGTTCAACAGAATTTAGAATGTGGGAGATATTGTTCGCATCTTCGTAACATAAGTGTGAGTTAGGTTTGGTACACTCATTATCTTTGAAATATGGATTGTTTGCAGTTTTCAGCCTATTAGACACCTGTTGCACACCTCCTCTTACACCATGCTCTATAAATAAAACCATCTCGATATCAGTCTATAGCTCCAAATCCTTGTCAGTCATTTTCAAGCATGAGCTCCAACTTAATCCTGGTGCTCCATCAAGTGTGCAGGATCCAAAATGTATTTTAAGATAAATAATTTTTTGAACTCTTCAAGGAGACAAACATCTTGACATAAGTTGTCATGTTTTCTAGAGTGTCCATACCTTGGTTGCGGAATACATTACAGGCATGGTCGTAATCCATCAGATGTGGTTTGTTTGGACAAATCTGAGTAAAAAGCTTCACGTGGTGGTAGACAGGTTTCTTTCAGTCTGTCCATTGAATCCATATACTGGTAAGGGTACCTTCCTTTTCTCAACTGCAAATCTGCATGTTGTTCGTCAGGGATATCTGCATGAAACATCTTGAAACAATGATCTCCACTCAGTTTTACATTCTCAACTAATTTTTCTAAACTAGAGTTCATGACTTGAAAACTGTCAATAAATTTCTGTGATCCAAATGAGAAGGAAATGTATTTCTCCATGTTGTTGTCGAGACATTTGATATTTCTGTCTTTGAATAGTTCAACAGATTGCATGGTAAGATGAGAATCATACCCACGTAAATTATGAAACCCAACAGGTATGAAGTTACATGTGTTGTGTGCTGCACCAATGTATTCCCATTAAAATGATTATGATGACGCACTTTTCTTCCTTATTCCGGGTCTAAAACGAATGGGTTTTCACATATACAACACTCATCTGTCTAAGTTTGTCTTAGTCTGATGATGATAAATACAATGGTTTCTTTCTTTTCAAAATGGATGGAATCTCCTTTTGTTACTTGATCACGGAGTGTAAAAACTGTTCACTTGCATCTTTAGCCACATATGTAACAGTAGGTTGAGTATACTGAGTCTTCGGATACCGATATGCAAATGTACATAGAGTTTGTTAGGCTACATGGTTCTTTTCAATATAGCATTACATCATCTGCCCAATCGTACTTCTGTTGATCTTATTGTGTTAATTGCATGGGTTTATTTACTTTCAAAATAGTTTGAATCTGTTCTGGCTCATTCATGATACATTTAAGAAAGTGTTCACTTGCATCTTCACCAACATACCCTGGGTCATCTGACACTACTTTGCAAATGCGCTGGGGTTCGTTTAGTCAGGTGTTTTTTTTTCTTTAAATGAAATATTCAAAATCAGCGTAGATAATAAACGGAACCCGTAGTGTTTTTTAACATCTTTAAACTTTAAACACTTGTCACCAGGCTCCGGTAATTCTACATTAAGTGGCCCGTTGGTAGAACAGTAACTGATATGGTTATCCAGTAAACCTTCTCGAATAAACCCGTGGATACAATATGGATAGAAGAATGTCTTGTGTTTAGATGTCTTAGTTCTATGTAGGAATGTATTCAAGTTCTGTATCAAGAAATAATGTGTCTTATCACCATCCTGTAAATACAGCAAATTTACTTGGTGTAATCTAGCTGTTTGCTTGGTGATCCGCATTGGGAATATTTCCTTATCTTCATACCCAAAAACGTTCATAGAAATATGTGGATTTTGACGTTCAAATTTATCCATTATACTTATAGATACGGGTGTTGAAATATCCACCATGTTGAGTATCGTGTTCAAATGGGATATAATCACAAACATTTGTTGAACTAACTGGAGTAAAGATGCTAACACACTCCATTGAAAACATTTCTGGTCATCATATTAAATGTTTAAAAGTAATGAACGTTTTTTAGTGTTTGGGGCAGTGGGATATAACTGCTAGCTTTCAGTGGTGAATATTTAAGAATTTGTATTTCAAAGTGTATAACTTTCCTCAAAACCCAACCCGATCCATCTCGCATGTACTCCTATAAACTCATAACGATTTTCTGCAATGCTTCCTTTAAATCATGTTCGCAGTAAATTTGGCGGTTGAACAACACAAACGTTCTACTTCTAAAATATAGTGCGGATACTTTGTTATCTGCCTCTGGGGGTTTACCGCTCTAATTCTAATTGCACACATATATACCACTTAATGGGGTAAAGATATTCATGAATTGGTTTTCTGGTGTTAGCTAAAGATCCGAGTAGATCATTCTGCTCTGATCCCTCTTGTTAAATGGTTATAATTTCTGCTGTATTATTCAATGTACTTCGCGTTGTATTTTTATTGACGTTTGATGAAGATGGCTGTTGATCTTGCAAGTTTGAAGATTGGTTGTCATTATGTTGAGAGTCGACAGATGGGTTCATCGGGTGGTTAGCAACCACATGGTTAGACAAATCTTCATAACTTTCAAACTCTGTGGGACAGTGGATAGACTGGAATACTCGAGTATTTACACATTTACATTTTTCAAATGTCACTTTAAAACGTCTTTCCTTCTGAATTGTCGTCCACAAATTTAACATTGAACATGGTAAGTGTGTGAGAGTTGGTGTCGTTGTAATGTCTTTTTAGGCACAAACATTCTATCACCGATGTTACACTTATATTTCTGTCTTTCTATTCGATCTGCCTATCTATTCATTTCGTCCTCATAATCACTACTAAAATCCATATCTTGGTGAGTGTTTTGTCCTGATCTATCTGCAACATGTACCATTTCCCCTTCACCAGCGCTGCTCCAAACTGGAGAATTTTCCATGTTGTTGGCACGATGTAAATTGAGAGAATGAATTGTTTACTTAAATGTTTTCTCTACATAATGTAGAGACTTTCTGGATTTTCTGGATTTCTTCAGTTAAAGTGCTCTCCATTTCTTGATGGTTTAAGGGATTGTGTTTAATTCCATCAGTTGAAGTTGGACATAAATTTTCTAATTGTTTTAATAGTTCTTCATATTTTCGTTTAGACACCAATGTCATTTCTTCTGTTTATCACTTTCTGGTAGAGAACGATATCCATGAATCACATTATACACAATTTGAACAATAGCTCTCATCTGATGATCTGTAATACTCTGCACTAAAGAAGATTGTTGTTTTCTAGAGGTACTTAATAAAAGCAGAATGAAGTGTTTTTTCTTTGATAAACGTATTCATTTTTTGGATACACACACATTGACAACTTTTCCCGGTAAAATATGACTACGTAATGCATATCTTGGATTTGATTCGTGTGTGGGCTTTTATCAATGAGAATGTATGAATATTTTCCTTGTGTTATCTGGTGGTAAGCATCCATAAAAAATGTGTATTTGAAGGGAAAAGCTGTCTTGCAAAAATTGTGTATCAGTTCATCTCTTCGATTTTTAATCAACATAAAGTAATGTGCTTGAAGAGAAATTGTTCTGAAATATTTCCCACCAGAAAACATATTTTGAACAATAAAAATACTGAAATATTCATATGATGACTTTGTTTTGTGAATAAATCAAGTGTGGCTTTATAACGTTCTGCAACGATTATGAGATCATTAATCACTAATATGCGGTGTCTTCCGTCAAGAAATGATGATTCTAAATCTTGTTTTGTTGGTAATCACTCAAACAATGTCAATCTTTTAATAGTTTTCTCCATCTCAGTAAACCGAGATTGCCATGATCCATATGCGTAAATAATCTGCATAGGTGGTTCTGTAAACATTACATCGCTGTGTTTTAACAACTTAAACATCAGAGTTGTTTCCCCACATAAGGTACTCCCAGCAACAATACTAAGTGCAGGTGACACAAATTGTAAGCAAACAATGTTAATGGGTCGGTAGATGGATCATAAATGAAACGAAAATTAGACACATTCTTACCTTATATAGAAAATAATGTATTACAAATGGAAAACAACAACAACAACAGAAGAACATATCATGGTTGATTATTTTAATTTACTTATTTAAAACACAGCTTAATAAGTGTAATACACAATAAACCATATATACGTATATGCCATGAACTTAATACAATTGTATCAAATAACATTCTACACATGTCACATTTTTTATAATATGTTCACATAATGATATCACCATCTTTGTGATTTCAAAGTATCCAACTGATTCGCTTAACACTATACATGACATGGTTTCTGTGAGTGGAGTGCCAAATTGAACTTTAAGCTTTACATTTCCAGTTTGAATGAGCATTAAAATATCATGAAAATATGGATTTAACTCGAATGCAAAGAAAGTTGAACCCCTGATAAATTGGTCACTCGTTATAAACATACCAGCATTTTTATTTCATTTGTTTGCGAAAATAAACAGGTTTGCATATGCTCTAGCAACATATGCACCATTTGTAAAGTCCAGTTTTAACGGAATACCCATAACAGGCATTCAATCAGCATACAAACATATAGATGTGATGTCAGAATTCAAAAAGTCAAATGGATTTGACTCATAATTCCCTGATGTACCAGCCGACTTTATAAATCCAACAATCACCTTGCATGTTTTTTTCCTTGCAATAAATTTTCCCAGTGAAATGTTATGCTTGAGGGTAAAAGTATTTTACAACATTTCGTTCTGAGCATAAATTATTGATGAAGACACAGACACTTTCCTTGCCAACAAGATGATATCCAATATTTCAATTTCTTCTGATAGAAGGGATAAGGCAGGTGATGATCTGTACAGTTAAAGTATGACATCCACTTGGTTCAACATGTATCGTGGAATCTGGAAAAAGTCGTGGAATAACCGACCTTGCAAATAAAGTACTTTAGACCCGGCAATATATTGTGATCGAACATATAAGCAGTTGTTTCCTCCCGCTGGGTTGGGATCTTCTGGGCGGTCATGATCATCTAGGTAAAATACTTGCGTATTGGTTTGCGTTGTTGCAGTTGATTGATCTAAATTCATCAAGGTTTTTTTTTTATAATAGCCGTATATGGGCTGTTAATACATGTCACTGTTGTTTTGTTTTGAAGAGTAACTTCTGACGATGAAAACAGCGACTGTAAAAACAGGTTGAATGGTCCAACCTTTTCATTTTTACATGATTGGATTCATCTGCCTTAAGTACATTTAGCTTCACGTACAATTGTGAACCTTTCAAATCAATATATTCAACTGAATTGCTGGTGTTAATTCTTAATTCGGTCGGACTTCCATCTGTAATTTGAGATGAAGGTCGAATTTCTTGGTATGTGTCGTTGTTGATGGCGACATGTGTTGGTGGTAAATCAAATATCTGTAAACCAGCGGGAATTCCATCATGAAAAGCTTCTCTGTTAAACACCGACATGTTCACCGGAATGTATCTTTAGGTTGATTCTTTTTAGTCTTGACTGTTTTTGAGTTGTTTTTCTTTTTTTTTCAAGTTTTGCAGGGTTTTCCGTATAGATTTTCCACCTTTCTTCCGCTTTTTCTTTTTTGATTTCCTTTTCAAATTGTTGGAGTGGTTTCGTTTACTCGTACGTCTTGTTCCAACCTGTTTCGAAGTCGATGTGCTAATGACTTTTGTTGCAGCAGCGTCTGTATTTATACGTTCTAACTCTGATTTTGCTCTGTCCACTACACCTAGTATAGATGATGTGAATTTATGGCTGAATGATCTATTATAAAAAATCAAAGGTGTTTTTTTTCTGGAAATAATTTATCCATTTTTGTCGGGTAAATACAAAGCAGAATTCCTGATTCTCGAGTAAACTGAAGTGTCATCAACACGGGGTCTTTTAAGAATGAACCTTCTCTGTCATTTATGTCAGTTATATATCATAGAATATAGTTAGAATCATATTTCTCTGATGCTTTTCTCGAGAATCCACGACCGGAATGATTCAGGATATCCAGAATTGTAAAATAATCCAGAAATGTGATAGTTTTCAAGTTTTTAGTGAAATTCCATCTTTATAATGTCTATTTTAGATTTTAAGCATTTTGCTACTAAACTGATTTTCGAAGGACTTTTTGAAATAATGTTTTAAATGGAAAAAGCGTACGAGATCCCCTTTTTTAATCGAAACGGTATTTTTCGTTGGATTTGATTTGGTTTACATGTAAGAAAATAAGTTCCCTTTATTTTGTTGATTCACATCTTTAGGTGCTATGTTGTTTAAACTTATATGCGGTGTAGTGTTGTAATTGTTAACAATATTTTGAAGATCATCAATATACCGATATGATCTATTTTGTCGCATCATTCTATATAACGTTACCTTGATTGTCTTCTGTACGCATTCAGCATAATTTGCTTTTGGTACGTTTTTTGTGAAGTAAAATATAGAATATCATGTTGCTTTAAATATTTCTTCAAAAATCTATCGTTGAATTTTGACCCTTTATCTGTTCTTAGTTACAAAGGCTTCCTGTCTGCAAATAGGGATAGGAACGCCTTCACCCGAGGAATGTCAAACAATTTTGAAAAAGTTACAGTTTGGTGAATGTTTGAATCCCAAGGATTGTCTGACTGGAAATAGGTAGGAACATCCTGGGAAATCTCGCAAACAACTACTGTGTGATAAAACCTGGATGGGCGACAGGATGGTCGACAGGCACTAGCACCTTGAATCAATATACTGCACGAGCTGCCTGATTGTTCCTTCATTATGACCATTATCTATTTTAATTAATTATTCATGCGTCAGCTTAATGTGATACTGATACATCATCAATTAGTACACCAGAAACAATTAAATTTATCACTGTAACGAAAATAATGATACCCAGCTCTGGCAAGTTGAATTGATCGGGAACAATCTGTAAGGACCAGGTATCAAACGAAGCTATTCAAACTTCGTAGTACTACTACTTCGTACTTCTCTACACAACACAATATGTACGGTCAATAAGGTCACTGGCCATCAAGAAAGGATTACATTAGCAATATACATTATTTGAAATTACAGATAAACTGTAGCTCTTCTGTTCTTTGAAGATCCAATCTTCAATAAAATATGACTGTAACAATCCCTTTTTTAACTACTAAATGAATTTGTTTGTCCACTTTGCGTTGGATCTCTGGCAACACTGGCGACCACTGGAAAGTCTTTCTTGAAAATATCTAAACGTTTCTTCCGAGAATTTAACCTGTGTTTGTGACATACTGTAAAATAATTCGAAAATTAATTAATTAAAAAAGCACAATTATAGAGGGTGTCCGTTTAAAGGGAAGTAATTCTCGTAACATACATATATAGTGTGACAATAATTCTTTCCCTTATTTACAAAACTATGTTTTTTCTGTCGTTGTAAGTATTTTTTTAAAAAGTACTCACCAGTTAGAAAAGTGTTCCACACTTTGAGGTTCGCTAGCAGTTCTGATGGAATAAAACGAAATGTAACTCTTAAATACAGAATTCAGTTTAACATTATGCTTCAACATGTAGATACGACACCGGCCTCGACCATCTTTACAACCTTGAACTTTTGAAGTATGAGTTAATAATCAACCTTGACCGAGCCGATTGCTTGGAAAAGCTGTGTGGGTGAATGATTGACCTTGACCATGTTTATTAGTTTGAACAGCTGTTTGAAGATTATCCTAGAGGAAAAGGGGTTTATGATCAACATTGCCCTCTACTTGACACACAGTTCACGTGGTGAAGATAACCTTGATTAAGGCGTAATCTACTGACACAGTTTTGTGACTGGAACCTCTGGACCTCCTGTAAAACCTGTATTTGTCTTCTACTGTCGTTACTGGTCGTGCGGTTTAGAAACCTATTCAAAGGAAAAGAACAAAAAATTTAAAAAAAACTTTAACAATGTAAAAATCTCGATCGAACTAACATCAGCATCCCTGTCCGCAGCGTCTATTAATAATACCAACCATGTGTGTACCTAATGTCATGGTGGTAAGACAGGGTATATCTTAGGGTATGTTAACCTAACAATAATATATAGGGTACTAGGTAATATGAACTTTAGGATACCAGATTTATAAGGAAACATCAGAATAAAGGAAATGGCTGATGAACTGATATCCCCTGAGGACCCGAATAATAGCTGCGACCATCGAGTCTGACGGCAATTATCACTTACATCACCATTATTACCCATACCAACTTAACAATAATAATAAGGTATAACAGATAAAATTAATAATTTACCATCAAAATTAAAGACATGACTTGTAATATAAATATTTGATTGTGTAACTAAGCATTAAGGGCCACCAATTAAATAATTAAGCCTTTTACGGCACAGGTAGTGTTCGAGTTGGACACAGATGTTCAAGTGAGGAGAGTGTTCAAGTTAGGAGGTCTTGGCAGTGGTATAATATCCATATTTGTTTATTGTCATTCTTCAACAGTCTTGCGTCCACTTTATTCGACATATATTGTTGTATTAAGTTTGATTTTGCTGAGTCATTGCCTTGAATAAATGTAAATGTAATATTCAAGTAGGTACTGGCAAATATTATGGTGTAGATTTTGGCATGCTACCAAGCATCATTGTATTGATTTTATTTCAACATTTCAAGTTGAAATAGGGTGGCAGTTAAAAAAGCTGAGGAAGAAACTTATTGAACACTTTATTGCTAAGTCCTTTATGTAGATCTACTGTACAATTTACCAAAATGTTAGATTTTTTAACGTGATGAACAGTCATAATTTCATAATAATTTTATACAGTGGATTTTCAAAGTGCCTTTTGCAAGATATTAAATGTTACATGTTGCACAATTGACTTCATATCTTTAAATATATCTTCATTTAAAGGTTAAAAATTAAGTTTTTGCAGTAATTAACTGTTTCTTAAGGAATTTCATATATTTAGATAAAGATTGCATCACAAAGTGCTCAAGATGAGCTTTTTCTGATTTCCCTTCGTCCAGCGCCCGTCCTCCGGCGTTAACAATTTAGCTTGTGAACACGCTTGAGGCTACAGTTTTTATCCAATATTCATCAAACTTGGTCAGAATGTCTGTCTGCATGAAATCTTAGATGAGTTCATTATTGTATTATGCTATTATCTTCTCCAAACTTGATCAGAATGTTTCATCACACTTCCAGCTACCCCACTGAGAGTGGCAATAACCGCTATATCGCGCTCTGTGTTACAAATAGAAGCCGTGTTAGAGTTCTACCCGCCATTTAGGATGTAAAATCAGTATCCCTCAAAGCCTCTGTCCTTTCTGCACATTTTTCATTTTGTAACTTTGTCTCTGCATTATATTTCAACGTTTTATAATATTGTGAAAATATAGCAATATCACTTTAATTATATAAATTATCTACCTGAAACAATTTCCAATCGGAGTCGTAGAATTTCATTTATAAAAAGGAAGGGATTTCTAAATAGTAGTTGGATAGTCGTATCACTAAACTGCCAAATCGAGAAGTACCACTACGCTTACCTCCGGGTCTTTTTGTCCAAAAGGGCGAGGTTTTCCAAATGGCGAAAGTCTCAGAAATAGGCTAACACTGTCAAGGTAAGTTACCGAAGCCATTTGTCAGTGCCCCATTTGTCGCATTCAATCGCATACGGATCTTGATGTATGAAACAAACAATTTTATCACGGTAACGCTGCCATGAAACCGTATCTAGATTTTCAAGATAACTTAACAAGTTTTCCTTTACTCTACTCTGTGACTAACATTTTGTCACACATTGTCTGAATTGAACGCTGAAACCCAGAAATTAACAAGATAAGTCGTTGATGCGAAGCATCTAGTTCAACGCAAAAATTGGAACAGGTAAACAATCGAAAGCAATAACGGAGCAAGTAAGAAAGATATATTTGAACAGTTATGCTTTTTATTTGAAAGTTTTTCAGTATACTGTAAATGTCGAGAAAAGGTATGTATAGCGTATATTCGTGAGACTTTGGAATGCTTTAATGGCTTCGATGACTTACCCTGATATTTTCTTATTTTAGATCAGTTGAAAAATTACAAAGGATTGGAAGCATACAACCAGTGTGTCAGTGGATGGGTCCCGGAATCCGTTGTGTGTACAATCAACGGTGTCTGCGTTCATACATCAAGGGTAAGACAAAACTTGATATTAAAACTTTAGCACAGGAGCCTTAATTGCAACCATCAGCGATATAGTATTTCTGATTAATACTACTGTTTGAACACGCAAGCACCCAGGTCAGTGTTTCCCAATAGTATGATAAAGATACACATTGGGTTGTTTCTTTGTTCATAAAATGCTTATTTAACATAGTTGAATATATGCAGCCGGTTCGGAACTCGAACCAGGACCCTTCCCTAACAGTTCCCTAAAAGGTGATTGCTCTTACTGATCCGGGCGACTTAATCATTCTCTCTTTTTTACCCGGCTAATATATCTTGATAATCAAGAGGTACAACTTATAGAAACAGAGAGAGAGAGAGAGAGAGAGAGAGAGAGAGAGAGAGAGAGAGAGAGAGAGAGAGAGAGAGAGAGAGAGAGATGTAGTAAAGTTATAAACAGAAACATTAAAGATATATAACATCATACAAATAAAATAAATCTGAATCCTACCATCTCTACCATATCAGATTATTTCAGAATCAACTATAACTAACAGAGTAATGAAAGTTTTATTTAGTTGTCATTTTATTGTGTTGCCTATATGCATATTTACCTATCAATTTACTTTTAATTATTAAATCCAACACAAAAGTCTACAATTGTATCTTAGTATTATCTTAACATTTATTAATATAATGACATTTTATTACACATTTGCAACAATACAAACGTTTTTAATTATAAAACACATTTTTACTTAAATTTTAAACTATGATTTTGATTAAAGAAAAAAAAATTGTGCAAAAAAAGGCAATCATAGACATAATTCATTAATAATGTGCTAACTTATTAACAAACACTCGAAATCTAAATTTTTCTTTTAGTAAAGGTGATGCATTCACAACGTCTTGGTGAAGTGCTCTTGTTCCATGGATGATAATCCAGCAAGATGGGAAGGTTTTAGTAACTCACTGCAACTGGTTTAGATTTAGGTTTAGGTAAGTTATTCAGTAAGGGATTATAAAACTGTAACAAAAGATAAATCACGAAAGTTGTGAACTATTCTAGAGCCAAAACAACGAATTGACATGCAGTTTTGTGAGACACCATATGAAAAGACAGGAGGAATGCAGCACATGTCACATGCGTATTGATCCACCAACAGAGAAAGAACTACATACATTTCTCCAGGCTCATAGACTATAAAATATTTCTTTCAGAAACCGTTCATGCACAAAGCGATGCCATTCAAACCCTACAGCACCAGCTGAAAGTTTAGTAAGAGCCATCTGCATCCCAGATAGCGTAAAATTCCAAACACCACAACAACTTAGGGCTGTACACATGAACAACAGGCACGTGATAATAATTTGCTGGCAATTCTTCATTTGCATGACAATTTTGCCATTGAAGATGCTGAATTCTGCATGCACCCAAGCTTTCCATTGCTAGGGGCTACCCCAGATGGGGTTATGTCATGTAATTGCTGTGCAAACGGAGTTGTGGAAATAAAGTGTCATTATTGTGTACCACAGAGTGGTTAAAATTCTTGCTGCAACAATGAGCATGGGATTTACAATTTACAATTTTCTTTTGACCACGTGCAAATTAATTAAACTATTGTATCTAGATCTACTTTATGTAGAAAACACATTAAATAAAACAATAACTTTAGTAGTAATATTGATGCACATGTATAGATTTTATCATGTTCCGCCACCACCACCACCCCCCCCCCCCCCCCCCCCCCCCCACGAAAAAAAAATCAAAATAAATAACTAAAAAAATCCAAATAATCCTAGAATGCTATGTCGCTTTTGTAATATTGCACCAAGCATACTTGAGATTGTCGTTTTAATTGTTCTCATTGTCACTGAGCACATGTCAGCGGAAAAGAATCAAATCAAATCTGCAGCATCTGCTGGTACGTGTCACCACCTGTATTAGTTACATGTGGATTTTTCGTAACTACATAGTTTACTCTCAATCTTCTATCTGCTCTAGTCGTAGACATTTTGCTTTAAAGAGTGTTTTTTCGGGATTATTTCATCATTCAAAAAAGCTACTTTGTTTTGATGAAATTTTCTTAAAATCGCGATATATGGCAACAGACTTACCGTAACACCTCTTCCAGTTGCCATTCTTTGTTTTTGTAGCAATTGCATTTCGCCGAAACGTTGCGATTGGCTTATAGAATTTGGAGTCCTGCCCAGTCATTTGTTAGAGACAGCATGACTTCACTGACGAACCCAAACTTAGTGTCATAAATAACAAGCATATCGTTTGTGTTTAGGTTGTACTTTGGCGTTGGAGATAGCACAACGATATGGTGTACACGTCCACGAGCTTGTATTCGTTTTCCGGGCCGGATACACTATAAAATGAGACATGATCTTGAGAAACTCATTGGACTATGAAGTGTACCCTGTCTATAGTTTAAGTTTTATGATACATGTAGAGATATTTTCTAGTTTAGGAAATCTTTTATATAAGTGAGACAAAAATCGTTTTTACGATGGGTTAGCAATTTTACACATTTTGTTATGCGCGTATTAAAACAAAAAAAATCTCGAACCCTAGAACAAGTGACAAGAAAACAAACAAGATATAAATATATATATTTATATAACATAACCAATGTTTTGGTTATGAAACGATGGTAGGAGAAACAGAAAACTAGGTTAATGTTGTAAAGAAAGAGAATGTTGTCAATGTTTACAATATGACCCAATCTTGTCATAGGAAGTAAAATATCGAAAGTAACTATATTGCAATTAATGAATGAATGAAAAAAATAAGGAAAAATATATAATGAAGTACTTTATATATATTAACCTTCAAAATATCTTAGTAATTTTTTTATGTTTATTCCATCGCTATGGTTTGCAATACACAAAGAGAGACAGAAAATACAATACATGCCCACTGCTAATATACTCTTGTTTCAATTACAGTAGTTAGTTTATACTCTATCATTTGAATTTACAATGCACGACGGGGACAGAATTAACAAGAAAACAGAAAAAATACTTTATTTAAAAATTAAAATGGACGTTAATTTCATTTCAGTTGGCAAAAAATCAAAACGAGCCAGGTTTTATAATATAAACATACGTTTATATAATAGAAAGCTTCTTTGTTTGAGCTTTTCAGTTTGTTGTACAAGTACTAGTCTAATAATTAAAGGAGTTTGTTGTCTTTTATTAACCAATTCAATTTGTAATACACAATACACAATTTTCTTTTTGTCTTGTGTCTCAACGATAGATCAGTAAGTGCACCAGCTTTCCCTATCATTCGATTTGCAATGCACGATGGAGACAGAATGGCAACAAAACGAAAAAGATACGTTATATTTTTTTACTTTTATCAATTTTTAATTTTCTTTCTGTCTTGTGTCTCATCGAGAGATCAGTAAGTGCACATGATTTCCCCGCTATTATTCCCTATCATTTCAGTTTGCAATGCACGACGGAGACAGAATGACAAGAAAACACAAAAAAACTTTATACTTTTTTATCTTTTATCAACCAATTAAATTTGCAATACACAATTTTCTTTCTGTCGTGTGTCTCAACAATACACTAGCAAGTACACCTGATTTCCCGTCTAGGCTTTCCGCCATGGTTTAGAAGACAGTATAATAGAGTAGTATCCCGTCACCTGACAAGTGGACAATCTCAGGTGGGCTGTCGCATTGTTGCACCGCCATCTGCGTGGAGAGACGGAGAGACACGTAATGTATACAACGACCTTCTTTTATTATGCTTAAAACAAATAACATATCGAACTATTGTACCGATATATAGAGCCAGTTTAACCACCCAGGTCAGGGATAAACTCCGACAAACATTAAACTATCAAAATGCCCCGAGCTTTATTAAATCCATAATTACGTGCTGAGTTGTCTGCGATCCAATTTATTTTAAGTCCAATTAGCATAACACATTAGAAAAGAATCCCGATAAACATTGCACTATGCATAAAACTGGATTTAATCCGTAAGACTAGGTAATGCATCTGCGATGCATGTTTTTAGGTTTCAAGTGTAACACATTAGAAAAATATATATAAAGATGCTTAATCGATAACCTTTTTAACTTTGAACCCACATGAAACTTTAGGCTCAACGGTGACTAATACATATGCAAAGGCTGACGAGTAAAAAAAATAAGAAAAGGTCCTATAGGAATTACCATAAGTATATAAATGTGAACTACCTCTGGACAATGTCCAATCTAAGTAAAACAAAAAGAGATAAAAACACACGGACGAGAAATAACACACAAAAAGAAAACCAACATTTTCAACCTTGGAACTGTCAGTCGGCAAAAAGACTTAAACTTGTTTTTGGAACGCTCTAACCTGGCACTTCAGCGACACTACCAACTCAGCCATGCGTATATCTCTGCTGAGGACTGACTTTATAAGGCCGAATCTCCACAGAATGACATCATGCGAAATACATCTAGGACGGCTCTTGTTGCTCATCATATTTTCAATTTACTTATGTCAAACCTATATAATACCTACAAGTTATATTCCAGTAACAATTTTAATATGACCAAACCCCTCTTTATACAGTGTGTTATATAAAGTAAGTCAATACTGAATACAGTCGAAACTCCTCGGGAAATTCCGTCTTCGGGACAATCCTCATTCGGTGCAAAGATACTTACAGGGAAGACGAATACGCCATAAAACGTTCTTCAAAAAAGCGATAGGTGTAGTGTATAGAATTATTTCATCCTATAAACTTTCATTTATCAATTTATCTGTTCTAATCTCGTTCGATATACAACTGTTGCTGCATTTTTGGTAGAGATAACAAGATATTTCTTTTGTTGTTTTAATGACATCATGGGTACCGATACGTGTACTTCCGCGGGGTTTTCCCGTCATACATCGGAGAGATGATTCGTGAATTATCCAAGGCTTTCCAATAGTTCTGTGTACAAATTATAACAAAATTACCTTGAATCCGAGCGTGTTGTCCATGCAGCCTAAGAAGATTCCTACTTTACTATTTTCGGAGGTCGAAGCATATTGACCATGTCCTGGAAACAGTGCCACAGGAGTGTACAGGGGGATGACAGAGCACTCAGAGACAACCTGGAATCAAGAGCAAACTTTGTGACTGTTGTCGACTTTGTCAAGAGAACGAGTGTCAGGTTTTGTTTTTCATATTCACCAACATAAATAACTTTGACGTTCACATCACCTCAGCCTTCACCATACGAGCAAATTATGGTATTAACCAACCGTTCTCAAGCCCAAGTTTATAACCATTTTTTATCAACATAATGAAGCTTCTAGTTTAAAAGGTCAAAATAGCAAAGTTCAAGTGTCATGCAAAGTTTCAGACATGTCGCTTGATATACTTCGAAATTGTTACTAACTGCAAACCATTACTTTAGCCATTCTTACTAAAGAATAGGAGGAGGGGATTTTTCGGATTTTTTTTCCAATGCTATGAAGCGACATTTCTATCATTATAGCACAGGGGCACTTATGAGGTGCCCAGGGACTGAACCCGGCTGTTCCATTATACTGACACCGACGAATCAAGCGTAATGCTGTTAGGAGGGAAGCCACTACTGCCAACTTTAAAATCTTTGGTTTGACCAGGTCGGGGTTTGAACCGGTCTTACAACTATTCTAACTATTATAATCTTTGGCGAATTCCAGCATAAGACTCTGATGGGTCAAACTCATAGTTTGAAACAACAACAACCTTTGTTACATGAGCTGTTTGTTAGGTAAACCTTGCTTGGAATTACACCATGTGCTTTCTCTTTTATGAAACCTTGTTGTACTCTGAAATGCAATAGACTCAGAGCTGTGAAACTTTACAACAGAGACCGCTATTAGATTCAGCAAAGATCTATACAATGTGTATACATGTCTTTGGGTTAAAATGCCATCGTGCCAAGGCCACCCACCTCGTTGTCAGTGAAGTCTATTACTGATAGCAAAATACCAGAAGAATCGTTAGTGTCTCCAAAAGTTAACATGTTAGATCAAGTTATCCGATCTCCCAAAGAGGTCAAGCAAAATACCCAAGGAATTGTAAGTATCACCAGAAGTTAACATGTTGAATCAAGTTATCAGATCTCTCAAATAGGTAAAAGCAATTTATGTGATCATCTAGTTATACGACGTATTCTTATACATAACTATAATATGTACTTATCATTTCTGTCGGTTGATATTTTTAAACCTTTAAACACATGTATATATTTTCTGATTCCTAATACGCTTGTTATCTTAAGTTAAATTTTTATCTTACTTAAAGCATATTTACTTATTGACTTATTAAGGAACTTTTCTATGAGTTTGGCAAATAATAATATGTAGACAAATCTGTGGTCTTTATCATCTAATTCCAAAGAAAAACATGCACAAAAAAGTGTTCTTTTTTTCGTATTTGCTATTGATGTATTTGTTATAGCATTGTACGCCATCTATCGGGATACCAACTTTGGATTTCCATTTATGCCTAAGTAAGTGCTAGACATTCCGAAAGATTGGATTAGCGTTCTTGCCTAAGCAAAGGGCATATGTATATATAAGTCGAGTCTGATTGGTCATATGCAAGTTTGCTATGACGTCATGCACCAAGCATGCGCATCCAAACAACATAAGAGTTGACCTTTTAATATCACAGTCTTAAAAATGGTTTCTATTTTTTTGGAAATATCTCATTATAAGATCATCCTTTTCGGCATCCACTTAGCACCAGGCATTTCAGTTCATTACGGCGAACGTCATTCGATAAAAAGAAAAGAAATCTGCATATCATACTTTGTTGGTGTAAGTATTCTCTAAATGACATTGAAAAAAACCATTGACACGTAAAAACACAGAAAAAAATGCATTTTACAGGACAAATGAATTGGAAGAAAGCTTCGAAACAATTAATACCCAACTTGAATTGGTACCTAATTTAATTTCTAATAGGCAAGTAAACCATATGTGCAATTAGGGACGCATCCGGTAATGGCAATGGAACTGTACGTATTCCACCAAACACCTAAAAACCACGAAGCCGAAAATTGAATCATTTTCCTATTCAAGAAAGGACAAAGTGCACAAACACGAACTAAGCATTCGTTACAATGCAATTGCTTCTCAGAAACTAAACTGTTTTAACCAGTGCAAAATTTAATAACAAGACCCTTAAGAGAATTGATACTTTGTTGTTACAACGGCAAAAAATCGTGCATTTGCCAGCCAGGTTAAAACACCAAGTAGCCAACTTGCTGTGTTTCAACACAAAAACACAGAGAATTAGAGACATTGTCAGTAAAACAGTTTACATAAACCAGCATATCCAATCTGTATAGGTGTAAACCACGTGGTGAATGGTTGGCCTATTTTATACAAAAAAGAGCATGTTCGTATTGTTTGTGATACTGTTTGTAAGCATAAAAGGTAGGCGTGTTCTGAAACTGTCAAACAAACAATAGTTGGAGGAGCTTTAATGGAACGGTCCATTAGTAAGTAGGGGTTAATAACGATAATAAGATACACCAATTAATTTGTTGTTATTAATTGTGTTTTCGGCTAATTTGACAACTGTAATATTGGTACGATTGACTTAGTGATTTATAGTGGAATAAATTATAATAGATATTTGTCAGTAATAAAGATGAATACTTTATACGTGTTTTCTTAACTGAAATAAATGGAAACAATGAAACAAAATCTACAAAAACCATGTGGTGTAGGGTTGACCTACTTTATACAAAACAGTAACAGAACATGTGCGTTCTGTTTGTGATACTGATTGTGAGCATTTGAGAAATGCGTGAACTAAAACTGTTAAACTGTGTAACGGTCCATTGATGAATATGATTTATTAGGATGGGTTGGAGCAATTAACAAAAGTGCAATCAATCCAAAATAAAAAAACAGAGTCTCATTACAGAATTAGCAAATGAAGTCGTGATATGTCAGTGGAAAAAAAACCCGGTTCGTTTAAGGTTTATCAAAGATTCTGACAAAGTGCAGAGAAATAAGCACACTCGCGAGAAAACATTTTTTTATATTCCATTTTAAAATCAGATCCTGATAAGGACCTATTGTTAATGTTAAATCTATTTAAATGCATAATCATGAAATTTGCTTTATTTGGGAGAAAGCAGCCCCTTCTGTGTCATTGCCAACTTGGACAAATAAAGCAATTCTCAAAGAGACAAAGATAGGCAAGCTCTTTTGGTCAGAAATACGCGTAGATACAGTAGGACCTTTTCAAGAAACTTTGTCAGGGCAGAAATAAAGTTTTAGCATTCGAGACAGGGTGGCCAAAACTTTTCACTATACGGACATCCCAGCTATTTACAATGGTAGAATTGAACATTGATGCTGTTAGCTTAAATAAGTATAAAGCAATCCTCTAGATTTTAGTATCTTTCTTGCCTAAACTAAAGAGATATGTATGTACAAGTCGAATCTGATTGGTCAAAAGTAAGTTTGTTATATTGCCTGCAGGAACGTCCATATTCTGCATGATTTGGTTAAGGATAACCTAGACCTAGACACCTTTTAACATTCCAGGTTTTCAACCCGACTAGGACTTAAATCCATGCGAACAAGCGGTAAACCTGAAAGCGCTTAGTCACGTTTACCACGTAAAAAGCTTTGACATACATCGACAGTAAACATAAAATAATCTAAATGCAATTGTTTAGATTTTACCTGGACCCCACGCCTCCATGTACTTGTCGTTTGTGTAATGTTACAATAATCGAGTACGAACGCTTCCGGGGACGTTTGATTACCGGATGTACAGTTGTGCGCATCCTGATGCGCAGAAACCTTCTTTACTGCAATTGCTGATATCACGTTTATGTCATTGCAATGGCGGAGTTCCACTGGAAAAGAGGCATATTTGAGTTATGTATGTATGCAGCCGTAACTTACTAATTAATTAATAATGAACATACAAAAGAATATACAAACATGGGTTTTAAGGGGGAAATAAAACTTAATTCTTTTTGTACTTTGGACAAATCTAAAGAAAATCGTCCTCTACAAACCGTCACACTCCTTGCCAAGATGTCCTGATTGGCAAGTGCACTCATAAAAAGGACTTTCCTGGGTGACATTGCAGGTGCCAAGTCCATTACAATTCTGATGAACACATGCATCATCTGAAAAGGAGGAAAAGGATTTTAGCCCGTACTTAGGGATTGCTCATATGCTTGGCTTTGTTCTGTGCCTTTTCGGAGTTTGGTATATGTTGCAATGCTCATAGGACTTTGTCATATTTTCTTATTAACCTAGACAAACGGACAAAGTGGTGAACTGGTATCACCAAGCTCGTTTGAATTATCAAAGTTATGTCAATGACATACACAATGCTGAGAGGTCAACCCCTATGATAACAGTTTTCATGAAAGGCTTTTTGTGAAAGATTACCCATTTAGGTTAATCAAAATATTTTAAATTTGTTTGCTAGAAATTGTTATTTAACGGAATTATTTAAATACTATATCACTTGTTTGTTTTCTTTTACCTTGACAATCATTTCCATGGAAACCGTTGGTGCAGTTACAGGTGTAATATGGCGCAGTACTAGTCTTTGAACATTGACCTTGGCCATTGCAGTTGTAGATGTGGCAGTGATCATCTGGCAATAGAAGACAGGTAATCATAGCTTAAGACAAGTATGATAAGGTATGTGTAGAGGGGTCGTGGAGAAGACAAAAATGGTTTGCTGTGGTATGTATCCTGTTTTGTTTTATCTAAACATTACTATACTTGCTTATTTGCGTTAAACATCGAGGTTACTTTTGTCTAAAAGCATTTAAGGAAAGCATATATATTTTACGATTGTCCTGAAATATTTTGGAAATACATAACTAAAGTTAGCTACGTTTTATTAAATCATGGAAATATTTTGTTTTTATCAATGACGGCCTGTTAAAATAAATATGTGGTCCATTTATGCACCCTATTGAAAATCAAATCCTATAGGCTACGACAGCAACATTTGACCTTAGAGTCCGTTTTAGTCAGTTATAACTGCCAACTTCCTAACGCTCTGCTTCATGTTTTTAGTTTAATCAAAATGTGTTCCGGGTTGAGAGCATTTAAACTAGATTTAACAACCATGTGTGTTTTCTGATTATTTATTGCAATGAAGATTACGCGAACTGCCGATTGTCTGTACTTGAAGAGAGCTATGTAGGAAAATTTTCTAGACAATGGGAAGTACGTGGTTTTCGGATAACTGCAGACTTGATATTTTAATTTTAAACCTTATAAATGTCTTAATACAACATCAAATGGCAGTAAAACTAAAGAATACTCAGATATTCGCACAATGGCACACACATTCTTGGCATTGTGCTTCCAACAAAGAAAAACAAACAAAACAAAAACACAACAATATCAACACCAAATAAACATAAACGTACATTGGCAATCCTTCCCTATCCAGGCATGGTCGCAGTCGCAATTGTAACTAGTAGTAAGATTGCCTGTTACCGAACACGATCCGCGACCGCTGCATTTGTCCTTGCAGATCTCAACTGAAGAAGAGTGAATGCAACTCCATGTAACTCGATATGAAGAATAGGGTACATTGATGAAATAGAAATTGTCTCCTTTGTTAGATAATATCCGAGGTATTCAAAACAGTAGGTATGTCCTTTTAGTTGAAATTCTTGGACATTATCGCCTGTTCTTTTGTAGACATTGCAATAACAAACAGTGAACATCCTTACTTTTGCATACATCTAAGCTTAAAATCCATTTACATACTAATAGAGATTTGTTATTTAAAAAAGAAAATGGAAGTGTTTGTTGATGATTGGTAACCTGCGTATCACAAGAAAGGCAGATAAGTCATCATACACTCCAAACAGCACAAGCATAAAAACCGAGTAAAACAAATGAAGGGACCTACTTGCATTGCGGAATTATTCAGGGGAGACTATGTCTCTCATTGACTTGAAACTGTGTCAATTATTTATGTATATCGACTTAACGTTGGACATTTTATGCAGTCATTACTACTGCAAACAAAGGAACGATTTGAAATGTTTCAAACCAACATGTACTAAGACTATCTGCGACATCCGAAACATAAAATGGCTTGCTGAAGTTTTATCTGTATACTACGACCATCGCTAAGTCGATATGGTTTAAACTGACGTATTTTCATCGAGTTATCTGTGAAACGAGTGAACAATTGATAATAAGTTGTGTAATTTTAACGCATGTTTGGAACGACGGATCATGACTTTTGTGAAGTAAAATCCGTAGTAAAATGTGTGTTTCTCTCAGCCTGTAGACAAATCAGCAGAGCTACAAGTTTCGAGTGTTTATAACTTTATTGTTAAATGACAACTCATAAGAATATAACGAGAAAACCCAATGCGTTTATATGCATGTAAGATGTAACAATTTAAATGTTTAAAACTTGTTTGTTTGTTTATTGGGTTTATCGTCCCACTAACGGTATTTCAGATATCTGGAGACGGTAGCCACTTGAAGACTTCAATGTGTATAGCATGCCGTGAACACCTGGCATGATACCACAACCAGTCACATTTTCCTGACAACCAGTCGTGGAACTACCCTTATATTTGCCCGAAGGTTAGCAAGGGAGCTATACCACTACCATTTTTACGATATTGGTATGTCGCGGCCCAGGATCGAACCCGGAGCCTCCCGTACCTGGAACCGAGGCTCGACCGATTACGCTTACAGGTCCGGTGCTTAAAGCTTGTATTGACCATATTTGTGCAATGAACATTCTTATTAATTATATAGCTAACATGTATGTAGTGTTCGAAGAACA
The DNA here is from genome assembly GCA_007844125.1 of Sinonovacula constricta. Lineage (NCBI taxonomy): Eukaryota > Metazoa > Mollusca > Bivalvia > Cardiida > Solecurtidae > Sinonovacula > Sinonovacula constricta. The sequence goes on from CM017573.1 coordinate 8,340,306, forward strand.
TCGTCAAGATCCAAAAGACAAGATTAACATTGAAGCATACCGCATATATAATTTGCAACATTATTGTAAATATACTTTCGCAATTGTGTCCAGTATAGCCGAAAAGACAATGACAGTTGTAGAAAGGCGCTTGTTGGATCTCGTGACATTGACCATTTCCGCTACAGTTGTGTGAAACGCACGGAGGGACTGAAAATAAACAGTTTTAACAGCTTGTGAAACATACGGAGACACAAGAATCACATTACATGCGGTAGGTTTGTTCTTTATCTATTAGTGTTCAGAACTGCATTTCGCAATCTGAAGCTACTTAATCGAATGTATATAAAATGAAACTGAAATTATTTTCTAATTTGCCAAAAATTTTCACTGCAAATGTCAAAAGACGCAACGTCACAAAAGTTTCTTCTTGAATCTTTTTTTTCGGCGTAGCTGTATAACTTCGCTTTTGACCTATAAAAGAAATGCTGATGCCAGGATTGTCATAGTGACTGGCATTGGTAGCAATTCCAGGTTACACCATATACCGTATGTGATCTATTAAACGTACCTGGGGGAGGGGGGCATTACAATTTTAAAAAGCGTGCATGACGTACATAAACAATCCAAAATACACTTCCTTAAGTTATTGGAGTACATAATAATGCACAACATATTACTTGATTCTCGTTGTGTATATTTGTATATTTAGTGAGTAACTTCAAATTGAAAGCGAAAACGATGCGAACTTCTGTTGTCAAATATTTGTAAGCATTTGATGTTTCGGTTTTTTATAAAAGCCCATTTTCTGCAGAAGAAATATTAAAAAGGTGTGTTAATTATTGCCCCGCGATCTTTTAAAATTGAAAGTAACTTATTTTGTACCGAATAATAGCACACATTAATAAGTGATACGCAATATTAATACAATACAATAAATATTGTTTTATTTAGGACAACTTTACAGACTGGGTCCTGGTAGCTGTTAACTGATTTTATTAACTTTAAAGGTCAGCAAGTGCCCTCTATAAACCGTACTACACTTGATAAATACTTGAATGAACTATGTATCTAGCCTTTGACTGATCAAAATTATTTCATTCTTTCGAAGAATATAACGCCGTTAATTAAATAATTAACGCTTGATACGCTAAATAAAGAGTCAAAAATCACAAAAGTATTCACAAGGAACAACTTAAGTTACCATCGCAACTGTATCCTGTGTAACCATGGTTACATGTGCATTGATAGAAAGGGGCTTGGTATATGTTGTGGCAGTGGCCGTTATGACACGGATGGTTGAAACACGGCGTGTCTGTAACATAATAGTATAATACAAATAGATAATTGCACTGCCAGTCAAGTTTGAGGCAAACAACAACTTGAACAACAACAACAACAACAGGCTATCTAATACTCAGACACGGTGTAAACTTTACCCATACATAAAATATAATGCGTTTCTGCGAGTGATACTGTGTGCGCATTTAACTTAGGGTTGCATATAAACTTGCGAAATAACAGAAAGGAGATGAGTTGGTTGAAATTTTCATTTTCGATTATTTCATTTTCTCCGGAAAATATGGTTTTATGTTATTCCTTGTAGGCAATATATATGATAATATTCCAAATATAAGTACGGACACTTTTATTGTTAATTTTAAACATACTGTACTTACATAAAAGTCTTTTAAACGAAAATAGAAATGACCTGTTTTTAATTGATCATTATGTAAATAATATAGGCATTTCTTAGTCTGAAGTATTATTTAAGAGTTAATTGCGAGAAAATATTCTAAATGACAAATAAATGAGTATATCTGAAAACTCATTCGGAGCAACTCGGTTGATTTACGGAAATAATGCCGACGTGATTTATATAGTGTAGCAAACATCCACGAAATCCAGGACAAACATCCTGACTCACAAATTAATATAAGAAATAGTCTCACGACGACAGTCTGGTCCACTGAAACCATCAGTACAGTTGCAAGTGAAGAATGGCGCGTGATTGATCACTGAACACTGTCCATGTCTATTGCACGTGTGTCCATGACAAGGGTCGTCTAAGAGGATAAAAACAAGAAAGATCACGGATGTACGACATCCAAGGTGGCACAGAAAGCATCCGCTTAAAAACAGCTTCGAATTCCCTTAAAGATCTACTATTCTTTTTTTAATGCAAGCCTTACTTTTAATCGCTGCTTTGTTTTTTTCTCAGTTTTAACCCTCCTTCATTACCTGCTACATTAGTGTCCCCATAAAAATTGCATATAACAAGAGGGTTCGCTCTCCACACTAGCGCAAATCATTTTATATATACACTGAATGCTAAAACTAGACTTGCTCTTTCTTCATGGCATGCACTGAATTTACAAAAGGATCTATATATAACATATAAGGAAGCGAGACATGAGGCAAATATAGCAATAGGAGGTTCACAAATTAAATGTCAAAATTAAAATCGCCCTTAAACTATAACAATGTAGGTTAGAATTATATTTAGGTATGAGTCTGACTTTTTGCTTTGAAAGTTAAACATTATTAACTAAAACACAACAGCCTCACGTAAAACGTTGTACTTGAACATGGTTCTATATTTCCATAAGCCAAAATTAGGGCTTTTACATTTTTGAGGGTAAAACTTCACCAGCGGTGCTGAAGGTGACAAATTCTTTTACTCATCTATTCACATTTTTTTGATGATTTGCTTGTGTTAAAACTAACATAGTTAAAAAATGGACAATTTTCGAAATGAAAAATAATATGTTACTTATCTGCTATAGGTATATGTGGGTATATATTTTGTATCTTATTCCTTACATACATTTGCTTCTATAATTATCATTGCTCACTTCACGCTCCATTATTATCAATGTAGACCGACGAGAAACCGCTACACTGCATACCCGGTCACTATTACCGGTACATAAACCTTTTATGGACCGGGTCTATTAACTTTAACGATTAGTAAAAAATACGCACCGTATAAATTTTAAAACACGTAATAAAAGGTAGTTACAAACAATAAAGATTTTTTTTTTCAATATATGGAAATTTGTCAATACAATTATGAAAAAATAATCGTTATAATCTCAAAAATAAATCATAGCACTTGGGGCCCAACTATTTCTTAAATACACCATATACCAAATCTTTTTAATCTTTTATTTGGTCATGCTTATAATTGTGATAAAGCTCTTGAACTCATTCTTATCTCATGTAACAATTCAGTTTTTGTACTTTGTCTATAACAAATATTAACCTACATGGGAGGTAATATATGCTATTTGAATAGTTAGAGTAACGTCCCCTTTTAGCCGAATAGTAGGTAAATGTCTCTGCAGATTATATACTCTTATGTGTAATATCCCGAAAAATACGGTAATTACTTTCGCACTCCTGTCCTGTCCATCCATCGTTACAATGGCACATGTAGCTGTTGGTAAGGTTTCCAATAACCGCGCAACTTCCGTGGCCATTACACTTGTCCTTGCAAATCTCAACTGCAACGAAAATATTTTGTTTAATAAGAATATATGACAAAGTCCTATGAGCATTGCAACATATACCAAACTCTGAAAAGGTACAGGACACAGGTATTTCACATACAAGCTAAGTAAAAAGAAGGAACACATTTGTGATAAGTCATTTAAAGAAAAGAGCAACCCGACAGTTACCGACTTGGAACGGTCAGTCGGCAATATGGACCGACTGGGGTGCTTAAACCGGGTTTACAGAGCTCTAACCTCGCGAAAAACTCACCAAGAGCTTAAATAATCACTATGGAATCAAGCGGTATTTGTTTTAGTCTGTGTTAATAATATATTTGTTGATAACCACTTTTATTTTTAGCTGATAGCAACGAGGGTTGTCCTAGAAATGTATAGACTCTATCTCTTAAATGTTCACGTCGAAATTGGTATCCAGTAGTATCATAGATCGTTTTCCTAATCCGTTATTATTTTCCCAAAATTTCTCGTACTTGAACACACAAATGACAGAATAAAATTTAAAATATTGCGGATCTAAATAAGACCACTTGTTACCTTTGAAGAGTGATATTTATTGTCCATAGCCTCTTTGTAATAAGTAATTATTACAAATGTTGGTGGCGAAATACCAATACTTCTAACAGAAATGATGCTTATCTCTCTGCTAAATTCTATGTGGACATTATTTTTATGACGTCACTTCTTTCGTCATAACATATTAAGGCAAACGTCAGTGCTTGGACAATTTTTATTCGGATAGATGTATTTTCTTTTCATTGCTTGCATTTTAGAAACCCATCAGGAGGTGCGAGGTTAGATCTCTTTAAAGCCGGTTTAAGCATTCCAGTTAGTCCTTTTTTGCCAACTGTTGGGTTTGCTCTTTTTGTATAATGACTCATCACAGATTTGCTCTTACTTTTAAATTTGGCTTGCATGTGATTACCTTTGTCCTGTGCCTTTTGGGGGTCTGGTATATGTTGCAATGCTCATAGGACCTTATCATATATTCTTGTTACAAATAGTAAGATAAACATCCAAAGTTGAGCCAATGTACTTGACTCGTAACGCCCATGGTCCATACTTCATATAAATTAAATTATTTCGCCACTACTGAGGCAATCCACGGACAGTTTATGACTAACGTTATACCTGTATGCAATTTTAAAATGTATGCTAATGGTTTCAAATATCTTATAGTTGAAAAATGTCTGAGGCTTTTGATTCAGCCAACATTAAGACAACAAAAAAGTTTGATAAGCACTCATAACATGATAATATATAAAAACAATGTGTATATCAATTATGACCATATTTGGAATGCATTAGGGGTTTTCGTACGATAAATATCACGGGGATGCAATTCAAAAGGCTGCATGACAGAAACCGATCTACTCAAAAACCTGCATTAATGACACATTTGAATTACAATGTAAGGGCATATATCATGTTTTCAAACCTATGTCACCAACATCTGTGGGAATGTTTACATGTACCACCGTGAAAATTTGTAACTTTTTATACCATTATTCACTGTGATTCAACAAACATGTGCTTATTTAAACAAAAGAACAAACAAAAACAACAGAAAAAAAACAACGACAAACAAATAAAAAGAGAAAAATAGACGAAGCTTTAACAGGAAGCTATAAAACTACCTACATGTTAGAAAAATGTCAGTCTTGTGTCTATCGTGTTACCTTTAGATGTACTCTCGTAAAAACTGGGAAACTTTGTCTTCCATTATTTATTGTGATTAAACAAAAATGTGGCTATTTGAAAAAAACAAACACGAAAACAACAAAACAACAACTACAACAAACAAACAAAAAGAGAGCAAAAGTAGACGAAGCTTTATCAAGAAGCTTTCAAACGATCTACAGGCCAGAAAAATGTAGGCTTGTGTCGATCGTATTACCGTTAGATGTACCCTCGTGAAAATGGGTAACTTTGTCTTCCATTATTTATTGTGATTCAACAAAAATGTGCTCATTTGAACATAAAAAAGAAAAAAAAGAAAACAACTATACAATAAAAACAAAACAAGAGAGAGAGAGAGACAGAGAACTACCTATATGCCAGAATAATGTCTTTTTATTGCGTTACCTTCGCAATCAAGTCCAGTGTGTCCAAAGGTACAGTCACAGTGGTAATAGGGTGAGGTACTGGAATGTTGACAAAGACCATGTCCGCTGCAGTTTTGGCCATCACAGACGTTGTCTGTAGACAATGCAAAGTTTAAAGATTTATTTCTGCATTAACACAGAGATTATGTCAGGACCTTCATTCAGTTGTTGAGGTATAGTCCTTCAACGACAAGCTCTTCCCCGACTAGACGTAACTTTGAAGGACCATACTTTGCCGACAACACGTAACTTTGAAGGACCATACTTTGTCGACAACACGTAACTTTGAAGGACCATACTTTGCCGACAACACGTAACTTTGAAGGACCATACTTTGTAAATACATATCTTTTAATTATGAAACAAAATAAAATGAATTCGTTATCTCTCTTGTCAATAGGTATATCCATTGTAATGCCGGCCGACGCCCTCCAACGGTCACCCATCCATACACCAGTAGCAGTAACAATTGCTTAACCGCGCAACTTTGGAAGCCGTTTAAACCGCGTTGTTTAAGAGTTAACCCAGCGGCGAGACTGGTTTGAAGCGCTTAGCTACCTCTGCGGTCCTTACTCCATTTATAATTGTATACTATTCGCAATTTAAATGGTTGATTATTTGTGTCCTTCAAATCATAATTGATATAATATCTGTAAATAACTCATATATCGGGGTTTAGTTATGCGCCATTATCTCAATGTATCCCAGTTGACGGAGAGTAAACTATAAACTTGTTTAATAGATAAGTTTTAGTGCAAAATTCGAACTGAACTAATATCTTTATAAACTCTAGAATGTCAAAGAATAAGCCATTGTGATTTGTCATTCAGGATCCGAACTGATCAGATGGCTTCATGTACCTCAGACTGTTGCGATATAAACCTTATGTGTGTTTGTGAGATTCAAAATCCGAACTGAGCTAATGACTTCATGTAGTTTAACATGTTGGGATAAAAACCATGTGTGTTTGTGAGATTCAAAATCCGAACTGATATAATGTCTGCATGTACATTAAAATGTTGGGATATAAACCATAGGTGTTTTGTGAGATTAAACATCAGAAGTGAGCGGATGTCGCCATGTACCTCAGACTGTTGGGATTTAAACAATTTGTGTTTGAGGGATTCAAAATCAGAAGTGAGCTAATGGCTTCATCCACCTCAGCCAGTTGGGATATAAACCATGTGTGTATTTGTGAGATTCAAAATCAAAAAATGTGCGGAAGGCTTCATGTACCTCAGACTGTTGGGATCTACGCAGTGTGTGTTTGTGAGATTCAATATCAGAAGTGAGCTGATGGCTTCATGTACAACAGATTGAGATTATGTAAAAGGCACTACAAAGCAATGTTAACCAGAGATTGGCAGTTTGGAGCACACACAAAAAACCTGGAGCTTTTGTCAATTGACTTAAGACTCCTTCAGCAGAATACAATAAATTAACCTTTCTCAGCTTGGTGGGCGATGTTAAGGTTGAACCCCCCTTGCGAGAAACGGACTAGACTGACCTCCATCATTGTTCAATCTAGGATATAGAGCGCTGTTGTATATTGCCTTATTTACACCTCTTTTAAACCACTTTGTGTCCCGGTCCAGGATTGTCGTTTTAACAAAGTTAAAAGGATGTAAACGCGGTTGTATATTGCTTCCTTTACACCTCTTTTAAACCAAGATTGGTTCTGGTCCGGGATTGTCATTTTATCATAGTTGAAAGGATGTACTGGTTTATTTAAATGAATATGGCGTGCCACCTCATTTGTTATAGAGTGGGGTTTCCTATGTTCGGCGAGTCTAGTTTTGGAGTTGTTGTTGTTGTTTTTTTTCAGAAAAGTTCTTGTCACACACGTTGATCTTCTCTTTAAAACTGCGCTACAGACGTCGTTTTTCTTGCTTCTATCTTAAGGATGGACCCGACTTTTTCTGTAGGAATGTAAGTCTCGGCCGCATTTGTTAATATTCAATTAAAACACCCTGAATCTCATACAACATCATGGAATATATATGAGTTAACTAACCATATAACTATATATATGTACATTGAAGGGGCGACAAGAAACTCTTTACTCCTCAGCGAATTGGTTTGGGTCCCGGTCCAGGGGATTGCAACTCTGTTTTCCAACAGACCTACGCTGCGCCGGTCGTTCTACCCAGAATTATGTCAGGATTTTTTCTCCACAAATCACAGCAAAATATTACTACAGTATTTTTAAGTTGTCCCTGCGATTTATTTTCGAAAACAAACGTTATAGTTACTTTGACAATCTGATCCCGTGAAGCCTGGCATACACTGGCACGTGTGGAATGGCGCGGTGGTGGAAATCAGGCACTGACCATGTCCTTGACATGTCTGGTCGTGACAAGGGTCAACTGAAAAATAATGATTTTTGGTTCAATTTAAGACATAAACCCACTTTTAGACCATATTACAAAATACATGCAATAATTGTTTTACCCCGCACTTTATACAGGTCTACTTTTAAAAAGAATAACACTTCGCGATTATTTCTGATCAGTAAAGCAAGGCTTTGTTAAGGAAAGTGAACTGCAACTATCCCATACATCTAAAAAAATCAATTAATCAACTTGGTCTGAACGTTTACACGACAAATCGACTTATTTAAACTAGAAAAGCACGTTTTTGTATTGTCAGAGCGTTGTGCCGTGCCTTTACAAGCAATGGGCGGTCCAGAGAATAGGTATTTGAACCAGTATTCAGGAACACGTGAACATCTGACTGTCATTCACATTCGGTCAGTAGTGGACCCTTTCAGGCTAATATTGCATCTACTAAATATACTAGTAGAATTTCATTTAGCAACATATGGCATATAATTTAGGCATGGTTAAATGTGTTTCAACGACGATGTCAAGTGGCCAGTCGAGTGGTGAGTGTACGAAAAGGTAAAAAACCCGTCTCAGGCACCGTGATCTGAATATCATCTGGTTTCTTATAAGCTACAAGATGCAGAGATTGTCTGGCAAAAATTAGATTGCCAGGAAACCCATTTTGTTATCCAGTATTGTCGGTTTCTATGACGTATCAATTAAGAGATAATGTTTTTCCCTTTCTTAAATAAAGTTGAAAATAAAAAAGTAAAGAACCTAAACGTGATATGCAATTTATACTTATCGTCTTTTATAAGAACTATTTTATCGCGCATTCTCATTTTTGGCGGAATAATAGTTGAAACTCTGTACAAATACAAATAGTTCCACTAAAGATATCCAGGATATGCTCTTGTTATAAGTTTCTTACACTGACAGTCTTGGCCTCTGTATCCGCCCGAACACTGACAGTGATAGTACGGGGAAACTGCCGTCACACTGCAATGCCCGTGGCCGCCACACGTCCTGTTATGGCAGGGATTGACTAAAAAAGAAAACACCATTATCATGATGTCGATGATTAATGATGATGACGAAGATTAGGTCGGCGACGAATATGACGACGACGATGATGATCATGAAAAAACGACGATAACGATGACAACGATGTAGCGCTGATGATTAAGATGATGACAATGCTGATGTGCAGATGACGGTGATGACGTTGCTGATGATAATAAATAAAATTGTGATAATGACTAGGATTATTTGGAAGATTGTGATAATGATAATCATGATGATGGCGATAACTATGAGTATGACAGAGATGATAACGATGTTGCTGCTGCTTCTACTTCTGATGATGATGATGATGACGGTGTTAATTACTTACTCGCGCAATGAGCCCCGATAAAGCCATGTGAACAGACACAAATTGGATTTCTGGGGTTGTGGGGATCTGGTCTGCAAGTGCCATTATTCTGGCAGAAGTTGGCGTGGCATGCATCTGCAGAAATGTATCACAATTATATTTTTTTCAAACGCATGTCTTTTAGCTTCAATGTTGTTTCATAAAATGTTCGTATGACTCAGGTGGTAGAGCGTCGGCTTGTGGATCGGGAGGTTGTGGCTTCAAACCACAGCCGGATCTAACCAAAGACTTTAAAGTTGGTAGTAGTGTCTTCCCTCCTAACGCTCGGGACTAAGGGGACAGCATTACGCTGGACTCGTCGGTGTCAGTAAAATGGACCGGCCGGGTTATGTTCCTGGGCACCTCATAAGTGCCCCTGTGACATAATGATATAAATGTCACTGCACAGTATCGGCAAAATGCCGGCTAAACCCAATCCCTGTTCGTTTAAGTTAAGTATCCTTTGTAAGCGAGTGGGTGCGTTTTCGTGCCATTGTGTCTCATTCTTGATAGAATTATAAAAAATAAAAAGTACGAATATTTTTGTTTAAATTTACCCAAGCGAATAATTACTTTAGTCTAACACGTCATATAGTTCCCACACCAGTAAAGGGCCTTTATCTTGGCAGCCATCTTTGATGGCAACTTCAAGGGATTTTCACATGAATTGAATAGAAGCGTAAATTTTATTTTCTTGTAATTTCTTTATTTATGGTCCAAAAATTAAAAGCTATACACCATTCGAAAGCTCTTGAGATTCATATTTTAGAATGAAAATTATTTAAATTGATAAATGCATAAAGAATTAATACACATAAAAATCAAATTATTGGATCATTCTTAAACAAAATGAACTGAGTAACTTTTTTGGCTGAATTTTTATTACCTTTTAAACGATCAAAATATAGTTTTGATATTTAAAATACTTCATAAAAAAGTTAAACACAGTGGTGAGTTTAATACAGCACATATTTCCAGATTTCGGCCTGCATTAGCTTTTGCCTTCACAGATTGCTGCTCTAAACAGTCTTATTAATGCCTATGACATCACACGGAATCTATCTATTATTAATGAATCTTACGTTCGCAGTGTGATCCGTAGAAATTATCAAAACACTTGCAAATATCACCAGCGTCTGTCTGCAAGCAGATACCTTGTCTGTGGCAATTGACGCCGCAATCAAAATCTGTAGAAAGATGTGGATGCGTGTTATTTTCTCAATCATGAAATAGTTGTGATATATATACCATAAGAATATATGATAAGATATGTCTGATTTGTTGATGTATTCGTCAGAGCAATATAATAAGAGCATAAGAGCAAAGAGCGAAACGGAAGATAAGTTGGCAATAAAGTTTCAACTTTACATTTGCAAAGTGCAGTCCGTCGATTCTCTTATATGATTTCCTTTTAAAAACTAAGTATCATTATTGTAGGCCTAAAATGAAGTGAAAAGTAAAAATGTTTATGGAAAGATCTGATAAAGGAATGCGCTTTATGCTTAAGTTAATTTACAGTAAGAATATATAATGACATTGCCACACATACCATACCCTGAACAGGCACAGGACAAAGGTATTTACATGCAAGCCAAATGTAAAAGTGAGGACAAATCTGTGATGAGTCATTCAACACAAAGAGCAAACCTAACAGTTACCGCCTTGGAACAGTCAGTCGGCAGAAAGGACCAACTGTGGTGCTTAAGCCGGTTTTACAGAGCTCTAACCTCGCACTTCCTGATGGGTTTCCCAAACAGAAATTCACCAGGGTTGAGCGTAATTATATATAGCCATTTTACAAGCCAAACATAATCAGAAGCTATGAGGTTTTCAAATTCAAGCAATAAAAAGAAAACCGAAAACCGATGGAGAGGAGAGAGAGAGAGAGAGAGAGAGAGAGAGAGAGAGAGAGAGAGAGAGAGGGGGGGGGGTATTATTTCGGTTAGAAGGATTACACAAAAATTGTTGATTGAAAATGATTTTTTTTTTTTTTATTTAAGAACTTCGCACTTCCTGATGGGTTTCTCAAATGGAAGCAATGAAAAGAAAACCGATAGAGAGAGAGAGAGAGAGAGAGAGAGAGAGAGAGAGAGAGAGAGAGAAAAGGGGAGAGAGAGATTATTTCGGTTAGAAGGACAACACAAAAATTGTTGATTGTAAATGAAATTAATTTTTTGACTAAAGAAAAAAAATAGCAAAGTGTCAATGGTTGTAGCATCATGCTCGTGTGAAGATGAAATTGAATCCATTGTCCATCAAAGTAAACACACGTAACAATCCTTTTAGGATGAAAAATGGCAACTTAGACGGTGAGATTTTTACGACCGCCACACTGCACAGGTAATCATAAATAAGAATGTGTCAGCTAATCACGTCGCACTATGAAAGTTGAAGAAGTACTACATATGCTTCAAATGAACTCAGCAACTACATTTTACTAAAATTCTTACTTGAAAGACTTACGTTCGCAGTGATGTCCATGGTATCCTGGGTAACAATGGCATTTCATGTGGCCATCCTCGTCTACGCAATCACCCACACCACGACATTCTGGGCAAGCTACCTGTCCCTCTGGAAAATGTATCCGCTTTTTATCATATCAACATCACTGTTATCACGTTCTTTTATCATCAATATAAGATCCGCTTTTCACCACAATGACTGCATGCTCTTCTACCAATAACACCATCATCACCATCATCATCATCATCATCATCATCATCATCTTCATCATCATCATCATTCATCATCACAATCATCATCATCACATCCTCCTCCTAACCCTCCTCCTCATTATCATTTTCATAATCATCATCACCACCAACAACATCATCATTATCATAATCATCATCATCACCACCACCACCATATCATCATCATCAAGTTCTATCATGATTATGAGCAGATCAACACACCCCACTATTGCAAGCAACACCAACACAGATGTCAGTTTTTTTATAAACATTAGCAACACCAGCAGCAACACCATCACTAGCATCACATTTATCACTATCAACAATATTACTTTTTATCGAAGTAGCTGTTGATTATATTTCCCCTGACAATAATAATTATATGGTTCTCTTTTTTGTGAATGTTTCAAAGTTATTCTCACCGATTGAGGCGATTATGGAGGCGAAAACATAAAAGGCGAGTCCCAGATACGCTGAAAATATAAATAGGTAAATAAGAAAAGGTCATATCAAAGACACGACATAACACATAAAAAAATAAACCATCAGTTACCGCCTTGGAACGGTCAGTCGGCAAAAGTACCGACTGGGGTGCTTAAACCTGGTTTGTGGAGCGCTCCACCTCGCACTTCCTGAACGTTTTCCTATAAAGCAAACAGTGTAAATAAAATATCCCGTCAAAGTGAGACAACTAAAAGAAAGCACCTGCATCGGGAGTTTAAACTGATAGAATGAACTTATATACACAAAAAAATATGTACAGAATATACAGTAGATAAAAGCCTCGGCAACCTAAAAATTCCAAATGAGAAAGTAGTTTGAAATGAAACAGCCCAAGCGCTGAAATATAATAAGGTAAATAAGAAAAGGTCCTATCAAAATTTTCACAGATATTTAAATTTTTATCTACCTGTAGACAAAGGCAAACAAAGTAAATGTAAATGTGACAAAAAACAAAAGAGACGAGACGTAACACACAAAAAGAAAAAAACATCAGTTACCGCCTTGGAACGGTCAGTCGGCAAAAGGGCCAACTGGGGTGCTTAAACCCAACAAAACAATGTCATGACGTCATGTGCCAAAAGTGTCAAAAGTGAAATGTAAAAAGATAAGAACGAAATCATCGAATTTTATAAAACAACGTAAACCAAAAGAAAAAAAAAACCCATAAGAAGAAGAAAATAGAATAAGCATCGCATTCAGAACTATCGATATCCAGCACCATAGTCTCTTAGATTTTTTTAGTTTTGTTTTTGTTTGTTGAAATATATCACAGCTATTTTGGGTCGCCGAGGCTATCAGACAAATGTCCGGGTATAACTATCGGCGCACCGCAGGTCAGCTGGAAGACGTATCAACATTATGTTCTTCGACCCGAACTGGACTCGAACCCACGCGGTTAGAGGCTACGCGGTCAGATGAGTTACAAGTCGGCGACTCCACCACTACTTATTTAAACAAGCTTATGAGAAAAGAAATAATACATGCATTTAATTAAATATTTGCTTGAGGACACAGACTATAATTACTGATAACAACTATCATACACTACATTTGCACCTAAATCTCAATGGCATTGATAATTGGAATGCGGCCTTCATATTACCGACTGACCGTTCCAAGGCGGTAACTGTCGGGTTTGCTCTTTTCGTTAAATGACTCATCACAAATTTGTTCTTACTTTTCGCTTGGCTTGCATGTGAAATACCTTTGTTCTGTGCCTTTTCGGAGTTTGGTATATGTTGCAATACTCATAGGACTTTGTCATATATTCTTATTCATGATCACAACAATGTTACTTGTGCAGTGTGGTGGTCGTAAAAAATCTCCCCGTGCATGTAATCTATGTTGTCATTTAATTAATCCTATAAGGGTTGTTACGTGTTTTTCCTTTGATGGACATTGAACTTTGGTTCTTCAATTTCATCTTCACATGAACAGGATGCTACAACCATTTATTAGTCTCTGGTCATGTTTGTTCATGATTCAGAAAGTTAATTTTATTTGTGGTCAACCATTTTTGTGTTGTTTTTCAAATCGAAATAATATCATATTCCTTTTCTGAACACTATGTGGACATTGTTTTTCGATGACGTCACTACTTTCGTCATTACGTATAGAAAATATCAGCGCATGGACATTTTGTTTTCAAATAGATCGTTTTTTTTTCGTTGCTTGCATTTGAGAAACTCGTCAGGAAGTGCGAGGTTAGAGCTCTGTAAAACCGGTTTAAGCACCCCAGTCGGTCCATATTGTCGACTGACCGTTCCAAGGCGGTAACTGTCGGGTTTGCTCTTTTCCTTAAATGACTCATCACAAATTTGTTCTTACTTTTCGCTTGGCTTGCATGTGAAATACCTTTGTTCTGTGCCTTTTCGGAGTTTGGTATATATTGCAATACTCATAGGACTTTGTCATATATTCTTATCTTGTTTTCCACATTTGGAGGTTAATTGTGTTAGTGTTGAGTCTAGCTGGCTATACACAGCCTCGGGCAGCAGTTGTTTCAGAAAAGGGGCGGGAATTAAAGCGATACTGACCAATGGCAGTTCAATAAGCCAATGTGTATCAGGCCTGATTTATTGTTTTACGATCTCCTCTCCTATGACATCTCTGTACATACTTAACAAATCAAGTGTCCAGCTGTGATCTCATTTCATGGTCTTATCTTTCAGGGTGTGGAGAACAGCTAAATAAGGCTATCATTTTAAATGCTTTTAAACACAAAACCAAAAACACACGCGTTATATATACACAAAGACAAAGTGTATATTCATAAAGACAACATTGAGGCTATAGACCGTATGACAAAACCTGTATCATTCATTTGAAAAACCAAAACAGACTTATACGAAATAAGATAAGACCTGATGTCGGGAAATGTGTTCACTTTGACTTCATAGCGCCACCAATTACACGGCGACCTAGTTATTTAACATGAATACTAACGAGTCTATTTTATTATATTGTATATTATCAATCGGAACTCCTCGGGAAAGTTCATCCTCGGGACAATCATCCCTCGGATGTATCTGATGCAATGATATTTACAGAATCATTGTCATTTTGTTCACCAGAAAAAGAATACGCCATAATAAGTTCTTCAAAAAGCAATAGGTGTGGTTTATAGAATGATTTCATCTTATAAACTTTCATTTATCAATTTAACTGTACACATCTCGTTAGATTCACAACTGTTGCTGCATTTATCGGAAGAGATAACAAATGGACATGGGCACCGATGTGGTTATTTTTTGCGGGGAATTCCCGTCGTACATCCGCATGATGATTCGTGAATTATCCGAGGCGCTGCGATTGAAAACATACAGATTATTCGGACTAGCCATGATTAAATTACAATAAGGCAATTCGAGCAAACCAGCAGCGAACTAGAAATAAATAAACTGCAATAAGAAGTCACCAATGGCTCGGATAGCACGGTTTTAAAACCACTGTCCTCTCGAATTCCGTTCAGCACTAAACATTTAATTTCAGCAGTGATCTAATTAAACGGATTTCGTTTTATTTAAAAGTAAAAGAAAAACTAAGTTGCAATCAATCCACAGCTCATCAAACGACATTTAAAATTTTTAAAAAATAATTTAAAAGTAAAGAAAATTTAAATTTACGAAAACTGTGCATTCAACTTGAGATACATTTATATAATCTGTACTTAAAAGTATCATATAAACTTATTTCAACACTTCCATACATCTAAAATGGAATACTTGATTATTTACATATGGCAGAGGCACAGTGTTGTTCCGTTATATAATAAAAATTATAAAATTTTAGTTTATATAAAAGTATTCTCAAAAAGCCATCATTCAATCGCAAACAACAACATCAACAACAAAAGTCCACTATAATACATAATACAGTTTTGATTCCCTTGGACTTACAACAATCAAACAAATAAAAAGGGTATTTGGAGATAATATCTTAATGTTTTATCAAGTAATTTGTACAGATTACCATTGGTACTAAATATAAACAGAAATCTTGTACGTACGTAAGAATTTTCTCATTTTCGTGGAACAATCAATATCAAATTCCCAAAAGAAACATAATCTGTTGCACTACAAAAACATTTAGATCACGTTTACTTACTGATCCTTTGACCCCAACACATCGCGTTGCAGAGGAATATTTATAACACATTTACTTACTAATCCTTTGCCCCCAACCCATTCTGTTGCACAGGAATATTTAGAACACATTTACTTACTAATCCTCTGCCCCCAACCCATTCTGTTGCACAGGAATATTTAGAACACGTTTACTTACTAATCTTTTGCCCCCAACACATTGTGCAAAGGAAACGCCAGAAGATAAGACTTGCGACCTTTTAACCCCAGTTAGAACTCTTCCCTTTCACACGGCGACATCAAATGGCTCTTTTTCAGATAACTGGAAAAAATAACGGCCATTACATTTTTGTACTTAGTTTCAAATCTGTTTGCATAAATTTCAAAATTAGTATTTCGTATAAACTGGAAAGATATTCTTTTTAAACAGTGCATTGCTTTGTGTTGCTTGTCATGACGTGGTCATTAGTACTTTTTTTTATCAAAAATGTCAAAACTTTAAAAATGACATTTTTGACAGCCCCCTCCCCCCGGACAAAAAAAAATAGTCTAAGAACACATGGCACTATAAAATGCATTTTAATTAATTTATTACTTTTATTACATATAAAATAATTACAACCAATTCGCTGAGTATGTGCAACCAGCTTTGAAACTAAGCAAAAAAGTGATGGCCGTTATTTTTTCCGTTAATCTGAAAAAGAACCATATAAAATGATCAAATTTTGGTGAATCAAGAAGTACTGGTATTGAAGAAAGCACATATTGGCGCGTGTGTGAAGAGAGCATATATTGTGTGTATATGTCCTTTTATGGCTGTCTTGGTAAAAGGAAAAGTAGTAGAACTCTTAAAACCAATCGGAACACCTCGGGTAATTCCGTCCTCGGGACAATCATCCCTCGGTTGTATCTGCTGCAATGATACTTACTGAAATCACGATCGTTTTGTTCGTTGGAAGTCGGCAAAAGAATATGTCTAAAATGAAGTTCGCACAAACATAAATAATGTCATCGCTTGACAGCTGCGTGTCTACTGCGCTGGGTAATTTAAGATTGAATGATTTAAATTTGAAGCCGCCACAAATTGGAGCTTTACAGGCATCGTACTGTCGCGAGCTGTCATCCTAGATGCCATCTTTGTTTTGACGTCTGTCACAAAAGTAATCCCATTAAGGGAAACGGCAGAGGTGATCCGACTACCTACATACATCGAAGAGATGATTTTTGAATTATCCGTGGTGTTCCGATTGCACTTTAAACGTTGATGATGATAATGTTGTGGTGATGATGATGATTATGATAATGGTGGTGGACGTGATGAAGATTATGATGATGATGAGAAGGAGGAGGAGGAGGTGGAGGATGTGGTGATAATGATAATGATGATGATGATGATGATGCTGATGATGATGATGATGATGATGATGATGATGATGATAATGATGAGGATGAAGATGATGATGATGATGATGATGATGATGATGATGATGATGTGGCGGCAATCTTATATGCCATTTTATAATGAACGGCTCCACTTTCAAAATGGTCAATCATGTATATTGACATGAACTGGTTTATCCATGCCGTTTAAGTGTAAACCGCCAATTTGAATGGTTACACAAAACATGCCTTTTATAATCGCCAAACACACTACAGCATTTTAAATGTCCAGAAGAACGTCACTGGCTGAGAAAATGGTAAACAAAACTATAAAAGTCTAAGATTGGTCATGCCAAAATTTACCTTTGTGATTTAGTAATTGATCGAGCGATTATAAAAAAAGGATAAAAATAAACTATGGTCGTCTGATGTTAGTGACCCACATTGTTCGTTTTTTTTTTCGTTAGCATTATGTTAACTAGGATTGCATTAATAGGTTTTTTCCGTCTTCGACAGACGCAGGCGCAAAAAAGAATCACCGGAACTAGATCCCCGTCATAGAACTGTCTTCGATATTTAACAGCGGACTTTATAAAATATAAAGTGTACACATGGCACATTAGGAACCATGTTTCTTTTTTATTTTGTTTAAAACAATTATGAAAGAACAAAGACCGTATATTTCAAATCAAGATGACTCGCAATATGGCCACTATATTTGAAAAAAAAAACAACACAACAGTTTAACCATTCCAAGTTTTCTTTATTTAATATATCATAAGTTTTATTTTTTAAACATCAAACAATGTAAAACTTCAACAAACTATTGGCTGAACGTGAGATATATATAAATATATATATATATATATAAATTTATATGTATGTATGTATGTACGTATGTATGTGTGTATGTGTGTGTGTGTGTATGTGTGTGTGTGTGTGTCTGTGTGTGTGTGTGTCTGTCTGTCTGTCTGTCTGTCTGTCTGTCTGTCTGTCTGTCTGTCTGTCTGTCTGTCTGTCTGTCGTATGTCTGTATGTATGTATGTATGTATGTATGTCTGTATGTCTGTATGTATGTATGTAATGTAATGTAATGTAATGTAATGTAATGTATGTATGTATGTATGTATGTATGTATGTATGTATGTATGTATTAACCCAATGACATTGATGGCGGAAGAACGCAAGTGACGTCATCACCGGACCATGATCCGTTAAGCTGACAGACACGCGTTGCAGAACCACGGAGAAGATAACCACTGAGGCAGACGTACGTTACAGTGCTCTCTACGTCAGTGACGTTTGGCTTGAGAAATCCATGCGCCGGATGGGTGAGGTAAGGACAGACTGTTGGAATAATATGATATGTGATTTGTAACAAAAATCATACTCTAAAATTATCATCATCATCATCACGTTGTGATCATGCTGATGACCTATTATGGCTTCAGGTAAACGATATATTTTGTTACGTGCATTTCCTTTGAGAGACTTTGGACTTTGGTTCCTCTATTCAATCTTCACATGGACAGCTACAACCGTTTACACTTGTCTGGTCCTTTTTTCTTGATTCAAAAAATAATTTAATTCACAATCAACAATTTTGTGAAGTTCTTTTAATAGAAATAATACTTCTCTCTCTTTTGTTAATACTATTTGGACATTATTTTATACAGACGTCATAACTTTTGTCCTAACTTATCCAAAAAAATAAATTCAGCGCTTGGACTTTTTTTCTCACATAAATTGTTTTATATTCATCTTGCATTTGAAAAACCCCTCTGGAAATCCAGGATGAGAGCTCTGTAAAACAATTCGGTCCCTTTTGCCGAATGATCTTTCCAAGGCGTTAACTGCTGGTTTTGCACTTCTTGTTAAATGATTAATCACAGTATTGTTCTTACTTTTACATTTGGCTTGTATGCGAACACATGTACCTTTGTCATGTTCTTTTTTTTAAAATTGTGGTATATGTTGCAATGCTCATAGGACTTTTTCATATATTCTTACTAACTTAAGCATAAAGCGGATTCCTTTATCAGTACTTTTCACAAATAGCCTTTTTTTTTACTTTTCACTTTATTTAATGCCTACAATAATGTTACTTACTTTTAAAAAGAAAATTATATGAAAAGCGACGGACTTCAAAAGTATAGTTGAAAGTTTATTGCCAACTTATCTTCGATTTCGTTCTTTGCTCTTATGTTCTTATCATAACTCATGAGAATGTATTACATCAACAAATTTGATATACCTGTAACACATTCAGGTTCCTTGCCGGACCATGTCAAGGTATCAAGACAGTAACGTTCCTCTGGTCCCCGTAGGCTGTACCCCTGCTGACAGTGGTATGTGGCCGTTGATCCCACATTTCGTCGGGGTACCGTCACACCGCCGTTAATCGGCTGCCCGGGAAATGGGCAAGAAGCTGGCAGCGGTGAAAAAGAATAAAACTACGATGAATACATTAATGCATACAAACTACAACTTGTATGTAATGCCCATAGTATTTTCATATCAAGGATAATTGCTATAAAAGCGTTTACTCACAATAAAATAACGTAAAAGCAAATGTTAATTAGTTAATTAGTTTCAGACAGGACAAACGGTCTGCAACACTGATGAGACATTTTGAATGGGGGTTCAGGAACAGCGAACATTAAAAATAGATCGCATATGGGACACATACCGTTACTTTAGTAAGTAAATTGCGTCATTATAATATCTTGATTTAATGCCTTCTTTTAGATTTACTAAAAGGCGTTGATTCGGTCTTTCTTACTTAGGTCATGATACAATGAATAAAGGACTATTTGGAAACGTCAGTGATTTGGGGAAACACATAAACACAATTTTAATCGTTCACTTGTGTGAATCCGACAGGGCTGTATCATTACACTAAAATGTACGGCTCGTAAATTTTACCTCATTGTTTATAAAATACAACTACTACAAGTACTACTACTTATAATAATATATATAATTTTACAAAATGAGGTTAAACAATTTCCTATTTTCCTCGTGGGATTTCAAATCGACAGTTGTATGTAGTAGTAGTATTTTAGTACTAGTGTTATTATTATTATTATTATTATTATTATCATTATTATTATTATTATTATTAGAAGTAGTGGTAGTTGTAGTTATAGCAGTTTGTTATGATTATTATAATTATTATTGTTATTATTATTATTATTATTATTATTATTATTATTATTATTATTACTGATAATATTACAATTATTTCAAATGCCGTGTTTACTTTAACAGCTACATTATTGATTGTAAAAATGGCATTTTATTTATATATATATATATATACATCTGACTTGCACACATGTATCTATAATGGATCATGACATGTACTGAGACACTTAAGAATTAAGCATTACAATGGATCA
The DNA here is from genome assembly GCA_007844125.1 of Sinonovacula constricta. Lineage (NCBI taxonomy): Eukaryota > Metazoa > Mollusca > Bivalvia > Cardiida > Solecurtidae > Sinonovacula > Sinonovacula constricta. The sequence goes on from CM017573.1 coordinate 8,361,199, forward strand.
CAAACTTACTCAAAGAGACAGTGGTAATGTCCGTCAGGACATTGGGAGCTCAATATATTGACATCATCTGCGGAAGCAGATTTAGATAAACATGTTTTCGATGACGTCACTACTTTCGTCATAACGTATAGAAAATATCAGCGCATGGACATTTTGTTTTCAAATAGATCGTTTTTCTTTTCGTTACTTGCATTTGAGAAACTCGTCAGGAAGTGCGAGGTTAGAGCTCTGTAAAACCGGTTTAAGCACCCCAGTCGGTCCATATTGCCGACTGACCGTTCCAAGGCGGTAACTGTCGGGTTTGCTCTTTTCCTTAAATGACTCATCACAGATTTGTTCTTACTTTTCGCTTGGCTTGCATGTAAAATACCTTTGTTCTGTGCCTTTTCGGAGTTTGGTATATGTTGCAATATATTCTGAATATACATTAAAGAGACT
>CM017573.1:8366636-8474136 GCA_007844125.1 Sinonovacula constricta
TAACCTCGCACTTCCTGACGAGTTTCTCAAATACAAGCAACGAAAAGAAAAACGATCTATTTGAAAACAAAATGTCCATGCGCTGATATTTTCTATATGTTATGACGAAAGAAGTGACGTCATCGAAAAATAATGTCCACATAGTGTTTAGAAAAGGAATATGGTATTATTTCGATTTGAAAAACAACACAAAAATGGTTGACCACAAATAAAATTAACTTTCTGAATCATGAATCAGCTCTATATCTGCTTCAAGAGGGCACCGTCTCCAGATAACTGAAATACTGTGGGAAGATAAACCAAATAAACAAAGTATTTTCTTATTAATACTGTAGACTGTTAATATAAAGATAGTTTATGTACACAGTCATGACAACATTCCACTTACGTTCACAGCGCCCGCCTGAATATCCTGCTGCACATCGGCAGGAATAAAACGGCGAAAGGCTCTCTTCAACACACGTACCGTGGGAACCGCAATAAATGTGGGTACATGGACCATCTGGGAATAAATTAAAATGACATAAGATCAAAATAAGTCGGCGACTATCATTAAAATATTTTGTGCTTTTGCAACATTCTTCAATAAACCTCCCTTCAAACATATTTAATATCAATGAATGATAACAATAGGCATTTAAAGTTCGTTATAAACCCCGTTTTTGTCATTCGAATGAAAGAAGAGGAAGTATTGCTAGAGTCTGTAGAGACTTAATTTTGGAATTTTACTTTCCGGACTAAAATACTACGAAGTTAGTATTCGACTTTCGTTTTTTGTTGATGTGATTAGTTTTCCATGGTGACAGAAAAATACGTCTGTTTTCCCCATTTATCGATTTAAAGGAAGTAAGTTATAATATGACACTATAAATGTCAATAGTTTATTAAAATCCATTACGACATTGGCAATCGTGTTGTTAATTTCATTGTGAACTTTGAAATTATCGCATTAAAAAGCAATTGAAAAAATAAAATTGAAAAAGAATTGAAAGTTACATGCAATATTGCTGGAAGATTGTGTCCAATGATGTCACATTAAGACGGATGTTTCGTTTCTGCTTATAATCTGTGATGAGTCATTTGACAAAAATAGCAAACCCAACAGTTACCGCCTTGGAAAGGTCAGTCGGCAAAAGGGACCGACCCGAGTGCTTATTCCGTTTTTACAGAGCTCTAAACTCGCACTTTCTGATGGGTTTCTCAAATGCAAGATGTAAAGAAAAACGATTTATTTGCATGAAAAAATGTCCAAGCGCTGACGTTTTCTTGGAGAAAATATGTCGAAAGTTGTAACGAAGATTAAAGATAATACATCGTACATGTTCAAAAGAAAACATTATGCATTGTTTATAGAGACATAGGTCGGTTCTTTTCACTTTATTTTATGAATTGTATAGCTACTTTACTTCAAGATTAATATTAATCCTTTATATTTATTTGTTTAACAGTAACAATAATTTCTTTGACTTCAAAAAGTTAATTTCATTTACTTTCAACAACTTTTTGTAGTTCTTTTTAATCAAAATAGAAGACCTATCTCTCTTCGAAACCCTATGTGGACATTATTTTACAATGACGCCACTTCTTTCGTCATAGCTTATCAAACAAAACGTCAGCGCTTGGACATTTATTCAAATGGATCGGGTTTTCTTTTAATTGCTTGCATTTGTGAAACCCATCAGGAAGTGCGAGGTAAGAGCTCTATTAGACCGGTTTAAGCACCCCAGTCGGTCCATATTGCCGACTGGCTGTTCTAAGACAGTAACTGTAGGGTTTACTCATTTTGTTAAATGATTCATCTCAGATTATAAGCATTAAGGAAAAAAGGGTACATAATAAGCACATATTTGTTCTTACTTTTACATTTGGCTTGCATGTGAATACTGTTGTCCATTCTCTCACCAGAGGGCGTGCTACACAAGTTTCGCTTACACCACTGTCAACGCCCGGTGTACAAGATTCTTGTACAAAATATAAATAATTGATAAAATGCTCGTGAGATTATTTTGATCTCTGTATATTTTACTTAAAATGAAAATGGGTATTTTTATTTTTTTTAGAACAATGTTTAAGATATATTTTAACCCAAATTTTCGGGGAACTATTTTGCGGAGGTAAAAATTAAAAATAAGATCACTATCACGTGTATGAGAACTACTTTTCCCGGCGTTGACAGAGGTGTAAGCAAAACTTGTGTAGCACGCTCTCTGGTGAGAGAATGACTGTTATCCTGTGCCTTTACCATTTTTTGTACATGTTGCAATGTTCATGGAACTACTTTGTCATACATTTTCCTATTGAGTTATTTTAAATGACCTCTTTTAAAAGGTTATGTCTAAAAATAGTTGAAATACTCAACTGTTGTTTATAAGACAAAAGATGAATGAAACAGAAATATTATAACAAATAATGTTTTGTTTTTGTTAGAGTCTAATGCTTCATTTCTCCTAGTCGAAGTTCAACATTCTGTATATTTTATGTATAGATTTATAAAATGTACTTTCTTGAAGTATTAAACCTTGCGAACTGTACGCACAGTTTGGAGCATTTCATTTTGAACTTAGCTTCATCTCATTTTGACAGGTTTCAAACAACGTTTTTCAGTTTATTTTGGACTAAAGACAGGCCAAATGAGGGACCAATCGCATTTGTTCTGCTTAGTCCTTTGTTCCCAATATTTCTTGGTTTATACATTATTAAACCAAAGGTTAATTCTTCCTGAAGATTTTGGAGTTTATATTGGGGTCGCAATTATGAAATTATATCTGCTGAAAAACCACATGACCTTCAATTAACAAAGATTGTGTTTTTTCTGATCATGTAAAAATACTAAAATAAAACCCCTTATGCTAATGTTGCAATAACTTATTACCTCTATAACGTTCTTGCTAATTAGCGATGATGCCCAATGAAAGTACCTTCATTTAGTGGGAGGATTCAAGGGAGATCACTGCGATATATACACTTAAATCTATTACAGTGCCATGTTTCCACAACAGAACGCTAGTTATTTTAATCCATTTTCAGTGTACTTTATATTGATCTTTTTGACGACCATCAACTATTTTGAAACAAACAAGCAATATAGAAATCCAACATGAAAGAGAAATAGGTAAATAAGAACAGAATTTCCACAGATATTTAAATTTCATCTACCTCTAGACAAAGACAAACATGGTGAATATAAATACAACAAACCTAAGTCCAAGGAATGTCAAAAGAAAATATACGTAACAATCCTGATAGGATGAATTAGATGACAACATAGATCACATGCAGGGGGATTTTTTACGACTGCCACACTGCACAGGCGTGTTGAAAGTATTATTATCATAGGACAAATGGACTTACTGTCACAGTTTCTCCCTGTGTAGCCAGGTTCACAGTTGCATCTGAAGTAAGGGTACACAGACGTCGTATTACACGTTCCGTGGGCGCCACACGTTTGAGAGTGACAAGCCTCATCTGTGAATAACTTACATTTTGAAACCAGTGACGTTTGTCTGCATGATATAAAAAATCAACGTATGTCCTGGTAAAAAGTCAATGTGCTTTCTGTATAACTTTATTGGTTAGCACTTCAGATGCTGGTGTGATTTGATTCGTGCGTTAACACCATAAGACCATCATTGAGTTTAACAAGTTTTACTTTTTTGACAATTAAGGTCCCTGCAAACGAAGTCATAACACATACTGGCAAATACACTAATACAACTTAAAACAAATTGAAGATGGTGGGTTCACTCACATGTACAGTTAGTTCCTGAGTAGCCCGAATGGCAGCGACACTTATAGTAAGGTTTTGACGTCACCAGACTACATGTCCCGTGGCTGCCACAAGGATGAGAATGACAAGCATTTTCTGTTACGAAAGACCAATATTGTTTCTGTTTATACGGCTTTAACTGCTGTTTTTTTATAATACTATGAAATGTTGCTTTTATTTGGGTTCATCGACTCACCAAGAAAATTTTAGTCACTGGAGAAGGTGTCCACTTAAAGTATATATAATCATGTCTTAAGATATATACCATTTTCTGATCCGTTATGCCTGCTTGAGATTAAATATGGTTGCTGTACAAATATCATTTAAACGAGCTTGGTATATCGCAGACGAGATTTTAACTCGGAGCCTCCCGCACCTGGAGCTATAAAAGGTGGATATTATAATGGTAGAATCTGCCATAATCTGAGGTCATTTGATCAGGCTAATCCAAGCGGTCGTTGACTGGGACAATAGTCATGCCGATAATGTTTGATGTGTCTAAACTATCGGGTCGAAAAGCAGCCTGGTTAGAATCGATTAGAGATGCCAAGATGCAAAGTCTTATATCGCCTCAGCAGGTATGATTTGTTTGTTGTGATCTAATGAAGTCTCCCAGCTTAAATTTTAAAAATTGAGAATGAAACATTTCGTCAGCTTTTTTAATCTTTAAACATATTTATTGTCAGTGAATGCAAAGAAACCGATCTAACAATTTAATCATCCATCTCATACTGCGAAGTCACACATTTTAATGTCTATAAGCAGAACAAAATCACCAAAATGACTTCTTAACTAAAACCAATAAGTTTTATTGTGAACCGTTTTACCGCGCCGCGCAAAAACACAGTTGTCGCAATTACACGTAGTACTTGTGATGGAACAAACATGGAGCGCGAGTGACCTGCGGAAAACATTGGTTCAACATTTCATCACTACCAGTTGTCAGTAAATTCAAATAGTTTCCTTTTCAGAAGCATAAATACTATATACTCGAGGATTTTTTATGGCTCTCGGTACGGATAATGGATTTGGTACATTTCTTAATAAATATGAAAGATGGACTCACGGTCACATAATGTTCCGGAGTATCCCGGATCACATCGGCAGGTATGGTGCGGCACCGTCATGCTCCAAACACACGTGCCATGGACACATTGGGCTGGCATGATAGGTGGAACATGGGAAAATAATGTATAACATTAATGTAAAGATATATTAAATTAAACAGTAAAAACTAAGAAATTTAAATATCAATTTAAAAGCAAATCATGTGGTTATTGTTAAATTAAATTTGTTCTTTCTTAACTTCAACACGGGTCTGTGTATAAAAATATCAATAATAAGATAAAACTGGCCAATTTATAAAATTAAAATTATTATTTTTAACAAAATGAATATGAAAAATTGAAAAAAAATATGGTTAGGATGTGGGTTATCCCTTAACTTTGTCCCAACCTATTAAAGAAATACCTTTTTTAAATTTGCATAAATTTAATAATCTTTCGAAGTTACCACGATTGCATCCATTCGTTTCTTGCAAATTTGAGGAGGCGTGCAATAACTAATCGCTTGTTTATAATATAATATGTTTAAAACGCAAGGGGTCTTACCTAAAGAAGATTTGTGCTTTAAGTCGGCCATTTCAGGGAGAGTGGTGTCAATGGTGGGAAAACATCATTTTTGGTGAAAGTCGACCACTAATTCAGTAAAGTTAGTACATTTTCTTGTATAATATGTATTGTATGTGATATAACCACCTAGCCACTAGCTTAAGATAACTGCTTCCGGTATGTTTTGTCTGTCCATGCAGTTAGAGCATGAACGAATGGATAATGACACTAGGGCCCAAACTCTGCAGTGTCTGCAGATAATATTGGAGCTTTAGAGCATTGGGTTTAGCTTTGCTGTGTTTGCGGGATGCACACATTATTTTACATTTTAGAGTGTTTTTCTGTGCAAATAGGAGCTTCTATGTTCATTTTTTTTTACATTTAAGACGATTACATGGAGAACCGCCTCACTTTAGGACAATTTCACTAGGAGCTATACATTTTGGAGATATCAGAAACAGGCTTCATGTGTATTAATGATACAAGTGCTTGTTCAAATTATGTTAAATCGATTTTGATTTTAAATCAGACTTAACACTCTTAATCTGTATATGACATATAATCTATACTTACGAATTAAAAACGCGCCGCATCCATATATGACCAGCAGCAAACTGAGCAGTGTTCCTGGTCAATAAAATTAAAAATTCACTAACACAGTATATCTTTGCGAGTCAATTAACAGGAAAAACATATGCGTTGTTAGTGAGTCATGATTTACAAAGTTTTTTATCTTTTTTTATGGGAAAATGTAATAACAAAGAAAATATAATACATTTTACCACAGTCGCTCGCTTCATCTGCGCATAATAATACTGAAGTTGCTCACGTATATACACTAAAATTTACGAAGCAATTAGAAAGTGCAAAAGTGAACTTGCTATGCTTTGTGGCATATTTCAGAAATTAAGTTTAAATGAGTGTAAGACAAATTGACACACTCATACGCTTTAGTTCTTCATACGACATTTTGTTATAATCGTACACATATCTCAAATCTCTTTCTTGTGTCTTTTCTTTTTTCTTTGTAAATGATACTGAACTAAAAATCCTCGGACATCGGTCACAAAAATGGTAACACAAATTCCTTACTCCCGGGATTCAACAATTCGCAATCTGGAAATGGTTCCAGAGGGAATTGTAGTAATTATTATTTTTCTAAAAGCGCTCCTATTCAATTTTCGGCAAATTGGCTTTTTTTGAAGAGTTAAACACAAACAATTTTACATAAATGCAAAACTTTTATGAGCACTGACATATTAGTTTTCTAATATGGCAGCGCCCATTCCGAAATTTTAAGTTTGATAGTTCAATAATTTGGAATAAAAATATATTTCGTACTGACAAGATGAAAAGATTAAAATTATGAGAAAGATACAACTTATTTCTTATGTCCTTAATCGCGTGGGTTGAAATTCCGGTCATGGCAAAGAATTTATATGACCATGACCTAATCTGCTCCGCACTGCCGGTTCTATTAACTCAGGTGTGGGGTCTTCCTCCATCATTATTGGTGCATGGTATGAATGACCATAGATGTGTCGGTTTGATGTTACAAACATGCCACAAACAAAATCTTATTTCTCCCATCAGGACGTGCAAGGTCAGTGCTCTATAAAAACGATATAAGCGCCAAAGTCAGTCCTTTTGCCGACTGATCGTTCGAAGTTGATAATCGTTGGGTTTTCTCTATTTAAAAAAATGTTTTACTCCTCACAGTTTTATTGTAACTTTTTTCTTGTGAATACCTTTTGCTATGCCTTTTCAAATTTTAACAAACAATTTAATTTTATTCTATGTGATTTAATACTTTGTGCTTGTAACCATTATATGATGTATGTTGCAGTTTGTTGACGATGATAACATGTTCACGTCCATTCGACAAAGCTTTATACTGTGAATAAATTTTGATTTGTTATTACTTGGAAAAAAATAAAAATGACGCTTATTCTATTTTTTATTTATTTTCTATTCTAACACTATAAATATATACTATTTATAACACTATTTTACGTCTATAAACAAAGAAGCTTTCTGCCGTGATAAAAAAAAGTTATATCACGCCATTTAGCGGAACTATTTTACTGCAGTAGATTAGCTATTCCTGTTACTTTCCCTACCCATTTTCGTATTGCAGACCAAGCTGACATATTGGGATAAGTTGTTTTTTTTTCGTTCACATTCGCCTAAACCTTTACCCTATCTTGAAAAGTAACGCTTTTGTTTTACTATTAACATACGTATTAAGGTATGATAAAAAATAAATTAATTAAAAATGCAATTTCGTCGGTTGTTGATATTCAAAAAATAACCAAGAAGTACGTGGGGTGAACTAGAACAGCCAAGGAAAACTAACAACATTGCTAAAATTGTAGTTCGCGTTGTAGTGCGCATTTGTGTCCCTTTTAAGTAAAAATTTCTTGTAGAACGTGTTAGAATGGAAACAGATTTTAAGTTTGCGTAATCTAACGCCCGATATATCACAGTTTCTCGTTCAAATGCCTTCATGCTTAAATTAATACGCATATGGACTAGAAACCGTGATATATTGGGCTTTTTGATCACGCAAACTTGAAATCTATTTCCTTAACAATGAACTTTTCTTATGTTTCACTTTTAAAAGTAATGTGGCATATACATTGCTCCTTGCACATTACTGCAGAGCATTTCAAAGCGGCAGATTCCTTGTCGCAAAATTTTGTTAGTGAATGCAATTTGGGTTATTCGAACCCATGCATTGTTCGAAGTGAATCGGCGGTCCCGACGACTTCGAATAACCGAAGGTCGTCTGTACGTTGAAATATACATAGGACCTTGTATTTTCTTGTCTTACTATAACTCCTAGCTAAACAGTTGCATCCTTTGAACAGAAATAGCTATAAAATTATTTAAGATTATTTCTTATGTACACTTTATATATGACTATTCTATTAGAAATTTAATGAAAATATAAAGTCATCCGAATATCGTCCAAAGTTAAACAAACTCGGGCACGACGGTCGCTAACTCAAAATAGTAATATTCGACCAATGTCAGGTCAACAAGAAAATGATAAACCCTAGATAAGACAGCGACATACTAGGACAGGTAAGATATACACATGTATCATAAGTATTGTACAAGTACTTTAAGAGGTAGCCTTGAGCCGACCTAGACCGTGTTGCTTTAGTTTGTATTTTCAAAACTTGTCATAAAAAATGCACGGAAATACATATACATATATATTAAGTTGAATTAAAATCCGCTGATTATATATGCATTTTTAACTGTTAAATTGAATATGAACTTGCTTTATTAAACTCAAATCGTATAGCGACAATGCGTGAGTGTACATATCAAACATGTAAAGTACAATATAATATGATACACTGGACATTAAATACAGTCATAATGTAAATTCTAAAAATCTTTAAACAAATATAGTTGAAAATGAAAGAAAGTTTTCAAGACTTAGTCCATTTTTGGAAAAAAGTCTTGTCTTCTGCATATATCGAGATGAAGCTAGTTATATAATACTACATTCACCAAAGAGAAGCCCAGTATTATAGTTATTAAAAGTGAAACAGTTCCGTTTAAAAGAGCATGGCATAAGTAAAAATATATGACAAAGTCCTATGAGCATTGCAACATGTACCAGACCCTGAACATGCACAGGACAAAGGTATTCACATGCAAGCCAACTGTAAAAGTAAGAATAAATCTGCGATGAGTCATTTAACAAAAAGAGCAAACCCAAAAGTTACCGCCCTTGAACAGTTTGTAGGCAATAAGGACCAAAATGGGGTGCTTAAACCGGTTTTACAGAGCTCTAACTTCGCACTTCCTGATGGATTTCCCAAACAGAAATTAGCCAGGGTTAAGCGTTATTATATATAGCCATTTTACAAGCCAAGCAAAGTCAGAAGCTATGAGATTTTCTAAGGAACAAACCCCATTTCATTCACGTGCATTTTGTTTATGTGATCCATACAGGTTAGAGCGAGAATACATGTCAAATATGTCTTTAATGTATTTTAAACTGGATGGATGGATAGATGGACGAACGGACGGACGGACAAGCAGACTTTATGTTGATGCACGGATGGAGAAACAAATATCTTTAAAAAATATTATATTATAGAAAACACATTTGTTATGAAGGCAAACGGCGGTGGAATGATTTCTATGCAAGGAATAGTAAAAATGGTTTATGCAGGAAAATTTGTTACAGAATTTGCAACGTTATTGCACATGTCTTACAGTGTACATGCAAAAGAATTAGGTACGTTACTATAACAAATTGATCTATTGTTATGTGAGTTGTATTTTATATTTAGTTATCGGTCTAGCACTATTATTCGAAGACAACCTTTATAGAATTACTGTAGATAGATTGAATATTATAAAAAAATATGTATTGCCGCCTTGGCACGGGGTGCTTAAACCTGGTTTATGGAGAGCTCCAACACACACACACACACACACACACACACACACACACACACACACACACACACACACACACACACACACACACACACACACACACACACACACACACACATATATATATATATATATAGGGCTCAAGCAAGATTTTTTATTCATATAAACAGTATTTATAATCAATAAAATAAAAATCCTTTTTAATTGACGATAACAATTTATTTTGAAATGTTTAAGTCAAGTTAATTTTCTTGAGGATTAAAAGGTGGAATATATGATTTGGCTTTAAAAACAAAAATGGCGAAACATACCAGCGACATTATGTAACTCCATGTCTGGTCAAGCTACGAATAGACAAATGCAGCTTTAATCTGTTATCTGACCTTATACCTGCACACACAAAACAATAAGTGGCAATGTTAAGAGATATCAATGCCATATGCCATTGTTGTTTTAAAAATCTCACTGTTTAAAGTGCATTTATAAGACATTGGTTAAAGCACATTTTCCAGAAATTACAGTTTAATATGAAGTATATTTTTATAAATTAGAAGTACCAAAAATACATTTTCTGCATCACGTACATAGGTACGACGTTAGTTTTTTCACCATTTTGACAGTATATCAAGCTATTATTAATAATGAATCAAGATACAGTTGTTGGTAGCTATTATTTTGTCTGAGGTACTACTATAATACAAGTTTATACCAGTAAGTAGGTATTTTAGGTATTTTCAATAGACAACACATGGATGTCAGTGTCTGGGGTGATACTCCATTTCTCGATTTGATATTATTCACTATCAACCTGACAGCTATGAGTTCTATTGGAATGCCTGTATAAGTTCAAGTAAATTATCATTGAAAAACACAACAACACAAGAACAATATAACAACAAAAACAAAAACAAACTTAAACGTTTAATAACCTAGTTTATATACACTAGGTTGCCGAGGCTTTTATCTACTGTACATGTGTTGATAGCTTATTTTATTAATAGCTATTTTGTATGTATATAAGTTCATTGTATCTGTTTGAACTCCCGATGCTGGTGCTTACTGTTTGTTGTTTCACTTTGACTGGATATTTTTATTACACTGATAGAAGAACCTTCAGGAAGTGCAACGTTAGAGCGCTCCACAACCAAGGTTTAAGCACCCCAGTCGGTCTTGTTGCCTGACTATTCCAAGGCGGTAACTGATGTTCTTTTCTTTTTCAGATTTGTATTCACTGCGAAACAGTTATTGTCTCCTACGCGACATAAAGTAGTCCACGTTATGGATTATATTATTACATGTACATGAGTGCATTTATCTTGTTTATATTAAAAAGACGATTTTATTGTAAATGCAGAAATATGACGATAAAATACGAGTCTATAAACGAACCGATTGTTCGCTTAGGAGCAAGCCTCAGCAACAACCATTCTTGCAACACACTCTCGTTTATGATTCCACGAACTTTTACTTAATGTCCACTTCACAGAAATATGATTATAACTCAATATAAAAACAAAGTATGTTTGCCATTTTGTGTAAAATAATTATAAGTGTCTTATTTTAATTCCCATTATTTGTTAAATAGGTTTTCAAGAAAAGTTGGAGCGCTCCACACGCCAGGTTTTAGCACCCAGGTCTAATTACCTGTATTGCTTTTTATAAAATTTAATTTTGTTTTGTTAAATAATAACCAAGGGCATGTCGTAAAGCTTATTTCACCCAACTTAGATTTCTTTTATGTAACACAAAGTACATTGTAATCTATGGAATGGAATGTGTTTATATTGAAACGTCTTCTTGATTAATTAAATCCTTGTCTTATAGACATGAGAGCGTTTAAATATCCAAGATAAAATTGGAATGGTAGACAAATTAAATTTGTTGTTATATATTATACGTTGTTACCCCTTTAGGAAGTGCGAGGTTAGAGCTCTGTAAAACCGGTTTAAGCACTCCAGTCGGTTCATACTGCCGACTGACCGTTCCAAGACCAAGGTATCAATGATAACTTTAACAAATATTAAAATAAACATAGTACTAGACACACGTACAAACATAAACACTTATGATAAGAAAGGGAAAAGAAATGCACGAAGCCTCTTGTTTACATCTTGGAGAGAGGCAGCTTCAACCTAAACATTCCTTAACTGTTTCCATCTTTTCTAAACATACCCCATGAAAATGGCAAATGTATTGCATGAAAATGATGAATGCTAGTAAATGAATATTAGTTCATTTTATCAATTTTATCCCCAGTCGGTCCATATTGCCGACTGACCGTTCCAAGGCGGTAACTGTCGGATTTTCTCCTTTTGTTAAATGACTCATCACAAATTTGTTCTTACTTTTACATTTGGCTTGTGAATACTTTGTCCTGTGATTTTTCAATCTTTTTTTATATGTTGTAATTCTAATAGTACTTTGTAATATATTCTTATTATTGTTTCCCTTCTGAATGAAGTATTGACTTATCATTATAATTATGATTGTCACTTAGACAGATGTTGAAATGTGACTATGTGTCTCCGGGGTGCGGATAATAAGGCAGGGATGCAACAGTTCTTACTCATAGGCTCCTCATTGCTTGGGTTCGATACCCGATCGGGAAGTACAATGTGGAGACGATTCGTCACTGGCTGTTCTATGACCTATCTTCATCGAAGATTGTAAGTCGAAGCAATAATGAACGAGATTGTGTTGCGGCGTGAATTAAAAACAAATAAAACGTGTTTGTTTTGATATCAGTGTTTACGATTTGAAGGTTTGCTGTAAAGGTGCCAATGTTGTCAAATGTTACTAAGTCGAGACTACCTGCTATATATGGAGCACTTTTGTCCAACAATTTTGACCATGTATATTGACCCTGCTCGGTTCAATAGTGAGATAATTAGAGGTCACAAGATTCGTTTTTCTAACCTCTATCTAACACTAAGTGGAAAATAGCCGACAGATAACGAAAACATGTTAACATAAAGCCTATTGATCTTTTTGGTAACTTTCGCGAAACCGACATTTGCCGAAAATATCCGATTAGCGTCGGAGATATATAAACTATTACAATATGTTATTTATCTGAGCGCTTCTGGCATGGCAGACTTTGGTAAGTATCAACATAATGACAATATATATATATATTAACTATTGAAATTTGGATGAGTTTCGAGTTTGTGTGTTGCTGTTTTGAAAGGGCAAGAAACCGCATGAGTCTGTCTAGAACCAAAGTCTTACCGCCTGAAGGACGCTTGAAATTTGAACTTTGTATCTCCAAACCGGAAGATATAACTTCTTAATTGTAAATAAAATAAAGCTGACTAAGTCTACATTGTATCAATGTATCAATGTGTAATTTGCATTTGTTGGTTCAAAGAAGATTTTTAACATGCATTCATATATATATATATATATATATATATATATATATATATATATATATATATATATGATCTTTATAGCGATGTCAGCCTATCTTGATCTCTCCCTCTCTCTCTCTCTCTCTCTCTCTCTCTCCTCTCTCTCTCTCTCTCTCTCTCTCTCTCTCTCTCTCTCTCTCTCTCTGACACAATTTTATTTATGATTACCTGTGCAGTGTGGCGGTCGTAAAAAATCTCACCGTCTAAGTTGTCATTTTTCATACTCTAAGGATTGTTACGTGTGTTTACTTTGATGGACAACGGATTCAATTCCATCTTCACACGAGCATGATGTTACAACCATTGAGACTTTGGTATTTTTTTTCTTTAGTCAAAAAATTAATTTCATTTACAATCAACAATTTTTGTATTGTCCTTCTAACCGAAATAATCTCTCTCTCCCTTCTATCTCTCTTTCTCTCTCTCTCTCTCTCTCTCTCTCTCTCTCTCTCTCTCTTTGTCTCTCTCTCTCTCTCTCTCTACATAGGTGGAGTCGCGATAATATATATAAACTGATATAATGACCTAAACCGTGTCGCTCGAATGAATGAAAGCACATATTTATTACAGGGATAATAAAACTCATCTTTATCGTAGCCGTATGGGGTACGTGTTTGGCGATGGATTGTTTGCGTAAGATTTTTTTCTATTTTTCTGCTTATTACATTGCTTACAACATGTCTCTCAATATAATTTCTTAATTGTACTAACTTTGTATTCAACTGGTTCAGGTTTGATGTTTTATTTACCCTGTTTGTTAAAAAAAACTTCAGAAAGTGCGAGGTTGGAGCGCTCCACAAATCAGCTTTAAGAAACACAGTCGGTCCTCTTGCCGATTGACCGTTCCAAGGTGGTAAATGCTGGTTTTTCTTTTTTGTGTTATGTCTCGTCTCTATGTTCTTGTCACTTTAACTTTTACCATGTTTATCTTTGTCTACAGTTAAGACTTAAATACCTGTGGTAATTCTTAGAGGACCTTTTCTTATTTTCCTTTTTGTCTTAAGATAGTTCAGATTTAAATATGTTTTGGTAATTCTTATTGGACCTTTTCTTATCTTCCTTTTCTTATTAAAATTCACTATAGTTTCTATTGTGGTTTGATTCACATTTATGGATTTATGTAACATCAACCGAATTCAATAAGTACCCATTTATTTACTTTGTTATACGGATATTGGCGTTAGAAATGGTTGCCAGATTAAACAACAGAATGCATAATTATAAAAATAGAAAATAAATATTACATACTAACAATATTATTATTATAAAAATAATTTTGATTTAACTTAATTTAATTTATATTTCTTGTAGAACCTTTTTCTTGTTTTCCTTTTCTTAATAAAATTTACCTTGTAGTTTTCATTATAGTTTGATTAACCCTTTTAATCACTAGTACACTAGTATTTAATGGTAAAAACACCAGATTTTATTTTAAATTGCTTAAAGTTACTACCAGTCTACACATTAACCCTAATGTGTAGGTTCCTGCCATAATGATCATTAACTAGAGATTGCCTTAAGTTCAAACTTGGTAGGGATATTTGTCATGAAGATGACCCCTTAAAGTTAGTGTCTGAACCAGGAAGTGTTTTTCACATAGATTATGGGGTAAAAGTTCAGGGTCAGGGCTCCCTCTGGGGTTTGTTTTGTCCAGGCCATCCAATGAGCCAAATTTAAAAAATATCAGGCTTTGCAATGGCCTTAATTGGCGTATGTATGTAGAAAAGGGTTAACGTTCATATTGTTTTCCTATCGATGAGTCTCTTTTTTTCCTCCTATGTTTAACTTAGTTATATGGATATTGTCGGTATAACAGTTCCTGGTAAAACGACTGAAAACATAATAATATATTAAAAATAAATGTTATATACTTATTATCAATATAGCAATAGTTCTGACAGACATTTGAGTTAAACATGCTTCTTCTGCAATGTTTACTTCTTTATTATTAAGTATTTTGTTTAGTTACTTCTTATAACCATTATGTTATTAGAAGTAGATAAACAAAATAGTTAATAATGAAGAAGTAAAAATAGTTCATTAAACATATTTTTGCAATGTTTACTTCTTCATTATTAAGTATTTTGGTGCTTCACTTACTTCTAATGATCATAATATGTTTAATGAAATATTTTGTAATACTTATGCTTTTTTAAATTTTACACCATGAATTTTGTCAATTGTTTTGTTCTTATATTGACTTGCAATTTACGCCATGTAAACACAATAACAACATTTGTTTATATTATGAAAAATTTTGCACATCTAAAGTAATGAAAAGTTCCACTTTCCTAATTCTACATATTCGATGCCAGTATTGGTGAGTAAATGTTAGATTTATGGTTCAAATTGGACATCTTTACAACTAACGTCACTACTTTCTTAATAATGACATCTTAACTTAGGTCAAAGAATACACTTGGACTGATTTTTTAAAATGATATGTTTTCCTTCACTGCTTGTATCTGATAATTCTTGAGGAGAAAAGCATCCCTTGATTTATGTCTCGTCACATTTGTGTTGTTACTGTTACAACTGACGGGCATGTGGGTATTCTTGTCCTGTGCCTGGTCAAATGTTAATTTCTTTTTTTGTAAAACTCATAGGGCTTTGTCATATTTCCTTGTTTGACAACTGTATTGACAATTGATGGTTTACCGTTGCAATTTCAGGAGATGCCATTGACTATAGTTACTTTAACGTTGCTATTTTTGTTGCTACTGAAACATGTTAACTTGCTATTGAATTATTTCCCTCTAGTCCACTGTTCCCACGGTACCTGCGTGTTTACGGGAAAACGGACGTTCTTTACATGCCAGTGTAATCACGGATATACTGGAGTCAACTGTGACAGTAAGTTTTCATCATCACCATCATTATTATCACAATCATCATCGTCGGCGGCGGCGTCATCATCATCATTTACTTTGACCAGTCAAATTTACGACTAATTTTGCCATTTTTTTTATAAAGAGCTCCTAATTTAGAAATTAATGAGCTTTATTTTATATTTGACCATGGTTATATATAAAGCTGCTGTTTTTATCTGGCAAAGTTTAAATGCTGTGTAGACTCTTTGAACAGACCAGGTAGAACAGAAAATGTAGAAAATAACATAAAAAGAGAAAAAAGACTCCTTTGGGGTTTGAATTCACAGCATCCAGTCTTGTCTTACCTGCAGATCACGGTTTTTCTAGCTTTTAAGGATCCGATATTCTTCAATTTGTAGAAGTGCATAAGTCAACAATACCGTAACATTAAGCCGTTATATATCAAAATAACAATAAGAAACCCTACCTCATTAAAAATAATTACTTTGTTTTTATTAGTTATAAGGATTACTACTTTAAGTAGTTATAGGACTTGATACGTCACAAAAATCTATCTTCTCTAACACAATCACTAGGACACGTGTGTGACGGCAACCCCTGTGGACAACATGGCAGATGTTCTGTGTCCGGCTCTTCTTACACTTGCGCATGTATCGACGGTTACCATGGCAGCAAGTGTCAAAGTAAGAAAGTTTATTTAACAAGCATCCATTAAAGCATTGATTATTCTGCAGAAAATATAAGCAGACATATAGCGCATACATGGTACATTTTTTTAATATACGTTAAAAATATTTAAATATTTTTTCTGTGCTAAAACCCATCGTTTCGTCAAAACATCCAATGATTTGTTTCAACGTGGAAACTAAAACTAAACTATCAGAATACAGGGACAACAAGTAAGGATTCAATCATTGTGTCTAATGTTACATTTATCAATAGTTGTCGCTTCCTAAGTTAAGAATTCACTTATTGTATCTAATGTTAAGTTTTTAAGTAAATGTCGGGATCATTATTAAGATTTCAGCCATTGCATCTTATGTTAAGTTTTTAAGTAAATGTCGGGATCACAATTTAGCCATTGTATCTAACGTTAAGTTTGTAAGTTATTGTCGGGATCACAATTCAGCCATTGTACCTAATGTTAAGTTTGTAAGTTATTGTCGGGATTACAGTTAAGAATTCATCCATTGTATCTTATGTTAAGTCTTTTAGTAGATGCCAGGATCACATTTAAGAATTCATCCATTGTATGTAATGTTAAGTATTTGAGTAATTGTCGGGATCACATTTAAAGAATTCATCCATTGTATCTGATGTTAAGTTTTTATGTAACCGATTCCGCAAAAACGGTGAACATTGGTTTTAGGTGCGCTTAATGAAAGATAATTATATTAACAAGAGCACCTCAGAAATTGGATCAGCATAATCAAACATGCACTGTGATCGGTACTATAAATCTAGTCTCAGCTTTGTCTATATCCCTCCATTTGTCCTTTTTTTTTATTTCCACTGCACTGACTTCTTTTCTACACATTTCTTTGTTTACTAGTTTGTAGGTATGCATGTTTGTTTATTTATGTGACAGTCTGCTGACCGTACAGTTTTGTATAATTTCGAATTGAATATAAATATTTGTACTCCTCTTTCCGTCGGTCAGCACGCGTGTATACTTGTTTTTCAAACGTTTTCGGACAGCGTCCATTTTCCTGTCAATTTTCCTTTATGTCTGATGCATGTTTATGATGTTTTTCACCCCCATTCCAGACGGACCGTGTACGCTGGTGAGTTGCGGACACCATGGTGTATGTGTTGAACAGTCCCAATCGCCTTTCTACGCTTGCCGATGTGCGGCGGGATTTTCGGGCTATACATGTCAATGTAAGTATAACTGGATTCGAACATATATATGTCTTTGTTTGTCCTTTTGCCGTCTAGCCGTGTTCGTGTATGTTTGTGTGTTTTAGTACGTGTTTTTGTATGTGTGCGTGCATGCATATGTGTGTTCTTGTGCATGTGTGTAGTCGTGTCTGCGTGAGCACACGTGTGCGCACGGATTTGTGTGTAATGTTTCATGTCTGTGTGTTTGTCACTTTTACATATACAGTACAAACTCGCTATTAAGGCCACTTTTGGGACCGGCAAGAAGTGGCCTTAATTTAAAGTTTGGCCTTAATAGCGAGTTTTGATATAAGCTGTAACAAGTTATGCCCCTTTGACATTATGAACTACATGTGTGTTTATATTCTTTTTATATACGTGTTGTTTACTTTATATTTGTGTTTAAACCAATATCATATTTTGTTTTGTTAGTATAATAGTAGTAGATTAAATCAATAATATAATATGCATTATGATTCATAAAATTGAGAACACTTTCATTTTTTTTCAGTATTATTTATTTTAGTTGATTTTGTACACTTTTAAACTACAATCTATTAACCTGTAAATCAATAAAAAAAAAAAACAAACAATGTCCTTATTTACACAGAGGTTTGTGTTAGTGTTTACTTAAAAAACTGAGTGATTGTGCTCTGTTTGGCAGTTTGACACATGCCTATGATGTCTGTTAATCCTTTGTGAAATGCAGTCTAAACAAAAGAAAGTGTCAAAATGTCGGCCGCCTCTAAGTAAACACAGACTGGTGTACGATATGCTGATGGATGTCTATGAATAGGCTGCGCTGCATTATAGTAAAATTCACGCACCCAGTCTGGCAACAGTCGATAAGAGTTATTTCCCTTGGCCGCATTAGTCAGTTTCGTTTATCGCTTAGACGCCAGTTCGGGACCGAAACTCATGGCCGTAATTCGCAATAGCCAGTTGCCCGCATTTTTGAGTTTCAAGTATATAGAATCAAATAGTAAACTGTTCGGGACCGAGAAAATTGGCCGTAATATAAAAATGGCCGTATTATCGAGTTGCCCGCATTGTGAGTTTCTACTGTACTGTGTGTGCTCTTGCCTATTGGTAGTTCAATTTTAAATATTTGCGTTAATTCATAATAGATCATTTTAAAATATGAGCATGTCATCAATAAGAATATATATGACAAAGTCTTATGAGCATTGCAACGTATACAAAAATTTGAAAATGTACAGTACCAAGTTATTCACATGTTAGCCAAACGCAAAAGTAAGAACAAATCTGTGATAAGTCGTTTAACAAGAAGAGAAAATCCGACAGTTACCGCCTTGGAACGGTAAGTCGGCGATATGGACCGATTTTATACACGTCACAAAATTTACTTTTATTTACTTTTTTCTCTTGTAAAACTACATACCAGTCAGCATAGCATAGTTTGTTCAATAAGTTATGGATGTATCTATAAAATCAAATATTAAATAAAAACTATACAATACTGTCTTGTTTTCATGTTGGTTTTCATGATGTGATTTGCACAGAAAAAATCTTTATTGGGCGAGGTGGCTTAACATTCAATAGCTGTTTTATAAACCGAACCGGGTAGCGCAGTCGTTAGAGCGTCGGCCTCAGGTACGGGATGCCCCGGCTTCGATCCTTGGCCGCGACATACCAAAGTCGTAAAATATGTTAGTGATTAGCTCCCTTACTAACACTCAGGCAAAAGGGTAGTTCCACGACTGGTTGGCCCAGTGTAAGGATAATGTGACTGGGTGTGGTATCATGCCAGGTGTTCACGGCATGCTATATACAGTGAAGACAGTACTATATCTGCTTCAAGTGGACACCATAACTGTAATACTGTAAGCGGAACGAAAAACTCAATAAAAAAACAAACACACTGTTTTTTAAGTAAAAAAAAACAAAGCCCTGGGCATTGCAGCATATACTTAAATCGGAAAGGCACAGGACACATGCATCTATATGCAAGGTAAACCTAAAAGTAAGAACAACATTGTGATGATTCATTAAAACAAATATATCATGGTTCATTTAACAAAAGATGCAAATCCAGCTGCTACCACCTTCGCACAATCCGTCGGCAAACGGGATCGACTTTCTTATAAGTTAAGTTTCTACACTGGGAGAGTTAATAAGAATATATGACAAAGTCCTATGAGGATTGCAACATATACCAAAATTGAAAAAGGCATAGGACAAAGGTATTCACATGCCAGCCAAATGTTAAAGTAAGAATAAATCTGTGATGAGTCATTCAACAAAAAGAGGAAAACCGACAATTGCCGCCTTGGAACGATCAGTCAGGAATATTGACTGACTGGGGTGCTTAAAACGGTTTTACAGAGCTCTAACTTCCTAAGCTTCTCAAATGCAAGCAATGAAAAGAAAACAGACCTGTTTGAAACCAACTCTCAAAGAATTGACATTTTCGGAGAGATAAGTTAATACGCCAATTACAAGTAGTTATGTATTGTAGCATTATGTTCATGCGTAGATGGAATTGAGAAAACAGTCAACTGTCCATCAAAGGACCGATCATTTTACAAAAGAGTGACTCTCTGAAACATCATTGTATGTTAAATTCTACTAGAGTCTAAGGCACTTTTAAAAGTTTTTCATTTAGAAACGACTAATTTAAACTTATTTTTTCCAAAAGGTCCATAAATTTAATGAATAATTGGGTTTACATTATGTCGCTAATTAAATTGCAAATCCATTAATAATGCGCTCATGATCTGGTAAAAAAACATTGTGACATAGCATGCGGGATACAAAGTCTAAAATCGTTTTGTCAATTTTGTAACCAAATATCTACAATATAAGTCTTTGTTCTGTGCCTTTCGGAGTTTGGTATATGTTGCAATACTCATAGGACTTTGTCATATATTCTTCTTTATAAGCATGAGAAACAGTTTAACATATATAAGTGGGTTTAAATCATAACGAAAGAGACATCTTTAAGTTTAACTCTCCCAATTTTTTTATTGTCCATTTGCAGTGTGCTATTGCGAGTTGTAATATTGTAAAATATTAACAAAAGTTTTCGACAACATTTCCAAACTGGAACGGTCACTCATCATAAGGATAAACTAGAGTGTTAAAACCTGGTTAACAGAGCGCTCCGACCTCGCACTTCTTGGTGGTGTTTCTCCAAACATAAATATAGTAAAACAGAACTACAGTGTTGTATTTACATTATGAACAACTACAAGGGTGGATAAAAAATACATGGAATTTTGTTACAACTTAAACACTACTCGACGTAAATCTATAAAATTTTGCACACGTATTAAACAATTATTAAACATGTCGGCTCCCTAAATTGGCGCCAAACTATACCAAACGATGTCTGAATATGTGTTTATGAGTTGACGTCCTATGTAACATTGTTTCAAATTTGAACGTCATCCGTTACGTGCTTTAGAATATACAGCTATTTAGCATAAGACGTATGCTAAAATCATAGGCGGACTGGCGCAGCAAGAGAACCGTGCAATAATAAACTTATGAGTTGACCTAGGGAAAACACCAACAGCGACGATAGAAATGATGACGGATGCTCATCGATCTTCAAATGTTAGCAGATCTCTTATTATTAAGTGGCATAAATGATTTTCAGGCGGTACGGAGTCTCTCAAAGACGACACTGGGAGAGGGAAAATAAAACATATAGATAGCATACAAGTAAGATGCCAAACTTCATTAGAGCTATATAGGAGGACGTACAGGAATTATCCTCTGGGACTGCTACTCCTGATTCGTTCAATGTTCTTGGTTATCCATATCACCGGTGACCTAATTTTGTTTCACACTAGTCTGCACCTAAATTCATTTTTAACACAACAATCTAATCCACATCAAAAATATTCAAATTCATATACAAAATACAAAAACCTTATAGAGTAGCCACTCGAAAATGTTAATATGCTTTTATACCAATAGGAATGTATCCATGTGTAAATTCAGAAATATCCGGTTACTGGATATTACCGGCAATCGGGTCACTCTATATAATATTCATAATATAACTATCCCATTCATCGCCCCTTTTGTCATACAGTCTTGCAAATGCTCGTACAATTGCTTTTATTTCGTAGATTTGTGTGATGAGCTGCTCCAAAACTTTTATGTTGTCCCGCATTGGTGTTTTAAATGTTTCTATTTATGCCTACCTCACAATTTCTGCAAACAATATCACTAACAAAACGTAAAGTAGACCAACCGCACAGTTGTTGTAGTTTTTTTATTTTTGACGTACACGTTTGGGTAAACCGGTTAATTTTAACAGAAATGGCTAGATTGCACTTTTACTGGTACGTGTATGTTTACCGCTTCTGCGCATGCGTCTCCGGACGAAGCATGCATATTTCTCTCGCTTCATATTTTAAAACGGGGATTCAGGCGGTAGTCCCCGATAAACCATTACATCAAACGTGAAACAATAGAGAATATTATAAATAAAATAAAATAATAAATAAAACTCAACATTAACCAACGGAGCATGTTTTACGTACCGATAAAGTGCAATTGTCCCTGTGTTTGTTTTTTACATTTTTGTTGTCATTTTTACAATTGACTGGCAAATCTGAATACCTTTATCCTGTGCCTGTTAAAATTTTAATATATATTGCAGTACTGATAGTACTTTCTATCATATTTTCTAATTTAAAATAAACTAATATGCTGGTGTTGATGTATCTACAGATGACGCATGCCACGGTGAGAACTGTAGCGGTCAAGGCACGTGTTATCTACAGCCAGCGACACCCTATTTTCAATGCACATGCCAGCTTGGTTTCACCGGCACACACTGCGAAAGTGAGTTTTTGAAATTTAATTTCAACGTAGCTGACCGACCATTTTTGACTTACTTAAATACTTTCGCAAGGAATGAATATCAAAGTTACGTGCATTGGTAGGAATTGGCAGTATCATTAAACTTCCCAGGGCAAAACAGTTAAAATTTAAAAGAAAATTCTGGCTTCTTAAGTTATTATTCTAACACGATCAATATTTTACCTCTATAAACAAGGAAACATTCTGCCATGATAAAATATTACTGCAATATAATAGCTGTTCCTTTTACGTTCCCTACCCATTTTAGTATCACTGACCAAGCTGATATTGTGATAAGTTGTTCTTTTCGTTCACATGGCATTACCTTAAACTTTACCTATCTTGGAATGTAATGGTTTTGTTATACTTATTACATAACAGGAAAATACGCGGGGGTAAAATAGAACAGCAAAGCAGGGGAAACAACCTAATAACATTGATGAATTGTAGTTCGCATTGTAGTTCGCATTTGTGTCCCTTTTAAGTTAAGTTTTTCTTGTAGCACGGCCTTCGTGAGTAAATTAATACGCACCTGAACTCAAAACCGTGATAAATTGAGCGTTGGATCACGCAAACTTAACAGCTTTTTTCTAAACAGATCACACTAAATTCCTTATGATATTGGGAGTGTACAAAACATAACTTGAACCTGTTTGTGTCTATTAAGTAAGATGTTTTAAATTGTGAGGCAAAAAACGGAGCAAGCGATTTTACCAACGATGTATAATATGTATACATGTGTCGGTTTCATAATAGGCTCATGTTGAACAGGAAAGTCTGAACTTGTTATATTTAATGCCTCACCAACACCGCATATTTTTATTTACAAGATATTTTTTCTTGTTTTATTTTTTTTCTACTCTCTATTTTCTCATAATAAACGAATGGATGTTTAGTCGGCAGTCACTGGACCGGCTGGTCAAGAATGACGTCATGCAGTGTCACGTGTGGAAGCGGGTTCCAGTCCCGACAGAGGGCGTGCGTTGGAGCCCAGACTGCATGTGTGGGCAGTAGCCGGGAAACAACCACGTGTAATATGCAACCATGCCAAGGCAAGATTCAATGTGACTAAGTATATTGCAGTAAAGTGCTGAGTACGATTATAAAGATAGTAACAGTGTTGTTGTTGTTGTTGTTGTTGTTGTTGTTGTTGTTGTTGTTGTTGTTGATGATGATGATGATGATGATGATGATGATGATGATGATGATGATGATGATGATAATGCTGATGATGATAATATGATGATGATAAAGATGATGATGAGGAGGAGGAGGAGGATTATGATGATGATGATGATGATGATGATGATGATGATGATGATGATGATGATGATGATGATGATGATAATTGAACATTCATTTTGCCAATTTTGTCTTGAGCCGCTCTTAACCACCTTTACAAAGATTACTCATTTGATGTAATTTTGGAAACTGTAATGTGCCTTAGTTATTCAAAATGCCAAATACAGATAACTCCCCAGCATATTACGAAATGATTTCGTTACCTCCGCGGTGCTGCGTTTTGTTTCTTTGGTTTGAACTTTCTCTGCATTAGAACAATGTACATTTACTTTCTTTTACACAAACGTCACTGTATACTGTCGTATGACGTCATTAGCTTATTCTAACTATATGTCAGCGCTTGAAATGTTTTTTTTAATGGCGCCGCTTAATTTGATGAGATATTTTATCTAAAATGTTTGTCTTCGCGAAAAACCTTCCGGAAGGGCGAGTTTGAAAAATTCTACCAGGTTTAAGCAAGCGGGTCGTCCATTTGCCGAGTTACCATTCAAACGACAACTAGTGTTTCTCATATTTGGAAGAACTGCACCAATCAAATACTAAATCAATCAAATACTAAAATTCGCACTGAAACTAAAGCAAAATGTATATTTTATTTGATTAAATAAATAATATACATAATGCATATTTTTTATTCACACCAATGTGTAGCTGCCAGTACTTGGACTGTCTGGTCTGAATGGACAGGATGCGGTGTGACATGCGGCGCCGGGACACAAACACGTCTCAGAATCTGTAACAAGCCGGATCCCAGTGCTGCGGACTGTGCCGGACACAGCAAGGAGACCCAGCCACTTATCCTTCCTGCGTGTCCAGGTACCAGCACCTGGCATCTTCCAACAAGAGACACGTCAGATGATGATGATGATGATGATGATGATGATGATGATGATGATGATGATTATGATGGTGATTATTATGATGATAATGATGATGGTGATGATGATGATGATGATGATAATGATGATGATGATGATGATGATGATGATAATGGTGATTATGATGATGATAATGATAATGATGATGATAATGATGATGATGATGATGATGATGATGATGATGATGATGATGATGATGATGATGATGATGATGATGATGATGATGATGATGATGATGATGATAATGTTGATGATGATGATGATGATGATGGTGATGATGATGATGATGATGATGATGATGATGATGATGATGATGATGATGATGATGATGGTGATGATGATGATGATGATGATGATGATGATGATGATGATAATGTTGATGATGATAATGATAACGATGATGATAAAGATGATGATGATGAGGAGGAGGAGGATTATGATGTTGATGATGATGATGATAAAGATGAGGAGGAGGAGGAGGTCTGGTATTTTTTCTTCACCAAACTAATGGCACGAACGTTCATTGTTTCAATTTAATTTAAGCGATATCCTTTTGTTTGACAATACTATACCGCGTAAATTTTTTATCACCTAATATTTTTAAGCCGGTAATAAGTGTCGTTGTCTAACCAGTGCATCATTAAGAATGGTTATTAACTCATATACAATTGGAAGTGTTTCTTTTTATTTGCATAGTTTATAATCATTGCTGAGCATTTATCCAAAGAAACATCTAAGACAGCCATCTTTTATGTACCAGCGGACATTGAAATTTCGCTGAAATAAACATTTTTTTTTCTTTTATGACTAACGTCAATACTCATAAGACCTTCATAACTTTCATATAAATATTGACACTGACTTGTAAACTCTTCCGCCTCCAAAACGTAGGTTAGATTCCCAGTCGGGTTAAGAACATGTGGGGGAGGGGAGGTCTAACCAGCTGACCTGTGGTGCTTTGCTGGATCCACGCAGAACAGTTTGGCAGCTGGTGAGGGGTCTTTGCTTAATTTTAATTTAAATTTTAAATAAAAGAATAAGAATTTAATTTAGAGATGTTATAAGCAGTGACAGAAACATGTTGATTTAAAATATAAAGAAGAACATAAAGGATTTTTTTTTACTTTTACTGAGGGCTAATCCAATGGCGCCCTTGGCCGGCCTGCAACTACTTCCACGGCAAGGGTCTAAATTTTGACTTTGGGCGCAATACCAAATTACCAGCGTCTGGTATTTTTTCTTCACCAAACCAATGGCACGAACGATAATTGTTACAATTTAATAGTAGCGATACCTTTTGTTTGACAATACTATAACCCCTTGAATTTGTGCTTTCAACACTTAAGCCACAAATGTTTGTGTTCAAAGTATTCAAGCAACGGCATCTTTGCTCATTTTTTTATGTCGCAGTTTTTTCTCTATATGAAGGGTGTAGTGCATTGCCACCGCCCCCAAACGGGATGGTAAACGTGCTCAGTAACGAGGTAGGAGGCGTGGCCATGTTTTCCTGTAGTCAGGGTTACGTGCTTAACGGAACGACCAACATTTTTTGTCTGCAAACCCTCATGTGGTCTGACCAGGAACCCACGTGTGTCCTAGGTGAATACGGTTCCATTATTAGTACATGTATACTTTATTGACAGAAATCGTAAATTGAACCTCTTGTACACTGGGTAGGTTTACAAAACCAAGGGCTGATATATTATAAGTTATTATAAGAACAAATAAAACAACCCAAGTGTTGATATATTATAAGAACAGATAAAACAGCCCAAGCGCTAATATATAATAAGATCAATTTAAATATGGCATATAATGCCATGACATCACGGGCCAAAATTGAAGTGGGAAAAATACGAAAAAAAACATCGAAATTTAGAAAACAACCTACCAACAAAATAAAATGTAGTATTGTTTAGAGCTAATAAGTTTAAAAGAAAGTTCATAAAAAGTCGAGGATTTATCCGCAGGATTTTCTGTTATAATTTCTTTTCTTATACGATTCATAAACGCGTCACCTATGATAAGTAAAATTAAAACGAAATTTGTCTCATTATTGTAAACATAAATATCGCAATTGATATGTTTAAAAAGATGTTATATACAAACTAGTTTCGCTGTAAATTACTCTTAGTTATTATGCCAAAGTCTAAATACACAATATGTTTAAAAAGCTTTTAACAAAAGGACGTAAACATTTTTTATCTCTAAAAATAATGTAATTTGCTCAAACAAATTACATACTACCTGCACCACGGTTTCCAGCTCCTGGGACGTGGACCGACTGGTCGCACTGGGCTAGTAGCGGGGAAACATGCGGATCAGAAACCATCTCTCGCTACCGAATGTGCAACAAACCCAACCCACAGGCCGTCTGTGAAGGCACTGACAGCGATTTCCACACCAATCCACTAGCTCCATGCCCTGGTTAGAAACGTTTTAATTCGGCATTGCAAACATATACTAAAGTTTCTTTTTGTATTATAGTTTACTGGGTCGTTAAAATTTAATTCCTATGCAAAGGAATCATTTTAAAATAATTAACTCTAAAGCATCGTGCGTGTTTTCAACAGCGTGTCCAACGCCGTCCAATCCTACAAACGGTCAGGTGATGACATCGGGGTCCCATGTCGGTGCCACAGCCATATACAGGTGTAACAGTGGGTTTGTCGTCAATGGTCACACCGAGCGGTATTGTCTGGACAGCCACACCTGGTCTGGACATGACGTCACGTGCTCTATTGTCTGAGTGACATGGTACATTTAGAACAGATTGTCCAGTTTCTTCGAAATCAGACCTTGATTGCTTTATTGCCCTGCACAGTAAAAAAACATGTGAGGTTTTTTTTGGTGTTAAATATATAAACGATTGACATACTCGCATCCACTCTTCATCCTTTAACCTTATGTCTCATACATCATTTCAAATGTAACACATTTATTGACCAACTCATACACATCATGACATTTGCTCGCAAAGAGGTGATACTTTGATGTATACGTCTTTGATGTTTACCCGAAGTGATATTATAAAGTAAAGTTTTTTATGTGTGCCAGAGTTGATACTTTAATGTATAGGTCTTTGATGTTTACCAGAGATAATATTGTATATTATATATCTTTGAGGTTTACTAAGGTTTTGTGTGTCGGAGAGTAAAAAATACTTATTTTCAAATACGTAATTACCTTCTTCAGCAAACTGGACAAATATCACTGAATACTAATTTGATTTTTTATTTAAACCAAATGCAAGCTATAGTCGAATGACGGTTAATTGCTATAAGAATAGACTTTGTTGTTTTATTTCTTTTGTGCTTGCCTCCTTTTAAGTATCCTTTAATTTGTTTTTATTTAGTATTTTTTTTTAATTTGTGAATTAGCAAACCTTTAAGCATAATAATACAAACGTTAATAAGCAAAAACATGACGATGCACGTCATTTATTACAATACAAGGCAGTTATATAAATAAGAAAATATGACAAAGTCCATTGTAAAAGTAAGAACAAATATGTGATGAGTCATTAAACAGATAGAGCAAGCCCAGCATTTACCACCTTGGAACGGTCAGTCGGCATAAGTGACCGACAAGGACCGACTGGGATGATTAAACTGATATATCAGAGGGTAACTGGCAAGGACACCCCTAGATATTAAGACTATGCAAAATATACATACAAAGCTGAATTCGTACAAATGAAATGAATTGTTGCAAGAATTTCTTCGACAATAACATCGCATATACTTGGCCTTCAATAATATTGAGTTTGGGCGTCGTAGATTCAACAGCAAGCTTTCATTTTTCTAAAATGTCAATGAAAATTAAACAACTGAAACTATAAACCGTCTAGATTTGTTGTCAAAATGTGCAAATAACATTTTTCTAGCTTACAAGACTACTGATAGTGGCATAGACCATTTTCAGCAAAAAAAAAAAAATATGCATTTATCAATGTATAAAAACTTTTTTCTTTATTTTGAAACTAAATCACATCTGGTGGTGCACATAATATAAAAAGTTGTCATAGAATGTGAAGTAAAATTAAGAACACTTTTGCGATGAAATTGATAATAATAATTATATATGACAAAGTCCTATGAGCATTGCAACATATACCAAACTCCGAAAAAGGCACAGGACAAAGGTATTTACATGCAAGCAAAAACATGACGATGTATGTCATTCATTACACGGCAGTTGTATTAATAAAACATATGACAAAGTCCTATGCGCATTGCAAGCAAAATGTAAAAGTAAGAACAAATCTGTGATGAGTCATTTAACAAAAAATTGCAAACCCAACAGTTACCGCCTTGGAACGGTCAGTCGGAAAAAAGGACCGACTGGTGAGCTAAAACAATCATCTTGTACGAAAGATTTCATGTACATGTTGCCTTGCTTAAAGAAATTTTTCGGTTATGTAATTTAAAACAATGATAATTTAGTGCAAATATTTAAAAAGATAAATATGAATCCAAACTAACCTTCAACACCACAATTTGCTAAAAAAAAAAAAACAATAAAATAAAAATTGAACTATCAGGGTCGATCTTTTTTTTAACTTCGGAAGTTATCGTAAAGTACCGGAATATAAACGGTGTTAGCCAATCGCAACATTTCGGGTATCGAAAAAGACAGTTTTTTCTTTACCTAAATAAATTGATATTAGCAACTCGGTTATTTGCTTTATTTTGATAATGACTATCAATCCATATGTGATTTTATAATGTTTACATGTTGTTATACGTCTCTGGTTTACATCGAACAAAATCTTCAGCACGGCATTAATTTTGTATGCAACCATTGTATACATTCAATGTTGTTCATATATTATTAAACGGTTGCACGCATTTACAGAAATAACAAAAGATCATGCTAGATTTTAGAATTTACCTTGATTAAATTAAACTTTGCTTTGACTGAACATAGTTAAAATTTTGTCTGGTAGTGATATGACTTGCATTATTAACTATTTAACAAATAAATTTGATTGTTTAATTTGAATGTCATTGCAAGATAGTTAATACAGTTGAAATATCATTTATTCTAAAGTAATGTAGGTTTACAATGGAAAATGTCACAAATCAAAAATTATTCATGGTAGTTGGTAGAAATAGAAAGTTAAAACAACACTGTAAAAATGTTATCAATTGTGTATCTAATCAAATGTTTTGTATAAAAAATTCATTTAAAAATATATAATAATACTTGATAGTTGCATGCATGACCGTTGACTATTTACTTCGTTTACATTCAAAAATCGGTTTCGTATAAACCCATAATGAATCATCTACAGGAACAGGAACTAAAATGGTGTCTTACTTGTATCTAATAGTAAGCTCTTCTATCGGCAGTGGTCTTTTTTTACAGGTAATGTTTGCCAGGGATATTTCTATGTAAAGGGAATGCATAATAGGTCAATAAGAAAAGGTTCTAAAAGAATTACCACAGATATGTAAATCTGAACTAACTCTAAACAAAGGCAAACATGGTAAATGAAGAAGTGACAAAGCACAAAGATGAGACATAACACAATAAAAGAACTACTAGCAGATACCGCCTTGGAACGGTTAGTCGGCAAAAGGACCGACTAGGGTCCTTAAACCTGCTTTGTGGAGCGCTCCAACCTCGCATTTCCTGAAGGTTTTTCTATCAAACAAACAGTGTAAACAGTGTAAATCAAAATATCCCATCAAAGTGAAACAACTAACAGTAAGCACCTGCATCGGGAGTTAAAACTGATAAATTAACTATTATACAGACAAAATAACTAGTAAAATAAAATAAAATATCAGCATATGTACACTATGTACAGTAGACAAAAGACTCGGCAACCTAAAAGTTCCAAAATGAGAGAGTAGTATTTTGTCTTCTAATATCTAATATCCTCTAATACAATCTTCTATATTGTGCGAACCATTGATTAAACAAAATATAATAGTGCTTCTAATGTTCTTAGTGTAACTTCTTTGCAATGGATTGCCAGTAGGCTTGGGTAAAATCAGACTTCAAATAATGTTTCAATACTCATAAGACCTTCATAACTTTCATACAAATATTGACACTGACTTGTAAACTCCTCCGCCTCCACAACGTGAGTTAGATTCCCAGTCGCGTTAAGAACCTGTGGTGGGAGGGGAGGTCTAACCAGCTGACTGGCGGTGCTTTGCTGGATCCACGCAGACATTTTTCAAAAATCCATAAATAAACCTAGAAATTAAATAACTGGTTGGAAGACGCCAATATGATCTTAATTGTGTCGGCGCGCAGTAATAAAAGAAATGCTTGTAATTAACAATAAATAAAATAAAAACTAAAAAGTATTACATATTATGGCTCCTGAAACTCACATTCCAAAAGCAATTTATACTTAAACGTTCACAAAGCTTTGCAATTTTAACGAAAACTCAGACAACATAAAAAAGTGGGCGTTCGTTATGGCGTGCGTTCAATAGTAGCGGACGTTCGCTTACGTTAGCGAACAGTAGCAAACAGTGTCTGCTAAACGAACCTTTAGCCGCTAACTTTCGCTAACGGATTCCGAAGTTAGTGAGCAAAGAAAACGAATAATACAATATTATCGTTAGAGGCAAATATCGTTACCGGCTCACTTTCGCTTCTACTGAACGTTCGCATAGTTCAGCTTTTCTTGTGGTGATATATCATACACAAACCCTCCAATTACAGCCGGAAAGTTGCGATTGCTCATACGAGTATTTCCGAATTACATGGAATGGTGTCAGCACTAAGCATGTCCGTATTACATATTATGTATCTACAATCCATATCTTATCTCGTATGGAAAGACGACAGACGTGAAAGCTTTAGGTAAGTGTTAGTTTAATGGAGAATTGGCAGCTATGGTTCAGTTTGGGGGATTGGGGGTGGCTATGTTTGTTATTTTAAGTAAAGATTCTCCAAGTGAATATCTTGGTAGACCAATATAAGGTAGTTTCCTACATTTATATTTGTTTCAAACCGACATAATTTCGATTGTTATGGCGATGTCCAGCTATCTCCAGTTGGAGATTACGCTAGACACAACACACAGGACATTGCCTTATTTTCTTCTTATAAAGCATTAGCCTTTGTGGTTAAAACCACAATTGCACCCCAGATAAGCTAAAATACATTCCTACATAAAAGATATTACCCCGGCCTGGATTTGATTCCATGCAGTGGGGAGAGGAAAACCTACATGTCCGAGGCACTGACCACTCCGGCAAGGAGTATACTCAGAAGAAAGACCTATTATTGACGTGTCCATGTAATTTTGTGAAAACCGGCCGCAATAGCTCAGATGGTAGAGCGTCGGCTTGCGGATCGGGAGGTCGTGGGTTCAAACCTGGCCGGGTCTAACCAAAGACTTTAAAGTTGGTATTAGTAGCTTCCCTCCTAACGCTCGGGGATAAGGGGACAGCATTACGTCTGACTTGTCGGTGTCAGTATAATGGACCGACCGGGTTCAGTCCTTGGACACCTCATAAGTGCCCCTGTGCTTTAATGATGGAAATGTCGCTGCACAATATCGGCAAAAATGCCGGCAAATCCCAATCCCAATTTTGTGAAATATTTTATTTAAAGAAAATAGCTTTCAAATCTAAAATTAAAGTTGCTCGATAACAATTGTATACAACACTTAAAAATTTGCTTTATCACACAGTAGTCCTGATAAGGTATGACATTACTATATGTTCAAAAACTCTAAATCTAAATTTTCAGAAATGTTGAAGCTGCTTATAATCCTGGTAGCATGTGGCACATGCCTGGGTTTAGATTGTTTACGTAAGTATGTTTATTTGAGGTATGTCCGGTGTTTTACAATGGTCTTTAAGCAAATCTATAGACCTTTCAAAGATAACAGTACAAATATTTTAGAGCTTTCAGTTCGAACAGTAACATATACAACATACATATAACAAACCTAATAAACAAACAAACAAACAGTCAACTTTTATAGAGTTTGAATGACCCATCATTTTTGTCATGAAATTGACTGTGAGGTTGGCCAATTCCTAATAAGAAAAAAAAGGCAATGTCCTGTGTGCTGTGCAACATGTGTTAAAACTTATGAGACACAAGACACATTATTCACAGTCAAATGTAAAACTTACATCAAAACTATGGCTTGACTTTATATAAAGTAGGTAAAACCCTAAAGTTACCGAGTTGGAACGGTCAGTCGGCATAAGAGCCCGATTGGCGTGCTTAACCCGTTTTTACAGAGCTCTAACCTCTCACTTCCTGAAGTTTTTTTTTTTCAAATGCATCAGTGCAAAGAAAACATAACTTTTTTTTAAATGTTCAAAATTTCCCTTATTCTTAAAGCTACGTTATGACATCACCAAAAGAAAGTAGTAACGTACTTGTCTCCATTGTATTTGGGTTAAGGATAAGTATTATTTCTTTTAGAAGCTTGTCAAAATGGCTGTGTTATTGCTTCCTAGCTAACTCTGTCAAGCCGATGTAAGGGTCGTGCCACGACAGATCAGTCCTGACCAGGAAAATGTGACTGGGTGTAATATCATACCCGTTGATTTCCTTTTCAGAATCGTTTTGCTAACGAATGCCTTATATTCTAGTGCACTGTCAACACGGGCACTGCGTGCTTTCAAGGAAAAGAGCGTTAACGTGCAAGTGTAACCACGGATATACGGGACATAACTGCGACAGTAGGTGATAGTACTACTACTAGTTCTTCTACTATAACAACTACCACTACTACTACTAACAGTCCTACTACTAACACTACGCCTACTACTTCCACTACTACTACATTTACAACTACCATTTATAACAATAACTCGAGTTAAAATAATCATAAATTGTATGATTCTAAAATAACTTGATTATCTTCAATGTAAGATGCTTGTGATGTAAGCTCTGTAAACAACGTTTGGGTTTTAGACTTTTATCTTGGGTAGTACCACCACGCTTCACAGCCATTTAGGAGAAAAGTTACAGCCAGCCAATGCGTTTAATACCCCAGGATGGCAATAGCCATCGGGCCAGTTCACAGAGCATCTCTGGTGATTGTGTCAAACGCTTTGTCCTGATCAATGGGTACTGTATTTTGGCGGCTCGTTTTGGCTGGTTACTTATCTTGTTTACGAACTTTAGTAAACATCATATCTACGGTACCTCCATTTACGGATCTCAACGGGAACCGCGGTGTGTTTCTAGCAGTTTATTTTCAGAGACTAAAACCAAGGATTTGTTGAGCATGTCACGGGCCATAAACTTACCAGATGTGGATAGCAAAATTATTACTATTTAGTGCCACAGAAGGTTGTTTGGCTATCTTTGTTTTGTGTAATATCACAGAGCTATAGGGACTTGTCTTGTTCTTCCATGACTCTGGTTAAAATGGTATGAAATTCCAAGATTGTCCGTTCGCCAAGTTGTTGTACAGCTTTGAAAGGGTGCCTTGTCAGATTTCATAAGTCTTTTTGGCATTATAGACCTCTTCCAAAGTTAATATGCATGAGAGTGTTACGAGGTGAGAGCTGATCATGTGCAAATTGGATGGGTGGTAATGTAACTGTTACCGATACCTTCATTGTCTCTAATCAGTAGGGCAGCATCTCCTACTTCGGTATAGATCCTGTATCGTTCTGAAGATGCAGCAATGCATTGTTTTCCATGTCGACCAGGTATATAACGGTATTTTCATCAAACTAATATTGGTGAGTTACTTTAATCCCAATTCTTTCTTGGTCGACCTTACTTACCATGCCTCGGATATGATTCCATTTCTTTGCTGGGTTTTCTTGTTGGTGTGACTATTGGCATGAACAAGTCTGGAATGATGGAGGAAGGAAAGCTGCAGGGTTCAGGTCATACTCTTAACGGATCTGTTGTTACTTAAAATTAAAAAAACTTAAATCTTGTAATATTCCTTAGATTAAGAAATTTCTTAAGATTTGTTTTTCAAATATAAGGAAAAATACTTAGTTTAAGTAAGAAAAAAAAGATTCTTTATGCATACGACAATGGGGGTCTATCAATTCAGAATGCTTGCCGTATGACAGTTGCAGTATGTAAAGGCATGGGATATTCGCAAATTGGGAACAGCTCTTATAAAAGTGGCATGTGTTACGCCCAGCGCCTCTCATAACCTTGCTTACATTGACGTCTCAATGCCTAGAATGGCACAGTGTAAAGGGTGTCATATTTCTGATCCGGGGATACATCCAAAATAAGATCGCCATCCTGAAAACAGGGTTCGAGAATAAGGGATGATCGGAACAAAATTTGACATTGTATAGAGCTGTATGCTATATTGTATGTATGTTATAAGCAAACCATATTTCAAGTATAAGTTTGACAAAGTTATGATTGAACAGTAATATTATAACTTTTTTCTCCGAGGACACGTGTGTGATGGTAATCCATGCGGACACCACGGCACATGTTCTGTCGCGGCATCATCGTTCCATTGCACGTGTACCGACGGTTTCTTTGGCAACCATTGTAAAAGTAAGCATGATCATTTTCTTGATTTTTTTTTCAATTATCATTAACAGTGTTTCGAAGTAATGGTTTTTAATTTTTACTCGGGTTTTTTACTTTTATCCTATCGTATTCGGCGCAGTATGACCTATCAAGTGTCGTGTGTTGTATATATTCCAAATAGAAAACACATGTTTACGAGGCAAAACACATCTTTTATGTGTTTTGTGGCAACTTTTAACACGAAAAATAAAACGTAATTTTTCGTTTATGACGGCAACAAGCATGACATTCTATTATTCATCAGGCATTCGCATACTCGTTAAAAGATCCCGTGATTGTGATGTTGATATTAGTCAGCATGACTATTTTAATTTGCATATTTAGTCTTGTGCTTAAACATCTATTCGTCGGTATGTCTATTTGATACCGATCTTTGAAATGTTGCCTGTATTCATGCATGTCAGCCTTCTGGCTATCAGTTTGAACGTTTGTCTTGTTGATACACTACCGGTCTGTCTATATATTATTCTGCCGTTCTACCTGCCTATCTGTTTGTATATATGTATGTATGTATGTATACATATATGTATGTATATATATATATATATATATATATATATATATATATATATATATATATATATATATATATATATATATATATATATATATATATATATATATAATAATAAATCATAGATAGATAGATGGATGGATCGATGGATGGATCGATGGATCGATGGAAGGACAGGTAGGCAGACAGGGAGAGAGGAAGGGAGATAGGTAGATAGATAGATAGATAGATATGCCTGATTAATTTCATGCATCTTTATGATGCTCGTTTACAGACGGCCCTTGTTCCAATGTTGACTGCGGGCCCCACGGTATGTGTGTGGAAACGACTGTCTCACCTTTCTTTGATTGCAGATGTTCTGATGGATATTATGGGCAATACTGTAAACGTGAGTACCACATGACGTTTGTTTGTCGTATAATAAGGTCTAAGGGTTTTGTTTTGCTTAAAAATACTTTGACAAGGTTATTGTTTAATCTATTTTACTAAATGGTTTTATTTTCAACTGCACATGTGCAACAAACCACGCATTCTGGCTTAACTCCTCCCCATGTGACGACAATTTTGAACACGACAAG
Organism: Sinonovacula constricta; assembly: GCA_007844125.1. NCBI lineage: Eukaryota > Metazoa > Mollusca > Bivalvia > Cardiida > Solecurtidae > Sinonovacula > Sinonovacula constricta. Next base: position 8,403,186 of record CM017573.1, read on the forward strand.
ACGATTGACAGTTTGATTGACAGTTTTATGGGGCGGACTACATGGCATTTTTGCTGCGCCCGTTTCGGCTTCTATTGTCTATAGAAACAAAACTCTATCCTATACTTGTATAAACTATTGCGTCACTATCGAGTCAATGGGTGGATTGTTTAAGACTGACTGACGTATGCCCATGACGTATATTAATTATTATCACATACACATGTCGGCGCCATACTAAGTTTATAAGCTTAAGTTAGCTGAAAACAACGACACGCACGCTTTTGACCCGCCTAACCTGAACACTGCATAATCTTTTGAAGGACAACATTTTTTTGCAAACCTCATAATCATAGAAAATAATTTTGGTTTTGCTTTTTCTAATTTTAGGCTCCAAAGACAGATTTGTAGAAAAAAAATCCCTTCACTTACCATGTATCCCATTCCACGTTCCTAATGTCTATGTTGATTGGAGATCCATTGGCATGGAACAGAACTATTTACTTTCTTCATTAATTCTAAACCGGACATCCCGTGTGCCAGTAGGATTTCTTATACTATTATTTTCGTTTATTTTGTTCTGGACAGCCTCTCTACCTAGTTGTTTTGGATCTCACGGCATTTGGAACGGAACTAGTTATGTCGTCGTTCATTCTGAATCGAACTACTTACGCCCTTCGTTCATTCTGTTCCAGACAGCCCGTGTGTCAATGATATTTGCGGATCTCACAGAACATGAAAGAGAACTGGTCACCTCATTTATTCTGTTCCAGACAGCTCGTGTACCTATGATATTTGCGGATCCCACGGAACATGGAAGAGAACTGGTCACCTCATTTATTCTGTTCCAGATAGCTCGTGTACCAATGATATTTGCGGATCCCACGGGACATGGAAGAGAACTGCTCACCTCATTTATTCTGTTCCAGACAGCTCGTGTACCTATGATATTTGCGGATCCCATGGAACATGAAAGAGAACTGCTCACCTCATTTATTCTGTTCCAGACAGCCCGTGTGTCAATGATATTTGCGGATCCCACGGAACATGGAAGAGAACTGCTCACCTCATTTATTCTGTTCCAGACAGCTAGTGTACCAATGATATTTGCAGATCTAACGGAACATGGAAGAGAACTGCTCACCTCATTTATTCTGTTCCAGACAGCTAGTGTACCAATGATATTTGCAGATCTCACGGAACATGGAAGAGAACTGCTCACCTCATTTATTCTGTTCCAGACAGCTCGTGTACCAATGATATTTGCAGTTCCTACGGAACATGAAAGAGAACTGCTCACCTCATTTTTTCTGTTCCAGACAGCCCGTGTACCAATGATATTTGCAGATCTCACGGAACATGGAAGAGAACTGCTCACCTCATTTATTCTGTTCCAGACAGCTCGTGTACCTATGATATTTGCGGATCCCACGGGACATGAAAAAGAACTGCTCACCTCATTGATTCTGTTCCAGACAGCTCGTGCACCTAAGATTTTTGCGTATCCTACGGGACATGGAAGAGAACTGCTCACCTCATTGATTCTGTTCCAGACAGCTCGTGTACCAATGATATTTGCAGATCCCACGGAACATGGAAGAGAACTGCTCACCTCATTTATTCTGTTCCAGACAACTCGTGTACCAATGATATTTGCGGATCCCACGGAACATGGAAGAGAACTGCTCACCTCATTTTTTCTGTTGCAGACAGCCCGTGTGTCAATGATATTTGCGGATCCCATGGGAGGTGTGTCGAAGTGAACCATTCACCATTTTATGCTTGCCGATGTTCGGCGGGATATTATGGCGACCACTGTGTGCGTAAGTATAACTGACTTCTCGTATGACAGTCGTCAAAAATAGGTGTCTTTTCACATGTCTCTCAGCTTTTCTGTGCGTCTTTAGTAACTTTCACTTTTATCCTATTCAGACAGGCCGTGTACTACTGTTGATTGCGGATCACACGGCACGTGCTTCGAACAGAACCATTCGCCATTTTATAACTGCCAATGTACGAAAGGATATTCGGGCGATTACTGTGAACGTATGTATAAGCCCACTTAAAAAAAAAACAACATTAGTCTGTAAGACATACATTTTATTCCTTGACATAAGGGAGATAAACCGGTGAAAATAAAAATAATGCTAGGTTGAAAACTTTTATCTTAGGTAAGACGCCACTAAATAAGTTTGTTCTATATTCTATAGTAATTCGCGAAACTTTGGAACCAAATTGTACTATGATAGACCGCCATAACTATATATAGGTGAAAAGAGCTATTTGTTGTCTATCAAAAAGACCCAGAAATAAGTCGACTTTTGCAACTTGTAAGAAGGTCCTGCTTCATACAGTGCACATACCATCAAATTACCAGTCGGTAACCCTCAAATTTCAATGAAATATATACTTCCGGTAAAGGTAGATCAGTCCATTATTGTGCATAGGAGTGCAACATTTTTGCTTGATTTTAATTCTACATGGTTTCAGCTTTCTTTTGTTATCAAAAGGTTCAGATGAAATAGGAAATATTATGCCAAATTATAGCAACAGACTGTTATTAAAGGGAAAAAGTCCATGTCATACATTCTACTTCCGGTCGGTATTAAGTGTAATCACCCCTCTTAGGGGCAAAATTAGGGAGTTGTGACTTGATAAGGCCAAAACAAGTTGACGATTTGTTTAGTGGACCAGGCGCACTTTGTTCACCATTGTTTGCTGCTAAAAACAACATGCAATTTTACTGAAATAATTACGTTTATAAAGCTGTATGTGTGTGCGCTCGCGCGTGTGTGCGTGCGTTCGTGCATGCGCGCGTGTGTGTGTGCGCGCGTGCGTGCGTGTGCGTGTGTCTGTACGTGCGTATATGAGTGTATATTTGTTGTTGAAATAATAACAGAAAAATAATAAGTCCCTATATTACAGCATCTTATGTGTAGCACACGTTATAATTATAGTTTTGTCATGGAGTGCCGAAAAGCATTACCCACACGTAAAAAAAGGTTATTTAAGTTTAATAAAATTAGTTTATATATATCACCAGTACACCATGACTTTTCGTAAAAGATGTGAAGAGGTGTATTTATCTCACGAATTATTTGCTGCTGTTTTCGTTAACTTCATGTTTTTAATAAAGTTGGGGAGAGAAAAAATTCAACATTTATCCTATTCAGACGGCCCGTGTACCAGTGTTAATTGCGGATCCCACGGCACGTGTGTTGAACAGAATCATTCACCATTTTATAACTGCCGATGTGCGGGTGGTTTTATTGGTAGCCATTGTGAACGTAAGTACAAACTGGTTCTCCTGTTTCTGTATCATAGGAAGAGATATAAAAGCTCTCCGCTATTTACTCATCATTTATAGAGACTTACAAACAAAATGTCTTAAACAATTTTTCGGTTATTATCAGTTAAAATATATTTTATTAAATTGTATGTCTGTTCGCCTGTATGTCCGCATGGACTCTCTCCATTGGTGTTATTCTAGACAACCCGTGTACCACTGTTGATTGCGGATCCCACGGCACTTGCGTTTAGAGGAACCACCCGCCATTTTATAACTGCCGATGTGCAGATGGATTTACTGGAAATCATTGTGAACTTTAGTACAAGCTGGTTCTCCTCTTTCTTTTTTATTTGAAGAAATATAAAAACTCCGCTATATACTCAATATTTATAGAGACTTACGGACAACATACGTTAAACAATTAATCAGTTAATATCAATTAAAATATATTTTATTAAATTGTATGTATGTTCGCCTGTATGTCCGCATTGACTCTCTCCATTGCTGCTATTCTAGACAACCCGTGTACCACTGTTCATTGCGGATCCCACGGCACGTGCGTTGAAAGGAACCACTCGCCATTTTATAACTGCCGATGTGAGAACGGGTATTCGGGCGGAAACTGTGAACGTATGTATAAGTATACTAGGGGGAAAAAAGGAACGCAACTTTTTAGTCGATACAAATAAAGTTAATTTTGTTTTTACTGTGCAAAACCTCTGTTAAAATATAAGTCACAATTGCTAGGTAATATGATACGATTAACAGTGTCCAAGAAAAGTAAGCAGAGAGTCACCAGAAACAAAATTTCGAAATGTACGTGCTGCACTTGCAGCGCTACTTAATTCATAAAATAATTGAGTATATATCGGTAGTTGCCTTTCTTTTTACCACTTGTATATATGTATAAGCCAGTAAAACAGAATTGAGTCCTTTGGTGTTATTCATAGCACAATTTCAATAACTTAAAAGATTGAAACGGGCCGGCGCGTGGAAACTGTCGTTATAAAGGATATGCGATTAATTAGTTATAAAAAAGTACATTGGAGATAAAAAAGATTCTAAATACAGAGCTTCGTTTTGTTTAATTCCGTCCAACTTGTTGAATAGTTTCAGAATTCCATAAACACATATTATACCATCGTCGGATACTTGCAGCGCTACTTAATTCATGAAATAATTGAGTATAGATCTATAATTGCGTTTCTTTTTTCCCCAAGTATATATATGGTTGTGTGAACGGTGATGGTGCAAAACCTGTTGTTGTTGATGTACAACAACATATTCAGACAGACACCGTGAATGTTAGTATACGGACTGTCTGTCTAAATTGTTTTAGAAGAAAAAAGCTACAAGAAAGATAATTACATAGACCATACGTTTTGTGACAGAAGTTGGGTTTTTGCGGGGTCTATTGAAAGTCTCGCTTTTTTTCAATTTGTGGTTATGAGGTTCAAAGTTATGTTTGCCGTAAATGACACGAAAACATAAGTTACATGTCAATGGATGACGGAGGAAAAAAATATTAAACCTGAAACTATGTTGTTTGTATCACAGCATAGTACATATATAAATATATAACTACCTCATTTATATAGCGCTCTTATCATAATATATATGTTAAAAAGCGCTTTACAGATTTACCTACATTATTTTTTAAAGAATATAAAAAACATGATGAAACGTCAATTTAGCATTAAAACAGTTATTTATTTAAGATAGTCCATAAAAAATACAAGAAAATAGTGCATTCTAACAATAAAGTAGGAATTCAGAAAAGAAAATTTAAATGCAATGTCAAGTGACAGAATAAGAACACAAGTGTGGAATTTCTGGATTTTAACCTGTTTACATCTGACTGTCTGTTTGTCTGTCTGTCTGTATGTCTTTGTTTGTATATATGAGTGCATGTCACTCCTAATTGATTACATTTCAGATGGTCCTTGTACAAATGCTAATTGCGGAGCTCATGGAACCTGCCATGAACAGGCCCACTCGCCATTTTACACCTGCCGATGTTCGTTCGGATATTCGGGCCACCATTGTGAACGTTAGTGTGTGTGTGGGTGGGAGTGGGGAGTGGGTGTACATATATGTGTTTGTATGTGTGTGTTGATTTTAAAATAAATCAGAATGACGCAATTATTATCATTTTATCTACGTTCAGCTTTAAAGACTTGAAAATGACTCCAGACAACTGTTTAATTCTGAAAAAAAAAAGTGGCACATCGCTGTACTATCCCCCCACTGGTCATGAGCATGCTCGTCAAAATGGCATTTTAACGGAAAAATATACTAATCATTTTATGGGTATAGTCATTTTTAATTTTTTATATATCCAAAAAAATAAAATATTTTAGATAATTGAATTATTAATTAAAATTAAAAATATTACATTGTATAAATCCGCCAAAATGATAATTAAGATATTTTACCTGATATCTTTTCCACTTACCAGATGATGCCTGCCATGGTGAGACCTGTAACAACCAAGGCGTGTGCTCTGTACAATCAGCCAACCCTTTTTATAAATGCACCTGTAACCATGGTTTTATAGGTACACAATGTGAAAGTAAGCATTTTATTTATTTTTGTGTTCGCTACTGAAATAGATATTATAATATGCTTTAGATTGTTAAAGCTATCTAGGTTTCTATTAGTGTAATTTGTGCAAAGCGATCAAATATAGCCAAGACTCCACACTTATAATTAAGAGCCCATATTTTACATAATTTTGAAAGGACTGCCAACGCAATATTTATTTATTTATTTATTTATTATCATTAAATTTGAGGAGATAGTGATTATTATTAAGCTGAGAGTCACTGGTCCGACTGGTCTCCAATGACGTCATGCAGTGTCACTTGTGGAAGCGGGTTCCAGTCCCGACAGAGGGCGTGCGTTGGTTCTCCAATTGCGTGTGTGGGTAGTAGCCGGGAAACAACAACGTGTTATATGCAGCCCTGCAAAGGTAAAATGCGTTGAGGTATATGCGCGTTCTTGTTGCGCTTTAGCTACACTGATTACTTTATATATGTACATTTGCATAAAGGGGCGGGGTTTCGGCCGTTTGGCTAAGATCAAAGTGTAGGGGGCGGGGTTAAGGGCCATATTCAGAATTGTTAAGGGACATATAAAACAAAATAACAAAGAATATTGAATTACCCTATCTACATTGAGGAGCAAAACAATATCAGGGGAAACCATGTCGAGGGTTTTACATCAAACTGGTGTTAATTGTCGTTGCTATAGCAACTTGGCTAATCTCCAGTGGTTTGTTTTGTTTCTGCCGGAAGTGTGGGATAATTATGGACCAAAAATAAATCATACAAAAACCTAGATTTATTTGTTTGATGTGAATCATCGAAACATTACCAGCTGGTGTAAAATTGGTTGGAGGTTTGTGCAACGCGCTTAACAAAAAAAAAAACAATTCTGATATAAAAGCTTGGACAATAATCATGATTTTTTATACAGTTACTAAGCCTTCCAGTAAGCGAGATATGTACCTATTTATATGCAACTAATGCGATGCCAACAGGAAAATACCAAGGAGCCTTTTAAATAATACAATTAATAAAAAACATATTTTCTTGAGTATGATCGAATTTATACTCTAACAAGTGGTTGGAAGAACCAGCATTTTTGCTTATCGGTACGCCCACTTGTAAAATTAAAACATTGCCAGCCACTCGGTGAATTAAAGATTTATTTTAATTAACTAAGAAGTGATTCAGTTTGTAATTTGTTTTGTTGTCTCTCTTGTTTTTAGCATAAATATTTTTTCACCAGAGTGTCCGAATTTGAACAAGCCGACACATGGCCACGTGCAAGTCTTGAGTTCATCGCTTGGAGGCGTGGCCAATTATTCGTGTAGTCATGGTTACATACTGCAAGGTCCCGCCCAGCGCTATTGTCTCGACACTTTGGATTGGTCGGGCACAGATCCCATATGTGTTCTAGGTAAACTATAATATGTTCCTAATGGGGTACATTGGTGAAATATAAATTGTCTCCCTTATTAGTTAATATCCGTTGCATTCCAAACAGTAGGTAGGTCCTTTTAGTTGGAATACTTGGACTTTATCACCTGTTCCTTTGTAGATATTGTAATCTTGGACTTTATCGTTTGCAACTACAAACTGTGAAATTTCCTACTTTTGCGTAGGTATCCTGGGTATCACAAGAAAAGTCAACATACTCTCCAAAGAGCACATGCATAAAAACCGAGTAAAACAAATGAAAAGACCTACTTGCATTGAGTGATTATTTAGGGGAGACTATTCATAAATGTCTCTCATTGAGTTTTAGATTTACTTGGGTTTTATGCTTGCGCTCTTTGGAGTGTGTGTTGACTTTTCTGCCTTTCTTGTATTACACGGGTTAACCATTGTCAAGAAACACTTCCATTTTCTCTTTTGAATAACATATCTCTATAAGTATTTAAATAGACGTTAATCTTATATTCATGCAAAGGTAAAAAATTTCACCGTTGGTAATTGCAATATCTACAAAATACCAGGCGATAAAGTCCAAGATTTCCAACTAAAAGGACCTACCTGCTGTTTGGAATACTTCGGATATTATCTAACAAGGGAGACAATTTCTATTTCACCGATGTACCCCATTAAACATCATCTGATCATAAAGGATAAGAATTTCTGTCATAATATTGTTACACGCATGTGCAGAAAGTTAATAATAAGTATTAATCACACATCATCATACCGTGAAATCATTCCATAATTAAACAAAAAATTTCTATTATAATTAAAATTTTAAAAAATAAACTGAAAAATATTTGCCACGTCGCTATTTAGAGTGAAGCTTTGTTTTGATTTAAACGATATTAAAAGTACGGAAAAAAATTTGTCATAATTACATTTTTTAATAAACTAGCCGCGGGCACGTGGACGGCATGGACTGTCTGGTCGGGTATTGGTGTAACATGTGGAGCCGGGAGTCAAACACGTCTTAGAGTCTGCTACAAGCCGGAACCCACTGCCGCGGACTGTACCGGAAGTAACAGCGAAACTCGGTCTCTCAGTCTTCCCGCGTGTCCAGGTAGCAAAAAGAGGCAATGTTTTATATTGTCGCGCATGCGCGGGTCTTTTAAAGTATTAATATTTGTATGTGTTATTTTTGAGGAATGTTGTGAAAGATAATCCGTATCTGCTTACCACGATATTTATCATTATTTACACCAGAATCAAAATATGTGTCATAATGTGTTATGTTATGTGCGTTTTGCATTTTTATTCATTAAGCTCTTTAGTACACAGAGGCAGAAGGCTGTATACATGAATAAGATGTATTAGTAGGTATACGGTTTTCCTGTAAAAAGTAACGAAGTCATAAATCGACATGAAAGCATTGATACGAAGCATCAAAAGTCGAGCTGTCCAGACTGTTAAAAAACAACAAAAATGCTGTGTTTGGACAGTTTATCATTAAGCAAAAATGTGCCAGTGACTGTGTAATATGCTTTTGTTTGGACTGTTTGTCATTAAACAAAAATGTACCAGTCACTCTTGAACAGAAGCTCGGTGGCAACCTTTGATGCTTCGCATGTATGCTATCTTGAAAAATTATGTCTTCGTTACTCTAAAAGCAACTGGTGTGGCTAACCGGACGGCTTAAAGCAGTGCCTGTTACATTAGTTCAACTCCTGCATCCAGCAAATTTTCAGCAAGAACGCGTGGTAGCATTTAGAACCGTATGAGCTACACGGGAAACACCGTGTAATAGACGTGGTTTGTTACGAGCCGAGAGATATGGTCATTTCTTAAAAGCTACTAAAGCTAACTTAAGAGCAAAAACAATGCTTAAAATGCTGAATAAGAATAAATAACAAAGTCCTATAATCATTTACCAAAATTTGAATTGGCACAGGACAAAGGTATTCACATGCAAGCCAAATATTAAAGTAAGAACAAATCACTTAACAAAAAGAGCAAAGCCGACAGTTACTGCATTGGAACGGTCAGTCGGCAATATGGACCACATAAGGTGCTTAAACCGGTTTTACAGGAAATGAAAAGAAAACTGATCTATTTGAATAAAAAATGCCCAAGCACTGACGTGTTCTTTGATTATTTATGACGAAAGTTGTGATGCCATTGAAAAATAATGTCCACATAGTGCTTAGAAGAGAAAAAGCGAGGTATTATCTCGATTAGAAGAACTACACAAAAATTGTTGATCTTAAATGAAATTATCTTTTGGAACCAAGATAAAATGGCTAGAGAATAGTAAAATGAATGTAGCATCCTGTTCATGTGAAGTTGGAATTGAAGAATCAAAGTCCAATGTCCATCAAAGGAAATACACGTAACAATCCTTATAGGTTAAATTAAATGACAACATAGATTACATGCACGGTGGGGGGGGGGGGATTATGACGGCCACACTGCAGAAGTAACACTGTTGTGATCATGAATAAGAATATACGACTGTCCTATGTGCACTGCAACATATACCAAAATTTGAAAGGGCACAGGACAAAGGTATTCAGGTATTCACTACCTGAGTACTGGTTCCACCCAGGAAGTGGACAGTCGAGAGGGATAAATATAAGTTAAAAGAACTTGTTTCCCAATCGACTATAAATAAATAGGTTTAAACTAAAGGTATTCACGTGCAAGCCAAATTTAAAAGTAAGAACAATTCACAGGACAGAAGCTACGAAAATCGATTACTTTAAATGATGCCAAGAAAAATACAAGGTCATTATGTTGAAACCACGAACTTCTTTTTTACTAACGTAACCTATTCTGCTTGTAGATACGGGTTGTAGGTCATTGATCCCGCCAAATGAAGGGGCGATGAACGTGCTCAGTACGGAGGTGGGAGGCGTGGCAATGTTTTCATGTAATCAGGGTTACCTACTAAACGGGACAAGCAAAATATTCTGTCTACAAACCCTTGTGTGGTCCGAACCGGAGCCTACCTGTGTCCTAGGTAAATACAGCCAATGTATATTCTGTATGTCGTATCAACAGAGTTATTATTGTCAGATAAACAGTCACCGGATTGAGTAGAGGAGAACATAAATATGGGTAATACTTTCTGTAACGACCGCAGGGGTAGAAATATAAGCGCTTCAAACCAGCCTCGCTGCTGTGTTAACTCTTTAGCGACGCGGTTTCAGCGGCTTCCCGAGTTGCGCGGTTAAGCAACGGTTACCGTGGCCGGTGTACGGATGGGTGACCGTTGGGGAGCGCCGGCCTGCGTTACATTTCCTTGCGCCGCTGACCTTTTGGACAACATAATAAAAAGTGTCATTCCTTTTGAAAAATTATCATATTGGGCAAATGTTTTAAAAGATCTGATTTCACAATCAAAATAGAGGTCGTTTTTATAATTTTAAGCGTGTTACTAGTTTTTAAAATCGACATTGTTGAAAGATACTTTTAAATTAGACATTACCAACTTCAAACCAAACCCTGGATGTGAGAGATACCGAGTCAAAAGGTTTCTGATACTAGGGACCACTGGAACATTTTAAACATTTTGCTGTGAACGAAATCAATCAAAGTCTAAGCAATTGTAAACAAGGGAAAATCTAGCCGTTACACTTTTTTTCAGATTCGAACTGTACACAGTTTTATGTCGATTCTTGTCCATGCTGTGTTTACAAACTTTCAGGAACATAGCGTAGTTTTTCGCGTCCCTGTTTGTCGTATATATCATAAAACAGGCAATTTAATGAATATTGAAACATTTATTTTTTATTTTTGCTTTATTTACAAACCATATTTTTTACGATTTGACAATATTTACTTTTCCTGGTGGCATAAACTTAATTCATTTAAAAGGAAATCTATTCAGATTCACGTTACATATTTATTACACAAGAAGTTGTTACGTCATAATTAAGTTATTACACTGCTTTTTATCTCTAATAATCGTGGTGTTTGAGGGATAAATTCAAGTTTCGTTATGATACGGTTGACCGTTCCACGATTTGTTCCTATTTCCTCTTGATAGTTTATATAGGCTGATAAATCGTGAGGAAATTCTTACGAAATGATATACAAGACAACGAATGTAACTTAACAACTTTATGTAAACTGAATTTCTTCGTTACGAAAGATTAAAATGCGTTAATCTGAATTTACTCTAAGTATTATATTCATTGACATTTGATATTCCGTTTGGCGAAATATATGGTTTCCGTAATAGAGTTTGTGTCAGAAAACATATCTAACAAATTATCTTATGATAATGTTTATAGAAGCATAAATCATAACATCGGATCAAAATCTAGAATACTGGTTTTCATGAATAGTTTTAGAACATCTAAAAATCGACCTTTCCGCGATGTGTACCTTACTCCTCCCTCTATTGTTGTTTTGACAGTTTTAGACCACGCCTACCTTAATTTCTCACAAACAGTATCGCAGTCAAAACGCACATGTTCTTTTTGTATAAAGAAGGTCAGTCATTCACCAAACTTACACTTGGCTCTTTTTCAGATAACTGTTAAAAAAATAACGGCCAAATATTTTTGTGCTTAGTTGCAAATCTGGTTGCATAAATTGTATAATAAAGGTATTTTTATTTCATGTTAACTGCAAAGATATTGAAAAAAGTATATTGCTTTGTGTTGCCTTTCATGACTTGTTCAATAGTACATTTTTGTCAAAAATGTCAAAATTTTAAGTTTGACATTTTTGACCAAAAAATAGATATATATAGTCAAAGAACACATGGTAATGTAAAATACATTTTGATTATAATTTATATTTTTATTAAATATGAAATAAATATAACCAAATAATTCAGTTTATGCAACCAGATTTGAAACTTTGCATAAAAAAGTTATGGCCATTATTTTTTCCATTATCTGAAAAAGAGCTACTTATCCAAAGATAATCCAGTTTATGTAAGTAGGCTTCATCGACCTTTTCTGTTTACCTGTCTTCTAGCTCCTGGGGCGTGGTCCGACTGGTCGCACTGGACTAGTAGCGGGGAAACTTGCGGATCGGAAACAATATCTCGCTACCAGATGTGCAACAAACCCAACCCACAAGCCGTATGTGATGGTTCCGACAGCGATTTCCACACCAATCCACTGGCTCCATGCCCAGGTAAACAGGGTTCTTGAAATGTTAGGATGTATTGATGTTCCACAGTACCCTACCAACATTTTGCATTTTATGATTCGTTTCTTATCTCGGTTAGTATACTTTTGACAGTTTACTGTTTATGTAAGATCAGTATTAAACATTTATCGTCAATAAGAATATATGACAATGTACTATGAGCATTGTAGCATATACAAAAAAGTATTTACATCCAAGCCAAATGTAAAAGTAGGAACAAATCTGTGATGAGTCATTTAACAAAAAGAGCAAATCCAACAGTTACCGCCTTGGAACGGTCAGTCGGCAAAATGGACCGACTGGAGTGCTTAAAAAAAGAAAAAAATACCAGAGAAGACTAAATGGTTGTAGCATCCTGTTCATGTGAAGATGGAATTGAGGAACCAAAGTCCAATGTCCATCAAAGAAAAGGTTTTCTTGTATCAAACTATCAACAAGTAGGCGTGGCTATATCACGAAGTCTTAAAATTTCGAAAGTAAATATCAATACACATTAAATTCCTTTTCAAGTTAGTTACAGAATATGATTTGATAATGGCCAAAGTGTTCATTTGTATTTTTTGCAGCTTGTGCGGTCCTCTTAAGTCCTACAAATGGTCTGGTTACAATGACAGGCTTTCATGTAGGGGCCACGGCGATATACACGTGTAACAACGGGTATGCGGTCACAGGCCTGGCCGAGAGGTATTGTTTGGCCAGTAACACGTGGTCTGGAAATGAGCCCACGTGTTCAATAGGTAGGATAATTTGGAACCCTCCATAATCTACCTTGGTTCCATGTGTTAATTTGTATCATTTCATCGCACAAGGACACTTAATAACACTGGATAGTGTACCTTGTTTCTCGTATGTTAATTGTTTCCATCATTTCATCGCTCAAGGCCACTAAGAACACTGGATAATCTACCTTGGTTGCCGTATGTTAATTGTTTCCATTATTACATCGCATAAGGACACTTAAGAACACTGGATAATGTACCTTGTTTCCCGTATGTTAATTGTTTCCTTCATTTCATCACACAAGGCCACTGAAGAACACTAGATAATCTACCTTGTTTCCCGTATGTTAATTGTTTCCTTCATTTCATCGCACAAGGACACTTAAGAACACTAGATAATCTACCTTGTTTCCCGTATGTTAATTGTTTCCTTCATTTCATCGCACAAGGACACTGAAGAACACTGGATAATCTACCTTGTTTCCCGTATGTTAATTGTTTCCTTCATTTCATCGCACAAGGACACTGAAGAACACTGGATAATCTACCTTGTTTCCCGTATGTTAATTGTATCATTTCATCGCACAAGGCCACTCAAAAACATTGGATAATCTACCTTGTTTCCCGTATGTTAATTGTTTCCTTCATTTCATCGCACAAGGTCACTGAAGAACACTGGATAATCTACCTTGTTTCCCGTATGTTAATTGTTTCCTTCATTTCATCGCACAAGGACACTGAAGAACACTAGATAATCTACCTTGTTTCCCGTATGTTAATTGTTTCCTTCATTTCATCGCACAAGGTCACTGAAGAACACTGGATAATCTACCTTGGTTCCCGTATGTTAATTGTTTCCTTCATTTCATCGCACAAGGTCACTGAAGAACACTGGATAATCTACCTTGTTTCCCGTATGTTAATTGTTTCCTTCATTTCATCGCACAAGGTCACTGAAGAACACTGGATAATCTACCTTGTTTCCCGTATGTTAATTGTTTCCTTCATTTCATCGCACAAGGTCACTGAAGAACACTGGATAATCTACCTTGTTTCCCGTATGTTAATTGTTTCCTTCATTTCATCGTACAAGGTCACTGAAGAACACTGGATAATCTACCTTGGTTCCCGTATGTTAATTGTTTGTATCATTTTATCACACAAGGTCACTGAAGAACACTGGATAATCTACCTTGTTTCCCGTATGTTAATTGTTTCCTTCATTTCATCACACAAGGTCACTGAAGAACACTGGATAATCTACCTTGTTTCCCGTATGTTAATTGTTTCCTTCATTTCATCGCACAAGGTCACTGAAGAACACTGGATAATCTACCTTGGTTCCCGTATGTTAATTGTTTCCATCATTTCATCGCACAAGGTCACTGAAGAACACTGGATAATCTACCTTGTTTCCCGTATGTTAATTGTTTCCTTCATTTCATCGCACAAGGACACTTAAGAACACTGGATAATCTACCTTGTTTCCCGTATGTTAATTGTTTCCTTCATTTCATCGCACAAGGTCACTGAAGAACACTGGATAATCTACCTTGGTTCCCGTATGTTAATTGTTTCCTTCATTTCATCGCACAAGGTCGCTGAAGAACACTGGATAATCTACCTTGGTTCCCGTATGTTAATTGTTTCCTTCATTTCATCGCACAAGGACACTGAAGAACACTGGATAATCTACCTTGGTTCCCGTATGTTAATTGTTTCCATCATTTCATCGCATAAGGACACTGAAGAACATTGGATAATGAACCTTGGTTCCCGTATGTTAATTGTTTCCATCATTTCATCGCATAAGGACACTGAAGAACACTGGATAATCTACCTTGTTTCCCGTATGTTAATTGTTTGTATCATTTTATCACACAAGGTCACTTAAACACACTGGATAATGTACTTTGGTTCCCGTATGTTCATTTTTTCATCATTTCATCGTACAAGGACACTTAAAATACCGACCGATCTTAGATCCCGTACGTTAATTGTTTGTATCATTTCTTCACAAAAAGGACACTTTGAAACATTCAATACATAAATCCGTTTCTTGTCACCGCTTAATAAGCACTTAAGTTTGCTTTCTTTCGTTCCCGTTGAAATGTTTTAATTAGAACACGTTACACCCATGCATCCAGGAGCTGCATAAAAATAAAAAATAAAAATGTTTGGAAACTCCTTTGGAAGGATCATTGTTTAACTGCATAGTTTATATAACTGTTTGTTTTTTTAAAAAGAAGAAATTTGGAATATTAAAATCTTCATTCATATCCCTTAGCTGCACTTCTTGAAGGATTGTTTCACTGGTTGTAAACATATATATTTTTTCATATGCGTTTTCAAGAGTTGCACATTTGTGGACAATGCGAAAAAGCAAAAACGTCGTGCCAGCTCATCAAGCTGCGCTACCAGAAATAACATATGAAATAATACTTTGGAATAGGTTAAACGCCATCACGTTTTCCAATGATACAATGTTCTCTTAGCATTCATCGTGTTTTAAGTCTCCCTCTCCCTCCCACTTTATTGGCGCCCTCTGGGGAGCGGTGCCTCTTGTTAAGTGCATTTTTTGGGACCGATAGCGTAGCAAGCAATAACAGGACATCGCAGCTGTTCTGTGAGACTTTAATGTGAGATAAGAACCGAGTATTCCGCTTTTAATCGTGAAACTTGCAACAATAACGTGCAGTTACTAAAAAAAAAAGGTAAAAATATAAAAATAAAAATAAAAAATCGCAGCTGATTGGCATGATTTTGTTTAACAGAAGAAACCGAGTATGTTAACGATTCCGATTGTATAAATAGATGAAGCAGGCATCAAGGAAGAAAGCAAAGTAGCAAATAGTCTAGTTCTCATCGTTACTTATTTATATAATTAATCGACAGTGTAAGAGGGGGTTAAGTTGCCAGGATAGTCATCTTCATGATTAAAGTGCATGCTTTCTGTGGCACCTTGGATGTTCTACATTCGTGCTCTTTATTGTGATATATTTGATACGCATATGCGTTGGTAAGAGTGTTTATCTAATACCACTTTTGAAGGTCTATATTAAAACACCACCATAAACGTTATCGTAATTTCATCGTTTATAGCATTTTACTAGGGATGTTAACGATTATCCGAATATTCGAATGTCATGGCGGTATTCGAATAGAGATCAAAGGATTCGAATAATTTATATTTGTTATTCACTTATTAACGTTTGTTAATATAATAAAAAAAAAACTTACTTTAGCAACACTTTGGAAAATGTAAAACGAAATATTGGTTCCCGTTTTTTGCTCTTGTTGTAGAATTGATTTTAAAGAAACATGAAATGCATAATCTTTGTTCCCGTTTTCTGTTCTAGTTGTTGAATTGATTCTAAAACTTTACTCTGGAACATGTAACATGCTAACTTTGGTGCTTGCATCTGCGCAAGTTTAAGACTAATTTCTAAACTATTTTGGTTCACCCAGCCTCGCTACTTGAACAGCACCGTAAGGTATGTATAGGAAAAGAGTCTATTAAGATGTTTCTATAGAAAATAGAAGCCGAAACGAGCGCAGCGAGTGCTTGCTTCTATTTTCTATGGCAACGTCTTAATAGATTCTATCCGACTTAGAAGTCCCCGCCTCACTTTTATCTGCTCTACCAAAATGACATGTTATCGGCCCCATAAAACTGTCAATCAAACTGTCAAACGTCTTGACGTGTTCAAACTTGTCGTCTCATGGGGAGGAGTCAAGCCACAATGAGTGGTTTGTGGCACATGCGCAGTTGAAAATGAAACCATTTAGTAAAATAGATCGATCTATTTTGTTCATTGTACATTAGAAAATAGAAAGGTGTTCTATTGAAATAAATCGCTTAGGAATTTTAATTTTCATAGCTTCTGATTGACTACAAATCATGGGCGACTTCTTAGCTTCTTTTAAAAACACATTGGAGCATTGAAAAAAAAGCCGCTCGTGTCCCGCAGGTGCGTTCCGAACTTCGACTTAATCAACTCTTGTTTTCGCCTTCACTTATTTTTGCTTCGTTTGCTTTGATTATACGATTTTTACATCATCTTTCATGTATTAACAAGTGATACTCACATTTATAGCGTGCCCGAGTTTGGCAGACCCCGCACACGGATATGTCCAAGTTCACGCTAATGTCGTAGGAAGCGTGGCAACGTTTTCTTGTATAAGCAGATACGTTCTCCGTGGATCTACTCAACGTACCTGTCTCCTTAACGGCACGTGGTCAGGAAATGACGTCACATGTCTCCTTGAGTGACCAACAGATGAAAGCTTGTTTTGCACTTTGTACCTTCTTGTTTGTAAGAAAACCTGTTTTGCATAATCGACCCAATATGAATATAATAATTTGCTTCTGATGAGAGGTAGGAAAAATAAAATTAAAAATTGACGAGGTAGAACTTTGACAGTGAATTCCTCCCTCTGTTAAAAAGTTTCATGTAAGACAGAACTTTTTACAGCATTTTATTTATTTTAAAATAAGTTTCATCAAATCAGTATCATAGATAAAAAAAGCGTGAGAGTTAATGCATCCGGAAGTTTTAGTTTTTCTACGACTATTCAAAGGGAAACAAATATATTTGACTTTTTTACATTAAATTAACATAACGTGAACATGAAAAACATATAACAAGGTGTATTAGAAAAAAGTTTTTTTGTTTATTGGGTTTATCGTCCCACCTACAATATTTCAGTTTCATCTAGAGACTGTGTCCACTTGAAGCAGACATAGTGCTGCCTTCAGTTTATAACTTTATTGTTAAATGGCAACTCATTAGAATATAACGAGAAAACGCAATGCGTTTATGTGCATGTTAGATGTAACATTTAAAATGTTCAAAAACTTGTTTGTTTATTGGGTTAATCGTCCCACCAATAGTATTTCAGATATCTGGAGACGGTGTCCTCTTGAAGCCTTCACTGTGTATAGCATGCTGTGAACACCTGTCATGATACCACACCCAGTCACATTATCCTGACACCGGGCCAACCAGTTGTGGAACTACCCTTATATTTGCTTGAGCGTTAGCAAGGGAGCTATACCACTACCATTTTTAACGACTTTGGTAAGTCGCGGCCCGGGATCGAACCTGGGGCCTCCCGTACCTGGAGCCGCAGAAAATAGTTTAATGTTATAATAATAATAATAATAATAATTAAAAAAATAATGATACTCAATCAAAAAATAATGACAATTATTATAATAATACTTAATAATGATAATAATAATAATAATAAAAATAATTATTATTATTATTATTATTATTATTATTATTATTATTATTACTATTATAATGATTCATTATTATTATTATTATTATTATCATTATAAATTATAAGTTATAAATAAGTGTAGACAATGTTGCAAATTATGTAATACATGTTAAGAATAATATTCTTGAAAGATGGGCATACTATTGTTGTATCATTAAATCAACATTGTCTGGATAACAAAACAGAGGATAGTTTTTCCTGACTATCAAATAACTACATTTAATATAAGAAATGAACAGTATAGCTAAAACGTAATGCAGATACAAAATCCATTCGTCTCTGGAAGAAAGAGATTGTTGGGTTTTTTCGAACACTCGACGAAATGGCTCGTTATCAATGAATTTATATGCGGTCTTACATATGGGGATTTAAATTGAATGGACTGCAAAACAAACTAAATGTTACACACACGTTTGCTCTCTCTCTCCCTCTCTCTCTCTCTCTCTCTCTCTCTCTCTCTCTCTCTCTCTCTCTCTCTCTCTCTCTCTCTCTCTTCTCTTTCTCTCACACACATCACACACACACACAAACACAATAACGCATACATACCCGCGCGCACACACACACGGGTGCACACATTCCCGCACACACACAAACACACACACACACACACACACACACACACACATACATACATACATCCGTACACACGTGCAAACACGCTTGCACACACGTTAAACGTATTGGAGTCATTCAATGTTTTATATTTATTTAAAATATACATTAAGAAGCAGTCTATTTTGCCCTTCGTCCTTAACGCTGCATAGTTTTGTAGGTTAGTAAAATTTTAAAGGGGGTTCAGCACGCCACTGTTGCATTCTTGCCCGGCTCGCAAACAAAAATTTTCATTTAATATTTTTGTCTATTCGTGTTTCCGTGCACGAAATACCTCAACAAAAGGGAGGTAATATATCAAATAAATGTAATATCAGCAATCAGAGTTATAAGCCTTTATAAACAGAACTGAATAAATACCCTTTCAGACTTACGATTAATATATTTAAACCGTTATTTTCTTATGTAAAGCACATGAGCATGACAGGCTTCTATCAGAAACTTTTAAAAACAGCTTACAGGATTTGTCATATGTAACTTTGTAGGGTTGAGTGAGTAATGTACCAGCTACTTTCATAGTTTACGCGCAGAGCACGATTACGGTGGAGGAAAGACAAGACGTCCTACAACAAACATATCATTATGTTATATACGTGATGAGAAGTTGACTTGGAACTAATCTATAAACAACTTCTTACCAACTTCTTATGCCACTTACATTTTTAATATCATTTACGCATGAAGTATAAGTAATTACACATTTATCATACATCATCTAACTATGCAAACATGAATAAACAATTACAAATATGAATGAAAATATCAACAACTTTACCAGACTCGAGAATGAAAAGCAAACTCTCTACCAACTGAGTTAAGCTGTCTTTTGTTATTTATATAATCACTAATTGCTTTCTAACAGTATTAAAATAATGTGCATAATTATTAATCTCAATTGAATGAACTTTATAACAATAAAACAACTGCCAAATTGAAAATTAACTAAAATATTATTTAAAAGAAAATAATACAAATAGAACACAATATTCACTACTTACAAGGACTATGGGTCCTATGACACTCAAACAACTTACTCTCGCGTATTTTGCTACGGTTCGACTGTACTTAGTGAGCTCTGTAAAAACATTATTATGTGCTATAACTGTTCGTAAAAGGAAGTCTGTCATCGCCGCAGTGTGTCGTTATTGTCTATTAAATGCTCTTATTGAAAATGCAATTTAAAATATACCAACACATTAGGAAGACAAACCAAATGCTAAGCACAGACAATTCAACAAATGAAACTACAATTTTAAACAAATAAATAGCAAACCAAAAGAAACGATCCTTAGAGGTTGGCAAATGGCGGCGGACTGACAAGCGTGGTTTAGAATAGAGTCACGTGGCATAAAAAAAAGCGCGAATACCAATTAACGAATAACAGACAGCACTAAATTAAAATCGAAGGTATTTACACTTAACTAAAGATAGTAAAATATCACTCTGCTTCACCTTTATAACAGGAAACAAGAAAAGCATTGATGCAAAGCATTAAAGAGCGTCCAATATATGTTTTCAATGACAATACGTTATCTGAAGGACGACAACGCCGGACACCCGATGGCTTAAAGTGAGCTGAAAATACGACCGAACAATTGGCTTTCACATAGACATAAAGTATGCTGCGCCGTTTGTATTGTATTGCATATTATCTAAATGTATACAATTCATTAAATAACGTAAATAATCTTTTTAAGAAGTTTGTTGAAGAAACATTAAACGAATAACAATCTTAAAACCCTGGTACAGCACTGCTAGCAGGTGAGAATTAAACATGCTAAACCCACGTGGTTCGAAGTTGCCAAAATCGTTATATACGTGATAAGAAGTTGACATAAAACGAATCTGTAAACAACTTCTTACCACTCGCAACAACTCGGCTATTTCTACTAAATATACCAATCGGAACACCTCGGATAATTCACGAATCATCACTCGGATGTATGTAGGTAGTGGGATCACCTCGGCCATTTATCTAAATTGGACTTCTTTTGTGACTGAAGGTTAAAACAAAGATGGCAGCTCAGATGACAGCTCACTATAGTACGATGCCAGCTAAACTTCAATTTGTGGATGCTTCAAATTTAAATCATCCAAGTTTAATTTACAAAGCGCAGCAAAGAAAACAGCTGTCAAACGACGCCATTTGTTAATGTTTTGTGCGAACTACATTTTAGGCTTATTCTTCCGACTTCCGGTGAACAAAACGATCTTGATGTCTTTAAGTATCATTGCACCAGATACATCCGAGGGATGATTGTCCCGAGGACGGAATTACCCGAGGAGTTCCGATTGGAAATATACTTGTCAGGATACGCCGAGGTTACCGAAGTTTCTAATCCATTCCATAAAGGGAGCCGCTCTCCATCGCCGCCA
The DNA here is from genome assembly GCA_007844125.1 of Sinonovacula constricta. Classification (NCBI taxonomy): domain Eukaryota; kingdom Metazoa; phylum Mollusca; class Bivalvia; order Cardiida; family Solecurtidae; genus Sinonovacula; species Sinonovacula constricta. The sequence continues at coordinate 8,424,560 of CM017573.1, forward strand.
AAAAAAAATTAATAAAAGTTTACCCAAATTTAAAAATTTGAACTGCCACTAGACACACACCAAGAAAAACTAACAGTTACCACCTTGGAACGATCAGTCAGCAAAAGAACCAACTTGGGTACTAAAACATAACTTGCAACATCGCACTTCCTGAAGGTTTTCCTCACAATGTAAATATAAATATCCAATCAAAGTGAGAAAATTAAAGTAAGACCCTCCCTCGGGGGTAAAAAAAACTATTTATAAACAAAATGACACTATCAACATATTAGACAACGTATACTTACTTTTTGTGTCGCTGGAGACTGTAGATTTTTTTTAACATAGTATTCGACAGTTTGCCTAAATCAAATGAAACAATATTTTCCCGCAATTTCGGAGAATTTAGGCATAATTTATACATAAACTCGTACTTTAGGGAAACCTGTGGTTCTTTTTTAAAGTGTCCCTCTTAGCGAGGCATAATTTCTGCATAGACTCATACTTTTTTGGAAAGTAAAGACAAATTTGAACACATATTATCAGACAGTACAAATTGTGGTGGGGAAAAAATGTAATTTAAATGTTTTATCTTTTTCTCCTGCTAAAATAAATATCGACGTCACAGCGAACTACTCGGATGACGATATTACGTTATCGCAAATTTAATTTAATAGCATATACCTCTGTAGCATGTCTAAGATAGGAAATACCTGCTTGCAATGACGAATGAGATTAATGCTTGACTGTTCAAAACAGATCTAGGACATCAATGAACAGCATTTTGCAGGTTTTCAGGCTACAATGGCTTATTTTGTTATTTGAGAAAAATCGAAAGTCCATACTGTCGGATAACACCTTTAAATCTTATGTGAAGCATAAACCATATTCACAACGCAGTAAATAAAAAAATGTTCACTTTTGTTTGGGATGGAAGAGATAACTGTCTGACGAAATCCCATGAATGCGATAACCTCTGATACTGATAACCTTTCTAATACTTCACGTAGGTATGCCAATGAATTGTTGTTCTTTATCCTGAAACAAGACTTTGAAAATACAAAATCATGTCTGGAAGGGCGAAGACGTTGATTGTTCTGTTTATATCTTCATGTGTACTGACTGTTTCTTGGGCACGCATTTGCAAATGTGGAAAAGAGTCCAACGACAAGGTCGTAAGTATTAAAGTTTTATTTCGAAAGCAAATAATGTAAAATTCGACATTCGTCCGTTTCCGACATATGGTTATATTTGGTCGAAATTGTTTTTCTCTGAGAACAATAAAATTGTGTTGAACAACTAATACATAATGGAATAGATAGTACTTAGTTGATGATATGTGGACATGTATTTATTCAAAATTAATTATTGTCTTTTGGTTGGTTGTATTACTAAAGCAACGGCGCTTTTCTGCTGTTTTAAGCCGTTTCCAGTTTAAAGAAATTGAGTACACATTCAAACAGTGCTAGCGGTCATATTCCGCCATTTCAATACGCCTGTCACAAATAATACGTTGATAGATATATATAATCAATACGCTGACTTGATAACAAGAAGCAGCACGCTGATTGGATACAACAATGTCGCAATAACTTAAAATATGAAGGGGAGATCGTTGCGGTGTGGAGATATGTTTCATGTATGTAAGCAAAGTTCAATAGTGAACTAGTGGATTGTGTTGCTGGCCTTAATGCAAATGGTAATTATGAAATGACCAATTAGCGTAATCACACACACACACACACACACACACACACACACACACACACACACACACACACACACACACACACACACACACACACGCACGCACACAAACGCGCGCAAGAACACACATACACATACACGCACGCACGCAAACGCGCGCAAGCACGCACACACGCACGCAAACATATGTCCTTTTAGAATTTGTAAAATTAAACAGAAGTGTCTTAGTTTAAGCACGAAAAAAGTAGCTAAAATTCTTTATAAAGACGACGTCTAAGTCTAAGGTCGTTTTTTTTTATCAACCGTTATGCTATTTTATAGAATTTGAAGGATTGATAAATTAACTACAAAATACATAATTACATTTTGTCGCCCGATGTTTAAACTTTGTGCATTTTTTTCAAGATTTCTTATCTAAACGGTTTACTTACACTAGCGTCCTTTTCGATACCGGCCAAGTGACACTCGGCACAATAAATATTTATAAATGTTCAAGATTACAAAAAAGTTACCTGTGCATGTCGTGAAATATCTCCCTGTGCATGAAATCTATGTTGTCATTTAATTCATCGTATCAACATTGTTGCCTTGAAGTACTTTGGACTTCGGTACTTTAATTCCATCTACACTTAAGCGGGATTGCTTCAACTTCTTTGTTAGTTGTGTCCTTGATTCAAATATTTAATACAACCAAGAATTTGGTGTAGTTGTTCTATTGAAATGATATCTCCCTACACGTTTAGAAGGAAGAAATTTGTAATTAAGCCACATCGTTTTTTTAAATTACGTCAAAAATTAGCTCTAAAATATTTCATCACTTGGACAGTTTTGTATCAAATGGATCCGTTTTCTTTTCACTGCTTGCAGTTGAGAAATCCCCGAGGAAAGCGTGGTTAAAGCTCTGTTAAATCGGTTTAAGAACCCCAGTCAGCTATTTTGTCGAATTACCGTTCTAAGGCAGTAACTGCTAGGTTTACTCTACTCTATGTTATGTCTCGTAACAGTTGTCGAATTTTCCAATTTGATTGACATAGGAATACACTTTTCTTGTGCCTTTTCAAATTTAATATATTATGCAATACTTGTACTATGTCATATTTTCTTATTCGTTTTGCAGGCTCATCCAGAAGAAGAAAATGTCAATTGCGTCTGTCTGGAAGAAACGATGATTTTGCAACAAGGTTTGTGAAATAATTGACACCTAAATGGTTATATGCATGCTAATTGTTAAATTCAAATATAATTAAGCTCAGATTCAGTTTTGCTGCCATAAAATATCAACATTAAGGAGTTGTGTACTTTTGTGGTGTGATTATTTTGTGTTTTTTGAATAAGATTTATAAATTGGGTGGCGTGGTAAATCACCTTTAGAATGGTTTACAGCTACAACTACCTTTATCATCTTGGAATTATGTCGTACTACTTTTTTATATTTGACATTAGGCAGTGGTATTTAACCTGCTGCATTTTTATCTGGAAGAAAAACGCACTGCCAGGCAGATAGTAAAATAGTTAGAAAACAACTAGTAATAGAGAAAACAACTAGTTATGGAGATACTATTTTTAATATATTTCTTTAATCAGTTATAATACTTGTCAAAGTCCTTGTCAAAGACAACCCAAACACCACGATGACGATTAACAATAAAGATCTTTAAAAAATATATCCGGCATTTGGTGAGGCATTGACTTTCACATTTTTATCATGTTTAGGTTTTTACAGAAAATCAATTTGTAAGAACAAAGATACCAAAATAAAATACATTTTTTACACAAGCCGCTCGATCCATCTGCGCCCCTATATCCCCCCCCCCCCCCCCCCCCCCCCCGAGGACGTTTAACAGAAACACTACGGCATTTGGCGTTGTTAGGAATTTCTACCAGTGGAATTCGAAATCAGAACTCCTCGGGCAATTCCGTCCTCGGGGGAATCATCCCTCGGATGTAAACCTTAAAGAAAAGCTTAAAACATGACGTTTATTGAAGATATATAGAAAAAGAAAAGAAACCCATTAGTTTGAACAGGTTTTGACACTGCACTGTACACATATATAAAGAAATGTGTTGTACTTTACTAATACCTATTATTTAACTTATGACATGTGTTACCATCAATGGATGAACAGAAAGTAGAAGCCAGCAATAAGTTTTACACGGCACAACTTTTATTTAACAAACAAGTTACCAATTATACAATAACTAAATTAAATAAACAGAACAACAAATCGTTTATCTTGATGAAAGTTCGAATTCTTTTTAAATAAAAATAACTCAAAGATGGCGTTTAAGTCAATAAACCGTAAGAAAACAACTCATTTCATAATAGCTAAGAATATTCAACAATGTAACAGTTGCACCAACCACCAAAAGCATTCCAGAACTTACTACGAGCTTCTATAAATCAATATCACTTGACAGAGAACATTCTATCAATTCGTGACGTAGCAGTGACGCAAGCAGGGTCCTGAAATGCGATCATCACAAGGTCAAATACTTTACGACCGGAGACTCTTATGTCAATCGGAACTCCTCGGGTAATTCCGTCCTCGGTACAATCATCCATCGGATCAATCGTAAAACTTCGGGTATTTCCGTATGGTTCGTAAAATACACCTCGTACATAGCTCTAGAATACACCAAAGTGCGTCGCCTGAGTTATGAAACAGTGTCCGTTCGCGAGAAAGTAACAAATTGTATATATATCATTTAGTTGAGTATATCTTGCAATAACAACGATTTTTTTTATCAATACAATCTATATGATTTACGGAAAATTGAAAAGTCAACATTAAATACCCAGTATTAAAACTAAGACACAAAAAGTAGATCCAAGATGGCGCCTTATTATGTCAGAGGTCTCTTGCATAGCATAAAGGCCGAGGTGATCAGATTGCCATCGGATGTGTCTGGTGCAATATGACTTACTGAAATCACGATCGTTTTGTTCGCCGGAAGTCGGAAGAATATGCTTGAAATGTAGTTCGCACAAAAATTGCGTTGTTTGACAGCTGTGTCTTTGCTGCGCTGGGTAAATTAAACTTGGATGATTTAAACTTGAATTAGCCACAAAGTAAAAATTTACAGGCATCGTTCTATAGTGAGCTGTCATCCGAGCTGCCATCTTTGTTTTTGACGTATGTCACAAAATAAATCCCATTTAGGGAAATGGCCGAGGTAATCCGACTACCTACATGCATCCGAGAGATGGATTCGTGAATTATCCGAAGTGTTCCGATTAACTGTTTTGTAACACCTGCCGTTTATTTTAACCAGTCATATCCGGGAAAGACATTTCGTTCGGCTGTCGAAATGGACGTTGCAGGGAGAAGAAGTTTTATCTTGTCGATAGCCCAAATTCTGGTAAGACATAATAACATAACTTGTTTTAGATTCTAGTCTTTTATTAAAAGTGTATTTAAAAGGGCTTTTGTTATTTTCTTATTTTTGACTTGCATCGTGTAAATGGAATATTTTGAGGACTTGTTATAGTATTTTTATATATATATATATATATATATATATATATATATATATATATATATATATATATATATATATATATATATATATATATATATATATATATATATATACATAATTATACTAGATATTTTCTGTTTACTGAATAAAAACTAACAACTTGTATACCTTAAATGCAAAGACATAACAATTATCTATCTTTTTCCAAGTTCATGTTCACATATAAACAAATTAAACGAAATTGTTGAATTATTGTTTTATACTTCGGAGAAACTTATTGATTGCATAATGTTACCGAATCGACAGGACCTTCTGACCGGTGTGGTGGTTGCGTCCATGGCGATTGCTACCACCACCCTTATATAGAATATGACGAATGCAAATGTTACAGTGGATGGACAGGAACCTTATGCAACATTCACAACAGTAAGAGATTATTACATCTATTCTTTGATGGCGTATAAGCGTGAGTGAGTATGCGCGCGTGTCTGTACTTGCATGTGTATGTGTGATTATTGGCGTATGTGCATGCGTGTGAGTCAAAGTATAACTTATTTATATTCAGAATATTTTTTGTGTAAACAGTTCACCGTCTGGACCGTTCTAGATGTTTTGATGTCTGGATTTAAGAGGAAGTGGGGCTGTTTAAGATTTGTGTCATTATTAAGAACTAAATTTATTTCTTATTGTTCAAACTCGGAGTTTGCTTGAAGGTTTTGTTTGCAAGTTTATTGTTAAAATTAGTCAACAATTATGTCACAGCCATCCAAAGATACATGGCACTTTTTTAACATGAACAAAATGTTCTGATTTAAATAACAAGATAAACAGTAAGAAAAATCACTTCGTTTAAGATCATTCTATTGTATTTATTTGTTAAAGACACTCCGTCATGCCAGGTGTAGCTGGTTTCAACAAAAACTTTAAAACGTATATTTACATCCGTGAAAATGCCTTTTCAGTAAAAAAAAGAGAAACTAACAAATAAACACTGCTTCTTGATCAATTAAACTATTGTATAATGTCTTTGTTCTGCAAAGCTTAACAATATTAAATGTTGTAACTATTTCTGTCTAATATGCGGGTAACAAGACTTGATTTCATCGTCATCATCATTTTCTTCTGATTATTTCATCATCATCAGCAGCAGCAGCAGCATTATCATTCATTCATTTATACCAGTAGACTAAGTAGTTGTAGCAGAAGTACTAGTAGAAGAGGGGATGGATGATGCAATCAAATCTAGAAATGACAAATAGCTTCCGATATAACTTTACGAACAGGAGCAGCAGCAGTAGCAGTGGCAGCAGCAGCAACAACAACAATGACATCTTCTACAACGGCGTCAGCGAAACCGACGCCGACGACAACACCTACAACATCGACACCAATACACACAGATCTAAGTAATATTTGTTAGTTTTCATATAACAATTGTCGACAACATAGAACAACAATTGTCGACAACAAGAACACCTCCACACTTCCACCTGTGCTTTAGTCTTTTAAATAGGACATATAATTTCATAGTTTAATTTCAACATTAATATTTTTCACATTTTTCATGTTGCCAGAAGGCTTAGTCATATCCCTGACCGGTTACTATTATATAACACTACTAACAGATTCAGTGCACTGTTTTTTAGTTGTATGAAATCGATCGTTTCTTCTAAGTTAACAATTGCAGAATGGTTTTATACAATAAGAATTTTAATTTTATGGTTGATGTTAATGGATAATATTATGTCAACTGTTTCGGACAAGCGAAAATAATTTTGTGAAACAGGGTATGGCATGGGGAGCCATAAAACTTAGCATAAAGAATATTTCTGTCAAAAGTACGAGCATATCGTGGCTAGTGCGGGACCATCTGATTCGGAATAGCACTTTTTACTAATTGCCACGAAATCTCTATTCATTTTATTTTGATTATGAAGGTGGTATAAATTCTGAAATGCCATTTTTAAAATTTCCTTTTATGTTTCGTTTTTACCCGGTTACTAATTAATTGGATCTCGATAATATGCCTCAAGGCTGCGATTGTTGCTTTTTATGTAATGTCTCGTTTCGTCTCGACCCTCGACGTTTCCCTATCTATATAAACGTATCTCTCTTATAGCCGACCCTCCACAACTCACTCTCACTATACACTGGGCTTTCTTATAGGACCGGCCGCAATAGCTCAATTCGGGAGGTCGCGGGTGGTAGTGTCTTCCTTCCTAAAACTCGGGACTAAGGGGACATCATTACGCCTGACTCGTCGGTATCAGTATAATGGACCGTCTCTACTCTACTGCCGCCCTCTATTCACCGGTCCCTCTCATAGCCGACCCTAGACTACTCCCTCCCTCTATACACCGGTCCCTCTCATAGCCGACCCTACACTACTGCCTCCCTCTATACATCGGCCCCTCTCATAGCCGACCCTAGACTACTCCCTTCCTCTATACACAGTCCCTCTTATAGCCGACCCTACACTACTCCCTCCCTCTATACACAGTCCCTCTCATAGCCGACCCTACACTACTCCCTCCCTCTATACACAGTCCCTCTCATAGCCGACCCTACACTAATCCCTCCCTCAATACACCGGCCCCTGTCATACCCGACCCTACACTACTCCCTCCCTCTTTACACAGTCCCTCTTATAGCCGACCCTACACTACTCCCTCCCTCTATACACAGTCCCTCTCATAGCCGACCCTACACTAATCCCTCCCTCAATACACCGGCCCCTCTCATAGCCGACCCTACACTACTCCCTCTCTCTATACATCGGTCCCTCTTTTAGCCGACCATACACTACTGCCTCCCTCAATACATCGGCCCCTCTCATAGCCGACCCTACACTACTCCCTCCCTCTATACACCGGCCCCTCTCATAGCCGACCCTACACTACTCCCTCCCTCTATACACAGTCCCTCTCATAGCCGACCCTACACTACTCCCTCTCTCTATACACCGGTCCCTCTCATAGCCGACCCTACACTACTCCCTCTCTCTATACACCAGCCCCTCTCATAGCCGACCCTACACTACTCCCTCTCACAATACACCGGCCCCTCTCATAGCCGACCCTACACTACTCCCTCCCTCAATACACCGGCCCCTCTCATAGCCGACCCTACACTACTCCCTCCCTCAATACACCGGCCCCTCTCATAGCCGACCCTACACTACTCCCTCTCTCTATACACCGGTCCCTCTCATAGCCGACCCTACACTACTCCCTCCCTCAATACACCGGCCCCTCTCATAGCCGACCCTACACTACTCCCTCTCTCTATACACCGGTCCCTCTCATAGCCGACCCTACACTACTCCCTCCCTCAATACACCGGTCCCTCTCATAGCCGACCCTACACTACTCCCTCCCTCAATACACCGGCCCCTCTCATAGCCGACCCTACACTACTCCCTCCCTCTATACACCGGTCCCTCTCATAGCCGACCCTACACTACTCCCTCCCTCAATACACCGGCCCCTCTCATAGCCGACCCTACACTACTCCCTCTCTCTATACACCGGCCCCTCTCATAGCCGACCCTACACTACTCCCTCCCTCAATACACCGGCCCCTCTCATAGCCGACCCTACACTACTCCCTCTCTCTATACACCGGTCCCTCTCATAGCCGACCCTACACTACTCCCTCCCTCAATACACCGGCCCCTCTCATAGCCGACCCTACACTACTCCCTCTCTCTATACACCGGTCCCTCTCATAGCCGACCCTACACTACTCCCTCCCTCAATACACCGGTCCCTCTCATAGCCGACCCTACACTACTCCCTCCCTCAATACACCGGCCCCTCTCATAGCCGACCCTACACTACTCCCTCCCTCTATACATCGGCCCCTCTCATAGCCGACCCTACAGTACTCCCTCTCTCTATACACCGGTCCCTCTCATAGCCGACCCTACACTACTCCCTCCCTCTATACACAGTCCCTCTTATAGCCGACCCTACACTACTCCCTCCCTCTATACACCGGCCCCTCTCATAGCCGACCCTACACTACTCCCTCCCTCAATACACCGGCCCCTCTCATAGCCGACCCTACACTACTCCCTCCCTCTATACACAGTCCCTCTCATAGCCGACCCTACACTACTCCCTCCCTCTATACACAGTCCCTCTTATAGCCGTCCCTACACTACTGCCTCCCTTTATACACCGGTCCCTCTTATAGCCGACTGTATTGCCATTAAGAATAAGTAAACTGAAGGATATATGTTAACATTTTCGTCTTTGCAGTACGACAGATCGACTAACTGCGCGCTTCGTTGTTTGCGCCAGTTTGATCTATCATTTTTGTTAACAACCGGTCCCTCTGCTGCTATGCTATGCTAGAATTAAGGTCCGGATATGACAGATCAGCTACTTTGCTTTCTTTCTTGTTGTTTGCTTTATCTTTTGTTTAAATTGCAAGCTGCATTGTCAAAATCTGTTGTAAAACAAGACCTCGCCAAATAGTTTATAATTTAATTATTGCCTACTACCTTATTTAATAGATTGTTCCTATGTTAATTTCGGTATACTTGGTTCTTTCTTTTTTTTAAATAAGGTCTATACGATTTTCTTCTATATAATATAATTCAACAAATTCAATAAAAGGCGGTTAACGAAAATTTCCCATATCCCATAGCTGCAGCAGCTCATATAATTCTTTCTTAAAGAAACAGTTGGAACAAATATGTTTTGTAGATATTTTGTCAGATAATATTTAAAAAGTTAATAGACATCCTGCATGAGTTTCTACTTGTTGAAGGTTGGGTAAAAGAACAATTCAACAGACGCCATATAGCAAACCGGATTGCAAAGCTGTTCTGCTGGTAGAGTTTCAAAATCATAAGTACCGTATGTATCATGTAGATTTGGTACCCGTTTAACATTCGGAACATTACATAGCCGGGCTGTGCATCCTTTCTCCCTTGTTCGATAATATCCGAGGTAGTCCAAATAGTAGGTATGTCCTTTTAGTTGGAATTCTTGGACTTTATCGCCTGGTCTTTTGCAGATGGTGATTTAATGGTTTAGTACATTTAATAATCTTAACCGGTTCTTACAGATGCACCGCATGTAAAATTGTTTCTCACTGGATCTAACTGTGTTGTTCATAAAAAAAATGTTTCCCAAAGATAACATCGTGGTTCCTAGCTCATTTATGAAAAAAAAGTGTAGTTGACATACGTTTTCTCAAAGTTTTATTGGTGGGCATGTTGTTATTGATTTCTCTCAGATAACATAACTTTAGTTTATGACGATATATATTATGTTCACATAAAGCCTAAGTTACATGATGTATTAGTCAACCCTATGTCTCGACAGCCACACGTGGTCTGGGTCTAAATCTGCTTGTGCAGTAGGCAAGAACACTTTTGAACATTGGATTCCGCATGTTTTTAACAGCTACAATGCTTTCGTCATTTTAAAAAAAGAAACTGATAAATATTTTATACGCAACTGTGCGTTGCCAGTCGAATTTGCAAACTTAAGAACAGTATAGAAATATAAGGACAGGGGCGTGCTTCGGCGACTTTTGAGTATACGCACTATTCATAGGGGGTCCGGGGGCATGCCATAGAACGCCATAGATGCATTCAGGAGGATGGGAGTGGGGGCGGGTACTTTCACTGTCTAGTACAAAAAATTGTCTTAGAAGAATTTGTAAAATTTAGAAAAGGGTTTAAATTACTTGGACTTAAATAATGACGACCACTAACTGGTAGTGCCTAGATTAGGCGACGATTTTTATTTGCTTTCATGCGGGTTTTTTATTTGTTCGATTTCAACTGTACGCACGTGCGTATTTGAGTTAGCACAGGCACGCCCCTGAAGGAAGCCGTTACGGTTTTCGTGTAGAATTTATTCTTAATGAACACGTTTTAGCTTAGACACACCATTACCATTACGTAAATGTGTTTTTGTAAAGATAATATTTACATAAGGGTTTTGGAACATTAGATACCCTTTTCCCATTAGAGGAGAATTTTATAGTTAACATTTCCGGTCTCGTACTTGTTTTCTTGAAAAGGTCTTTTAATAATAACTACCTAATATCGGTCCAATTGTTACACCTTTCAAAAAATGGTTCCGAAACAACACGTTCTATCAATAGCATTTTCTTTCCCGCTCCTGTAACTACGTCGCTGGTCTTTTTTTCTCGAGCAGACGATATTAATATCAATTAATACATATTTGTTTTGGAAAACAGGTCATGGCCCATATACATAACCGTATACATACCACATTGAATTAAACGTTATGCAGGAATAATAAATTTTTAACATATATTTACTTCAATAATTGAAAAATAAAACATATGTTTATGATAGAGCCGTCGTTGCTAGTTTATATATAAAAAAAAAGATAAAGTAAAAGATATTTGCCCTAATGGTGCCGTATGTGTACTAATGTTTTATCATCTTCTTACACAGTAAACCGTATACAGATGAAATTCAAAGTGTATGCTCAATATAGAAATTACTAGGTTACTGATACTAGTAAATAAAGACAATTTTATCACACGAGACTATTAGATAGCTCTAAATCGCGAAGCGTTTCGAATAATTTAGTTTTGTCGTGCCGAATGGCAACATTTTCCTCATCATCATTTTTATTTACATTTAGTATAAATTACATTTTCAGACTGCCCAACTTTAATACACCCGTCCAATGGATATGTCCAACCGCACACCAATGACGTAGGCAGCGTGGCTTCATTCCTGTGTCTCAGTGGATACGTACTTCATGGATCTGCACACCGTACTTGTCTCTCTAACGGCACGTGGTCTGGAAATGATGTCACATGCTCTCTCGGGTCTGACCATAGAAATATGTAATGCCTATATTTCACTGTACTTTTAATGTACTCCGGTTTCTGCGAAAATCTTTGAAGATTTAAATATGAATTTCTGTTTCGAGAGTTGGTTTAGTTGTTTATTTGTAGTTCCTTATTAGTATTTCAGTTAGTCTGTAGACAGTCTCGTCTTGAAACACTTGCCTTCACAGTGTATTTGCAGGTCGTAAATACCTGCTATTATACCACACCCAGTCACACTATACGGACACCTGGCCCATCAATCGTAGAACTTCCATAACATGTATATGTGTAACGATGACAGAAGTAACATCCTTTCAAAATTTACCAATAACTTTGTCCTAGGGGGTTATATTTACGCTAGATGTCGAGGTTCACTTCATATTCCCCATGTGCAAACGTTCATGTTTTTTCCTACCCCTACACCATTTTATTTAAAAGATTTTCGAAAACCGAAACCAGCTTTGCACGCAAAAGAAGAAAACTGCCTGGGACATTTCTGTCATTATAGCACAGGGGCACTTATGAGGTGCCCAGGGACTGAACCCGGCTGGTCCATTATACTGACACCGACGAGCCAGGCGTAATGCTATCCCCTTAGCCCCCTGAGCGTTAGGAGGGAAGCCACTACTACCAACTTTAAAGTCTTTGGTTTGACCCGGCTGGGGTTTGAACCCGCGACCTCCCGATCCGAGGATGATAAGTAATAGATAGTTCCAACATCTTATCCCTTATCTTGGAAACCATTTTGGATGGTAACTTCAAGGGATTTTCAGACTAATTGTATAGAAGTAATATTTTCATTTATGGTCCAAAAATTAAAAGCTTTACACCATTGGAACGCTCTTGAAACTCATTTTTGAATAAATTATTTTTTAATTGATAAAGCACAAAGAATTAATACACAGAAATTCAATTATTGGCTCATCCTTAAACAAAATGAACAAGATGGCTGCCTTAAACTGCCTTATCAGTGTCTTATGACATCACATGGAACTATCTAGCCATTTGAAAGCATTAGATAAAACAGCAAGTAAAATGTCTGTTTATTTTTTTTATTCACATAAAAATCATCAAGACAAATTGTTGACATAATGTAACATTTTTTCAATTTGGTATACAAGAAATTAATAACCTTAAAATGGTTGAAAGTTTCCAAAATAAAGTTCAAAATTTTAATGATCTTAGAAAAAAAAGAATGCAACCTCTAAAATCATGTAGAAACCATTACAAAAGTGTTTTATTGGCCGAAGTCTCTTTGCAGAAATTCATAATAAGATCAATGATTTCCCAGTGAAAATATTCATTCAAAAGAATTCAATTTTCGCAATACCAATTGTTTCAGACTATGAAGGTTTCTACCTTTGTTGTTCTTTAATTATCATAAATACAAAACCAGCTATCGAGTCTCATTTGAAAACCCAGTACATGGATCTGTATCAAAATAAGGTCAGAGCTCCTTATAAATGGAGTAATATAATTTTGAGATGCGATATATCCCATAGTTCTCAAGCAAAACGATTATTCTGGGTACTTATTAACATTGTCATATCAGGCGCGTTTCTGCCATTACGCACTTTACGCACATGCGTTACCTCCGTTCGAAAAATCAAAAATCTAAAAGTACCAAAAAACACTAAGAAAGTCGATGCCTAACCCGGGTTAGGAATGATATATTTTATTACCGTAGTTTCTATGTTATTAAATCTTATTACCATACCAATCAAGTTGAAAACGTTTAAAATGATTAAACTTATACATGTCAGGATTTTAGTCGTTCATATTTTGCGTTAAGTTCCTCGCATGTCCGCATTTTACCTGTTATTAATTAAAAAAGAACCGAATATATTCAAAAGTATTTCTACAAAGGTTATTTCCTTTGTAATTGTTCATAACTTCAAAAGCATATACTTTTGTATACTTATAAGTATTACGTTTGAGAATCATTTAGACTGAGCTCAAAATTTCACCCCACAGGCTCAAGACCTGTGGATCGACTGTCACATAAAAACAGCTGTATAGTCAATAACAAAAATCATGAAGGGATTATTGCGGAAGTGCTAGCAATGTTTGCTGACCAGCTGGAAGGTATTGAACGTTTCGCGACTGTGACAGCTGATAGGCGATATCCTCTGCAGCCTCAATCTTTCTCAGCTCCACTAACCCCTCGCCGCTCTCTCCGAAAGCCTTGGCCAAAAGTTCAGCGGCTTTTGATTCTCCTTCGGCGTTGATCACGGCGGCTTGTTTTACTTGTTCAGCCTGTAACATGGAAATGATCAGCTTGTTAGAAACTATACACAAGTCTCATAGAATTTTATTAAGGTGTTGTTTTCTTTTTTTCTGTTGTTGTTATGGGATTTACTATCCCACAAATCCTTATATACCTCAAACATTAAAAAAATACTAATAAGTATCTACATTATACATTTTTGTTTCTTAGAAATAAAGAATTTATTATTATACTTAGCCGGGAATACTCCTTTGTTTTTTAAGAGATGTATGAAAAATTCCAAATTATTTGACATACCTTTTCTACGAGATATCTGGCCCTCTCTGCTTCCTGCTGTGCGACCTGCTTCTGTTCAACTGCGTTGGTGAACTCGGCACCAAATGTGAGATGTGTCTGCAAACACAAATGAACAATTTGAACTATACTTCATTAATACAGACGTCCAAAAAATCTCCTGCAAAAGGAATATTTTAGTTATCTCTCTTATATGTGGGTAAATTTTATATTCACAGTTATATTCTTATTTTTGTTTTTGTTACATTGCACCTGCAAAATTATTATTGTCATATTGATGACACCCACTAATTATTGATAGAGAAAGACCCCAGACGCAAATCTCGGTAGCACCACCGGCACACTGCAGGTTAGGTGGACACCTCCCCATTTTTATTATATTGCTCGTGCTCTTTTTCTCATCCTATAATCATTCCACTATTTATGTGTGTTGCATTGCTAATCATTAAAAGAAAAAAAAAGGTGAAATAAAAAATATAAATATAGCATATTGCAGAGGGTAATAGCATGTATTATCCAGCCGAGATTGGTAACTGGGATATATGTATTAAATTACAATAAATTTAACAATAAATTTAAAAGAAAATATAACTTGAGGGTTATACTAAACATGTATTTAATATTAATACCACTTACTGAGTGTGTGCAGAGATCTTATTTTCATTTAGAGTAATTAAACCTGGAGCTGCCAGAGATAGAACACATGGCCTTAGCATTTTGTTACTATGATTGTTATGATTTGGTGGATATTTGCAACACTGTTATATTCTATAAGCATTTTTTCACTAAATCTTTTGAAAGGGATGGGATGGGATTTGCAGGCATTTTTGTCAATACTGTGCAGTGACATTTCTATCATTATAGCACAATGGTACTTATGAGGTGCCCAGGGATTGAACCCGGCCGGTCCATATACTGACATTGACGGGTCAGGTGTAATGCCGTCCCTTAGCCCCTAGGTTAGGAGGGAAGCCACTTCTACCAACTTTAAAGTCTTTGGTTTGACCTGGCTGGGGGTTTGAACCCGCAAGCTCCCGATCCGCAAGCTGATGCTCTGCCAATTAAGAAATCTTTGGAAAATTTTAGTTTCTATTCTGAGATACAAGTGACTGCAAATCAATTGTCACTTGGCATTTTCTTTTTGTCAGAGCATAATATAAGTCCTGGAAACACTTACCAAGGCAATATCATCAAGAATGAAGCCGAATGACTCGGCTCTGTTGGTCAATTCTTCTGACACTTTGTGGGAGACAACCTCTCGCTGAGTGATCATTTCTGATGCATCGAACTGGGCCTGTAAAAAAAACAATCCTCAGATTAGTCATTGGAGTTGGGTATTGCTGCTGAAAAGGTATCACGATATTATCACGATATCTGAATTGTATCGCAATATAGCATCACGATATTATCATTGAAACAAAATAAAGGCAATTTAGTGAATTTATGCCTTATTGAATTAATATCCTCATTTCTGTTTATTGTTTTAATAGGTTTATTAAGTGAAAACCTCACTGTAAATGCTTAGAATGCTTTTAATTTCAAAACTGGAACATTAATAAAACCATTTTTAGGAATTTCCTTCATAAAGTGTTTAACAGAATTCTTTACTCGCTAGCCACAATGCAGTCAACGTACCAACATGTTTATTTATTCCAAAACTCCTATTTTAGACTAGGCTGTTATTAGTAGAGGAATTGTAGAACCACCAGCGCACTGCAGATCATTTGACAGATCTCCCTGTATGAGATTCTTGCTATGAAAGGAACTAGAACCCATACATTATGGGGTAGACAGTTTCAAGTCTGCGAATGGGCCTTTCGAGTAGTTTTAAATCTGTTTGCTTGTTTCTTGTTACATCGCACAGGCACAATTATGGTCATTCTGGCAACGGCCAACTAATTATTGGTGGAGGAAGACTTCAGACTTATGTCTGTGTAGAACAAGTGTCAGATGGCAAATTAGCTGGAAAACATCTCCACATGAAAGTTGTCGCCCCACCACATGAAAGTTTTCACCCCAACTGGGACTCGAACTGATGCGGTTAGCTGCTGAGCAGTAACAAGTCAACGACTCAAACCGCTCAGCCATGGGTGCCCCACTCCGTTTTAAGTAGTTAATAATAAATATTTATTTTACCACAACAGCCTTAAGAACTTCATTTGTAATGGAAGGAAGAACCCTCTCGTCATAGTCGGTACCAAGGTTTGTGTAGATTGTGGGGAGACTGGGAGCGTTGGGCCGGAATAAGACACGCAGGGTGATGTTAACAGTCTGTAGATCTGAAAAAGGAGAAGTAATGCAAATCAATACAAAAGTTGTTTGTTTGTTTGTTTATTGGGTTTATCGTCCCACCAACAGTATTTCAGTTATCTGGAGACGGTGTCCACTTGAAGCAGATATAGTGCTGCCTTCACTGTGTATAGCATGCCATGAACACCTGACATGATACCACACCCAGTCACATTATCCTGACACCGGGCCAACCAGTCGTGGAACTACCCTTATATTTGCTTGAGCGTTAGCAAGGGAGCTATACCACAACATTTTTAACGACTTTGGTATGTCGCGGCCCAGGATCGAACCCGGGGCCTCCCGTACCTGGAGCCGACACTCTACCGATTGAGCTACCAGGTCCGGTACAAAAGTTGTATATCTGATAAATAAGCTTTATTTTATTATATGTCACAAAAACTTTTTTTAATTTATAAATTTTTTTTGTTTTTTATTACATCACACCGACACAATTATAGTCATACTGGCGACGTCCAGCTAATTACTGGTGGAGGAAGACCCCCAAACTTATGTCTGAGTAGAACCGTCGGCGCACCGCATCTAAGCTTGAAAACCTCCCCACATGAAAGTTCTTGCCCAGACTGGGACTTGAACCCAAACTGTGAGGAACCCAAATGGTGAGGGGCTGATGAGTTACAAGTCAGCAACTCTAACCGATGGGCCACTACGTCCCTTTAAATTAAATGTTGTGTAATGCACAGAAAGGATATAATATCAAGTTCAGGTTTATGAGGTAACAGACAAGTAATGGCAGTTACAAATAATGCATTATGTATTAAAAGGTAATCAAGTTGAAGCAATTGTCAGGTTTACACTATTTTAGTGTGTGTGGGGGGGGGGGTACCTAACAAATAGGTATGTTAATTTTTTAAAAGGTATAGGTGTCCTGCAGTATGTTGATTTTCAGTAAAGTACCTAGCTCAAAATCCGAAATTTCAGTATGTATTGAAGAATGGACGAATAAGCATTACATTTCAAAACTGGACCAGGTAGCACAATTGACAATGCATCGGCTCCAGGTATGAGACCCCTGGTTCGATCCTGGGCCACGTCATACCAAAGACGTTAAAATGGTTGTGGTATAGCTCCCTTGCTAACGCTCAAGCAAATATAAGGGAGGTTCCACGACTGGTTGGCCTGGTACCAGGATAATGTGACTGGTATCATGCCAGGTGTTCACGGCATGCTATACACAGTGAAGGCAGCACTATATCTGCTTCAAGTGAACACCATCTCCAGATAACTAAAATAGTGTTGGTTGGATGATAAACCCAATAAACGTAAATTTCAAATGAACTCACAGTGTTCGAAATTCGCGGTAGCCCGATAGCCCGAGGCTACCGAATTTCAGCAAGGGCTACCGATTTTCCACAGATACTAGCCCGACCGGGCTACCGTTTTTTTTTTTCTGATGTTATTCATAAATTCATGCCAAAAACCGCATAAAACATCGGGTTTTGCATACGATTTCTCATCAATAGACGCTTATTGTTCAAGATTGCATCATGCATGGACGCTTATTAAATTATGAACGGTGCGTGCATAATTCAATAAGCGTCCAGATTGAGTCTAGATTGAGGAACGCTTATTAAATAGTATGAACCTGATCGATTGTGTAGTCAGAGTCGAGGAAGAATCGTATTGTTTTAAATACCTTTTTTTTTTTAAAGTAATAGGTACTTGTCAGGACACACTCGTGTAATAGACGGAAACTTTCATCCATGCAAAATTACATGTTGAAGACGAATTTAAACTGAAACACTGATTTGAATTGAAAGAAAACCGGGTTTTCCATTAAAGACTTTCAATCGAGCATGCCCAACAACTAACAAACAAACAAAAATGGCGATTTTTTAAAAATATTTTGACGGTGCGAAACCGGGTTCAAAGCGTAAGGTAGACAGCCAAGGATCAAAGCAAGACAGCAAAAAGCTGTATAAGGGAAAGCGTGAACGGGAATTTCAGTCTCCGTGGCAGAAAAGTAGGCCATGGCTATTTTACCAAAATGGTAAAATGGTCTGTAAATGGTGTACAGACATGAATCCCGACAGTGATTCATCCTTTGTAAAAGGGTGTGAACACATAAGACTTGATTCTGTCAAGCCGCAAATAAATTGTTTGAAAACATGACAAACATGTGTTTTTTTGGTTCTTTTAAATGTGCAAAGAATCATGCAATATATGATATTTCATGATGTCTTAGTTTGGGCTAGTGAAATTTGTGTCGGGCTAGTAAAATTTCTTATCTGGTAGCCCGAATGGGCTAGTAGATTCAAATCCGAATTTCGTACACTGAACTCATATTATATTTCACCAACCCTTAAACCAATGAAATGCAGTTTTATTGCTGAATGACAGTTTTAAAAATATTACTAATGAGTTATTGTGGTATTTTTCAACTTATTTATTTAACAATTAAAAGAATCAAGGCTATAACATGCACTTTATTTAATATTTTATTGAATATCATAAACACATGGAAATATAACTTGTTCATTATCATACTACGATGAATGCAGTAACATTAAAATTGTGACTAGAGAATATTTTCTTTAAAAAGTGCACAAGTTAAACATTACCCAGGCCCATGGTAGATAACTTATACCAATCTTTGACAATGAGCAGAGGACAGAAATCTCTGTGGTTGAGTAAAAATTGTATGTTTTTTACCTTATACAGAAGAAAGGGTTTAAAGGCCCCTTTCCCTCCAAAAGTAAGCCTTGTTTTTCCTCGAAAAATGAAACTTCCACTCAGATAAGATTTAACTATATTTTTAACAGAATGGGGAAATTAGATGTGGATTAGTGACTACAGTGGTAGGATGAGTGAACTGATAATCTAGGGGAGGTGTTTCTGGACAAGAAAAATAGAGAGATGGCCTTGAAATTAATATACAAGATGTATGATAGCAGAAGTTAGACATGTACATTTTTCTCCTTTTTTAATTAAACACTTCAAATGTCCAAGGCATTGTTCCCTTTTTCAGAAAAAAAAAAAACCCAAACCTATCTAACTCTTTAATTCATTTGCAGAATATATAAGATACATGATAGCAAATAAAAAGCTAAACATGCACATTTTCCCCATTTAACCTCATGAAAATTTCCCCTTCTCCAAGGCCCCGTGACTTGTTCCCTTTTTTCAGGAAAAAATAACCCTTACCTACTTGCAGTTAGGGATATTCAGGGAAGACAATCCTTTAATACATCTCCTTACATAAACCCAAGGGAGATAACTAATACCAATTTTTTTGCAGATGACAGAAATCTCTGTTTTTCTAGTAACATATGTATGCTTCCCAGATTAAACGAAGCAAACTAACTATTTCGACTACCTTGAATCTCAAATGACAAGAGACAATTTTGTTTTACCATTGTTCCAAATAATCTGCAAATAAGGAAGGTTACTCATTATTTCATTACTGTTCCCCATAATCAACTTACTAGGAAGGTAACTTATTATTTCACCACTGTTCCCAGGTTTTTTTCCTTCTTTAGTAACAGCGCCTTCCACCACCCCCCACCACCCGAAAATTTCTTTTAAATCATGCAGTTTTCCCCCAAAAGTAACTTTACATCAGGTTTTTTCATTCCCCTTTAAGGAAGAAATCATGCTATTTCCCCAAAATTATAGGGCATGGGCCCCTTCCCCTAGCAGTGAAAAAAAGCCTTGGTTCCTTACAATTGACAAACAGGGAAGATAACTTATTATTTCATCACTGTTCCTCACAATTGATATACAAGGAAGATAACTCATTATTTTACAACTGTTCCTCACAATCGACATACAAGGAAGAAAACTCATTATTTCATAACTGTCCCTCACAATCGACATACAAGGAAGGTTACTTATCATTTCACCACTTCCCCACAGTTGACATACCTGGAAGATATATCGCAATTGTTTTAATTTTCAAACAATAAATTACCTTTGCTACCAGTGGTCACAGGAACATTTACAGGTCTGGATCGGATATCAAAGATGATGGGTCTTTGCACCCATGGAATCAGGAAATGAGTTCCCTCACCAACAACGGTTTGTCTCACACCAGCAAATCTGTCGAAGATTACTGCACGGTGACCACCATCAACTGAAAATATGTAATCCATGGCTTTTTCAGGGGAATTTCGTAAAAAGGCCCCAGCCTAAAATTGGGAATTTTAACGCGATAAATAGTCAAATTTGGGAAAAAAAGTATCGACAAATCAAACCAATTGGGAAATTTCAACATTTATTTTTCTGCATTAAAGCTAAATCTGCCTTGCTTTTGTGTCCCTGAAAGTGTTACAGAGCTCTTCCAGAGTTTGTTTAGAAAACTCTGCAGGGCCTTCAATACAGATTCTCATTAAATTGGAGTTTTCCTGGCCAAGGGAGCTTCTCAAAGAAGTGCATAGTAGGTTCATGGTGCTGAACCCTTTCTTCACAGCTTCTGTGCTGTATGGTATTATGGTCATCATCTACAAAAGTTAGTAGATTCTAGATCGCGTAGTACTTACTATTGTACGACATTTTTCGTCACTTTATTTCGCGGGTCAGTATAAAAGCCAGTACTGCATGTACCGTTTTTGCTTCATAACTCCTTTCAGTTTGATACACAGTCAAACAGTTATGGCGAAAATACTTTTGTTTATGAAATAAAAAATAATTCCTGTTAATTTTTAAACCATATATTGATTACAATGTTATCTGGAATGGCTCCGTGACGCATATTCAACATGCGTTACGGTATACGGCTGGGAAAGAGTCTATGTTTTCACCGGTTACATTCATACAAATTCATGGAAAGTAGTTTTCACAGATCACCGATCAAAAGTAAACAAACAATTTTCTTAATTGGAAAAGTCTCTTGATTTCATGGTTTTTTTATTGTTTTTTTTAAAGGTAAAAGGCATTTCGGTTTAAATGGGAATTAATTTATGAGATTGGGATTTTTTTTCTTGAAATTGGGAAAAATGGTCGCTATTTGGCATTGGGAACGGGGCCGAATATCAGCCCTGTGAGACAAGCTGAAAAAGCCCTGTAATCATAAACACAGTTGATCCTTCTGCAGGAATTTAACAAACAGGCCTCTTAACCTATCAGATAATGGCATTTTTCCATGTGCCCTTGATTAGATAACTTCAAGGAAAGCAGCAAATATTTTGTTTACACAAAATGGATATTTTAAAACCATTTACTGCCTTAATCTTTGATATTTATAAGTAATTGAGCTTATATGAGAAGTATATACAGTGTTAGTGTAGTATTATTCAAGATAATTCTCTGCATTTCTAATAAAAATGAAAAAATAAATATTGGCAGACAGCATATAAAAGAAAACAAGTCATGACTGTGTATTTGTAGGACTAGACTTAAACAAGAAGAAACATCTCATGCCAAGGTTGGGGATTTAACCCCGGACCCTCAAATTAAGTCATACTAAAAACACTGATGTGTGATAGAATATTACAGGAAAGAACACTGTAATGGCTGATATAATAACAAGATGGATCACTAGTCCTAAGTCCTTACATAACTTGCTTTTAATAAAAAATGATTTGACAGTTCGTTGCTCGAAAAAACTCAATCCCACGTGTGTATTTACTTATATGACATGCATAAATAAATGTATTCTCCTAACGTTTATATACATTGTGATAAACACGTTTTAAAAAAATATCTCCCGAATTCTGTGCCTCTCTCAGTGACACACCATCATGGGTCAACTTCAGTGTTTACCATTGTAGAGTGCCTCCTTCAAGGCTCCGAGAGCTGCTAATCCAATGCCAGCTGAAATGATAGCTCTTCCGCTCAACGCCATCTTTTGTTCTTATAAATACGGACAGTTGGCACAAATTCTATAAAAAATAAACTAAGCAAAACTTGCAAGCAATGATGTAAACTTCGCAAAGGTCAAATCTGATGAAAAACCGGCATGTATTGACGGAAGTTGAATTGCGCATGTGCAAAAGATTTACTGAGCAAAACTGCGGCGCATCGCGGAGACAAACTTTCGTGGTTATTACTGTTGTTGTGGTGGTGGAGTTTTTAACAGCTGGTCAGTATTTTATTTCAGCACAAAGTCTAAATGTATTAAATTTTAAATTCTACCTTAATTTTAAGAATTTTGTTACTAGGTTTTTGTTTTAAGTCAATATAAATGGTTCCTTCCGACAAATTTGGTGAAATTGAGTTGTTGTTGTTGTTTTTTAATAAAAATATTCATATGGCTTTTCTGAAAACATATTTTGTATTTCAAATAAGTTGCTTTATTTCTTTTCTAATTACAATAATTCGAGTGAAGACACTAAAAGTTACACAATGACGTCAACGTTTCTTCGGAATTGTACGTCGTAACGTCGAAATTGGAACGGTTGCAACGTCATCATTTTCCGCGCAGGTTTACTCACTTATTCAAGGAAATTTTGAAGACTGATGCATTTGTTTATAATTTAATGTACAATCCATAGAATCCGTGTTTTTTTTTAAATAGGGACACAATTTACAGAACCGTCCAAATGCCAATGACAATATAATAACAAAACCAATTACAATTTTATGTCTCGCGGAGCCAAATTACTCTTAATTCTGTAAAGTAGTTGAAAGTCGAATATTTTACTATAAAGCTCGTTTATCTTTCAGTAACTTCTTATAACAGACATTTGAACTGGTTCTTCTTTCCGATCAACGGGAACAGTACCGAGGATATAAGATTATTGACGCAACTTATGGTTATACTAATAGTGCGTACGCCTTTGCAAATTAACATACGCACCAACCAACTAGCTCTTTCCTTACGCGTTTAGAAAATAACTTCGAAGGCAATAGTATGTACATATCTTAGTTTAAATCAAATAGATTGCATTTATTATTATAAAAACATTATAAAATACAACACAACATAAGCTCTAGAGTCACACATAAACCACCAATTAGAGCGCGTAGTAATACAGCATCCCGCTAAAATGGGATGCACGTTATGTAACCAGCACAAGTCGATAGAGATCACCTTTCAATTGGTCACAAACCCTTTAAGGTGGTATCCGACGGTTTGGTCAAAAAATATTTTCATTAAACATCATGATAAACCATTGTTACTTGAACAGATCTCGCAATATGCTGTCTATTGATGTCGTACACCTGTCTGAAAAGTGAACCATAACGCCACAATCATTATTACAAACATGTATTTCCTATCTGAGCCACACTGCACAGTTAGCTACTTTTAAAGCCAGAAAACCATGTGGCCAGTAATGTTTAAGTTCATTCACGTCATCCGCTGTGACGTCGATGTCTATTTTTAGCAGGAATTCCAATCGTTCTTGTTTACAGATACTGTTACATATATAAAATGTAGGCAAACTGTCGGATACCACTTTTAAGACGTACCACATGTCCACACACGGAGGAGTTGTATAGTTTAAGAAGGGTTAATTTAACACAAAAACTATGTATGACAGTTTATCGACCGGTTTTAAGAATCTGGAAAAGTGACAACTTTCCGGAGCATTAAAACTTGCCGATCTTGCAGCGCTTTGATTTAAGATAAGACCTATTAGATTCTTTGTGGCGCTTTCTTACAATGTAAATTGCTTCCTTTGTTATCGAGGCTAAACGACACTTTTCGGAGACTTTTTTTTAAAAAAATGCAGACAACGAAAGAGGCGCTCGTGGCTGAGCGTTTAGAGTCGCCGACTTGTAACTCCTCATCTACCTCATGGTTTCAAGGGTCGAGAACTTTTATGTGGGGAAGTCTTCCGGTAATCAGGACGACTCGAATAATTCACGGATCATCTCTCCAGATGTATGACGGGGAAAATCCCGCGAAAATAAACATGTCAGTGCCTATGACGTCATCAAAACAACAAAGATAAATGTTTTGTTATCTCTTCTGAAAATGCAGTATATCCATAGCTGTCAAGGGTTCATAAAGCATAAGAGTGAGATCAAAGACCTTTAAAGTGGGGTATGTGGGGCGACGCCCCCTTTAGGCTGAAAACATGAAAACATACTATTTTATGGGTATGAACCCTGCTTGTCACCATGTTTCTGCTGAGATCAAAAACCTTAACTGTAACAGGATTCATTTTGGTCAAATCACTGTCATTACTTCCATCGGTTGCCAAAGAAAATGGACTCGACTTCATCTTTGTGACTAGCTCCTCATGAAAACTTGGTGCTAGTGCACCATTCAAAATGCAAAATGTTTGGGTTTTTGCACACTGATATTGTTTAGCAATTTGGGAGTCCAGAAACATACTACGAAACCTCAGCTCGTGATATTTTGAAAGTCACTGGTCATTCTGTGGCACAAAGTTTATTTTGGGATGCTTTTGCAAAGAGGAAGCTTTGTCAGTGTGCGATTTTGTGGCAACATGGCGTTTAACGTCGGCCTCACTTTGATGCGCACAGCTGAATTCTCTTGAGCAAACGAGGCAAAAGAAATGCGTAGACGAGGTTGTAGCCTTAACTGGGTATGTAGCTGACCATTGTTGATCAAATTTTGTGCTGTACGCTGCTGCACCAGAAAGTTTTTTCGATCGTTTTCTAGGTGGACTTTTGTCCATTTTGTCAGATGACACTAAACGTAATGGTTGAAATAGAACCTCTACACCGGTAGTTTGTTTACGCTGACGACAGAAAAATAAGCCAATGAAAATCGGCATTCTGTCCCAAATGTAATTTACTAATTTCATTAGTTATTCAATGTTTACAAGACTCTGCGCAAGAATTTTGGCCAGTAAATCGATTGAACAACGCAAAATTTCGGACAAAATAAACAGAAAAACTTTTGAATACACTGGAGATGTTGTATGCGTGAGTTTTTAGTATTTAAGCGCGAGAGCGTGATTTGAGGTTCAAAAGCGTGACTCTCACGCCGAAAGCGTGAGACTTGACATGTCTGGTATATCTAACTAGATATGAACAGTAAAACTGATAAATGACAGTTTATAGGATGAAATAATCTGTACACTACACCTATACGCATTTTTTTAAGAACTTATGAATGGTATATATTCTTCCGGCGAATTAAAATTAACGATAGTGATTCTGTAAGTATCATTGCAAAAGGTACGACCTAGCAATGACCGTCCCGAGGACGGTATTACCAGAGGAGTTCCTCCACTAAGACCTAGCTGCATCAATCAGAATACCTCGAATAATTCACAAACCATCTCTCGGGTGTATGTAGGTAGTCGGATTACCTCGGCCATTTCTCTGAATGGGACTTCTTCTGTGACAGACGTCAAAACAAAGATGGCAGCTCGGATGACAGCTCACTATACTACGATGCCTGTAAAACTTTACTTTGTGGCTGCTACAAATTTAAATCATCCAAGTTTAATTTACCCGGCGCAGCAAAGACACAGCTGTCAAACGACGCCATTGTTTATGTTTTATGCGAACTACATTTTAAGCATCTTCTTCCGACTTCCGGCGAACAAAACGATCGTGATTTGCGCACGTATCATTGCACCAGATACATCCGAGGGATGATTGTCCCGAGGACGTAATTACCCGAGGAGTTCCGATTGTAGCTGCATGCGCGTCGCCATGTCTGTGCCGGTGTAATGCATGTCACAAACACAACAAACAGAAGAAAAAAGCAGAACGCTGGATCTCTGTTCTTCCTATGAAAGTATTTTTTAGTAAACGTAAATCAGAAAGGGCATTAACTCAATAAAACATTCTCTTCAAACGCTTATTTATTTATTTATTTATTTATTTATTTATTTATTTATTTATTTATTTATTTATTATTTATTTATTTATTTATTTATTTATTTATAAGAGTAAATTTTGTAACTGAATGTAATAACAACTTCTCCTAATAGTCGGTAAAGAAACGACCTTTCACACCACGAGGCCCTGAAACGGGTGTTGGAATTTTTTAAAATCCAAATATTAAATTTTAATCTATTTATTTATATTCGATTGGACAAACAACATTATTTTTGTTGTTTTTGTTGTTGTTCTTGTTGTTGTTGTAGGTGGTGGTTTGTATAAAAGTGCAGCAATAGGTAGAGTCCATCAATCGCCGTTATATATTTTGAAAAAAGGTCAGCTGGGCCAACACGACAATAAAGTGTTTAAAGAGACTAAACTATTTTTATAGGAATGACCGAGAGGTGCCGAATTAATCAAAACACATCCCAAAGCGCGCGTTCGTTACGCATTTTTAATTCGAGAAATAATTTAACAAGCACAAATTAAAAATGGACAAATAACATCACACAATAACACAATAATGTTAACACCAGTGTTTACACACAGAGACATGTACAGTTCATGGCAATTAAGTATTTACACCTTATAGACAGTTTCCATGTGATGTCATCGACACTGATAAGACAGTTTAAGGCAGCCATCTTTGTGGGCAGAAGCTAATGCAGGACGAAATCGGGAAAAAGGTGCTGTATTAAACTCACCACTGTGTTTTGATTTTTCAGTCTATTTTACTGAATTTTATATCAAATTTAACAGTTTTTATAAAGTATTTTAAATATCAAAACTATATTTTGATAGTTTAAAAGGTTAAAGAAATACAACCGACAATCATACACTATGAGCCAATAGTTTTATATATTTCTGTGTATTAATTCTGTGTGCATTTATCAATTGTAAAAATATTTTATTCTAAAAATATGAATTTCATTAGCTTTCCAATGGTGTATAGCTTTTAATTTTCGGACCACAAATGAAGAAATTACAAGAAAATAAAATTTACCATTCTATACAATTCATATGAAAATCTCTTGAAGTTACCATCAAAGATGGCTGCCAAGATAAGGGATTTTCACTGATGCAGAAACTATCTATTTGCAAAAAAAAAAAATAAATTAAAGATTAAATCTGACTATGCTAGTCGTAATTAGACGTTATCATAAATGGATAAAACAACAACATGGACCTTTTCCATCAATATTTACAGGCAAAAAAACCCAACAAAAACAAACAAAACAAAATACACAAAAATACAAAAAAATAAAACGAGACAGTCCTTCTTTAAATACGGAAATTATATTTGTGTCACAAAATTTGAACTGTTAATTAGAAAAAAAAATATGCAAAAAATATTTAGAGAATAACTACTAAAATACATAAATCCTAAAATCAGGTGTTTGTTGCTGCTATTATTGTTGCTGTTGTTATTGTTGATGTTGTTGCAAATCAATAAGAGTGTCCTAGTCATGGATAATGTCTCCAATTTAAAAGGCAATGATTGACATCCTCAATTCTTTGATGTATATCACGGTTGCTTTCATCTTTTTCAACCAGCAGACTGTCTCCGCTTGAAGCAGATTTAGTGCTGCCTTCACTGTGTATAGCATGCTGTGAACTCCTGGCATGATACCACACCCAGTCATATTATCCTGACACCGGACCAACCAGTCGTGGAACGACCCTTTTCCCCCCAGTTTTGAAAAAAAAGAAATGTCTTAGTTGTCTCCCTTGTAGGAAGATAATTTCATATACTGTATAAAAGAAATATAAGATTTTATTTTTTTTATTTACTAATGTTTTTTTAAGCGTTTGACCTATTAAAATATTATATCAATCAATATGATTCCAATTCTTCATGCGCATGATTCAGTCTTAAGCGTTTTTCAAAAGTTTAAAAAGTGGAAAAATCTTAAGTTTTCAGCAGTAACTTCATGCCAAATATTTATCCGCAAGGGAGGTAAGAATGTAGTTTTTAATAGTTAGAGTAAAGTCCCTTTACATTCGAAATAAGGAACTAATTGCTCAAGCGTTGGAAGAGGGGCTATACCACTGCCATTTGTAATGTCTTAGGTATTCTCATTTTCATTGGCAGCGTACGTCAATGCGTTTCTCATTTTCATTGACAGCGTGCGTCAATGCGTTTTACGGGGTTTCCAAATAGTTTGTTTTTAATCAACAGTATATTAAAATGTTACGATGAGCAAACCAGTTCTGATGGGATCGCATTGAAGTCGTACAACATTTTTTGATTGGTTCGTCTAGAAACTGCACTCAGTGCATCGTAGAACGATGACAGCAACGTTTTCACTCGGTGTGAAAATATTGTCAGAACCTAGTCTGCATCGTAGAATGGTTCGTTAAAACTCAACTGTTATATCACTTTTTAAAGGTGGTATCCGATAGTTTGTTTTCATCAAATACACGCAAACCTGGGTTGGGGAAATTGGGGCATAATTTCTTAAAAAAGTAAAACCTAATTCTAACAAAAGACGATTCTAAACATTGTATAAACTGTTAGACAGTAGAATTCGTGAAATAAACCACTTCACACGCCCATTCTTTTAAAAAAATATAAATAGATTTCTGCTAAAAATAGACATGACGTCAGAGCGAATTACCCGAAATATTACATAAAGTTACGGGTCACATGGTTTTCTTAGTTAAAAAATAGCTAACCGTGCAGCGTGGCTTGGATAGGAAATACCTGTTTGTAATGACGAGTGATGTGTTATTCTTCGATCTTCACATAGATGTAGGACATCAATAATCAGCATTTTGCGAGATCTTTTTAGGCAGCAATAATTTATTTGAGAGAACAAAAATCTGGTCCAAACTGTCGGATACCACCATTGAATGAAACATTTGCAAAGATATCAAAAACATGAGTACCGGCACCCTCATCCACCGTCGTTCGATTTAAAGATCAAGGCAAATTCCGTCGTAAAGCAATTTCTGGTACACCATTTAAACGGTTCTATTTTAAATCGACCGTTATTTAATAATTTATTGTCTTACTACGTGAAAAAAAATGTTTAGTGCCTACGAACGCACTACGAACTGCGTCTTACAACCTTTCAATCCAACGTCTTAAAAATCAAGGCAAATCAATTAGTGAATGCTGGTACGCCATTTTAACTGTTACATTTTTAATTGACCGACCTGTATTAATCTATCTTCATACGCATGGTAAATTCGTCTTACAGCTTTTCCTATTGGTTCGTGTAAAAATCGACACAAATTTTATCCAATCAAAACTCATGTTACATTTCCGCCTTGGTAAGATCATCGCTCGGCGGTATCTGGTGCAATGATACTACGAGAAAAGCGACGCCGGAAAAGATTACGTCTAAAATTAAGTTATCACGGAAATTCACGATGTAAGTCGAAAGGATATGACAGTTAAGAAAACAAAAACAACAGCGTCGTTTGGCAGATTCCTCGATGACATCTTTGTTCTAAAATCAGGCGCGTTTCTGCCATTACGCACTTTACGCACGTGAGTATCCTCCTTTCGAAAACTCTAAAACCTAAAAGTAAAAAAAAAAAACACTACAAAAGTCGATACCTAACCCGGGTTAGGAAGGATTTATTTTATTTCCGCAATTTCTGAGTTATAAAATCTTATGACCACATCAATCAAGTTGATTTTTTTAAATGATTAAACTTAGACACGTCAGGATTTTTGTCGTTCATATTTTGCGTTAACTTCCTCGCATGTCCGCATTTTACCTGTTATTTATTAGAAATGAACCGAATATATTCAAAAGTATTTCTACAAAGGTTATTTCCCTTGTAATTTTGCGTAACTTCAAAAACGGCACAGATACGAGCCTGTTAAAATCTACATTTAAACTCAGTCGCGGATCCATGCCAGTTCATACCGTTTCACGTGAAACGGTCAAAGATTCTTGAAGATCATTTTTCGAAGGCCTCAAATAATTGGTTTCATCACTGCTAAGCATATAAGCTAGGAACATATAAACATATAAAACCAATTATATGAGGCCTTCGAAAAATGATCCTTAGGAATTTTATATAAATAATTTTGTTTCTTCAAATGTGGTTGTGTGTGCATATGTTTCTCGTGTATTTTGCTACATTTGAAAAAAAAAGTATGTCATCTGAACAGGAGTTGTGTTCTTTTTACAATGTTTTATTTTTATACTTGAATGGGACCTAGGACTGGCTACATGATTACCCTCTGTAACTCTGAATAACAGAATCAACGCTTAAAATGTTCATTCTTTTCAAATCTATAAAAAAAAAGAACAATTGGGATTTCTGCCAAAATAGACATCGATGTCACAGCGTGTTTTTCTTAGGTTTAAAATAGCTAACTGTGCAGCGTGGCTCAGATAGAAAATGAATGTTTGAAATGACGATTGTGGCGTTATGTTGCAATTTTCAGACAGGTGTAGGACATCAATAAACAACAGTTTGTTAGATCTGTTAATGTAACAATAGTTTATCACGATGCATAATAAAGATATTTTGGTCCAAACTGTCGGATACCATCTTTTATGTACACTACGAATGGCTGTGCCAAAATTGATTACGTCATTTGAAATCTAAATATTTTTAACCGATGTCGACTGCAGTCCTATTTATCGAACAAATCAATATCTGCCGTCACAACTTACAACCTTTTTCATTGGCCTGTTTAAAATCAATATTGAAATAGTTGTCTGCAGCAACCGGAATCCCTAGTATAATTCACTAATCCCGATGACGGAATTACCCGAGAAGTTCCAATTGTTGTCTTCAGCCATCGGAACACCTCGGATAAGTCACAAATCCTCTCTCGGATGTATGTAGGTACTCGAATCCCCTCTGCCATTTCCCTAAAGGAGACTGCTTTTGTGACAGAAGTCAAAACAAAGATGGCAGCTAGGATGACAGCTCACTTTAGTAAAACTTCAATTTGTTGCGACTTCACATCTAAATTGTCCAATTTTAATTTACCCAGCGCAGCAGACACACAGTTGTCAAGCGGTGTCATTGTTTATGTTTTGTGCGAACTACATTTTTGGCATATTCTTATTCCGACTTCCGGTGAACTAAACGATCGTGATTTCTGTAATTATCATCGCACCAGATACATCCGAGGGATGATTGTCCCGAGGACGGAATTACCCGAGGAGTTCCGATTGTTGTTTGCAGATATCCACACCAAAACACGTATCCATCGGCAACGTGTGTACTACTATATTGTCCAAGCGTAGTTTTCCGTATATCACCTTGGACCTCTTCCGATTAGTCAGTTAAGAATAGAAGTTTTATCAATCATCGACAAGATGGGAAACACTCATTGGTTGTATATGCAATCGGAACACCTCGGATAATTCACGAATCATCTCTTGGATGTATGTAGGAAGTCGGATCACCTCGGCCATTTCCCTAAATGGGCTTGCTTTTGAGAAAGACGTCAAAACAAAGATGGCAGCTCGGGTGACAGCTCACTAAAATACGATGCCAGTAAAACTCAAATTTTAATTTACCAAGCGCAGCAGACACGCAGCTGTCAAACGATGGTATTGTCTATATTTTGTGCGAACTACATTTTAGCATGTTCTTCTTCTGACTTCCGGCGAACAAAAGGATCGTGAGTTCAGTAAGTATCATTGCACCAAATACATCCGAGGGATGATTGTCCCGCAATCGTAACAACTCGGCCATTTCCGTAACTTTCGGAAAATAACCTCGTAAACCATAGTAGTGATACAACCATCTATTTATAGATTCAGTGATATGGTTGGTTGTAATTCGGCTACCTAAGCGCGTTTGTTTAAATATGGCAACCTTCGATACCATGTAGAAAAACCTAAATCCATTAAAACACTCAAACAAACAATGAAAATCTCATGCTAACCTATTCTTCAGTGTGTATTTAGAATTTTGTATTTCATTGTTCATAGTGATCACGCGAGGTCACAATCAGGGACGGACTACTTTCTCTGCATATGATTCCCGAGGTCTATTTCCGAAGAAATCGCCGAGGGGTCCCGATTGGATTGTCCCGATGACAGAATTACCCGAGGAGTTCCGATTGTTGTGTATGCATCGTTAAAACACTTCCAGAAACCTGATTGGTCGCACACACACACACAAAAAGACATTCGAACCCACCTCTAACAAACAAACAAAAAGCAATCACATACACACACACACACAAGAAACAAATTTGTTCGGCGATAGTTTGGCTGTCAGGACGTTTTGCAACATTTTCGATGGGAGCGTTTATAGTCTTCATCGAGTCCGTCATCTGATGACGTCAGAATAGTGGTGCCTGTATGTTTCATTGTAAGGGCTTCGTTGTGTGGTAGCGTCTTCGTGACGTTTTCCCGCATTTTAATATCCGCCAGCACCCTAGAACCTGGTGGAAAGTTTAAAAGATCAATTGAGTATGGTATGAATGGATTGATCCATATGTAACTGGCGATGTAAGAATCGTCATATTTCAAGAAAATCGACTTCCATGATTGTAGCTCGTTGCCCATTATATGCTACTGTTTTCAGAATATGGAGGGTCACATACCTTATCATAATATAACTACTTATATACCAAAATATATATACTTGATAATCACAAACAAACACACACACCGGCCGCAATAGCTCAGGTGGTAGAGCGTCGGCTTGCGGATCGGGAGGTCGTGGGTTCGAACCCCGGCCGGGTCAAACCAAAGACTTTAAAGTTGGTAGTAGTGGCTTCCCTCCTAACGCTCGGGGCTAAGGGGACAGCATTACGCCTGACTCGTCGGTGTCAGTATAATGGACCGGCCGGGTTCAGTCCCTGGGCACCTCATAAGTGCCCCTGTGCTATAATGATAGAAATGTCGCTGCACAGTATCGGCAAAAATGCCGGCTAATCCCATCCCAATCCCACAAACACAAACACACACACACACACACACACCGTGTGTGTGTGTGTGTGTGTGTATATTAACATATACTATAATATGCATATATACACTATACATAGAGAGAGAGAGAGAGAGAGAGCGAAAGAGAGAGAGAGAGAGAGAAGAGTGAGAGAGAGAAAGAAAGAGTGCGAGAAAGAGAGAAAGAGAGAGAGAGAGAGCATCTATGGTTGCCGTCGAGGTCCTGTTCAACAATTTAAAAACAAACCGACCAAGAAATAGCAAAACCTTGCTGATTTAAAGATTTTTATGTCTTAAAATTATGTAACGATTTGTAATTGGACGCATGGAAAAAGGTCCGAATATAAACAACAACACTGGGCATTTGACTTGTACATAGTACATTGTCGCAACAAATTAATTTAAAATTAAACAAATAATACTTTCAGATATGGATCATTAACAATTTCAAGTGACAGATAATGTTGTAGCACCATTTTAAAATACATTCTAATTGAATTCACTATTCATCAAAGTAGAATATTAACCGAAATACAACGTATGAAAGCGCCGCATTTTAGTTGTTTATAGAACAGCAACACGTCATCCATTAGGCCTAAGAACACAGTTTTTTTTCACTATATGTTTCATATAAGCATCTGTGAACAGAACATTTTTGCTTATTTCCCGAACAGAAAAATCTTACCTGAACTTTGTAATACTATATATTGCGACATTTTCTAGCCGCAGGAAATTGCACATTGACCAGTAGTCTAGGCCAATAATTTCAAAAATATATCCGGTGACTTAACAGGTCAATAATCTCGGCGGTAAACAGGCCAAAGACGTCCCTGTTCAATAGCTGATTTGCAACAATCTATCATTAAACTTCCACCAAAACTGACATTTACTTTTTGATTTACACATTCTTTGTACAAAAATGCCATTTAATCAGTATTCGTCAGCAGAAACAGGGACTCTTTTGTCTTGTTCTGTTTCCTGTTTTTGGGTAACGAAAGGCATAAAACTGTGTTCTGACGCCATAGGACTTTTAAAGGTGTGTTTACACTAAATACCGACCGGAAGTAGAAGCTGTGACATGGACTTTTCCCTTTAATTACAGTCTGTAGTAAAATTTTTTAATTATATTTCCCATTTCGAAGATAATCTTAACCTTTTTGTATCAAAAGAAAGCCGAAACCATATAGAATTAGAATAAAACAAAAACGTGCGCACATGTGCACAATAACGGACTGATCCACCTTTACCGGAAGTGAATTTGACGGTAAGTGCATTGTACAAAGCAGGGCTATCTTACAAGTTGCAAAAGTTGACTTATTTCTGGGTCTTTCTGATAGAAAACAAATAGCTCTTTTCACCTATGTTATAGTTATAGGGGTCTATCACAGCTTGGTCATGGTGCTATTTGGTTCCAAAGTTTTGCGAATTACTAAAGAATATATAACAAACTTATTTAGTGGCGCCTAACCTAAAGGAACGATTATATATGGGCGGCGATAATAAATATGTCTTCAATAAATAAGATAATAAAATAAAGCATCAACTAACCCATCGTAATGAATAATTTGTCCACATTGTATCCGGATTTGGCCGATGCGGGAACAAACGGGATACCATTGCTTTGAGCAACTTCAATAGCTCTCTGAAAAAAAAAGAAGTAAAGAAAACATAGATTAGACAAAAATATTTTTTTATATTGTATTTTTTGATTGTTAGGTTTGTTTGGTGGTTGGTTGGTTGGTTAGTTGGTTCGGTGGGTGGGTGGGTCTGTGGTTGGAGGTTGGTTGCTTGGGTGGTTAGGTGCTGGTTAGTTGGTTTATCGTCCCAACGACAATCTAGAGGTTACTTTGTTGGTTAGTTGGTTGGGTGGGTGGGTCTGTGGTTGGGTGTTGGTTGGGTGGTTGGGTGCTGGTTGGTTGGTTGGTTTATCGTCCCAACGACAATCTTGCAGTTGTCACGTTTCAACGACGGTGTCAAATTGAAGCAGATAAAGCGCTGCTTTCACTGTGTGCAGTCAACAGACAAAATTTAATTTTAAAGTTTCGTACCTTTTAAGCTTGCATGTTTGCACAACTCTACTCTTTTACCAGGTTGGTGGCGGAATGCATCCCACTCCCTCCCCTTGACCCGTCCCTGCTTGTAAGTGTATATGCTTTGAGGAGGCATAAAACGTCAAATGTATAATGAAATGGATATAAGATTGATTTATTTATTTATTTACAGAAGACCATATTAAGTAGTCATTGACAACTCTTTAACCTGGCTGTGGGGGATGCATCTTCCGATCCCTCCCTGAATGTGTGTAATAAATAAACATATAGTGCAAGACAGGTACGGGAGGCCCCGGGTTCGATCCCGGGCCGCGACATACCGAAGTCGTTAAAATGGTAGTGGTATAGCTCCCTTGCTAACGCTCGAGCAAATATAAGGGTAGTTCCACGACTGGTTGGCCTGGTGTCAGGATAATGTGACTGGGTGTGGTATCATGCCAGGTGTTCACGGCATGCTATACACAGTGACGGCAACACTATATCTGCTTCAAGTAGACACCGTCTCCAGATGACTGAAATACTGTTGGTGGGACGATAAACCCAATAAACAAACATGTTAAACACAGTGAAGGCAGCACTATATCTGCTTTATGTGGACATCGTCTCCACATAACTGAAATACTGTTGGTGGGACCATAAACCCAATAAACAATAAACAAATATAGTGCAAGATGCTACGCCCGGTCTCATTATCCTGACACCGGGCCGACTAGACGTGGAATTGACCTTTTAGTTGCTTAAGCGTTAGCTATGACGCAGTACGATTACTGCTTTTAAAGAATTACTGAATGCACTTGTCTTCATGTTGTTATGTTTGTGCGTCGATAATATGCCTAAGGCCCAATGTGGGTAATGAATTTTCTTCTTCTTCTGCTTCGTCTTCTTTTTTCTTTATTGTTCTTTTATGTCTTCTTCTTTTTCTTTTTCTTCTTCTTCTTCTTCTTCTTTATATTATTCTCTTTTTTCCTTTTCTTCTTTCTTCGTTTTCTGTTACGATAAAATCAATACAAACAGTTTCTTACTTACGAGTGCTAAGTGTTTTCTTACCTGATCGTCAACCTGTGACGTCAGATCACACTTGTTAGCAACCAGTACCGTCTTCACGAGGTCGCCATGGTGACGTAGGGCCTCCAACCATATACCGACGTTGTCGAACGATTCCTTTGGATAATAAAAAATAAATAAATAAAATACTTATACAAATAAACAAAAAAATAAAAATAAATAAATAAAAATGAATGAATAAATAAATAAATAAATAAATAAATAAATAAATAAATAAATAAATAAATAAATAAATAAATAAAATAAATCTACTTATAAATAAACATACTAATAGATAAAAATAAATAAATAAACTGTCAATAAATAAATTAATAAATAAATAAATAATGAATGAATGAATTAATTAATTAATTAATTGATTAATTAATTAATGAAAATACTTATAAATAAAAATACTTACAAATAAAAATAAATAAAATAACAGAAAATAAATAGTCAAAAAGTAAATAACAAAACCCGGGGTAATATGAATGCATTAGAAACGATACAGTATACACACACACAAAAGTATGCAAATATATGCAAATTAGAAATACCACTTTCAAACCCAACTGGACAAATTATGGTTCCACAGGAGGTGTTTTAGCTAGGAATGAATGAATATTAATAACAATGTAATTATTGAACACTACTGCGTGTAATAACACAGAAATAATCAGTACCACAGAGTAACTTCGAGACAAACCTGCGTAAAAGAGATCAACAAACGTTGTTTGGCTGGCAGAATAATTCAACAGGTAAGCTGAAAAAACCTTCCCATATGAAAGTTTTCTCCCCGACCAGGACTCGAACCCAAGTTATACAAAGGTATCAAAAGATATGGACTATTTCCGGGGTTGCAATTCGTATGTAGAAACAGTTTTGGGAGAAAACAATACAAAATAAGGTGAAGCATGAAAATTCAATATGGCGGGTTATTTTTTTCAAGATTACCTCCATTCAATTCGATGGTTTTATTTATATAGCATAATATAAGAAAGATGGAGAATGTACTAATCGGAAAAATAGGTAAAAATAACTTTTAATAAGCTTGGCTTGGATACAGTACGTAATTATATAGTCATTGACAAATATGGCGTCCGAGATGGCCGCCCTTAAATACCCAGATCCTACCATTTCTTTAAAAAACGTACATACTAAGAAATATTTTTATTTACATGAAATTTGCTGCATGCATAATGATAAAGATAAATACTCTCTACTCTTGAGTGTCATCTATGACATTTAACAAAAGGACAAGGAAATGTGGCATCAAAGAAGGCCGCCACAATAAAAATAAAAAAATAAAAATATATGTGTGTGTGTGTGTGTGTGTGTGTGTGTGTGTGTGTGTGTGTGTGTGTGTGTGTGTGTGTGTGTGTGTGTGTGTGTGTGTGTGTTTGTGTGTGTGTGTGTGTAGGTGTGTGTGTGTGTGTTTGTGTGTG
This sequence comes from Sinonovacula constricta, assembly GCA_007844125.1. Classification (NCBI taxonomy): domain Eukaryota; kingdom Metazoa; phylum Mollusca; class Bivalvia; order Cardiida; family Solecurtidae; genus Sinonovacula; species Sinonovacula constricta. The sequence continues at coordinate 8,462,496 of CM017573.1, forward strand.
TGTGTGTGTGTGTGTGTGTGTGTGTGTGTGTGTGTGTGTGTGTGTGTGTGTGTGTGTGTGTGTGTGTGTGTGTGTGTGTGTGTGTGTGTGTGTGTGTGTGTGTGTGTGTGTGTGTGTGTGTGTGTGTATTATGTGATAAAAAGCCACACGGACACTCATTGGGTGTGAAAATAAAACAGACACACTGAACCAATATACAAACAATAATTAAGTGGCCAGGTTAACAAGTGGTATCCGGCAGTTTATCAAATACATGTAACAATATTTGTCCAAAGTTTCTGTGAATTTATGCATATTTTCTGAACACTACCGCCTTGTAAGACTCGTACACTTTGCGAAAAAACAAACTTTTTATATTCCAATAGATCGGTTGTCTTTTCACTGCTTGCATTTGAGAAACCCATCAGGAAGTAGGAGGTTACAGCTCAGTAAAACCGATTTAAGCACACCAGTTTGTCCTTTTTGCCGTCTGACCGTTCCAAGGCGGTAACTGTTGGGTTTGCTCTTTTTGTTAAATGACTCGTCACAGATATGTTTTTAATTTTGTCCTGTGCCTTTTCCGGGTCTTGTATATGTTGCAATTTTCATAGGACTTTGTCATATATTCTTAGTGTCCATTCTTTCCAAATGTATAAATAATCACGAAGGTGATCTCTGCTAAAAACAGATGACGATATAACGCCATATCAAAAGTAAACTGTCACGTGATTTTTCTTAGTCTTAAAAATAGCTATCTCTGCAGCGTGGCTCAGACAGGAAGTACCTTGCAGGGTAATGCTTAACTTTTCACATAGATTGGGGGCATCACTGGACAGCATTTTGAGGGACCTTTTCATGTAACAATGACTTATTTATTTATTTATTTAAGAAAAAAATATTTGGTCCAAACTGTCAGATACCTCCTTTAAGGAGCACCTCGCCACCGCACTTCCTCATTTTTTCTCAACAACATACAGTGTAAATAAAAAATATTCCACCAAAGTAAAAAAAAAACGCATCAGGAAGCACTTCTGTCTGAAATGAATCCTGTCTCTTGTTGTTGTGGTTTTGAGCACAACACACTGACACAATTATTTTTATACTGGTCGAGCTAAATATTGGTGAAGGGAGGCCACAGAAAAATGTCAGGGTAGAACCACCGGCAGAAAGCAGGTAAGCTGGGAAATCTTCCTATATGAAAGTTTTCTCCCCGACCAGGACTAGAACGCTTGCGGCGAGGAGCTGCCAAGTTACAAGTCGGCGACTATAACTACAAGGTCACAGGCGCCCCGAATAATGTTTATGCATTCGCAACTAGTTGGCTATTTTCAAAAGCAATCACCAGTTTAGAAACGCTTTCCCACAAATACATGATTACAATGTTCAGTTTTTCTACTTAAAAATATTGATAAACAAAATAAACCGGTCTCAAAAATTATTAATGTAAAACCGACGTTTCTATCAGTTTTGAAGATTTAATGAAAATCCTCCATATCAATTGCGTAAAGTCAGATTAATTTTCCATTATTAACATAATATTCTCCCCTAAGCCGTGATAAAAACGTCTAAAAGGTGGTATCCAACAGTTTGATCCAAAATCTTTTTTTCTCAAATAACTAAATAATCCATTGATACCTGAAAAGGTTTTGCAAAATGCTACTTATTGATGCCAAAGATCTTTGTGAACAGTAAATGATAAATACTCACTCGTCCTTGTAAACAGGTGATTCCTATACGAGTCACGCTGCAGAGATAGCTATTTTTAAACTTAGAAAACCACGTGACCACTTACTTTTATATAGTCATCTGGGTCATTCGCTCTGACGTCGATATCCATTTTTAGCAGAGACCACTATCGCGCTTTTTATTGAGTTCAAAAGACAAGACAATTTTTGCGATAAGTACAGTCTAATTATAAAGGTGATGTTCAAAATCGTCTCTGTAAAGACTTAATTATGGTTTTATGCAAAAAGTATGACCAAATTCCCCAAAGCAGTGGTTAAGTACTGGTAAGTGTATTAAATATATGCAAACTGTCGGCTGCCACATTTAACTATAAGGTAAGGTAATACCAAGTTATAGTCTACTTTCAAGCTACTGCTCGTTCAGCCGACTTTACAGTTTACCCCCTGGTCATTAGGTCATTGGGTATATTCGTCAATCCCGTACTATTGCAGCCGACACATGGCGCTGGGAAGTCATATTACTGACCCGAATAACCCTCGCAGGTACCCATTTATACACCTGGGTGGAGTGGAACAATTCGAGGTAAATTTCTTGCTAAAGGAAATTAGCGGTGACCTGACCGGGGTTCGAACCACGGACCCCGTGATCCGGAGTCGTGCGTCCTACCACTGGACTATTCCGCGTACTTTTTCTGTTATCATATCCAGGTAGGTAAGGACAATAGGTTGACTCTTGTTCCATATAAAATGAGCCCCTTATTGTTGAGTTCTTGTTTGTAACTCGCAGTGTAAAAGAGTGGCAAACTTGTGCATTTAACACAGACGAATCGTCGACTACCGCCAGTAAGAACTATACTCCGATCTTTGGTCTGTATAGAACTATAGTGAAAACGATTTATTTTCCTTAGTTCGGAGACTTTGTTGGTAAAAAACTGTTTCCATACTAACCTGCGATGAAACGTCATAAACGACGAAGGCGATGTGAGCACCCCGAAGATACATGGGAACGAGGCTCTTGTACCGTTCCTGACCGGCTGTGTCCCAGATCTGGAAGTTGATGATGTCATCGCTCACGTGCGCTGCCTTGGAGATGAAGCTAACTGCAGGTGAGACAACATAGTTTCAAAATTTAAAAAAAAAATACGAATTCAATATATACACTAATACTCTAATTTCCTTTTTATAAGGGACCTACGCTTTACACTGTATGTATATATAAAATTTTCCTTGTAGGTAGGTATCAGGCATATCATATTAAACATAGACAGTGACGTCACTCGTTACTTCAATACTATAACGCTTCGCAACAATTCGATTTGGTAAATTTGTTCTTCCGCATTGTAAAATAATCCCATGTTTTAACAAAGGCATTTTTTTTATCAAATAAGCGTATATAAACAGCACGTAAAGGGTCTAATGTACACATTGCATCACGGTCTTTTTAAGAACGTTTTATTGTTAGCAGGGGCTGACCCAGAAAATATCTTTTGGGGTATGAATCAAGATACATTCAAGTTTACTGCAGAAAATACTAAATATACATATTTACATATACATATACAAATACATATACATATATATACAAATACATATATATGCACAATAAGAAACCCTTACTTCGACCTAAGCAGTCATCAAACAGACAAAATTCACTTTAAAAACTTTAACTTTAGGGATGGGATTAGCCGGCATTTTTTGCCGATACTGTGCAGCGACATTTCTATCATTATAGCTCAATGGCACTTATGAGGTGCCCAGGGACTAAACCCGGTCGGTCCATTATAATGACACCGATGAGTCAGGCGTAATGCTGTCCCCTTAGCCCCGAGCGTTAGGAGGGAAGCCACTACTACCAACTTTAAAGTCTTTGGTTTGACCCGGCCGGGGACTTTAATTTTAGTTATTTAACTTACATATACTATGTGTTTTCACAACTATACCCTTTTACCTGGATGGTGGGGCGGATGCATCCCTCAATCACACCCACCACCCCCTGGCTCCATCCCTGATTGTTAGCAATGTTTGAAAAGTAGGCCGCGCTCATAATAACCTACATTGAGCGCTCTCACAGAGACCTGTCTTTCAATCTGGTGCTGACACAATTTAACTATAGACATCACTGAAAACTTCACCTGTGCAACACATTAAAGGTGTTCTCCGACAGTCCGGACCAAAAATTGCTTTCCAATAACCAAATACGATTTTGAAAAGGTCCTGCAAAATGCTGTACTTCGATGCACTAGACCTGATGTGAAGAGGGAAGCATAATTTCCCTCTTGTCAACGTAAATATGTTTTTTCTATTGATTTTTCAGAAGTTTCTTGTTGTTTTTTTAAATGAAGAAAACTACGAGGCAACTAACTTGGGACATTACGTTTTATCTTCATCTGGATAGTTCGCTTTGACGTCGATATCTATTTTTAGCAGAGATCACTAAAGTGCTTATATATAGATTTAGAAATAATGGATATTGAGACATAGTTTTTGCGAACAACTGGCCAACAATTGAGGTAGGGATGGAATGGGATTTGCCGGCATTTTTGCCGATACTGTGCAGCGACATTTCTATCATTATAGCACAGAGGCACTTATGAGGTGCCCAGGGACTGAACCCGGCCGGTCCATTATACTGACACCGATGAGTCAGGCGTAATGCTATCCCCTTAGCCCCGAGCGTTAGGTGGGAAGCCACTACTACCAACTTTAAAGTCTTTGGTTTGACCCGGCCAGGGTTTGAACCCACGACCTCCCGATCCACAAGCCGACGCTCTACCACCTGAGCCAATTGAGGTAGTGTTCAAACTTGTATTTACTTAAATTTAAATATGAGTCCAAAGTATCCATAACAGTGATAAGGTATATATGATAATTGTTTTTGACACCTTTAAAGGGGGTATCCGACAGTTTGGTAACCAACTTTTTTCTCTCAAAACACCAAGAAAATTATTATTACATGAACAGATCCCTCGGAATGCTGTTTATTGATGCCCTACATCTAAGTGAAATGCGAAGCATAACACAACATAGGTTAGTACAAAAAGTGTTTTTTTCTGTCTGAGCAACGCTACACAGTTAGCTATTCTTAAACGAAGAAAACCACGTGACCACTTACACTATTGAGATCACGTAATATGACCATCCGGGTAATTCGTTCTGACGTCTTTTTTAACAGAAATCCCCCCCCCCCCCCCCCACCACCATCGTGCTTATTTATAGATTTGGAAAGCATGGAGATTTAAAGCGATGTTTTCGTGATTTGTACTGTCTAACAATCAAGGAAGTATTTAATATTGTCTTTGCTTAGATTATAGTATGGGTTTATGTAGCTATATTGCACATATTTCTCCAAACATGCGTCACATATTTATTATATGTATTTTATAAAGGCAAATGTATATTATAAAGGCAAATGTATTTTATAAAGGCAAACTGGTCGGTTACCACCTTTAAAGATGGAGGTTTTCCTCTCACCATAGCATACTGTCGGCTTATATATATTTATATATATATATATATATATATATATATATATATATATATATATATATATATATATATATATATATATATATATATATATTTATATATATGCATAAATCTTGAGCAAAAACTGTCAACCTCAATAAAATAGCATGTATATCACCTGCAGGGGGCGGATCCAGCATTTATTGGGGGGGGGGGGGACCAAGATCTATTCAAATTTATTGCAGTAAATACTAGATATACAACCACATTAATGAACTCTAACAGCGAACTAAGCAGTCAACAGACAAAATTTACTTCAAAAACTTAGTATTTTTACGCTTACATGTGTGTGTTTTCACAGCACATACTATTTTAACTGGTGGGGGGGGGGGGGTATGCATCTCCCCGATCCCATGCCACCCCACTCCTAGATCCATCCCTGATCAAGTGCATCCATATAGATCAAACCTTCCGATGCACTTGATTTTGACCGTCCCTGGTTAAATTCGATGAGATATATGGTCCTGAGTTGGAATTTCTTGCATATAGATACAGATTGTTCAAGTCTTGCATTTACATTTCAAGTATGGGTGCACGTGGCTAAGGAAAGCGTCGTCGATATGTAACTTCTCTCATCGCGAAATTGAAATATTTAAAGGTGGTATTCGACAGTTTGGATCAAAATATTTTCCTCAAATAACCAAATAGATCATTGTTACCTGAAAAGATCTTGCAAAATGCTACTCATTAATGCCCTAGGTAGATCAGTGTAAACACTGAAACATAAATTCCCATTCCTCATTGAAAACAGGCATTTCCGATCTCAGTCACGCTGCAGAGATGGCTATTTTTAACTAGGAAAACCATGTCACAACTCACTTTTAAGATTACCTTTATCGTAATCGGGGTAATCCGCTCTGACGTCGGTATATATTTTTAGGAGAGATCACTATCGTGCTTATTTATAGATTTGGAATGGTTGAACTTTTAGAGTGTTTTATGCACTGTCTTACAATGTAGGCAGTGTTAAAACCCGTCTTTACTTGTACTGAACAAAAAAGTTTATGCAGAAATTATGCCCTAATTCCCAAAGCAGTGGCAAGGTATTGTTACATGAATTTGATATAGGCAAACTGTCGGATATCACCTTTACTATAGGTTGAAAGTATTCTAGCTGCCCTGCGGTGCGCCAGTGGTTCTACCCAGACATTATTACGGTGTCTCCTTTGGCGAAGTCCAACTTAATATTGGCAGAGGAAGACCCCGAGATATATGTCTTGGTAGAACCACCTGCGCGCTGCAGATTTGTTTTCGTACAAGATCTTTCAAGGGAGCATCAAACAACTATGCAAATTGAATAAGAAACGTATTGTCATGTAACATATCATTTTATTTATTTAGGCTCAAGTCCGTGGAAACATTTCATGAAGTTAAATAAAAAGGTCATTTAGTTTATAGTTGCAAAAACATACAATGACGCTTTCAAAGCGCGTGATTTATTGTTTTATTGTGGTTTATTTAAGAAATGAGTTTCCATTGGAAAGGATAAAATCATTTTCAGCCAACGGAAATGAACGTTTCTCAAACTTCCGTGATTGCTTCTATCTTACGAATAGATTAAGTTTCCACATTGAGTCATATTCCTTAACTTAAACAATATGAAACATTCCAGTCACAGCTTCCATTTAGAGGGGACATTACTTTTTTCATATTACATCATGATGGCTCCATTGTTTGTATGTATTTGGTTTATAAAAAGATGTTGGCATATAATGAAGTACATCATGTTACCTCCCTTGTTTGCATGTATTTGGTTTATTAGCAGATGTAGAAATATAATGAATTATATTTTGTTATCTCCCTTGTTTGTATGTATTTTGTTTATTAAAAGGTGTTGACATATAATGAAGTACATCATGTTACCTCCCTTGTTTGTATGTATTTGTTTTATTAAAAGATGTTGACATATAATGAAGTACATCGTGTTATCTCCCTTGTTTGTATGTATTTGGTTTATTAAAAGATGTTGATATATAATGAAATACATCGTGTTATCTCCCTTGTTTGCATGTATTTGGTTTATTAAAAGAAGTTGACATATAAATGAAGTACACCGTGTTATCTCCCTTGTTTGTATGTATTTGGTTTATTAAAAGATGTTGATATATAATGAAATACATCGTGTTATCTCCCTTGTTTGCATGTATTTGGTTTATTAAAAGATGTTGATATATAATGAAATACATCGTGTTATCTCCCTTGTTTGCATGTATTTGGTTTATTAAAAGATGTTGATATATAATGAAATACATCATGTTGTCTCCCTTGTTTGTATGTATTTGGTTTATTGTATTTGGTTTATTAGCAGATGTAGAAATATAATGAATTTTATTGTGCTATATCTCCTTGTTTGAATGTGGTATAGATGTAGAAATATAATGAAATACACGGTGTTACCTCCCTTGTTTGTATGTGTTTGGTTGACATATAATCCATTACCTCGTGTTATTCCTCTGGTATGTATTTGGCAGCAGGCAACAAGGAAGAAAGCATAAAAGCAGAAAGTCTAGTTCCCATCATAGTTATATACGGTTGTTAACTTTCACATTTTAATGCAATAAACTGACAGTGTACGAGAAAGATAAATTCCAAGTATAGCCATCTTGTTTAATGCGCATGCTTTCTGCGGCGCTTAGGGGCTCAGGGATGCACCTCCCCCCCACCCCCATCACCAACCAGTAGAGTTGTGAAAACACATACGTGTAAGTCTAAAAATACTAAAGCTGTTAAAGTAAACTTTGTTGACTGCTTAGGTCGAAGATAAGGTCCCTTACTGTGTATATATATCCAGTATTTACTTCGATAAATTTCCTACAATCTTGATTCATACCCCATCACCGCACCCCCCCCCCCCCCCCCCCCCCCCCCCTCCCCATTATCACCAAAATTCATTTTCTGGATCCGCCGCCTGCGATACATGACGCACAAAAAGAAAAAAAACAACGGTTGACCGACTGGGGTGCTTAAACCTGGCTTTTGAGCCCAACTCTAACATGTCCAAGAGACACACGTATATGTATGACAAGATATAGATGACAAAATGAAACTGGCAGCATAGGTTGTCGGAAGTATTTTCGACCAAGTTCTTCGGTCTGATATAAACTAAAGCAAGAAATAGTATGGATTTAAATGTCTCTGTCAGTTGTTTATAGAGAAAAGGAATTTCGAATAAATAATATTGTTGACGATTAATAAAAAGATCATTGGTTCGAATCCTGACTGGTTATTTAACGATTTTTTATCCTTTTGCTTGTAGTAGTAGTAGTCGTAGTATATATATGTACAAAATTGTGGCGTATCGATCAATTTACAGTGGCGTTTGTCGTCTGTCTATGATTTTTGTTTACAAGTAAAACATCATTCGAAACAAGCTGCACGTGCACGTTTTTTTAATGGCACCAAGTCATATACATCGGTTTTGCACGTATAAAAGACGTAACTATTCGAGCTTAAGCAGCTTATGTTGATTCCCGACTCACCGAATCGAAACCAGCCCAGGCTATTGTTTCCGTAAACCGATCACGGAAATAAACGAATATACGCGAGTGTCAGTTCAATGAAACCAAATAACAAACGTTGTTTAATAAGTAAAATACATGTACCTACCTCCAATCGTCTGCTTGTACGTGTCATCGAACCGGTTCTGGGCGAACCGTATAGCCAGAGACGTCTTGCCGACGGAAATATCCCCGACGAGCACAACCTTCAGTTTATAAATAGTATCAACTCGAGCCAGGTCACGAGGCATGGACCCTAAAATGTTCCGTTTAGCTCGTGCCATATCCTTACGGGGTAGTGCTGTTTTTTCGATGTTTACTTAGAACATTCCTCGCTCAGGTATGTTAATGTACCACGATTAAGATACAATGATGAGATCGATAAGATTAACAAAGATACAACGTTTTTTTATTAGTGTCACCAGTGCAATAAGATAATTATTATCCCGAAACACTTTGTATGTAAACATGTTTATAAAGCAAGTGTGTACAATATCTTTGTCTTATAACACAACAACATATCCCAAGTCATTGATGTAAAGGCTGAAGTTTCTTCAAAATCCATCCATTACAGTCTATCACAGGCGAGATTTCGTTGTTTTATGAATATATATATATAAATCCAGATGGAAAATTATTGTGTCACATCATAATTATCTCACCGCATGTGCAAACTTACGGTCTCACGCCATAATTATCTCTCCGTACACATTAAATGATAACAATGATACTTTTCAAACACGTATAATGTCGTCGTGTATTTTGTGTATATTTTATATTAATAATATTAATATAACATACAAATATTATTATCATATACCATTCTCGGTACATATACCAATTATGCGACCCACAAATTGTTCGACATCTCGGCTTGAATGCTGTTTATTTGTTTGTTTGTGCATATTTCATCTCCACCCTGAAAAAAAAAAACAATTCTAAACGGTCAGCAATTTGTAAATGTGTGTACGAGAGACATTTTTTTTTTTTTTTGCACTTTCTCTTCCTTGTGTTAAAGTCACTTTCAAATACACAACATATTTTACTATATCATGAATTGATGTTTATTGTGTGGTAAAAAAAATCCCCCAAAAGTCTCAAATGTCATTATTTAGTAAAGTGATCTTTGTGATTATAAATCGCGTGTTATTTAAGACGACTTGAATGTGCTATATGCCTATGTCATAAAACATATAACAATATCGAACCAATGCTTTGGGAAATTTGGGCATAATTTTTCTATAAATTTAAATCTTAGTCTCAATAAATACGATTTTGAACACAAACTGAATTGTTAGACAGAACCAATAATGAAAAAAAAAATCACTCTTTGTATCCTATCCAACTGTACAACACGCTCGAGAGTGCTAAAAATAGATATCAACGTAAGAGCGGATTACCCGGATGACGATACAACGTGACCTCGTGACGTCACATAACAGAGTGGGTTGATCACAAAGTAGACGTGAATCAACAGGAAACGATGGTCATGACGATTCTGATCTAGTCTTGAGTCAGGTTCACTGAGTCATAAATAAAATAAAGTTCACTGCTCTGTGGTCAGATTCATATAACAGATGACAAAGTTTCACTTACAATTTCTTTGTATTTCTAACCATTTTGGAAACATGACTCGCCCCACAGATTTAGGACTTTTTCGCATCGTTTTAAAGTCATTTTTTTTAAAAATCTGTTTCAGCTCCTTTTATAGTTCACTCATGACAAAACAGTTTCTCTATTTCTCATACGACTGAATATTAAATTATGTTCAAAATCGTATTTATTTGACCAGTGGTGAGATTTTTTTTTTCATTCTTTGAATTCGGGAATTTTCTCCATGAAATTCGGAAAACCCATACGTTTTGTGATTGGAAACACTTATGTTATGTCTTAATATCGGTCTGCAAAACGGGCCAATTAGTGCTTTTTTGATAAACCAAATTCAAATTAATAATAACCAACAATAAAGATTAAAAGAGGAGTTTCGAACCAATTTCATTCAATAAAGAGATACGTTATTAAGTGTTTCAGCACTACCCCACTTAAGTACTAGTATTGTTGAAATTACGTAAATCTTAAGCTATGTACATAATTGCCGGTCGATTCACTGATTTAAACGAAACTAAATTCATTGTCTGTCTGTCTGTTTCTCTGTCTGTCGGTCTGTCTCTGTCTGTCTGTTTGTCTGTCTGTCTGTCTCTGTTTGTCTGTCTGTCTGTCTCTGTCTGTCTGTTTGTCTGTCTGTCTGTCTGTCTTTCTGTCGGTCTGTCTCTGCCTGTCTTTCTGTCTGTCTGTCTGACTTTCTCTGTCTGTCTGTCCGTCTGTCTCTCTGTCTGTCGGCCTGTCTGTCTCTAAACCACAAACATATATATACGTATTCCATTTGTTCCATGCCTGATATAAACAAACGCGCTCACATTTAAATAAACTTCAATAAATCACAGCATTTTGATAATATATTTCACTACAAAATATAACGCACCCATATGTGTAATATATCCATGAAATCCCACCTAAAATTATCTTAAAACAAACAAAACGTTATCTAAATCCAAGTCAAGTAGAACTTAACGTTTGAGTGTAACTCGCACGAGGAAGTTTAGCATTTACAACAACTTCTAAACACCATCTTAAAATAACTATTCATTTAATACCGCGTCCGTTGTACATCCACTAAACAATTAGTTTCGAAGTAGGACAATCTTGAGGCGGGCACGTGATCTGTCCTGTTCGCCGGAATTTAATGTGTTTCCGTGCATTTTCTTCCGTTCTTTTTCAAAATCGTATTATCTATTGATGATGTTTGTGTTTGTTAGACTTAACGTCCCTCCACCATTGTCAAGAGACGTCGACACTGTTTAAAAATGGTATTGGATAAGGTGGTATCGGACAGTTGGTGCCAAAATTTCTTCTTTTTTCTTTCAAATTACCAAATAAGTCATTATAACTTTAAAA
>CM017573.1:8479136-8744136 GCA_007844125.1 Sinonovacula constricta
AGTTATGAAACAGTGTCCGTTCGCGAGAAAGTAACAAATTGTATATATATCATTTAGTTGAGTATATCTTGCAATAACAACGATTTTTTTTATCAATACAATCTATATGATTTACGGAAAATTGAAAAGTCAACATTAAATACCCAGTATTAAAACTAAGACACACAAAGTAGATCCAAGATGGCGCCTTATTATGTCAGAGGTCTCTTGCATAGCATAAAGGCCGAGGTGATCAGATTGCTCAGAAATAATGCTGTCGCCGCCATGTTGACGAACTATATCCAAAATGGCAATCGTACCTACTCGGCGATCTCCGGCAAGCTTCGGATATAGACATCACCGAAGCGTGATCCGAGTGCATGCAGGGTAATAACTGGTATATTACACTTTTACCAAATACTGTTGGTAATATACATACAGTATCAACTAAGTTAAAATATTCTTCAACGATGCAATCTGCTCTTCTTTCAAGGAGTGTTGAATCTTCAGAATATCTAAAGCGTACTGCATGCACTTTGAAAAGTCAGCCATCTTTGTTTACATAATGCAATGAGAAGTTATTCGCCGGGGCAAATCACCAACTGGTGTATTCCTACAATTACATCCGAGGCGATATATCCGAAGCTTGTCGGAGATCGCCGAGTAGGTACGATTGGTAGAAACTGTCTATTGACAGTCCTAAAAAGGTTTGTACTGACAATTCCGTAACAATCGTCACGTGACGTTCCCAGTACGCTTTGCAAAAAACGCGCGAAATCTAAAAATAGTATAAAAAGGCTACATACTGGCTACGTACTATGTAGCCTTAAAATGAACACATTGTGCAAAATAGTGCTTATTTAAATAAAACACATTATTAACTGTTGCTTACTGTTGCCACACACATAAATTCAATAATGGTAAAATCAGTTTTTGTTTTTAATATGATAAACATACAGATTCGTCCTTTAAGATTTTGTTAATTATTGTCCAGGACAGAAATGTTGGCCACTGCTGTGATATTGGTACCTTGTTTCGACCGACAAGGAAGTCATTTTTAGAAGAACACAGCTCGTTCTAGAAAATCCACAAACCGTGTATTATGATACTTAATGCACATGCGCCCATTTGCAGCAGGGTGCTTCAATGGTGGTATTCAAGCGTTTACCTTTGTCAAATGCATGTAACAATATTGTTTCCAATTTTCAGGGGAATGTAGACATACATTCTGAATAGACTTGTATTCTTAGTGAAGGCGATTTCCAACACTACTTAGGGCCTATATTGTATAACAGAACTTATTGCGACAAAAACAACCCCACTCAAAATGTTCATTCTTTCTAAGTGATAAGCACGATACTGATTTAGGCTAAAAATAGACATTGACGTCAGAGAGGACTACCCGGATGACGATGTTATGCGATATCTATAGTAGATTGTCACGTGTTGTTTGTTGTTGTTTGTGTGTGTGTGTGTGTGGTTTGTGTTGTTGTTTGTTTTTCTTTTGTTTGTGTTAGTTGTTGTTGCTGTTATGCCTATTTGTTTTGTGTTGGGGTATTTGTGTGTTTTAGTATGTTTTTCTGTTGTTGTTTTTGTTTTTTTATTGTGTTTTTGTTGTTGTTTTCGATGTTTATTCGTTTTTAGTTGAAAAATAGCTATCTCTGCAGTAGGAAATACAGGTTCGCAATGACGAGATGGGATTTAGGCTTCACAATTCACACAGATCTACGACATTAACTACAACTTATTTTTATTTGTTTTTAGAAAAGAAATCCTTGGTCCAATCTTTCTTTAAGATAATGTACAAAGCTGTCTTCTCGGGACAAGTCCATCCGTAATTTCCGAGAAAGAGAACCCCAAATGTCACTAATTCATCACACATTTTCGTACGGCTCCAGGTACGGGAGGCCCCGGGTTCGATCCCCGGCCGCGACATACCAAAGTCGTTAAATATGGTAGTGGTATAGCTTCCTTGCTAACGCTCAAGCAAATATAAGGGTAGTTCCACGACTGGTTGGCCCGGTGTCAGGATAATGTGACTGGGTGTGGTATCATGCCAGATGTTCACGGCATGCTATACACAGTGAAGGCAGCACTATATCTGCGTCAAATGGACATCGTCTCCAGATAACTGAAATACTGTTGGTGGGACGATAAACCCAATAAACAAACATGCTATACACAGTGAAGGCAGCACTATATCTGCTTCAAGTGGACACCGTCTCCAGATAACTGAAATACTGTTGGTGGGACGATAAACCCAATAAACAAACATGCTATACACAGTGAAGGCAGCACTATATCTGCTTCAAGTGGACACCGTCTCCAGATAATTGAAATACTGTTGGTGGGACGATAAACCTAATAAACAAACACTACTGTATTTTTAAGTATTGATTATCAGAATAGAACAGAACAGACGTTGATTGACTTAAACAATAATAGTCTCTCGTCAACAAAACATGATACAATGTGTAAACAATGCGAATCATGAGAAAAAAAAATACATGTTTCCTTAATGCTTATCCGACAAGAATAATAACATTATTGAAAGAGAAACAGTTTGTCCCTTATCTTGAAAATATGTGTCATCCTTAAGTGCTCTTATAAATAGAATGAATGTTAACTTTTACAATCAGTGGAGGCTGAACTAGTATGAGTAACTCTTTTTGCGCATTTTACAAAGTGGACTTAGTAGAAAAACAACAACAAATGACGAGTCCTCGAAGATAGCGATAACATGATGGAATCAAGTATGGTGTAGTTATCGAGTCATAAATATCATTTATATAATAATAAATATTGTCGTTATTCTAATAACTAATTATTAATATTCTCATTACTGTTTGTTGTTTGTTTGTTGGATTTATCAACCCACCGTAGACGGTGTCCACTTGAAGCAGATATAGTGCTGCATTCACTGTGTATAGCATGCATTGAACCCCTGGCATGATATCACATCCAGTCACATTATTCTGACACTGGGCCAACCAGTCGTGGAGCGTTAGCAAGGGAGCTATACCACTACCATTTTTAACTACTTTGGTATGTAGCGGCCCGGAATCGAACCCGGGGCCTCCCGTACCTGGAGCCGACGGTCTATTGCGATACTAGGTCCGATCCACGGAATTCAAATTCGATACTCGGCCTTTTAGGGTGATATCCGACAGTTTGGACCAAAATTTCTTTTCTCAAATAACCAAATAAGTCATTGTTACTTGAAAAGGTCCTGCTGTTCATTGATGTCCTAGACCTGTGTGAACGGTCAAGCAAAAATCTGCACTCGTCATCGTTAACAGGTATTTCCTATCCGAGCCACGCTGCAGAAATAGCTATTTTTAACTTAAAAAACCACGTGACCACTTACTTTTGAGCTCACGTTATATAGTCATCTGGGGAAGCCGGTCTGACGTCAATATCTATTTTTAGCGGAGATCACTATCGAGCTTTTTATGCAGTTGGAAAGAATGCAGTTCAGAGTGACTTTTTTTCGCGATAAGTTCTGTCGAACAATTCAGTTAGTGTTCAAAATCGCATTTATTAAGACTAAAGTATGGATATATACAAAGATTATGCCCAAATTCACTAAAATAGTGGTTCGATATTGTTATATACAGTACATGTATTTGATATAGGCAAACTGTCGGATACCATCTTTAAAGGTCGTTACGCTTTTATGCATGATTTCTTACTATTGGCACTTATTTTATGCTACCTTGTGATGAGGAATTTGGTATATAGATATTGTAGTGACATTTTCCCCCACTTTCTGCAATAGCTCAGGTGGTAGAGCACTGGCTTGCGGATTGGGAGGTCGCGGGTTCAAACCCCGGCCAAGTCAAATCAAAGACTTTAAATTTGGTAGTAGTGGCTTCCCTCCTAACGCTCGGTGCTAAGGGGACAGCATTACGCCTGACTCGTCGGTGTCAGACCGGCCGGGTTTCAGTGCCCCTGTGCGATAATGATAGAAATGTCGTAATGAGAGAAATGTCGATCGCGGTATCGGCAAAAATGCCGGCAAATCCCATACTGGAATATAAAAATAACTAAGGGAAATAACTCTTTTCGTCATGCCGTATGGTTCTGAACGAATTATTTCCCTTGATAGTCGTTCACTCGTGTCTCACTACACAATCTAGTCCAAATACTTTTTTTACAATGGTGGCATTGTTAAAAGCTTAGCATTTATTACTGATAAATTTGTAAAAAAAATGATTATCTGATGACCCCACATGTGTGGGTAGTTAGCATAATAAATGTATCCACATTCTTACTGGCATGATTTCTTGTCCAGGCTGTCAACCAGGTATTCTCCAAAATATAGGAGGATAATAGGAATATTTAAGCAACAAATATAGAAATGTTTGGATAGTTTCGAGACTGTTTCTACAATAATACAAAATACCATAAAAAATTAAGGAAACCATTAACTTTGAACAACAGCATCACAATCAAGGCAGAAGGCTGCTGGCTGCAAATCGCCATCAAAATAATCTGAATGGATTATGATGCTGTTGCAGGCATAGAATTATATATTGGCGACAAATTTTCAATAATGTAGGAATATTTTTTAAAATATAGGAAAATAGTAGGAAATATAGGATTTTTTTTCAGAATATACGATTTTGATCCAAAATATAGGAGAAATAAAGGAATATAGATAGTTTCCATGTGATATCCTAGGCACTGATAAAACAGTTTTAGGCAGCCATCTTTGATGGCAGAAGCTAATGCCCATTTATTAATTTTAAAAATATTGTATTCTAAAAATATGATTTTCAAGAGCCTTCCAATGGTGTATAGCTTTTAATTTCTGGACCAGAAATTAAGAAATTACAAGAAAATAAAATTTACACTTCTATACAATTCATCTCAAAATCCCTTGAAGTTGCCATCAAAGATGGCTGCCAAGATAAGGGATCTTCATTGATGTGGAAACTATCTGTATATCTTGAAATCGTATTTACTGGCAAGATTTTTTTGCAGTTAAAAAAAAATCTACTAAAAATGCTTGATCTAGATTTATGTGGACGTCACCTTTAAACACCATGTGATTTCAATTTAAGGTATCCTATCTCTGCATAAAGCATACAAAAATTAAAACTTTTCTAAAAAAAACACAACAACTCTTTATTATCCTTGGTACAAAAATAACAACAAAATGCATTTTTAATAATGAAAAGTATTTACAAGTTAAGTTAAAAAATATTTACAAGTTGCATTTTAAAGAATTGCAAACAAAAGGTAAATTATATTATTTCCTTTCTTTCAAAACATATATCTATCACATAACTTTCACTAAGTAACAATTTAAATTCATTTTTTGTGACTTTGTCATCATCATCATCATCATCATCATCATCATCACCACCCCTTTAATAAACTTGGCCACAGTTTTGCACAAATACAAGACAATTGGAACAATGACGTGCCCGTCATATGTATTTAAACTGGTGTGTTATAATTGGTCCAACCAGTGTACTGTTTACAAGTGACCTATATACACCCAAGTCGGTCTAAATTCAACATTTCTTGAATGCGCTGCTGATGTTTGGTTTTTTTTTTTTTTTTTTTTTTTGTTACATCGCACTGACACAATTATGGTCATATTGGCGACATCCAGCTAATTATTGGTGGAGGAAGACTCCAGACTTATGACTGGGTATAACCACCGGCGCATCACAGGTTAGATGGAAAACCTCCCCACATGAAATTTTTCGCCTCCAACGAGATGCGTTACTGATGTTCAGGTCAACCCGCATCCCACAATTGTTTGATCCACTCACAAATTTAGTGTAGCCCAGGTTCTCTAACACGGCCAGCTGGTGTGTGAGAATGATCCCCCTTTGCATACAAATCGGACCATTTCTGTCTAAGCCATTTTAGATATACCATCAGGACTGATAGCTAGAGTTGATGTCGAGTTCTCCTATAAAGTCAAATTTTTTGAACAGCTTCTGTTTTGTTGCAGCGTAAAGCACAAGCAATCCCTTTTATTGACTGCTCATGGGTTTCTGGGGGTGAGACAAAATCGCACTGGATGGGCAAAATCTGGTCATTTTGGCACAGCTGGACAGAATCCATACAGAGATTTTTCCAAGGTGGACACAACTCCTCAGCTTCTCAACATGTGTGTTTGTGTCCTGTTCAGGCAAAAGGACTTAATATGAGCAGGTCGTCTGCAATGACTACCACTGTGCTGATATGTATTTATAACAGTTAATCAAATCATTCTGTGTAGTCAAGAAAACTGACTTCTACTGCTGTTGGTTTAAATTTTGTTTGGGCCAAATTTTCCAGTTTGCTTTTGGTGATCAGTTCTAGTCACCAAACGTCACGAGAAGTCAACAAATTTCAGACAGCTGTCAACTGTCCATTGCTCTGCTTTTAAACTTATTCAAATGCACTTTTGTTTATTATATACTAATTAACTTTCCTGCCTCCATTCTGTCTCATCCCCTTTCAATAATATTCTCATCTTTCTTTACTTTTTCTACCGTTTCTGCCCCAGTCCTTGTAATTTCATCCTCTCTCTCAAGATTCCCGGGACTGATGGGGACTGGAGGGGTGCCTATAGATTGTGAAACTCAGTCCCTGGCGTGAGCCCGACAGGAGTGCTAGGTCTAACTGGTCTACGCGCCATCTACAATAGGAGATGCAAATAACAACATTAACAACAACAGTTGCAAACCATAAACCAACAATTCCATCACCAAAACACCCAGCGTGGTGGTAGAGTAATCGACTTGGAAATCCTCTGACTGCTTAGCCTCAAACTTTTTGGGTTCGAGCCCATTTGGAGAGATTCACTTAATGTGGCTACTGTACCACTACGCCACTAGCACCACGCCATATGAATTAGGATGTGTATGTTGCTGATAATTAATCTGAGAATTACAATGTAAGCATAATAGTTACCATAACTCTAAAACATAAAACGATAAAAACTGAGTAATCCAAATAAAATGGAGTCCTCAATAAGGGGAGGCCACTCAACAAAGCCAAAAGTAAACAGCATTAAAAACAGAGTACTCCCAATATAAGGATCATCTAGGGAGAAGGCTTTTTACCAATTCTCATCATTATCTATTGGATATTTGAGAATGGTTTGGTTTTAGTTTGTTGTTGCCTTTTGTTACATTGCACTGACATAGTTATAGTTACATTAGTAGCATTCGACTATTATTATTGGGATGGGATGGGATTTGCCAGCATTTTTGCCGATACTGTGCAGCGACATTTCTTTCATTATAGCACAGGGGCACTGAATCCAGCCAGTCCATAAACTGACACCAACGAGTCAGTCCTAATGCTGTCCCCTTAGCCCCGAGCGTTAGGAGGAAAGTCACTACTACCAACTTTTAAGTCTTTGGTTTAACAAGGCTGGGGTTTGAACACACGACCTCCCGATCCGCAAGCCGATGCTCTACCACCTGAGCTATTGCGGCTGGTCTATTATTATTGGAGGTTGTTAACAGAAAATTATCTGGAAAGAACTATCAGTGTACAGCAGGTCAGTTGGAAGAAGTCCTCACATGAAACTTCTTGCCCTGACCAAGACACAAACTTGCACTGTGATTTAAGAATTGTCTCAGACCCAGTATCACCATTTTCCCAATCTCTCATCTCTTTAACCTTTTAAAAAAATGTAGCTTCATCCTTTTCCTTGTTCTCAAAGTTATTTTTGTGCTTTTACACTGCTACTACCTCTCCTATCTCTAATCCAACTCTCTGATCCTTGAAGAAACTGTACCTTTCATCTTGTTCCTTGGTTTCAAAATTCTTGTTTTCAGAATTCTCACTGCTACACCAACAGTACAATTTGGCATCTGCTTTTGGGGCCTTTAAGGGCAATACAGCCTAATCAAAACAACAAAATAAAGACTGTTAATACACCAGTAATCACTTATAACAATCTTTGACTGAGGCCCGAGTCCATCAAAATCTGTCGGTCCATTAAATTTTATATGTGAAATGGACTGACGGTCAACCAGGATTTTCAGCAACATCATTTTCAAAATTCTGAATTATTATGAAAACAAGATACTAAACTAAACAATGCTTTACAGCCTTTTACTGAACCCAACTCCTCGTAGCATTTTGGTTAGCTAAAAAACTTTTTTTTTGGTCAAATTGCCAAAATCATACTGGTAAAATTTGGTCCGGTCCAAAGATGTTGTCAGCCTGGGTGTCCAAAGGTCTTTTTAAATTTCTTTCATGAAGACTGTTATAATATAAAAAATACCTCTAATTTATGCAAGTATGTTTTTGCACTGACATAATTTTTACATTTGGTTAGCCATCATTTGTGGATGAAGACCCAAAACTCATCTGAATATTGCAAGTCATCTAATGACCTCCCCACACAAAAGTTGTAGTTCCAAGTGGCTTATTTGTCTCTGTTATTTTTTTGTTACATCACAGCAAAGCAAGTATAATCATATTGGTGACATCCAACTTATTTTTCGTGGAGGTAGACCCCATTCATTTCTGAGTAGAAGCAACAGCCACAGGTCAGCTGGAAGACCTCCCCATAAGAAAGTTCTGGCCCCGAACGGGACTCAAACCCATGCAGTGTGGGGCTTAAGATTTACAAATCTGCAAACTATAACCACTCGACCACTGGCGATCCTTTTTTTTTTTTAAATGATTCAATACAAATGCTCTATTTACTTTGCTATAATATCATGGTGCATGCATGTTCAATTTAGTTTCAATATACATTGTGACCAGCATATTGTTTATATACGGATGTCATCATAACGTGTGCTATGGTTTTTACAAGTTTCGGGGGCTTTTTAAGGTCGTTTTTTTTCTATGGTTGGACTTAAGGTCTATGAGAGACATTAATGAATAGTCTCCCCTGAATAACCCCTAAATGCAAGTAGGTCCTTTCATTTGTTTTTCTCTGTTTTTATGCTTGTGCTCTTTGGAGAGAATGTTGACTTTTCTGCCCTTCTTGTGATACACAGGTTAATCATCATCAACAAATTCTTCCATTTTCTTTTTTTAAATGACAAATCTATGTACGTTAATGGATTTTAAGCTTATATTTATGCAAAAGTAAGAAATTTCACTGTGTGTATTTGCAGTATCTACAAAAGTACAGGTGATAAAGTCCAAGAATTCCAACTAAAAGGACCTACTGACAGTTTGGAATAACTTGGATATTAACTAACAAGGAAGACAATTTTCATTTCACCACCATTTTTGTTAGACTTTTTCTTTTATACAGATTACTTTGTTTCATTAGACTAAGAATAGATTTAACGCAATTATGGCATATACAACTAAAATTTTATTAAACAATCATTTATTGTTATATGTTCAATTTTTTTTCTTGAGGAATTCACCACTAAAACCAAGATTCCTATGATTATAACAAAGATTAGATTCTTCATCAAACCTCGACCTTTAAAAATAAATACCAGTATATACTTTGGTCAAATCAAATATACCTGAACCTTTTCCGGACTGGTTTGGATGAAAGGATCTTTGAAATTTATTTTCTGCACAGTTATGGGCTTGCCAAGTACCTCATCTACTGATGGATATTGATCCAACAGACGTAAGGATTCTTGAATGTATACAGCTGACTTTGCATTTTCTGAAATGAAAAATAAAGCAAGGTTATACTTGTGCCGATTGAACAAAATAGCTCTTTTCTGATTAATTTCTGGTTGGCTCTGTGAGTATGTGGAAAGAGTTCCGCAAACCCCTATGCTCTCTGGGGCTTCATGTGGATGCTTGCACCAAATCTTGTTCTGTCAAAAATTTTAATGAGAAAACTGTAGTGCTCACTAAAGCAAGTACATGTTCTTGTGTTAACCTTGCAGTTTTTATTTTGAAATCAATGATAAACATGGTTAATAATTAACATCTCAAAACCGAACTGTGGCCTAAGAGGCTAAGTGCTGTGGACCGAGTTATCATAGACATAGACCGAGTGTAGTGATTTATGTTGATATGAATTTGCCTTTGGAATCGCCTAATGTCATTAACTTAAGCGATACCTTGATATCTTCTCATAAGAAGCATGTAGGTCACGTGCGTTACAACATAACCGGCCGCAGCTACTTTAGCCAGTGTAAATAATCCCGCATTCTTAAACATTCCCATGACTTTTGCTCAATACAACTTTCATGGGCTCTCCATGAACATTCGCAAATTTCGACCCGTATATTAGTCTTTACAGAGACGTTGCGATTTGAAACGCAATTAGCAGGTGCGCGGGGCTCTTTAGACTGTATGCGAATTATTGCTATCAAGCGACGATTATAACTGCAATCACTTAAAAACCAGTCCATTTTAAACTTAAACTTTATTAATTTTAATGCAAATAATATCATTAATTTTCATAAATCTTGCCAAATATGATGATATCTTAGAGAAAAACTTAATTTGGATCACTTTTTATTAAATAATCTTATATGAATTTTGTCGATGTCCCGGGACGTTTACCTAGCAACAGGGAAGCCAAAACCGCCATTGATTTTGTCAACGGTTGGTCTCTGAAGTTGGAAAGTTGTTTTATTCCATTCTGCGTTCTGATAAAACCCATTTGATCGACCCCAATAACAAATGAGTGTACCCTAACGCTGAAGGGAACGGATAGGAATGTCAGAAATTCAGGTATTTCTTACTTTTTTTCCATGTCACCATTTTATAAAATTGGAACTTTAAAAATAGGACGCTCGTTGTTTCATATTATTGGCAAAAGCTCAAAACTCTAGTTATGTTCCGCAAACATCATGACAGTTATATAACCAGTCTTCATATAATGAAATGCCACATATTATTGCTATTGTGTATACAGTTGCTTATTTAAGATTGGGCTTAGAGTGGAAACGCAAAAACACAGAAATTAACTATCCACCTTATCAGTTACTAGTTGTTTAATTGTTTACTCAATATATTTTGCAAAAGTTGTCAATCCTTAAAACTATTCACTTCTTTTTATGTCAACCTTGTGCTAGTTAGCAATAGCTTTTATTATCTATGTTATACATACACAACCATGTGTAACAAAGTGTGTCCAATGGAGTCAGCCTGGTACTTTATAGACATCTTTGCCTCTTTGCTATCAATTTTTCTAAGCATTCAGCAATAACTTGTGTTCTTTTTTTTCACTTTAATTATGATATAGAAAACAACAAAAACAAATGGATGAACATTTTTACAGCAATAATAATTGAATTTTACCACAATTTGATTGTAAGTTGGTATGCATATTGAAATTATTTATAAAGAGGTTGAAAAAAACCCAAAGCTTACCTTTTGTTAATGTTATGCTGTGGTTACTGCGATGCCCAGATGGTAATGAGCAGCTTCCAATCTTACCTGTCTCTTCCTACTGTCACATGATTCTCATGAATTATTAAGTGGGTATGGATACTGCATCATCAAAAACAGATGTTGTATCCAACATGGAGGCCAGTAAACAATGCTGGAAAGTGATCTAACATATTGCATAGGATAAAATAGATTCACTATGGAACATATTGACTATTTTGAATTAGAAAAAATCATACAGGTACACTTTTTTTCTTTGTTTTTCATTATTTAGTTATTTGAATCATTTCTAAAGAATACAGGCTTACGAAAATAATATCTTTTTTTTGTTTGATTGCTTGACAAGTTTTATTTTGTGTTATTTTTTGTTGTTGTGTTGTTTTTTTTAAGTGTTTTTTAGTAAGTTGGTTATGAATAACATATTGATGAGAAAGAGGCATTTTATTTGTTTGTAAGTGTACACATAATTCAAAAAGACCAAAAATACAACATGGTATACTAAACAATATAGTTTACGGATGAGTGAAAGAGTTGGGATTAAGAAAGTTATTTTGTTTGGAGGCTATGTCTGTTCATACTTTAGAGCAACGAATTGAACTTTTTTTATTTTCAGGCCAGTCCACGGACTGGTGGTGGTAGCAAAGGCAAAGGGACCAATGATCCCATACGTTTCTTGCCTGTGCTTCCGTCCAAACGATCAAAACCAGATTGGGAACAAAATCCACCTTCATTCATACTCTCCGGAAAAGCTCCAGAGGATGATGGCAAACATCACATTGATTTAATTGGAGAGCTTACAGCTAGTATGTTTTGTCATTTTAATTTTGTTTTTGCATTTTTTTTATAATAGAAAAACAAAACAACAGAGTTGATATGGTTACTTTTGCACACTAAAATTTGTTTTTTTAAGTGGTTATATAAATAGTAATTATTCTCTTTTATTTTAAATTGTACATTAAAAATGTAACTGCTCAAACATTGAATCATTTGTTCATACTTTTTATTAATCACAATATTAAGCTATGAAGATACCAGGCTAAATAAGGTACATCAAGTATAAGTTTTAGTTTCATTAGCCTAAAATATGAATGCTAGGTAATGTTTTGAATGTATATTTATTTTTTTTTTTGTTTTTTTTGTGGCATTTCATTTATATATTTTATTATAATTTTTAAAATCAACAGGAGATCCCAAAAGGAGAAAACCAACAAAATTGAAGCCAATTGAGCAGAAGAGTGGCAATGATGTCACACAGTTCCAACAACCCAAAAAGGACAGAGAACAGTTCAGGAAGGCCCTTGTGGATATCATTATGTAAGATATCATTTTATTGTTAATATTCAATATAATATGTAAAGGCAGTTGTCTGGCACTGAGCTTTATGAAGACAAGTTAAACCCTTTACTTTCTGAATACTCCAGTCACCCTGTTAACATAAAATTTCCCCACCCTATGGTGTTTCCTTCAAGTAAGCGTTAATGTGCAATCTTTGATGCAGAGGAAACCAAAACCAGGAAGTTATGGATTTATTTGGCTGAAAAATTCGAAATAGATACTGAAATTTGATCTGTAATGACGAATTTATTCTAAACTTTTCCAGGCAAGAGGAAGGCATCTCTCAGAGTACAGGAGGATCAGCCACCAATGGAGTAAATGGGGACCATGCCCCATCCAGAAATGCTTCCCCAACTACCGCCGAAAAGGACATACTGGTAAGCATAATGAACAAATGTAACAAATACCTTGCGTTGTTAAATCTTTGCTCGTACAACCTGCCCAGGCTATGGCCAAGAAGTGTAGATCACTTGCCCAGGCTATGGCCAAGAAGTGTAGATCACTTGTCCAGGCTATGGCCAAGAAGTGTAGATCAAAATTGGCCAGTTCCCAACTTGTATTTGTCTGATTGGGATATTCACTATTTGCTGCTTAGTATCTATTGAATGGTCTAGTGTTCTTTGAATGTGGTAAAAACCAGTAAAATAGTATGGATTGTTGATAAGTATGGCAGTCTAAGGTTGTGATATATATTGATGTCCATGTGTATATATATTAAAATAAGGTGTAAAATAAAAAGAAATTGGCTTCACACTGCTTGAGTTTAAATCTTCATTCTTGGTTGGGGCTAGATCTTTCATAGTCTTCCAGCTGACCTGTGGTGCAAGTGTGATTCTGCCAAGAATGTGTCATTGATCTTCCTTTACCAATAATTGGCCAGATGTTGCCAATCTAACTGTAATTTCGTTGGTACAATATAGCAAAAACCAGCAAAGAAGCAAAAAGACTTGATTAATATCTTGAAAAGACAGATGACACAGTCCCTGTCTTGAAGGTCACAATATGTTCCAGTTTTATGAGCTACCATACAGTTTTTTAGATATTGATGAAGTATTACTCCATAGTTTCAATTTGAAGGTTTTGGCACATTTGAGGGTAAAGCATAATTATACTAAGCCTGTAGCCTGGTGGTTAGTGAAAATATATCACATCACTAAGTCATCAAAGGATAGAAGATTTAATTCTAATTCTTTCCAAAGAATGTTGGTCATTGAAAAGAAGTTCATCTGCTCAGCATTGTTGTGAACAGTTTAACTGCTAGTTATTGGTTTAAAGCAAGAAAGTACGATAGGCCCCGAGTTTGATACCAGGCCACAACATACCAAAGTTGTTAAAAATGGTAGTGGTATAGCTCCCTTGCTAATGCCCAAGCAATTATAAGGGTGGTTTCAAGACTGGTTGGCCCGGTGTAAGGATAATATGCCTGGGTGTGGTATAATGCCATGTACTTACGGTGTGCTATACACAGTGAAGGCAGCACTATATCTGCTTCAAGTGGACACAGTCTCCAGATAACTGAAATACTGTTGGTAGAACGATAAACCCAACACACAAACTACCCAGGAAAAGAATAAGGTAAAAGCACCCTATAGTGGGTATTGGACAAAAAATAGCAAAAGACAGACAAGACCATTTTACTGACAAAAGTGTTAATTACAGGGAACCTCCTTTAACTGGATTGTTGCTCATACACAATTTTTACCCTGTAGGCTAATATATCCATTTTCTTAATTGTTCAAGTCGTCCATTGCAGATTGCTGGTAGTTAAATGTTAATCAATATAATGCGAGGAGATTGGGTGTCCTTTTATTGATTAACAGTTTACGTCCAATGGAAAGATAAAGGATTCTTGATCAATATTTAATGAAGCTGTCTTGTTTTTAGCTGAGATACAAATGGGAAATCTCTTATCCAATCTAGATAACGCAAGTAGTTGTCACGACAGTAAGATGTAGAACTTAAGTTTTATTTGCTCTTGTCTTTAGAGAATTGTACTGCTGTTATTATTTCTTTGTATAAACTAGCAAGGCGTTTGTTATGACAATAGAATATCTTGAGACAATAGAAAATTTTAATAAGCTAAATTTGCATCAACTTATAAAAGCATAAAAAGTATATTTTTCTTGGGGCGTCTGTGACTGAGCGGTTAATGGCACTGACTCAAAATTCATCAGTCCCTGACCATGTGGGTTCGAGTCCCAGTTGGGGTGAGAACTTTTATGTGGGAAGGTTTTCTAGCTAACTAGCTAACCTGCGGTGCATCGATGGTTCTACCTAGATATAAGTCTGGGTTTTTTCTCCACCAATAATTAGCTGGACTTCGCCAATATGACCATAATTGGTGTTGGCATGGTGTAACAAAAAACAAACTAGCAAGGGGATTGTTGAGGTAGTAGAATATTTTATAAGCTAAATTTGTATTAACTTATGAAAAAAAAAAGTATATTTTTCTTATTTTTTCTACAAGACACAGTCCCATTTCAGAAATCTCTGTTTTTAATGTTTAAATCTATGAATGATTAAAAGTAGAAGAAGGTATTGTTAGTTGATGACAGCAAAAAAACACCCCCACCCAGTGATAGCTGGAAATAATCCCTGTGATGCTTACTGACTACAAACATGTGAACTCTCACATTTGGAGGAAGACTCCCAATTTTAAGGTTCAAAATGATTTGCAAATGAGGGGTGTTTTACACATTTTTTTAAATCTCCTTTCTTGAAAACAGATAATCCCCTTCTTTGTTTATATAAAATAACAAATCTCCCACCTTGAAAGTGAAAATCTCCCACTTTGGCATCAGAAAAAGTTATGTATATGTTTAGGTCCACCCTTAGGCCCCGCCCCCATCCACACCCCCACTTCCCCCTCCCGCCCCCCTCCCCCCACCATCAATCAACCAAAACAACAAGGTATACGGTGCTGTCCGTAATGTCTATCAATGCAAGACACTCTGATATTTGATGATGTGTTTCTTGAATCAGATTTGTGTATGCCTGAATAAAAAAAGATAATAATCTTTTCTTTTTTTTTTGGTCTATTTCAGAGGTACTATTACTACATCCACAATGGCATTGACACAGAGCATGTGGCTCCGATGGAAGACTCCTGGCTAGAGAATGTGCTCAGTCTTGTCTCTCCAGATTTGAAGGTACAAAACACCATCTCATTCCATATAACCGGCCGCAATAGGTCAGTTGGTAGAGTGTCGGTTTGCAGATCGGGAGATTGCGTGTTCAAACCCCGGCCGGGCCAAACCAATGACTTTTAAGTTGGTAGTATGGCTTCCCTCCTAACGCTCGGGGCTAAGGGGACAGCATTACGCCTGACTAGTCAGTGTCAGTATAATGGACCAGCCTGGTTAAGTCCCTAGGCAACTCATAAGTGCCCCTGTGCTATAATGAAAGAAATGTCGCTGCACAGTATCGGCAAAAATGCTGGCAAATCCAAATCCAATCATTCCATATGATCTGGACTCAGTGATTTTGAAAAAGAAAAATAAGAAAAAATCCTATGAGAACTACCACATATATTAAAATTTGAACTATGTCTAGACAAAGGCACACAGAGTAGATGTTAAAGTGACAAAAACACTGATATGAGATAAAACAGATACAGTGTCATCATTGTAAACAATTGTCACCTCCACATTCAACAGAACTTTCTGATGTGTTGTCGTATTGCTGACATGATGCCCTTTTTCTCAGAAGATGGTCAGGTGTATAATAAACATTGAAAATTATAGAGCCAGGCTCATATTCTGTCACTTTAGCTATCACTGCCTCTTTTTGTTATGTTCAAATTTTGGCAAAAGACATTTTACTAGTCATCATTAGTAATCCTTATCAAAAACTGCAAATTTAAATATATATTTTGATTTGGACCTGTATTTTTTTCTACAGTATCTTTCTTTAATACACTTCAAAGTTAAAAATGAGAAATATATATTATAAAGTCCTCTGGTTTCATAAGAAATTATTTTGTGGAAAATTGTCGGTATTGAAAATTGTTGATTCTTTAACATTTCTTCAACATTCTTCAGGATGGTCATTTGGAAACCATTGATAATCTTTCTGATGAGATGAGAGAAGATTATCTACTGAGTGTCAAAAAGGCCATTGGTAAGTTTCTTGGTTTGTTGTTATAATGTTACATATTCTATGTGTGGCACCCATGGCTAAGCGGTAAGAGATGCACTCTTGTAACTCCTCTGCCCCTCACCTCATAAGTGCGAGTTCCATTCGGGGGGAGAATTGTTATATGGGCATTTCATGCAGCTGACTATATTTTACACATTACACAAGGTACTAATTTCATGAGTACAAAACAGGCTGCAATAGCTCAATTGGTAGAGCATCAGTTTGTGGATCGGGAGGTTGCGGGTTTAAACCCTGGCCAGGTCAAACCAAAGACTTTAAAGTTGGTAGTAATGGCTTCCCTCCTAACGCTCGAGGCTAAGGAGACAGCATTACACCTGACTCGTCGGTGTCAGTATAATGGAATGGCTGGGTTCAGTCCCTGGGCACCTCATAAGTGCCCCTGTGCTATAATGATAGAAATGTTGCTGCACAGTATCAACAAAATAGCTGGCAAATCCCAATCCCATACCCCTAAGTACTAGTTCTACTAAAAGTGGACACTCAAGAAGGTATGAAAAAAAATCAGACTATAAACAAATGTCAACAAAGTCTTAAGTGTTTTCTCTCTACTCCTTTTCAGTTGACTTTGTGCTGAAGGACCCCAGAGAGAAAGATGACGACAAGAAAGTAAAACTACCTCCCCACAGAGAAGAGCTTGAGGTGGTGCCAAAACCCTGGAACAAATCTTACTTGTCTGGATTGGACTTGATGTCCCAACACCTTCATGTGACAAACCCATGTATGTTACAAGTCCTGGATCTGTGGCACGTCTCATTTGGGTAAGTGTTTATTTATTTGGACAGGTGTCGTGGCATTCTTTTCCCCTGTTTCTACAGAGATTTTGAATCTCATGATTTACTGGCACACAAAAAATGCCAATTTGTGGATTCCTTTTTTGTTGACAATTATACATTTAAATTTTTTTGGGTGGTTGAAATGGTGCAGCTGTTATAACAAAATATTTTTCTTCCAATAATAAAAGCCACTGAATAGACATTTTGTTGGCCTTGTCAGCCACTTCAGTGGACAAGCCTTAAAGGATTCACCCTTTTGGTTCAGTTCAGCATTCTTCCCATACCTTTTATGACACCTCACATGATTTGTTTTTTTTTAAATCTGATGGAAGATATTCTGAAGTGATGATGATGATGATGATGATGATGATGATGATGATGATAAGGATAGTGGTGAAGATAGGATGAGGTGATGATGATGATGATGATTGTGGTGAAGATAGGATGAGGTGATGATGATGATGATAGTGATGGTGATGATGAAGATGAAGTAGATGATGATTAAGATGACACAATGTTAATGATATTTTATGTGAAATAGAATGTGAAGAGGATAAAAGTGATAATTATTGTTATAATAAAAATATTGACGACAACCCCATTGATAACCTGAAAATTTCCCACGTTTTGTTGTCAAACAATGACAATTTTCTCTCAGAATTGCTATATAAATATTTCAGGAAGTTGAGGTTTATTGACATTGAGGAGTTCCACAACCGTCCTGACTCCATGGAACTGGGAGGCTTCCAGAATCTGTGCATGAGACACATCGAGGCAGCCAAGGAAAGACTGCTTAAGAAGTAAGTCATCCATTCTATCTGTCTGTCCCTGAACACTCAGAGCATGTTGGCTGAATTTATATTGTCCCACTAACCATTAATTGAAGACCAGGATCTGACGACGAGTCACTAAAACTTTCGAACCAATCAGATTGTCACATATAAAATGGCAGAAGTAAATGATGATCTGAAGCGTTCCGAAAGTATCATTTTAATGGCTGTGCCCATTTACAAAGAAATGTAAACATGGAGGCTTCGCGCAAGACTTATGTCACAAGTGTATGTGGTATCCCATTTGTTTCAACATCAGTAACATCTTCAAGTCCAAAGTTAACTAACAAGCAGTTGCAGATCAAACTTAAACTGAGTGACGCAAGACTAAATGATCAATGTTGCATCAAAAGTGGCCATTTTTCGACTCTTACCAAAACCGTTAATGCACTACCTCTCTGATTGGCTGTGAAAAAAATTGTAATCGGGGAAAACCATACTTGTTTATAGATGGTATTTGTGGGCTGTCATCAGATCTTACATTTAGTAAGATCTGACTTTAGTGAGATTGACTGAAGATGGTTCCACTGATATAGTAGTGCCTTTAGGTTGTGCTGTGTTTAACATGTTGTGATACCACAACTAGTAATTTTATTCTATCTTTTGGCAGATCAGTCACAGAACTAATGCTCAACATTAGGAAAGAAACTACACCACCACTATTTTTATAACATTGGGCACAGCCCATATTTGAACACATTGCCCAGCTGTCCCTGGGGTGATCGTGGAGGCCCCTGGGTTGATTCTGGGCCACACCCTACCAAAGTTGTTAAAAATGGTAGTTTTATAGGTTCCTTGCTAATGCCCGAACAAAAATAGAGGGATATTTCCACGACTGGTTGGCCCGGTGTCAGGATAATATGACTGGGTGTGGTATCGTGCCAGGTGTTCACGGCATGCTATACACAGTGAAGACAGCACTATATCAACTTCAGGTAGACAATGTCTCTAAATAGTTGAAATACTGCTGGTTGGACGATAAGTCCAACAAACAAATGTACCTAGCATTTGTAAAATCAAATTTTATTCCTTAAAACTTCATTGTGGACAGACATTTTGACATTAAACATTTTATAATCAGGGTTGTAAATTAAGCCTTTTTTTAATTGTGCAATTCATTCCAGAACATTACTGGGTCAATAACCACACAGCTAAGCCAATTTGCCCATGTATGATGATTGGTTTTGTTTAACACTGAGTGAGTCACATTTATTTCAGACAGGGAATCCATACAATTAAACCTTACACATTTTGGCTTTGTTCCAAGCCTTTACATAAAGTGATAAGCGAGCCTTGTGGGGCAATGTAGTTGTCAATATCTGATTTGATCTGAGACAGGCTTTTATAAAACACAAGGTAATAAAGATGGTTTGCCAACTGCGTAGGACCTGGTTCATTCAGAAGTCTGCTTATGTGTCTCCTGCATGATGGTCCATGTTAGCTGCAGCCTTGACGTTATCATTAAAAGTACAGCCAGGCTTTGAAAAACTGTTAACATGTTTATGTTGGCATACAGATATAAAATTGTAGTTTGTTTTTGTTTTTAGAGAATGTGTTTTGAGAGTGACTTTTCAGAAATAAGTTTAAACTAATATATCCATTTACTATTTCTGCATTTGTTGATTTCATCAGTTTGAACATCCTGTATTTATGGGACCACCCTACTTTAGCTGGTTTACATTGTATATATTCATACAAAGGAAAAAAGGCACAAATAGCAAACCAGACCTTAGGTGCTACAAAATATATGCAAGTGCTAGTATGATAACCTTGCTGCCCAGGTACGGAAGGCCCCGGGTTCGATCCCGGGCCGCGACATACCAAAGTCGTTAAAAATGGTAGTGGTATACTACTATACTATATACTAGTAGTTAACACTCAAGCAAATATAAGGGTAGTTCCACAAATGGTTGGCCCGGTGTCAGGATAATGTAACTGGGTGTGGTATCATGCCAGGTGTTCTCGGCATGCTATACACAGTGAAGGCAGCACAATATCTGCTTCAAGTGGACACAGTCTCCAGATAACTGAAATACTGTTGGTGGGACAATAAACCCAATAAACAATTAACCTTGCTGCCAATAAAACTTTAGATGTAAGGCACGATTGTAACAAAGGAAGAAAAATGTGCAGCCAGTCCGTGACTCGAACACTGGAACCTTCGCTATCAAGTCAAATGCTCTACGGCTACCGACTGAGCTAACCAGACCACTTACACATTTTTTTCCTTATCACCTGGCTACACATTCTGAAATGTTGTCTATATACTCATTAGTCAAATGGAAAATTGCTTAACACTTGACTGCTAATGCATCAATGTAAAGCATGATGTGATTGGTTTATTCACACAGCATACAATGTAATCTCTTTTCTTATTAGCTAGAATTATGTCTGCTTGTATGTAAGCTTGATTGCTTGAAACTGTCTCTTCTGAAACCTCAATTCTTATTAGTTGAATAATAAGTGCACAAATTTAAAACTATGCTTGTTTCTTTGATTGTTCTATTTACAAAACCTACAATGAAATCTCTTTTCCCATTGGTCTGAAAATGTTGCCTAAATAAATCCAATGCTTGAATGTAAACATTGCTGTAATTAGTTAATTCACTTAGTCTATGAAGTCCTCAGCCACTTACCACTTGGGTTCGAGTCCTGGTCAGGGCAAGAACTTCCATGTGGGGAGGTTTTCCAGCTAACCTGCGATATGCCGCTGATTCTACCATAACATAAGTCTGGGATCTTCCTCCACCAGTATTAAGCTGGACGTTGCCAATATGAGCATAATTGTGTCGGTTCGATTTAACAAATAAAAAAAAAAAATTAGTCTATAATGTTACCTCTGTTCTCATTGGTTAGATGGTTCCCAGAAGTGCAGAACATCTTCTACCAGGGCAACAAGAGGAAGCAGGTGCCCAGTAACCAGGATCAAGAGAAGTTGGAGTCTTTCTTCAACTGTGCAGCCACTCTGATGACAGATAATCTCCAGCATCTGTCCCTACTCTCTCTACAAGACTATCAGGATCTGCTTGTACAGCCCAGGGTACATACATTTTTTCCATATTCTAACACAAACCATATTAATCTACTACTATTTAGTAAGAATTGCTGGAGTTATAGCTGTCATAACACACGTTTTCTTAAATAATTTATTATACACATATCTGAAATATTGATTTAGAGATCAAATATTTTGGGGGTCACAGTTACATTTAAATGATATTGCAAGACTTAATTCTTTTGATATAAATTGATGACTTAAAGGTAGTGTCCAACAGTTTGCCTACATCTTATATATGTAACAATATCTGTAAATAGGAACGATTGTAATCCTGCTAAAAATAGACATCAACGCGGATGACATGGATGAACTAAAACATAAGTGGTCACAGGGTTTTCTGGGATTAAAATTAGATAACTGTGCAGCGTGGCTCAGATAGGAAATACATGTTTGTAATGATGATTGTGATGTTATGGTTCACTTTTCCGACAGGTGTTGGACATTAGTAAACATCATTTTTACAAGATCTGTTCATATAACAATGGTTTACTAAGATGTTTAATAAAAACATTTTTGGTCCAGACTGTTGATTAACACCTTTAAGTTAAAGTCAAAACTTGTGTATACAAATGGTTGGATTTACAAATCTTTAGGTTTTTTCTCTTTACAAATTTGTTTTGGTTTATGTCCTGTTTCTATGAAATTTCATGGCAGTAAATGATTTCCTCACAAGTGTACAAACTTAGTCTTTGACAAAAGAGATCAAGAAGTAAAAAATGGAATAAAAGTTTTGAAATATTGTTAAATGGAAAATAAAAAAAAGCAAATTTGAAGACAATCTCTAACTTTAAGTTAAGTGTTGGAGAAAGCGGTCCTGATGTGTTTGAAAAAATTACCTAATCAGAAGAA
This sequence comes from Sinonovacula constricta, assembly GCA_007844125.1. NCBI lineage: Eukaryota > Metazoa > Mollusca > Bivalvia > Cardiida > Solecurtidae > Sinonovacula > Sinonovacula constricta. The sequence continues at coordinate 8,501,411 of CM017573.1, forward strand.
ATACAATTTAAGTAAAAGTGAAGATGGGCACATTTAAAACTTTTTTTACTTCTTCAGACATCCACCCGAGCCTATGAGCACCCAGGATTCATCATGAGACTTATCCTGGACAACAACATCATCAAGTTTGAGCCAACATTCCGAGACTTTGAGGTGGTCCTGCTCAACGTATTTGATGTAATGATCAAGGCATCCGGAGTTGTGCCCCGCGTCGAGACCAAGCTCTACTCAGAATGGGTAAATTCTTAGTCATAAAATACTTAACTTTTTAATACCGGACCTGGTAGTGCAATCAATAGAGCGTCAGCTCCAGGTTCAGGAGGCTCCAGGTTCGATCCTGGGCTGCTACCAAAGTTGTTAATAATGGTAGTGTTATAGCTTCCTTTCTAACGCTCAGGCAAATATAAGGGTAGTTCCATGACTGGTTGGCCTGGTGTCAGGATAATGTGACTGGGTGTGGTATCATGCCATGTGTTAATGGCATACTATATGCACTGAATGCAGCACTATATCTGCCTCAAGTGGACACCGTCTCCAGATAACTGAAATACTGTTGGTGGGACGATAAACCCAACAAACAAACATTATACTGTCTAGAAGAGAAATACACCAGCTAGTGTAAAATAACTTCAGAGGTTGTTTTTTTATGTCAATTGTAGAGCGGAGACAAGTCCAAGGCTACACTGAAGCCAGTGATTCTTGAGGACATCTTGGAGGCACATAAGCAACAGGTGAAAGAGCTTATCAAGCGTGAAAGTGTTGGACCAGTCGAACACTGCAAGATTTACGACAAATACAACTTCCTCATCTCCAAACAGGTTTGTAAACACTGAACAGTAACAGGTTAATGCCTGTTTTCAATTCAGGCATTGAAAAGACATTATTTTTATGTATTCTTGTGAAAAATTATATTTGCCGCTGTCAGGTGCTTATTAAAATAGTAAAAGTAAAACAGCGATTTCTTACAAAAAAGCAATAATGGACATCCAACATACCGTAAACTTCATATTTAACGCCCCCCGGGGGCGTTACAATTTCCAAAAAGGGTTTATTAATTAAAATTCAGTTACCTGTACTTTTTACAAGTTTAAGAAGTTAAGTTTAATTTAGTTAAAAGTGAAGTAAACACTGTTATTTGTAGGATTATTGGATTATTGAAGACTTTATGTGGACAGATGGTGAAAAAAGACGGTTTTATTTTACAAACATGTTTTTAAACTGTTTGTTCCTTCAATTTTTTCTGGAAATCGTTGGAGTTGGGGGGGGGGTATAAGAGAGGGGGCATTTATCACGAAGTTTATGGTAAATGGAATAATTATTTAGTCACTGATGCTCTTAACATCTAACATTTTAAAAATTAGTCCTTGACCTAATGTCCGTTTTCACCATCTAATTTTAAGTGAAATTCATGCAAGTAAGAGATTTCCTTAAATGATATCTGCAATCTCCTCCCAGATACATGTATGAACTTTGAAATGCTGCTAAAATTGACTTAATTCATGGTGACACCATTTGTTTTTTGCATCCCTCATTCTCACTGCTGTAACATTGTGACTTCAGTCATCACTTGGGATAAGAATGGTTGGTTACTGTAAGAATAATACAGGGACTGAGCCCCGGACATGGTAGCGCAATCGGTAGAGCGATGGCTGCAGGTACGGGAGGCCCCGGGTTCGATCCCGGGCCGCGACATACCAAAGTCATTAAAAATGGTAGTTGAATAGCTCTCTTGCTAACAATCAAGCAAATATAAGGGTAGTTCCACAACTGGATGGCCCGGTGTCAGGATAATGTGACTGGGTATGGTATCATGCCAGGTGTTCACGGCATGCTATACACAGTGAAGACAGCACTATATCTGCTTCAAGTGGACACCATCTCCAGATAACTGAAATACTGTTGGTGGGACAATAAACCCAATAAACAAACATGGACTGATTTCATTGTCTCTGTTTGTTCAGGCCGATGCAGATGTAGAACAGTTCCTGAAGGAGACGCACACATTTGACGAATACAAGAAAGAGGTCGAGAAGTTCCACAAGCTGGTTGAGGAAATCACATACAACTCAGTCAAGGTATGAGAAGAAAAAGTTTCAAACTCATTTACTTCAACTCTTAAACCCAATGCTTAACTCTACAAAGTACAAATGGATATAACTTAAGCAAACACTGTAGATCGGCTTAAGCCTGCTTCATCTGGATCTTTCTGGTCAAAAACTCCACTTTTTGCAGCAAAATGTCTTGCCAAACATTTTGTTACCCAAGCATGATGTATGCAAAAAGCTGTCAAGGTAATACAACTAGCTCTCATTTTTCAACAGAATTATCCAAGATAATGTAATAAAACGATATCAAAAATTAAGTTAAATAAAGAGTGTTGGAATTATTATCTAGCATTTCTAAAGGTTATATTACCATTATTACTATAAATATAGATAATTTATAAAAATATGTTTAATAATGTGGAATTCTCAATTTGTATAATAATATTACTAATGTTGCACTAATTAATTCATCTCACCCAAGATTTAAACTTGTTTTTAAGATAAATGTGTTTTACTAGGCAATTTGTTGTTGAGCGTCATTTTTTTTTATTTATATGTTTAATAGATTTGAATTCCTAATTGTTCCTATCAACTCATCCTTGTTATTTGAAAGAGGATTTTTTATTTACGAAAAATCACAAAATTTATATAAAAAGCCCTCAGAATCTTTATTCCTAACATATTTTTATTTTTAGACTTGTTATTACTGACTTGACTTTGGTGACTTGCTGATTAACTTAGAACAGAATCTATGAACATGATAAATACAGGAATCCTTTGTAAACTTTATACGTATATGGATATATTTTATGTCAATTATTGTATGCTTTAAGTATTTTGATGTCTTTAGAAAGTTTCCCTTGTGTTGTACAAGCATGCATTTATACTTCCACTAGCTCAGTTTGTGTTTTTATCTACTATGTCCTCTACTAAGGGAATATTGGGTAGCAAACATGGTCAAGTGGCTACAGACCCCAGTTTGTAACCCACTGGACTTCTAAGCCCAGAGCTGTGGGGGTTTAAAGGTGGTGTCTGACAGTTTGTTCCAAATTTTCTTTCTCAGCCAAATAAGTCCTTGATATTGAAAAGGTCTTGCAAAAAGCTGTTCGTGATGTCAAAGATCTGTGTGAACAGTCAGTGATAAATCCCCACTCTTCATTGCAAACAGGTGTTTTCTATCTGAGCCACGCTGCAAAGATAGCTATTTTTAAACTTAGAAAACCATGTGAATTACTTTTATATAGTCATCTGGGTAATCCACTCTGACATCGATATCTATTTTTAGCAGAGACCACTATCACGCTTTCTATAGAGTTGGTAAGACTGAACATTTAGCGTCATTTTTTCACGATTATTACAGTCTTACAATAAAGTTAGTGTTCAAAATGGTCGTTATAACTAACTCTTATTTTTTAACAGAATTATCCAAGAAAAATGTAATAAAACGTGATCAAAAAAAAGTTTAATAAAGAGAAATGAAGTAATTGTCTAACATTTCTAAAGGTTATATTACCATTTTTACTATAAATACAGATAATTTATAAAAATATGTTTAATAATGTGGAATTCTAAATATGTATAATAATATTACTAATGTTGCACTAATTAATTCATCTCACCCAAGAATTAAACTTGTTTTTAAGATAAATGTGTTTTCCTAGGCAATTTGTTGTTGAGCTTCATTTTTGTTTGTTTATAGGTATTTAACTTACTTTTATATAGTCATCTGGGTAATTCTCTCTGACGTCGATATCTATTTTTAGCAGAGACCACTATCGCTCTTTTTTGATAGAGTTGGGAAGACTGAACATTTAGAGTATTTTTTTCGCAATAAGTACAGACTACCAATAAAGTAAGGGTTCAAAATGGTCTTTATAACAACTAAAGTATAGTTTTATGGGAAAAGTATGACCAAATTCTCCAAAGCGGTGGTTAGATATTGGTAAACATATTTAATATAGGAAAACTGTCAGATACATCCTTTAAATATCGGACCAAGTGAAAACTTACATGTGGTAAAATCTTCCAGCTGATATGCCTTGGGCCAGTAGCTCTACCCCCATGATTTGTATTACCATATTACTTAACAAGTGTTGATGGTTTCTAAAACCCACAATACAAAATATATTTTACTCATATATTTTATGTAACTTGTTCAGCACTTTGATAAATTTTATGTTTATTACTCTTTCATTGTTTAATCTCTAATGGTTTTACAAGACTTTGATGTATTTTAGGGGTTAATATTGCTTAAACTAATTAATATCTTAATGCTTTAATAAACTTTTGCTATAGCTACAATATTTAAGCACTTAATATTTTTTATTTTTTTTTTAAGTATATTTATATAATAATAACAATAAATAAGTATAGTGTTAACAAGCAAGCTAGGTAAAGAAAAAGCTTTATTAATGCTTGTAATTAGTGATTTTTGGTTGTATCATTTGTATTTTCATTGCGATCAATTTTGCATTTACTTTATTGAGGATCGGACACGAGTTGTTATTTACGATAAAACAAACATTTATTAAACGAGTTCAGGAAAAGTTAACAGTAAGCGAACCTATGGGGAGCCTACTGTTATTTTCCTGGACGAGTTTTATAAATGTTTGTATTAAATGAGTCAGATTCTTTTTATCACATGATTTTAGTCACCAATATACGATTTTACGAAATTTTAACAACAAAACAGGGTGAAATAGTGGTATGAGACGATCGGCATTACGATGATGTTGTTTCTACGTCATCAATTTAAAAGCTGTATTATGCTTGTGTAATGTAAGAAAATATGTAATTGGTGTATTGAATGGAAAACACGGGGAATCATGTGATAAAAAAGCTTTTGCCGTCCAGATGTGCTGAATATATTGTTCAAAAAAGCTTTTTTTGCAAGAAAACAGGTCTGTGTACTGTATTTGTGGCTGGCTACCTATTTATTATTTGATTAGCACTAAACCCACTGGCAAAAATATTTCCTTTTGCAGCTTGTATTTAATTATGTTTGCACTCACATTTAATATAGTTTAATCATCATTAAAAAGCTTTAAAAAGTCTAATTATAAGAAATATAATCTTGTAGTTATGTTATATTGAAACTTGTTTTGGATGTGTCTATACAATTCAATCTAAATGCAATAATTTAAAAAAAAAGAAAAAAAGTCACAAATATATACAAAAAAGATTAAGGTTTATTATAAGTGAAACTATTTAAAAAAAAACAGATATTTATATTTAGCAGGTTTTAGCAAAACATTGATGCATGTTTTAGCATGGCTTAATGCATAAACAGAGCAATAGAGTTGACACAAATATACTCGATTAAAAAAAATGGTTGAAAATTACTAATATTACTACACTATTACCCAGTTGCTAGGCTTTTTCCTGTACCAATATTGTATTGCATGTTGTAAAGTTATGTTTATGATTGTATTTGTAAAACAGATTGGCAGAAAGGTATTATCCAGAGCATTGTGCATGCTATAGATGATTTGCATACATATACTGTATACGATTCCCCCTGTGTTTTAGTTGTATTTCTCGTAGATTTGTTTTTATAGAATATCACAAACCTCCATCACCGTTGTAAACTTTTCCCTCCCAGTATACGACATTCGATATACAGATTGTTTTACTGATATAAAAAAAAATGTGTGTATATATATCACAATACTATTGATTTGTATTTATATTATTCACCTAGTATGTTTTGTTTTTAATTTTATCTTATGAACTCTAAAACATAGTATTCATTTGTAGATCTGATGGTGTTTTTTCTGTCTCTGGAATTTCTAATTATAGCATAAGTGAAATATTGTTTAATCCAAAAAAAAAATTCTCTTCCTTATCCACAAAAATGAAGTAGCTCTCCTCCGACATTGTGTTATATGCCCCCAAAGTAGGCATATAATAGTAACACTGTCTGTCTGCATCTGTGTTGACATTCGTCTGCCAATTTATCTCATACATAATGTCCTTATTAACTGGACCTGGTAGCGCAATCGGTAAAGTGGTGGCTCCAGGTACGAGAGGCCCAGGGTTCGATCATGGGCAAGGACATAACAAAAGTCATTACAAATGGTAGTGGTATAGCTCCCTTGCTAATGCTAAAGCAAATATAAGTTTAATTCCACGACTTGTTGGCCCAGTGTCAGGATAATGTGATAATGTTCACAGCATTCTATACACAGTAAAGGGAGTACTATATCTGCTTCAAGTGGACACCATCTCTAGATAACTGAAATACTGTTGGTGGGACCATAAACCCCAAAAACAAACATGCTATACACAGTAAAGGCAGCACTATATATGCTTCAAGTGAACACCGTCTCCAGATAACTGAAATACTGTTGGTGGGATGATAAACTAGATAACATCACTGTGTGTATTGCATGCCGTGAACACCTGGCATCATACCACACTCAGTCACATTATCCTGACACTGGGTCAACCAGTCATGGAATTAAACTTATATTTATTTGAGCGTTACCAGGGGCACCATTTTTTAATGACTTTGGGTTCGAACCTGGGGCCTCCCATACCTGGAGCCAATGCTCTACAGATTTCGCTACCAGGTCCGGTGTTTTGAGTGTTTTGATGCTTATAGCTAAAAGCATTTTGATCAGTAAAACACTTGAACTTATTTTTAGATTCTCGTCATAAAATTTGTTAACCATTATAAGTTTTTATCACTTACCTTTACATGTGTTCATGCAGCATCCCTGGTTATCTTCTATAACTGGTTATCTTTGATAACCCTCTAATTAGTAATTGAGTCGCAAATATTTATTAACATTACATCATTTCCTGTTATAAATGCCACTTCGCATACTGAAAATCACGTACCATAGATATCAATTCAAAGGTATATTTTACAAAAAACAACAACTGATGTATTGGTTATATGATAAAGAGAATCCAACATTTGTGTTCATTAAAAACTGAAAATATTAGTATAACACTACTAGTTGGATGAAACAATATAAAATTCTGAAGGGCATTGTTTTGTATTGTTTCATCTGACTTGAATATTTTCAGAATTCATAAAACACTTTTGTCAGATCTTTGATTAACCCTTTCTTCCATCTATACGCCATTTTATGCCTTTACAAACCATTCACAATCATTAGCAGAATCTGCATGACTAAGGGTTTATGTGTAGACTGGTTCAGCCTTAAGTCTGTTATTACAAGTTGAACATACATTTATTACAATCCTTATATCTCTTTAACCAGTCGCAATAGCTCAAGTGATAGAGCGTCGGCTCGCGAATCAGGAGATTGCAGGTTCAAATCCGGCCGGGTCAAACCAAAGACTTTAAAGTTGGTAGTAGTGGCTTTCCTCCTAATGCTCGGAGCTAAGAGGAAAGCATTATGCCTGACTCATCTGCGTCAGTATATGGACCGGCCGGGTTCAGTCCCTGGGCACCTCATAAGTGCCCCCATGCTATAATGATAGAAATGTCACTGAACAGTATCGGCTAATCCCATCCCATTCTATCCTTATCTCTTTTAAAGAAAAACAACAAAATCAAGTGAAATTTCAAAATTATAGATGAACTATGAATAAAGGGTTAATCGTAGAAAATATTAAGTTTTAACATCTTCTTGATTTACATTTTTTTCTCTTCTTTTTGTTGTCAACAGCTTTTCTTTACATGTACATGTATGTTTGTTTCTTCAAACTTTCTTATCATTTCTTTATTTGATAATCACCATAAGAAAATACTTACAATAAGAAACCAAATCCATCTTTATTATCTTGAAATAATTTTATTCTCATTGTAAAAAGATGGGTAGAGGTTTGTATGTTCATAGTGTTTTTCCATGTGTCTTTTCACTTTTTGTTGTGATGACTTAGAATGATCATAATGCATGTACACTCTTAAATTTTAAATATTTTAGCATGATCTCAAGTTCCACAAGTCTCCGACATACACACTTTACACATAAAACACATTGCATGCTATGGTCTCTGTTTTATTCCTAAATTAATTAAATGTCACAAAAGATTATTTAATAATTTATTGACTGTTATCATATTCACATGTCTCATGAAATTATTTTGCCTCAAGGGTGATTTTAATAAAATTAATTTAACATTTAAGTTTTAAACTTTACTTTACTTCTGTATCAATTACCCATGAAAAAAAGTACATGTTGTGACATTTTATAAATGTAAATGTAGAAGTTAGATTCCCTATAATTTTCTTTAGAATTTTTAACATATGTATATATAATTATATATTTTGTTATACATTAGTTACTAACATCTGTAGTTTTATTTATTTATTATTTTGCAACAATATTTAGTATACTATTTTAAAGTATGAATTGCACTACCTTTTTGCATGTTAAAGAATTCTTACATTATACAGTTACTAAAATCTAGCTATACATTTAATTCCACTCATAACAAGTAATTTTTTTTTAACTAAGATAACCAAATAACTCATGGCATTTAATATCATTATTTTAACATATTTTTGCTTGATTTTCTTTTTTATTAAAGTAGGATCTGTCATTTTGTTTCTTTTCCGAGGTGTACATATTAAACGATGTAGTTTCCTACCAGATTTTAAGCAAATTTGATAACATTGCAGACCATGCAAGCTGACCTGGAAAATGTCATAAACAGTTGTATCAAACTGAAGCCTGTTTTTGTTTATGCATAAAAAATATGATTTTCAATCTTACAGCTTAACAGAATGTCATACCATTTTCTACCGGTATTGTTTTTGTTATTTAAAGCTGGAGCGATGTTTTAAGGCATAAGCCGGTAATTTGTGTCTAGAATATTAAGATCACGCTGAGATTTGAACCTGTTACAGGTGCTGAGGTTGGGAATGTTTGAGGTGCACTGTGATGATTTGATTCGCGCCCTGTCAAAGAGAGCCGACACCCTCTGCACCAAACTCCTTGGTAGAATGGCCAAGGATCACCAAGAGGAAAACAAATTGTACGTCTTTCTCTATTTTCTATAACTTTAAAAAAATTAATTCTTATAGTAATAATAATAAAAATAATAATCATAAAGACTTTAATGTGATTTCACAGTTGGATGAATCCAGTCTTCCTTGAGGTGGGCGCCAGTGGCGTAGAGGTAGAGTAATCGATTTGAAACTCCTCTGACTGCTAAGCCTCTCACCATGTGGTTCGAGTCACATTCGAGGCAAAGGACTTAATGTGGGAAGGTCTTCCAGCCAATTTGCGGTGTGACGGTGGTTTTTCCCAGATGTATCTGTGGTCTTCCTCCACCAAAAAGCTGAATGTTTCCGGGCCACACTCTGCCAAAGTCATTAAAAATGGTAGTTTTATAGGTTCCACTTGGTCGCTGCAGTGTATTTCAAAATCAAAAACAAAACAAACCAATTTTTCCCTCAAGACATTTCTTGTATGTACATTATATAATACACAAGGTGGTAAATATTTCTAAGCAGTTAATGAGAATAGAACACAAAAACTGTCAAATGCTGTACACATAAAAGTTACCCCCAAAAATACATACTATCTAGTAACAGATGTTTTTAATATGTGGTATGTCATTTTTAAAGAAACACTTCCACTTAAACAGTTGGCTAGCAGATTTTGAAGTTAAAAATAACTATATGCGTAATCAATTTAAAACATTTTGCATGCATGTTATATTGTGAAAAATCCTGTAAGTGTAGTTTTACACCGAATATGCAATTAATATTATAAATACAAAGCATATTCTAGTAAGAAACATTTATGTAACTTAAAACTCCTTAACAGGGACTTATGAATAACTTGATAATGGACAAGTAGATCTAGATCAGCCTATTTTGAAAATAAACCAGCCGCAATAGCTCAATTGGTAGAGCGTCGGCTTGCGGTTTGGGTGGTCGTGAGTTCAAACCAAAGACTTTAAAGTTGGTAGTAGTGGCTTCCCTTTTAACGCTAGGGGCTAAGAGGACACAGCATTATGCCTGACTTGTTGGTGTCAGTATAATGGACCAGCTGGGTTCAGTCTCTGGGCACCTCATAAGTGCCCCTGTGCTATAATGATAAAAATGTCACTGCACAGAATGGGCAAAATTTCTGGCAAATCCCATCCCAAACCTGCACACAGATCTGCACTGACTAGTACGCAAATTAATGTGGTGCAAAGTTGTTGTCAAGAAATGCTTAGTGGACACCTACTTCACATTTGTACAATTCATCTCTATACATAGTAACTTTCTGGCTGTTGTTATTTTTAATTTTTTTATATCTTCCCAGGCTGTGTGATGACTATGAGCAAATTGCAGAAAAGGCACTGACCACTCCGTCGAACACAGAACAGCTGATGGAACTGAAGTCGTACATTGAGAAAGTCGAATCGGACACTATCTTCGTCATGGAGAAGCGTCTCTATCAATCACAGGAAAGACTCTCATTCCTATCAGATTTTGCTCAATTCTCGCCAGCAGAGATTAGACTTAATTCGAATGTGTTCATGTGGCACGGACGAATGCCAGCCATCTTTGAAGAGCACAAACTGATTGTGTCGGAGAAGAGATCGCAGTATGAGGATGCCTTGAAGGTAATTGGTCTTTTATTATTACTTTATTTGTAAAATCAAATAGACCAGGTATGTTACTATATGTTAAAGATATGACTTTGTTGTGTTCAGTATATTTAGAAATTATATGCTATGTTAAACATGATTGATTAAAAATATTTTAAAAAATTAGGACCTAATAATTCTAGTCATTAATTATAACTTTTTTTTTCAGATGTAATATATTTATTTAGATTTATGGGGAAAATATTTATTTTTTCATCTGGGGAAATGTTGTGCCTAATATCAAAAGTTAGTTGATTGGGAGCCAAAGAAATGGACATCCATTGCAAAGAAATGCCACAATTGAAACTTCATCTCAATTTCCTGGTTAAATTTTACAGTTAAAGAGAGATCGGTTCAACGAGGAGTTGGAGAGCTTCTCTAAACAAGTCGAAGAGTTCCAGCAGTTTGGAGACATGTCCGAGATCCAGAAATACCTGCGCAAGGCCCAGTCTTTGGACAACAAGTTGCAGGTCGCTTACGAGAAGGTTCGTGTCAATTGTAATTTGTTTGTCAAGGCATTTAGGATGAGACTCATTGAATATTACACTCAGTGATGGCATGGACATGTTCTCGACTCAAGTTGATGTTATCATTTCAAATACTTTAAAAGTATGCTAAATGTTGAACAATATCTATGCATTAATATTCCATTAAAGTTCAAAACAGCCCTTGTAAATTTTAGATGTTCAAATACAAAGCCTCAAATAGAACTAGGAAGCCAAGAGAATATAGATATTCATAATAGACTATGTACATATTGTTGATAACAATTTAGCCATAATTGAATGTGAATATCATGCTTTTTTCATATGTTGAAAGTATCTAAAGATAAGACAAACTTATTTGTTTAGCTGGTATACATCAGAGATTAGTAGAGATAACTTTTACTTTCTTATGTCAAATGCTGACCTATTGTTATTAGAAAAATCTCTGAATATGTTTATTATCTAACATGTGCTTTTAAAGACTAGATTTTCACATTAAAATTCAAAACTTAATTATTATTTTACTTTCCAACAATTCATTATCATGGAATATTTCCTTATATTATGTATTAATTCTTGATATTACGAGGCATTACTTTATCTATGCTTGTATAAAAATATGTATTGTGGGCCAGAGGCCTTTAGTTACCAAAAAAAATAAACAACAACAACAATTTCTGGAATCAAATCGGAAAAAATTGTAGCTTAACATAAAAAAAAAAAAAAATCATGTTTTTTACACATGCTTTTCATAATCTACTTTAGATTTGGTATTGTCCATTGTTTAGAGTGTTGCATAAGTGTGCCATAAAACCCCCAAAATAAACAAATAACTTCATAATTTCCAGATTGAAGCCTTTAACAATGAGGAAGAGGCATTTGGCTGGCAGACCACAGCATATCCCCAGCGCCAGCAGATCATCAACGTCCTCAAACCCTACCTGCAGCTGTATGAGACGACAGTGGAGTTCAACAACAAATACAAGTAGGCACTTACTAGGAGTTTAATAGAATGTTTTTAATTATGTAATGGGCATTTCTGCCAAAATAAATAAAGTCCATAAATGCTCTTTCACATTTTATATTTGTCAAGACTATTAAGGATACCCATGACTGAGCAATTAGACTCCCTGACTAGTACCTCCTCCACCCCACTCCGCACTGATACGAGCGCCTGACTGGGTGAGAACACTCATTTGGGGACGTCTTTAAGCTGACTGAGGGTGTGCCAGTGGTGTTTTTCAGACATGTCAGAGGTTCTGCCACCAATTTTCTGGAGATTGTTTTCACTTGAAGGGAATATAGCACTGTCTCCACTTTGTTAAGAATGCCATGAAACCCTGGCATGATACCACACCCAGTCTCATAACCCTGACTCTGGAATGACCATTTGTGGATCTACCCTTATATTTGCTTGAGCATTAGCAAGGGAGCTATAAGTTTACCGTTTTCAAAGATTTTGATATGTCAAAGTCCAGGTTTGAACCCAGGTCTCTCATACCTTGGCTTGATACTCTTCCAATTGTGTTATCAGATCTGGTCGGAAAATGAAGTAATTAATAACCAATTTTCAGGGAATGGATGGATGGCCCGATGACTGGAGTGGATCCAGATGTCGTTGATCAGGAGGTTGGAAATTTCTGGCGTGGCCTGTACAAGTTGGAGAAGGGCTTCGATTCTGTCCCTTCGGCCAAAAAGATCGCTGGCAAGGTGAAATCCAAGGTTGAGGAGTTCCGTGAGCACATGCCTCTCATCTCGACTCTCTTCAACCCGGGCTTGCGAGACCGCCACTGGGAGAACATTAGTGATATTGTGGGCTATAGCATGAAGCCCGATGACAGCTATTGTCTGTCTAGATTTGTTGACATGAACCTTGATCAGTTTATTCCCAAGTTTGAGGGCATCAGTGAGGCAGCCAGCAAGGAATACGCCCTTGAGAAGGCCATGGCCAAGATGAAGACAGAATGGTCACCTGTAAGTGTTGTTTTATGGAACACCAGGATAAATTTGTGTATTCTATGATAAAATATACATATTTTTCACTTGTTTTGTGGCAAAATTAAGGTGGCATTAACAGGCCATTTTGACGACATCATGTCATTTCCGTTATTATGTTATTATTTCCCTGATGAAGGTTTCAATGACCAAAACGTCGGAATAAATATAACTTAATTATTCGTGTTTGTGCGAATTATTTCTTCATTTTATATTCTATGATGGCATATTCTTATGACACATATATTATCTGTTTTCATGAAAATTTCAGAAATCTTTTACAAAAGTTGTCAGGGTTTCATAATATTTATCCTGATTTTCATTGTATAAAAATGTGAAAAAATCAGTTTGGGCTAAATTGGGCACTGATTTCTATCTCTTTATTCCTTTTTACTTTTTTATTTCAACAAATTACTGATCAGCGTATCCTTCTACTGTTAGAATGGGAGGCATCCATGGCCAAGCAGTTCAAAGTCACCATTAACCCCTTTTAAGCTTGTATCGAGTCCCAGCTGGGGCGAGATCTTTCATGCGGGAGGTTTTCCAGCTAACCCGTCATGCGCTGTTGGTCTTCTCCAGCATTAACTAGCTGGATGGAACCTATATGACCATTATTGTGACTGTAATGTAACAAAAAAATAATAAAACCTTTAAAAATGATTCAAAATGCCTTATACAACTTTTCAGATTGAGTTCACGATGATCGTGTATCGTGACACTGGCACCTCTATTCTGTCATCTGTGGACGACATCCAGCTCCTTCTGGATGACCACATTGTCAAGACACAGACCATGAGAGGCTCTCCCTTCATCAAACCTTTTGAGAACGAGATCAAGTATGAACCTTTTCTTTCTCTCATCTAATATTAATATATATTATTCCACATATAATTTTGCTTCTATAATTATCATTGCCCACTCGGTCCATTTTTATACTGATAAGGAAATGCTACTCTGCACACTTGGTCACTATTACCAGTCCATAAACTGTTTATGAACCATGTCTATCAACTTTCAAGATTAGTTAAAAGTACACACTGTTGGTAGAGATGTCATCTGCCAATTAGCGGTATGCAACTTTGACAGAAGACAAAATTCACTGCATACTATTATTTGTTTTAACATTTGTCAATTGTTACTCATGTAAACATCTTTTAAGCTAGTTACTTTGCATACATAATGATTTTTTTTTCATCTGTTAAGGTTTTTTCATGAATTGTAAAATACATTATAAAAGGTGTTTACAATAAATAATGAAATTTTTTCAATTTATGAAAACTTGTCAATTCAATTGTGAAAAAAAGTTTGGTATAATATAAGAAATAGTTCACAGCACTTCAGGCCCATGTTACATTATCAGCTGACTAGCCAGTCCATATAATGCCATAGGGCCCTCAGTGCTGTGAGCTATTTTTTAAGTATCAAATAAGGTTAAATATCAAATAAGGAGTCTTCCAGCTGACCTGTAGTATGCCGCTGATTCTATCCAGATGTATGTCTAGGGTCCTCCACCATTTATTAGCTGGATGTCACCAAAATGATTAGTCGCCGATTTGTAACTCCTCAGACTGCTTAGCCTCTCACCACGTTGTTTCGTGTCCCGATCGGGGTGAAGAACGTAATGTGAGAAGGTCTTCCAGCAGACTTGGGGGTGTGACGGTGGTTTTTCCCAGATGTGTCTGTGGTCTTCCTCCACCTTAAAGCTGGACGTTGCTATAATGATCATAAATGGTAGCTGCAATGTATTTCAAAAACAAGACCAAACTGAAATATCAATAATTGTGTTGGTACAACATATCTTTGTCAGGTGAACGGGAGCATTCCTTCACCAAAAATGGCTGTACAGTCGTCAAAATGCCCATTCTGGTGTTTTCTCTACCTTACTGAATTGCAATGTTTAAAAAATGACAGCACAAAAAAAAATATTTACTTTATTTTAGGGAATGGGAAGGGAAGTTGATTTTGCTACAAGACGTCCTCGATGAATGGCTTAAGGTGCAGGCCACCTGGCTCTACCTTGAGCCCATCTTCAGCTCTCCTGACATCATGGCACAGATGCCCGAGGAAGGGCGACGCTTCACCACCGTCGACAAGAATTGGCGTGACATCATGAAGGCAGCACTTTTGGACAAGCATGTGTTGGAAGTGATCAAGATTGACAAGCTTTTGGAAAGGCTGAAGAAATCTAACGAGCTCTTGGAGTTGATTCAGAAGGTAGATGAACTATTTAAGGAAAATTTGTTAAAAAATAAATGTACAGTTTGGCTTTTCTTGGAACATTGTTAGGTTCTACTAGAGCAGAGGAAATCAAACCAGGGCTATTAATTGATTTGGAAGAAGGTGGAAAAAAAAAAGTTGGAAGAAGTTATAAACTGTATGACTCTTTTGGAAATAAGAGTGTTAACAGGGGTTGGTTGTTAATCCTTACTGGGTGTTCTTTTTTTCTCTTACCAGGTTTTGGGTTTTCTTTAATTTGTTAAAGAAAAATATCTTAAGAGCTTTTAATTTATTTGGTACTCATCTATGTTGCTATATATATTTATGGTATAACCTTTCTTGCTTACAAGTGATGAATTAAGTAAATACTAAACCGATAGTATTTTCTCAAAAGATCACATGTTTAAACCCTTTACTCAGTCTTCAAGCAAGAAATTAAAAAACACTGGTCCTTCGGTCCACCAAGCTAGCAATATCTACTGGACTGGATAAAATTTTAATGGACCAGTATGATTTTGGCATTTTGACATAAAAGGTTGGTAAGCTAACTGAGGTGTTATGAGTGGTTGGGTTCAGTAAAAGGATGTTAAGCATTGTTCAGTTTAGTTTAATATATATGTTTTCATAAAAATTCAGAATTTTGAAAATTCTGGTGGACTGTTGGTCCATTTAACTTATAAAATTTAACGGATCGACAGAAATTTTGGTGGACTCGGTTCACGGTTCACTGGGTTTTGTCGAAGACTGTTTACTTACTTACTGCCTTTAGAGTGGGGTATGTTTAATAATAATGGCGTGAATGGTGTTTGCAGTATGTAAAATACATCCCTTAGGTCAAACATAATTTTTCCTTTTATAGGGTCTGAATGACTACCTTGAGAAGAAGCGTCTCTATTTCCCAAGATTCTTCTTCCTGTCCAACGACGAGTTGCTTGAGATCCTGTCAGAAACCAAGGATCCAAAGAGAGTGCAGCCACATTTGAAGAAATGCTTTGAGGGTATTGCAAAACTGGAGTTCACTGATGTACTAGACATTACCCACATGTGCAGTAGTGAGGGCGAGACAGTGTTGCTGCGTGACGTCATCTCTACATCAAAGGCCAGAGGACAGGTTGAAAAATGGCTCCTGGAGCTAGAAGCAGACATGGTGGCATCGATACACAAGGTAACCCTGCTGTGGAGAGTGTTTGACAATACTTTTTTTTTATTTAGCCAGGTTGTCCAAAAGTAAAAATCTAATCATAAGATTGCTAACTGTTGGCAAAAGGGCAAGTGGACAACTGTTTTTTTCCAATCATAACTCTTAGGCAATTTCTAAATGTACTGTTTTAATCACCGGACCTGGATGCTCAATTGGTAGAGCATCGGCTTTATGTATGGGAGGCCCCGGGTTTGATCCCGGACCACGACATACCAAAGTCGTTATAAATGGTAGTGGTATAGCTCCCTTGCTAATGATCAAGCAAATATAAGGGTAGTTCCACAACTGGTTGGCCCAGTGTCAGGATAATGTGACTGGATGTGGTATCATGCCAGGTGTTCATGGCATGTCATACACAGTGAAGGCAGCACTATATCTGCTTCAAGTGGACACTGTCTCAAGTTAACTGAAATATTGTTGGTGGGACGATAAACCCAACAAATAAATATTTAAATCATGTGCTTTTATAGCCTGGACTTTTTTGTATAGGTGAAGGTCGCTGTTACTTTAAATAGATTTTTGTTTTCACACAATAACTTCATTTAGCTATGATGATTAACTTTGGTATATAGATATCTCATGGAAAAAGAAAAATTATAGTATTTTATTTTTAGGTTTATAGGCGAAAAGGCAGAGAACATGGTTACTAAAATAGTTTAATTTCCTATAACTTCCTTTGTTAAGAAATTAATTACCAGCCTACCTAAAATTGCAATGTCTGACTTAGTTTCTTCATACTGAGGATATGATTAAGTATTATAAGTGTCAGTGTGCCATAAAACCCAAATAAATAAATATTATAATGTAATCAACACTCCAGAAGGAAGTATTAAAGTTCTTTGAACATGAGATATTATAATTATACTGCTCAGACAGTGTAAAAACTGTTTTCACATTGTTGACATGTTGATAAATGTTGTTACTCGGTTGATTTGGCAGATTTTATCATAAGCTTATGGCTTAAGATAGGTAAATTTTTTTTCACTTTTGGCAAATCATCTTTAAGGAAATCATAAATTTACAGAGATAGATTTTTATGTTTTGCCTTCTTTTATCTAGGTAACTGGAGAAGCCTTGGTAGCTTACGTTCAACAGCCAAGAAATAATTGGGTGAAGAACTGGCCTGGCCAGTGTGTACTGTCCGTGACAGCCAAGTTCTGGACAGACCACATCCACGACGCCATCCGTAACGGCGGTGATGCCCTTTACAAGTACCTGCAGCTGAACAATGACCAAATTAACGACATTGTCGCAATGGTGAGAGGCAAGCTTTCAAAGCAGAACCGAACTACGCTGCAGGCATTGATTGTACTTGATGTCCATGCAAGAGACGTGTTGGCCCAGTTGGTAGAGGCAGGAATCACCAGCGAGTTTGATTTCATGTGGCTCAGTCAGTTGAGGTACTACTGGGAGGTAAGTACTGTACTAATCTCACTAAAGTCAAATCTTACAAAATGTAAGATCTGATGACGGCACGCAAATACCGTCTACAACAAGAAAGGTTTTCCCCAATTACTATTTTTATATAAGCCAATCAGAGACCGTAATGCATAACGCTTTCGGAAAAAGTAGCAAAATGGCTGCTATCGATGCATCGTCGGATACCCCCGGTTGCTCTATTACGTTACTCTCCATTCATCACTCGTGGGCAAATTGCTACTCATATCGTCGTTTTGTTTACTATGAAATGCCGCAATCCGATTTGTTCGCTAAGAAAATCCAGCGGATCTGCCAACCAATCAAGTTTACGCTTACATACCGCTTCGATAGCACAGACATACTTTACACTTGCGATGCGCTGTACCGGTCACCATATTTACGTTCTCAGGTCACCGTATTGATCTTCCGATTGAAGAGTATTTAATTTTGTAACCTGTCATCTGATTGGATAATGTCTGTTCTGTTCCATTCAAACAAAACGACGAAATGAGTAGCAATTTGCCCACGGGTGATGAATGGAGAGTAACATAATAGAATCAACCGGGTGTATCCGACGATGCTATCGATGATGCAGTAGAAAAGTGTTTGGGAAAATTAGGAATTCGCACATTAAAACCACTTCAGAAGAAAAATCTCGATTGCATTATGGTTATCGCATACAACGCACCTGTCTTCAGTGACATAAGTCTTGCATGGAGCGTCTATGTTTACATTTCTTTGTAAATGGGTGCAGCCATTGAAATGATGCATTTGGAACACTTTGGATCATCATTTGCTTTTGCAATTTTGTAGGCAACATCTTATTGGTTGGGAAAGTTTTATTGGATCATTATCAGATCCTGATAGCAGAGCTGTTTTCAGGATAAGATTGTAATTAGATTGGTACTGCAGAGTTTTGCAGTTGAATGGGGAGACTTTAATGTTGGCAGTGTTGTTTATTTTGAAGTACAAACTGATTGTCTTTAGTGATGTTTTTTTCTTTTCTTCATGTCATACAAATAGTAACTTTGAATAAATCCTGTTTTGGGGGTTCAAATTAATAAAATTCTGATTTGTTTTGATGCAGTTCCTGAGTAGTATTACTTACAGTGATAGATCTAATTATTTATGCTAATATTATATTATTAACTAAAATATTCCAATTAATACACCATTAGCTATGGTAACCATTTACCATATAGCATCAGATATCCATTCTATTTGAGTGTTATTGATGATATTTTAATTACTTTCAGGATGAGCGCATGTTGACACGTATGATCAACTCCATGCTGAAGTATGGCTAT
The DNA here is from genome assembly GCA_007844125.1 of Sinonovacula constricta. Lineage (NCBI taxonomy): Eukaryota > Metazoa > Mollusca > Bivalvia > Cardiida > Solecurtidae > Sinonovacula > Sinonovacula constricta. The sequence goes on from CM017573.1 coordinate 8,520,645, forward strand.
GAGTACCTTGGCAACACAGGGCGTCTTGTCATCACCCCGCTCACAGACAGATGTTACAGGTATATTGGAAATGTAATGAATAGAATGAATAGTTTAATTCCAGATAGTTAAAACCTGTTTATTTATAGTCAGATGATGAATTTCTTTCAGCTTATATTTATTAGTGATGCGCCGATGATTGGAAGATATCGATTAGCAGCGTGTAAAAGCTTCTTGATGTTGATAATCAATGTCATTCTCTCATAATCGATTAACAGAAGAGTGCGAACGCACTCCAAATAAAGGTACAGGTTCCATCTTTTACACTTATTTGGCCGTAAATCACTCTGAAAATTAAAATGGCGGCCCGTGAAATTTACGAGCATATAAAAATAGAAAGCAAGTGAAAACTTTGTATTATGTCCTTGAAGCACCAAAAGTTTTGTAGAAAGTGGCAGCAAGTACACTAGTATCGAGTAATTATGTAAGCTACTAATCAAAAACTATTTGCGAACGTAGCACTGTGTAGTTCAATAAACCTATTATAATCGGTGAAATCGCATCGGAAGTGGCAACCGATTTCAACCGATGATCGATTATGATTTGCAACCGATTTCCCAACACTAATATTTATCCTTCTCGACTGCCCAATTCCTGGCCAGAAACAGTACTCAAGACTGAGTACCTGGAACAAAATGCAGTAAATGGTTTTGTTAAAGGACTAACACATGGTCAGTTTTGGGCATTCAAACCAGGGATCCTCAGATCCAGGGGTCCATCTTTATCCAATACAGACACCCACAGTTAGTTCGAAAGTACCTCCAACAAGATAAATATAGTAAAGTTTACATGATCATTTTTTATTGAATCTCTTTGGAGTCCATTATCGTAAAATTATAACTTTTATGTAAATGTAAATGCTTAAAAAACGTAAATCATTCATGTGTTGTTTTTTTATAGAACTCTGTTTGGAGCCCTCCACCTCCATTTGGGAGGAGCCCCAGAGGGTCCTGCAGGGACAGGCAAAACTGAGACCACCAAGGATCTGGCAAAGGCTGTCGCCAAGCAGTGTGTGGTCTTCAACTGCTCCGATGGTCTGGATTACATTGCTCTCGGAAAGTTCTTCAAGGGTCTTGCCTCCTGTGGTGCCTGGTCATGCTTCGACGAGTTTAACCGAATTGATTTGGAAGTGCTGTCTGTAGTGGCGCAACAGATTCTTACTATTCAGAGAGGTGGGTGTTGATTTGGTTACTTATAATGAAAAATCATCGTCAGGTTAGTAGGATGCACGAAAAACCTTTTATCACCTCAATACCAACTTTTTTAAACTCTCGTCAAATTGCAATCTTTGCTTAATGATCATCTTTGCTATTAATATATTCCCTCTACTGGTAGTGTCATTGACTTGGTATGTTTGTCCGTCTGTCTTTTCCGTAATGTGATAAATCACTTTGAAATAGCAGGATGGGGTGCCATTGGCTGACTTGAAACTCCTCAGTCCTCTTCCTTTCACTGTGTGGGTTCGAGTCCCGAGAACTTTCATGTGGGTAGATTTTCCAGCTAACCTGGGGCGTGCCGGTGATTCTACCTAGAATAAGTCTGGGGTCTTCCTCCAGCAATAATTTGCCGGACATCGCCAATATGACCAAAATTGTATCCGTGTGATGTAACAAAAAAACAAAAATCAAAAGAAAACCTTCACAGACATATGTTTGGGATCTTCCTCCACCAAGAATAAGCTGGATGTTACATATATGACAATAATTGTGTCGCTGTGATGTAACACAAAAGAAAACATACACAAAATAAATAGAAAATAAAAATAACGACCTATGGCCTTTTTTATGAAATAAATACGCTTCTGAACTCGAAACCATGATATATTGGGCAAATAGATCACGCAAAGTTAAAATCTATTTCCTAAATATTTAGCATCTATTTTTTTCCATGGTAACAATTTACCATTTCTTCTGCAGGTATCAACTCAGGAGCTGACTCTATGGTGTTTGAAGGGACAGAGATCAGGCTGGACCCCACCTGCTCAGTATTCATCACAATGAACCCTGGCTATGCCGGTCGCTCGGAACTCCCTGACAACCTAAAGGCTTTGTTCAGAACTGTGGCTATGATGGTGCCGGACTATGCTCTGATCGCTGAGATCTCGCTGTACTCGTGCGGTTTCGTTTCCGCCAGACCCCTGTCTGTGAAGATCGTGGCTGTGTACAGACTGTGTTCTGAGCAGCTGTCATCGCAGCATCACTACGATTACGGCATGCGTGCTGTCAAGTCTGTGTTGACCGCTGCTGGAAACTTGAAGGTTTGTAAATATTAATTATAAGGATTAGAAGTTAATATAATAATAATATTGATATTATACAATTATAATATACATGATGTTTAAAACATAATAATTATAAAAAATAATATTCATGATAAAGATCATAATTTTTTTTAGAACAGCTGTCAAGTGAAATCTATTTTCCCTGTGAACAGGGTTCAACTAATATAAATCAGTTAACCTTTTTTTTTTTCTTAATTTGAGATACTATTCGGAATAGGAGGGGAAAAAAATTTTTTTTTCTGAAAGTATCAATGTTGTAAACTTTACATTTTAACTTGTATAATTGTCCTAAGTATTCTTATAATTAGCTAATCTATTGTCAACTTTATTCTAAAAAAATAGATAAATTCTATATTTCAAACTCACAAATCACTTTTATAGTTGAAATACCCTGATGAAGATGAGAACATCCTTATGCTGCGTTCCATCATTGATGTGAACCTTCCCAAGTTTTTGAGCCACGATCTGCCGCTGTTCCACGGCATCACGTCTGATCTGTTCCCCGGAGTCAAACTACCAGAACCCGACTACGAGATCCTGAATGAGCATGTCCGCGACAACTGCACCAAGATGAATCTGCAGTGTGTCGACTTCTTCCTGGAGAAGATTCAACAAGTAAGTTTCTTGGATTTTCTGCGATGGATTTGAAATTTTTTATTTTATAAGTGCTAAAAAAGTCAAACTTACTCAGTGTAATTTGCTTGCATTAAGACTTTATTTATATTAGCAATTCCACTTTATTAAAGTTTAAATTTGTTTTCCTTTGTATGGGTTTATTTATGATTTATGATACCTCTCGGGGTTCGATTTCTATCCTATTTTTAAATGTTTAGAGGCATTTAAAAAAAATATATCAATGTTTATATATTTTTATATTATAATTAAAGTAAGGGATTGCTCTCATTAGAAATCATCTCAGTGTTATTTCTTGTTTGGCTCAATTGTTAATGACTGTTGAACTAGTATTAAGACTTGTCATAATTTCCACAACCAGACCTGGTAGCGTAATTGGTAGAGCATCAGTTCAGGTACAGGATGCCCAAGGTTCAATCCCGGGCCACAACATTCCAAAGTCGTCAAAAATGGAAGTGGTATAGCTCTCTTGCTAACGCTCAAGCAAATATAAGAATAGTTCCACAACTGGTTGGCCCAGTGTCAGGATAAGGAGACTGGTTGTGGTATCATGCATGCTTTACATAGTGAAGGCAGCATATGTCTGTTTCAAGTGGACACCATCTCCAGATACCTGATAAACCTGAATTGGTGGGAAGATAAACCCAACAAAAAAAACAACAACATATTTTCCATACTAAATTTTAGATCTATGAAATGATGATCGTGCGTCACGGTTTCATGATTGTTGGCGAGCCATTTGGTGGCAAGACTGCAGCGTACCGCGCATTGGCTGCTGCTCTTGGAGACATTCACGAGAAAGGTCTGATGGAAGAGAACAAGGTCCAGATCACTGTCATTAATCCAAAGGCCATCACCATGGGTCAGCTGTACGGTTGTTTTGACCCGGTCTCCCACGAGTGGTCTGACGGTGTACTGGCTGTCTCCTACAGAGCATTTGCTACCTCTACGGTAAGTACTTTTGTAAGAACGCTTGGCTCTTACAGCCTCCAACTTGTTACTTCTCAACTTTCAAGCAAGCGGTTTGCATTCCTACTTGGGGTGATAATTTTCATGAGGATTTGTCTTCCACATGAGCTGTAGCTGACTGCCAGTTCTATCCAGACATTTGTGTTTTTTGCTATTGCACATGGATGTTGCCATGATTATATCAAATCAAGTTTCAGTTCATAAAAAAACACAAGGAAATTTGATAAGAGGCTTTTCATTAAACATTATATAACTAAGTATTCATTTTACCCAAGAAATGGATTGTCAAGACACTCAAATAAATATAAAGATAGTTTCATGACTGGTCGGCCCAGTGTCTGGATAATGTGTCTCTGAGTGTGGTGTTTGTGGCATGCTTTACACAGTGAAGGCAGCACTTGGTCTTCTTTTTGTGTACACCGTCTCCAAAAAGCTGAAATACTATAGGTACAAGGATAAACAGACAAACAAAACTTAATCATCTCTGTTTTCTATTTCTTCTTCGATATCCTTTATAGACCCCGGACAGGAAGTGGCTGTTGTTTGATGGTCCCGTAGACGCTATCTGGATTGAGAACATGAATACTGTGTTGGATGACAACAAGAAACTCTGTCTCATGAGCGGAGAAATTATTCAGCTTGCTCCAACCACCAACCTTATCTTTGAACCCATGGATCTGGAAGTGGCCTCCCCTGCCACCGTAAGCTTGAGCTTTTTTATTTTTTATCATCTGTGGATTAATGGTAAAGGGCTTCGGCTTGCGATTGAAAGGTCCAGGTTTCAAACCCCATATTTGACACAAAATGCCAAACCTTGGGCAAGTCTATAAACTTTCGTAACATTGTCCCTGGTAGAATTTGTTTTATTTACAAAGGGACATTACTCTAACTATTCAATACTGCTTTCTTACCTCCCTTTTGGGTCTTTGGTATATAGTTAATGTAGCAAATGAAAACCTAAATTAAGAATATTCTTATAGAAAGTATATTATACCTATCTGCAAGGGAAATAAATAATATATTTCTTCAATTTCAAAAATAGAAAATGCTAAGTACTAGGTTTAGCCCAGGAAATGAAAAATATTTTTAGAGGAGTTTGCATTTGAGCTAGTAGTAAAATTTAGGAAGTTACTACTTTGCTTGTCATAACTATAATTTTTATTTGATGTCTTTCTTCTGACCTCCCTTAGTGTCAGTTAATCAACCCACTTATTTAAAAAGTTTTTATTTATTTTGTTTTCCTATGATTAAATTAAAAAGAATTATACTTTTTTAAGCAACTTTTCTGTCTGGATATAGGTCTCAAGATGTGGTATGATCTACATGGAACCAACCACCCTCGGTTGGCGCCCATTTGTTAAATCCTGGCTCCACGAGATGCCACCGTCTCTCTCCGAGATGCACAAGAGCTCTATCAATGACCTGTTTGAGCGGTTTGTTGATGCCTGCATCCAGAACGTGAGGAAGGGAGGAGTTAAAGAACTTGCGCCCTCCACGGACACAAACCTTGTCAAATCTCTGATGAACCTGATGGATTGTCAGATGGACGAATTCCAAGATGAAGCCAAGATTTCCCAGATGGAAGAGCGCGAGATTCTCACATGGCTAGAGGTTAGTGGCTTTTCTTAGTGTGTGCTTAAAACTATTGTAAAAAATATAATTTGGAAAAGGCATATTATTTTAAGTAAGAGCTCAAGTTGTGTGTTTTTTTCACTGGGACTATACCGTAGTTGAATAAAACTTGGCTGGAAGTCAAGAGGCCTGTGGTTAAAATCCTGGCAGTTTGACTTTTAGTTAAGATATGTTCTTAAAATATAATGAAAAAATTTTTTTTTATAAAAGACCATTTTTATAAAATGGAAGTTTAAGCTAATAAATGATACAAATTATTATTTTCATTTTATCAAATTGGGATAGGTTTACTTTGTCATAAATACTATAGCTGAATTTTGGTTTTCAAAAATCATCTGGCTTCCCAGGCATCAATTTCCATACGACATATCGTTCAGGTGCACCAAATATATAATGGATATGTTTTTGTTCTCTTTTTTTTTTTTTTTTTAATTGAGGAATCTTTTTTTTTTTTATTAATTGAGGAATCTTCTTTTTTTTTTTAATTGAGGAATCTTTTTTTTTCTTTTCAGAGTATCTTCTTCTTTGCATTGACCTGGTCTATTGGTGGTACATGCTCAGATGATGGCAGGGTCAAATTTGACAAGCTGGTCAAGGAACTCATGTCTGTAAGTGTGTCAAGAGATAACTGTATGCCCTTTTAAAATCAATAACTATGTTTCAAGCAACTGTTTGAATGAAAGTAGATGTGTACAGTACATACTATAAACAGTTGTGCACTAAACTTGGTCGTTTACGGCACTTAAAATAATTATTTAAAAATTGCATAGTTAAAAGTATTCATTTATTAATAATTTCAGTTCAAACGTTTACTGCAAATCTTTGAACTCATAATTTATGGTTCATCTAATGTTGAAATACGGAAAAAAGGACACATGCATTTTTTATGTTTTTTTTTTTTTTTCTGAGACAATTATGAAACGAAAAGAAATTGGAGTATATAAGAAAGAAAGAAAGAAACAAGCCTTGAAAAAAAAATGGATCAAGAGCTCTGTATTTAATGCTTTTTGTTTTAATTTGTATTTGTAGTTTATGTTTTTATGGAACACAGACACTTGATAGGTCATACGGCGCCAAATACATTGAAATTTAATGACAATATAATATAATCAGGTTAAAACTATAATATGTGAGTAAAATAAAAATATATCAGGATAAAATACTAAACAGTTAAAATGTATAACATTAGCATAATAAACAGTTTAAAAATTTACAACTTATTTAGAATATCAATTTTGTTTAGGAAGCAAACAAGCTTAGCATCTGATACTATCGAAAATAGTTTGTATATGTTTTTGACATTAAAATACTTAGACCGAATATGGTCACTTATTGTATTATAAAAATATATCTATCTAGGCATGGATTTTTTTGTTTTTAAAAGATTGGGAAGATAGCTCATACCAATGACAGTGAACTGTTTTGCAAAAGATGTTTGTACTGAAGAATGTAATATTTTTTGTGTTGTTGTTTCATTATGTCTATTTATAAAAATAACTAAAAAACAGTTTGTTCAGAATTTCTTACAAAAATCTTGAATTTTAGATTATGATTGTTGTAAAAAAAAAGGCAAAACTTCACTTTTTCCCTATTTGAAGTAGGAATAACTGCTTTAAAATTTACCATAAAATCCCTACTTTAGGTCATGTAGGCTAAAGATTAAACCTATGATAAAAAAATGGTTTGGAAATGTAAAGATAACCTCAAGAAAAAAAAAAGAAGCTTACTTTAGAATAGAAAAAATGAAGCTATGTTCATAAGACTGTTTTTAACAATTGTTTATACATTTGTAGGGTGGAATGTCTGAAGAGACGAGACAGAGGCTAAGTCTTCCAGAACTGGTTGAGCCCCCAATGAAACCCTACATGAACCCCTTCCCGCCCAAAGGTCGCATCTATGACTACAAATTTATCAAAGAGGTATGACATTAATGAAAGTATTTAAACAATGCTTCATATGTCTGCTGTGACAAATACAAAAAACAATAAATGAGAAGAATTTAATAAATTTGTCTACATAGTTTATTATTATATTTCCAAAGATAGACATTGTATATATAGGGGTGCCAAGGAGAGACATGGTATATATATAGGGGCGCCCGGAGAGAGACATTGTATACATATAGGGGCGCCCGGAGAGAGACATTGTCTATATATATGGGCGCCCAGAGAGAGACATTGTCTATATAGGGGTGCCCAAAGAGAGACATGGTATATATATATAGGGGCGCCCAAAGAGAGACATGGTATATATATAGGTGTGCCCAGAGAGAGACATTGTCTATATAGGGGTGCCCAAAGAGAGACATGGTATATATATAGGAGAGCCCAAAGAGAGACATGGTATATATATAGGGGCGCCCGGAGAGAGACATTGTATATAAAGGGGCGCCCGGAGAGAGACATTGTCTATATAGGGGTGCCCAAAAAGAGATGGTATATATAGGGGCGCCCAAAGAGAGACATTGTATTTTTAGGGGCGCCCAAAGAGAGACATAATCTATATAGGGGTGCCCAAAGAGAGACATTGTCTATATAGGGGCACCCAAAGAGAGACATTGTCTATATAGGGGTGCCCAAAGAGAGACATTGTCTATAAAGGGGCGCCCAAAGAGAGACATTGTCTATAAAAGGGTGCCCAAAGAGAGATATAGTCTGTATAGGGGCGCCCAAAGAGAGACATGGTATAAATAGGGGCGCCCAAAGAGAGACATTGTCTATATAGGGGCGCCCAAAGAGAGACATTGTCTATATAGGGGCGCCTGAAGAGAGACATTGTCTGTATAGGGGTGCCCAAAGAGAGACATGATATATATAGAGTGGCGCCCGGAGAGAGACATGGTATATATAGGGGCGCCCAAAGAGAGACATTGTATTTATAGGGGTGCCCAAAGAGAGACATTGTCTATATAGAGGTGCCCAAAAAGGGATTTTGTATATTTAGGGGGTGCCCAAAGAGAGACATTTTAAATATAGAGGGGCGCCCAAAGAGAGACATTGTATATACAGGATTGCCCAAAAGAGAGACATTGTATATATAGGGGCGCCCGTGGCATAGTAGTTGTCGCCTCTTGTAACTCCTTACTGCAAAGCCTCTCACTGCATGGGTTCAAGTCCTGTTTGGAGCAAATGACTTAATGTGGGAAGGTCTTCCAGCTGACATGCAGTGCACCTGTGGTTCTACCGAGACATTTGTTTGGGGTCTTCCTCCACCGAAACAGCTGGACATCGCTATAATGATCATAATTGGTCGCTGCGATTTCAAAAACAAGCATAACAAACAGACATTGTATATATATTTTCAATGTATGAAAAATATGATTGAACATGTTAGAAATGATGGTGATAATTCTGCTACTTATGCTGCTGCTGCTGCTTCTGATGATGATATTTTTTTATTAGGGTGCTGGCAAGTGGGTACCTTGGACTGAAGAGCTTAAAGACTCGCCCCCTATTCCAAAGGATGTTATGTTCAATGAGATCATCGTACCAACGGTTGACACGGTGCGCTACAAGTTTATCATGGACCTGCTGGTTCAGCACAAGAAAGCCGTACTGTTTGTCGGCCCCACTGGAACAGGAAAGAGCGTCTACATTACGGTACTTTTTTTTTCTTTGTTCCGTGTAAAAATAGATTTATAATGTTCATTGGCATCAATTCATTCATAGTTTTTGACCAGTTATACACATATAACAGAACCCTAATTGGTAGCATGGTCGGTACAGCATTGGCTCCAGGAGGCCCCGTGTTCAATCCTGGGCAGCGACATACCAAAGTTGTTACAAATGGTAGTTGTATTGCTCCCTTGCTAACGCTCAAGCAAATATAAGGGTAGTTCCACGACTGGTTGGCCCGGTGTCAGGATAATGTGACTGGGTGTGGTATCATGCCAGGTGTTCACAACATGCTATACACAGTGAAGGCAGCACTATATCTGCTTCGAGTGGAAACTGTCTCCAGAGAACTGATATACTATTTGTGGGATGATAAACCCAATAAACAAACAAAAATTATAAAAGTAGAAAAAGCAAAGACAAACTTGGAGAAAAAAAGGATGTAACATTTTGTTAGAATACTAATATATTAGAAGAAAGATAGGTTATAGGAAAAAAAAAAAAGGTAAAGGTAAATTTTGTTTTAAATTTCTGTTTTTAAGCTTATATCCTGCTTGGCAAAAAATGAATCAAGCCTAAGCATACATCCAGCTCAAAATAAGCTTTTTTGTTGTTCACAAATAAAATGTGACAAGAACTAGACAGGTAATTGTAGACAAAAATATGTGTTTCATTAGGCAAAGATGTGTGTTTCATTAGACATGTGTGTTTCATTAGACAAAGATGTGTGTTTCATTAGACAAAGATATGTGTTTCATTAGACAAAGATGTGTGTTCCATTAGACAAAGTTATGTGTGTGTTTCATTTGACAAAGATATGTGTTTCATTAGACAAAGATGTGTGTTTCATTAGACAAAGTTATGTGTGTGTTTCATTAGACAAAGATATGTGTTTCATTAGACAAAGATGTGTGTTTCATTAGACAAAGTTATGTGTGTGTTTCATTAGACAAAGTTATGTGTGCCATTAAGTCAGAATCATGCAAAATGGGACCATTTTTTTATTTTAGGACTTCCTGCTGAATACACTGGACAAGGAGATGTACAAACCGAATATGATTAACTTCTCTGCCCAGACAAGCGCCAACCAGACTCAGAACATGATCATGGCCAAGCTGGACAAGAGAAGGAAGGGTGTCTTCGGTCCTCCACTGGGAAAACGAGCTGTATGTTATAATTTACATATGACTTTAAATAAAAAAAATTGATATTATCTCAGCTAATAAATTGTTCACCTGTTACGATCAATTTTTTTTTTTTTTTTTTTTTTACAAATTTTTAGGTTATTTTCAGGTTAAAGTAATCAATAGTGTTACTTAGAAAATATAATATATTAAGGGCCTTAAGGCACGGGTTTCTAAGCCAGCTGGTCAATTATAAGCGCCTGACTCCGCTTCACTGTATATAATTGTTGGTAATACATGTTGTTAATATAAATAGTTCGGCTGTTACCTGTTCTGATATAAAACAATATTTTGTTTAAGTCATTCCCTAGTTAGGTGACTTGAAAAAATATTGACTGTAATATGATACTCAGGACTTTAAAATCATCTTCTCTTGGCCATTTTGTTGAATATGATATCACATTAAGCTGTTGACATCACATGATTTCATTCGTTGGGTCTTTAAAGTTATTTTGGCAAAAAATGTCCGCTACCTACCACATTTACAAATATTCTATGAACCAAAAAGTTTTTATACATATAAATAAAGTATGACTTTCTTAGAGTTTGACATAGCACTGGCTCTTTGTCAGAGAACTGGAAAAAATAACAGCTATTACATTTTTGTGCTCAGTTTCAAATCTGGTTGCATACATTGTATTGTTTAGGTATTTTTATTTCATATAAACTGCAAAGGTATTATTTAAAAAAGTACATTGCTTTGTGTTGCTTGTCATGACTTGGTCATTAGTAACTTTTTGTCAAAAAAGTAAAAACTTTAAAGTTTTACATTTTTGACAGAAAATTAAATACTCAGTCAAAGAACACATGGTAATGTTAAACGCATTTTAATTATAATTTATATTTTTATCAAATATGAAATAAACAATTGTTCAGTTTATGCAACCAAATTTGAAACTAAGGGGAAAAAAATGATAGCTGTTATTTTTCCATTTATCTGAAAAAGAGCCAAATTCTAAGTCACATGCAGATCTTTTGACTCCCAATCGATAGGCAAAAAAAAAAGAAAGATTTATTGGGCAGATCCAAGCACATCTTTTTTGAGCTGCATATTTTTTTCTTTTCCCTTTAACTCTAAAAAAAATGTAAAATATTTGCAGAGTTGTATGGGTTATTTGAGGAATTCTCAATAGTGTTTTGTCTGGTAACCAAAACAAAAACAAATCCTAAATACCATATCTGATTTTCAAAAAAATGTGACCCGCTAAACAAAACATTTCATTTTTTTATCCTTTTGCGTAGTCAGTAATCTTTCTTCAGCCTGCTTTTAGACTCAATTGCAGCTTAGTTATACTGGATAGATAACTATGTTGTTTTGTCTCTCACAGATCGTCTTTGTGGATGACTTAAACATGCCTATGTTGGAAACATTCGGCGCCCAGCCGCCTATTGAACTGTTGCGCCAGTGGCTCGATCATTGGACCTGGTATGACCTCAAGGAAGTTGTCCCACTGAAATTGATCGATATCCAGCTGATTGCAGCCATGGGTCCACCAGGTAATGTGTTCAAACCTTAATGCTTCTCTACGGTTGTGCTGTCAGAAGAACCTATTATTTAACAATTACAATTGAAAGAGCAAGACACAGAATAAGGTAAACTCAGTGTTTAATAATTAATTTATTAGCAATTAATTTGCCTGCAGTTTCGTCTGCTGATTTACAGGAAAAGGAAGTAGTTGAGTGCTGGTTCCTAGCAGGTGCTCTACAGATGCATTCTGGGTATATGCCAGGAACCAGGCATTGACAAAAGGGAAAAAACCAAAGTAACCCAAATGCTTTGAAACTATGTAAACGAAAGCTTAGCTCAATTTTCCTGTAAATAAAAGTCATTATGTTGAATTTAACATAATGAAAATAATTATAAAGAAAAATGCATGCAACAGTGACTGCCAGTTAGCTAATGTGCCATAAAACAGTCAATTAAATCTTTGTACCGGATCAGGGAGTGCAATCAGTAGATAGTTGGCTCTGGGTATGGGAGGCCCCGGGTTCAATCCCGGACCGCAACATACCAAAGTCGTAAAAAATGGTAGTGGTATAGCTCCCTTACTAACACTACAGCAAATATTAGGATAGAACCTCAGATGGCCTGATTAGATGTTATTTATTATTATTATTATTATTATTTATTAATTCTGAGCTTCAATGATTAAAGGAAAATATTGTTACGTGTATATCTCAAGAAAATATAAGGGTAGTTCCACGACTGGTTGGCCCGGTGTCAGGATAATGTGACTGGATGTAGTATCATGCCAGGTGTTTACAGTATGCTATACACAGTGAAGGCAGCACTATATCTGCTTCAAGTGGGCACCGTCTCCAGATTACTGAAATAGTGTTGATGGGAAGATAAACCCAATAAACAAACATGCTATACACAGTGAAGGCAGCACTATATCTGCTTCAAGTGGACACTTTCTCAGATAACTGAAATACTGTAGATGGGATGATAAACACAATAAATAAATTATTCTTCGTCCTTATGTTTTCAGGTGGCGGTCGTAATCCTGTGACCCCCAGATTTATCCGACATTTCAACATGGTCTCCATCAACGAGTTTGATGATGATGCTATGTTAACTATCTTTAGAAAGATCATGGATTGGCATATTTCCAGCAGGTAGGAACATCGGAAAATAATTTTTATCTTTATGCCAACAAATGGGAAGCAAATAGCAAGCACAATGCCTGTCTGTCGCTCTGTATGTACGTTTTTTCCCATTTCTGTGTATGCAACAGCATCGTTATTATTTTCTATCTTAAATGTGAAGGTGTGTCATGCATGAAAAATTGCACTCTCTACCATCGGCTCATACATTCACCTCTGTTATTGGCTCACTAAATGTCGGGACTACTTTCGATCCACGTGACTTTCGTGGATCACGTCCATATTTATTTACAAATGCGCATAAATATCACTATGTTATTCTTCCAAAAAATAGTGCGCTTGAATTAATTAAATATCTTTTATTATTTACTTCAATATATGTCTTTTTTAGTAGATGTTTATTCATTTTATGTACAAGTATTTTTTTAATTTGAAAATATCCTTAAAATAACCTTTTAAAATTTCCGTCAAAAATCTTGACGTGAGCCCATTGCAGAGGTGTCTGAGAGAGGAACGAACGACAACTCTGCATGGGAGATTGGAAAAATTGACCAGTGTTACCCTTAAGGTCAAGGTCATATCAAAGGTCATATTAACGGTTAGGTTTTTCCATAATTGTTCATCATTTGACAATATATCAAACCTTGAAAAAACTCAGCTGAGATATCATATTATTGTTGTTGCAGAGGCTTCAGTAACGAGTTCAAGCCCTGCGTGGAGCAGATTGTGACAGGTACACTGACCGTCTACAAGGAGGCTATGACACAACTGCTGCCAACCCCTACCAAGTCCCACTACCTGTTTAACACCCGAGACTTTGGCCGTGTAATTCAGGGAGTCCTTCTGTCCACTCCAGAGACCATGGAAGAACCAGCGTCCATGAAGAGACTCTGGGTGCACGAGGTGAGAAGATTCAGCAAAACTCAATATAACATGTACAGGGATGCTTATGGTTAAGAGGGTTAGAGGGGTGCCCGTGGCATTGTGGTAGAGTCGCTTTGTTACTCCCCTGACTGCTTAGCCTCTCACCGCGTGGGTTCGAGTCCTATTCGGGGCAGAGGACTTTTATGTGAGAAGGTCTTCCAGTTGACTTGCGGTGCACTGGTTGTTCTACTCAGACATGTGTCTGGGGTTTTTCTCCACCGAAAAAGCTTGACATTGCTTTAATGATCATAAATGGTCACTGCAATGAATGTCAAAAACAAAGAAATGAAACAAGAGGGTAAGAGTTGCAGACATTAGTAACTCTTTAGCCCCTTAGCGCATGGGTTCCTGTCTCTGTTGCAGAGGAAACGGTCTATAGACAGGTTTTCTAGATAATCGACTGCTTACTGGTGGTTTTGCTTTCACTGAGGACATATTCCTGGGCACCTTCCGCCACCAATATTGTTACTTGCTTGGGAATTCAATTAGTTTCTCTTTCCACTATTTGCATTCTTTTTTATTGAAAATAAACAAGTGAGTGTTTTTTTTCTAGAAATAAAAACATTTCATTATTAACTGCAAAAATATCATGCATTAAGCTATTTTTTTTAATGTAAACATGACAAGATAACACTCTTTGGTATTTAATACAAACATTTATAAAACTTTCCTAGAAAAAAATGATAGTAAGCGTGCCATCAGCTCGATGACTAAGACTTTTCCTGAACTCGTTTAATAAATATTGTATTAAATGAAAACTCGTGTCTTATTCTCTATGTATTATTTATTACAGATTGTAGTCATTATGAAAATACTTTATCATCAAATCAGATTTCCAAAATGAGAATACCGGCCACAATAACTCAGGTGGTAGAGTGTCAGCTTGCAGATCGGGAGGTCTTGGGTTCAAACCCTGGCCGGGTCAAACCAAAGACTTAAAGTTGGTAGTATTCCCTCCTAATGCTCGGGGCTAAGGGGACAGCATTATGCCTGACTCGTCGGTATCAGTAAAATGGACCGGCTGGGTTAAGTCCCTGGGCACCTCATAAGTGCCGCTGTGCTATAATGATAGAAATGTCGCTGCACAGTATCGGCAAAAAATGCCGGCAAATCTCAATCCCATCCCAAAATGAGAACTGATGTCTTGTTACAGGTATTCCGTGTATACTACGACCGTCTCGTGGACAACAAGGACAGAGACTGGCTGTTTACTTTTACCCGCGATACATGCAAGGAGAAACTACGAGAGGACTTTGATCAATTGTTTATTCACCTAGACTTTGATAATGACGGCAAAGTTACGGAAGATGATCTCCGCAGTTTGGTTTATTGTGATTTTGCCGACCCTAAGTCTGACTCTAAACACTACGTGGAGGTTCGTGACCTTGAGCAGCTACGTCACGTTGTTGAAGGATACCTGGAGGAGTTTAACAACATGAGCAAAAAGACAATGAACCTCGTATTATTCAGGTAATTAGGTGGTTTATTTTACATGTCACATAGTCCTTTTTTTATTATGACAAAAGACCGACCTGGTAGTGCAATTAGTAGAGCATTTGCTCCAGGCACCGGAGGCCCTGGTTCGATCCCGGCAAAGACATATGTCTTTTTTTTATTTTGTCAAAAGATTGGACCTGATAGTGCAATGTTGTAGAGCATTGGCTCCAGGTACGGGTGGCCCCAGGTTCGATCCTGGACTGCGACATACCAGTCATTAAAAATGGTAGTGGTATAGCTCCCTTTGCTAATGCTCAAGCAATTTTAAGGGTAGTTCCATGACTGGTTGGCCCAGTGTCAGGATAATATGACTGGGTGTGGTATTATGCCAAGTGTTCACGGCATGCTTTACACAGTGAAAACAGCACTATATCTACTTCAAGTGTCTCCAGATAACAGAAATAACATTGGTGGGACAATAACCCCAATAAGTCAGTTCAACCTAAAAATATATACTTACCTGAAGCTTGTCAATAATCAAAATAAAGCTAGGTATTTATCCAACTATATCTTTCATACTGAACTTAAAACTAATTAATGGTTAAAAAAAATCTCTTTATAAACAAACATTATATTTAATTTTTGCTTTTCACCAGATTTGCTATTGAGCACGTGTCCAGAATTGCCCGTGTGATCAAGCAGCCTCGTAGCCACGCCTTGCTGGTCGGGGTGGGAGGGTCTGGAAGGCAGTCTCTCACAAACTTGGCTGCGCATATGGCCGACTATGATCTTTTCCAGGTCTGTTGTTTTTTTTACTGTGATGATATATCATGAATCAATTTTAGTTTTGAAAGTGGTAGCTTAGGAGATAAATATTTAATTTCGTGTAAAAATCTATTAATTTTTCCACTAAAATCTTAGTTTAATGCCCACTGCAATCTTTGTTTAACTCCCATTTAGATTAAAGTGTTTTTCTACTACAGTCTTAGCTTAATTGTCACTTCAATTTAAGTTTAATTGCCAATTAACTTACATTCATTGAAACAGTTAAGTGTCAATAGGCGCATTTTTATGAGTAACTATTTACTCTGCATTGCTTCAACCAGCAGCAACCTGAGTACTGCTTATACCAGGGAATCCAAAGTCAAGAGTTACTTATATACATTAAAAAAACTTGTTTCCCTATAAACTATAGTTTTAAAGACTAATACTGTGTCAAATCTTTAAATAACATAACATAACACATTCTTGACAGGTTGAGATTTCCAAGTCCTACACACAAGTGGAATGGCGTGAAGATTTGAAGAGGATTCTCAGAAAGGCCACAGAGACCGACAACCATGCCGTTTTCCTTTTCTCAGACTCCCAGGTAATGTACCCTTAGAAACATCTACGGACAATTAGCTCTTTTCTTTCACTTAGTTCATAGTGCATAAAATGCTCTGCAGAATACTCAGAGATGCCCAAAAAAGAAGGTAAGGAAGTAAAATAATGCACTACATATGAACCTACAGGGTCAAGGTCATATTTAAGGTCGTTTGTGCTACTTAGGCTATAGGGGTTTGGCAATAACTTTGCCATTATTAACCAGGTTCTCAACAAAAATCCTTCTATTTGATTGAGCTTTGGTGGGTGGGCAGTCGGGCGGCTTCAAACAGAGGGTTTCTGGTCATTAACTTCAGTTTGGATAAACCAGTCTTGCTGAAACTTTTGAATATAGCAAGCTTGCATGAAGACCTAGCTTAGGATTGAATTAGGGGGCCAGCTGGGTCAAGGTCAAGGTCACTGTTACTAAAAACAGTTTCTGCTCAAAAACTTTAGTTTGAATAAACCAATCTTGCTGAAACTTTTGGATATAGCAAGCTTGCATGAAAACTTAGCTTGGGATTGGATTTGGGGCCAGCTAGGTCTAGGTCACTGTTACTAAAAATAGAAAAACATTTTCTGCTTAATAATTTGTGTTACATTGATTAAAAAACTTGGTTTCATGGCATGGCCATGTTTCTTGTTTACAGGTATACAATTAAACTTAACCATCTTATTGACACACATTTTAAGGTGTGTTCTATATGCAGCCCTTAGGTTCAAAGTCTTAATTAAGATCATTGCATCTTTGGGGCATAAATCAGTTTTAGCAGCATTTTATTTTTACTACTTTCTTTACTATATAATATTTGTGTCATTTTTTATTTGCCTGTATGTATAGACAATGTTTGCTAATGGAAAACAGTGAGATATTTATTAAGACCAATATTGCATCAACATGGTTAAGTAGCTTGTAAATCAGGTTAGTCATAGTTGCATAATAAGAAGACTGGCAATATTTTATTAGTTCAAAAAAGCCAAAAGTTTACTTATCTTTCTTCTTTTTGTCTGTGTGTAGATCAAGCAAGAATCTTTCCTTGAAGACATCAACAACTTACTGAACGCTGGTGAAGTGCCGAACCTCTACCCTCTGGATGAGAAACAGGAAATCTGTGAGAAGATGAGGCAGCTTGACAGGTGAGTGGGAGTAGGTCAAGAATTATATGGAAATGAAGGAGAAATTGGGTAAAAACTGGTCCTAGTAGAGTTATAGAGTGAGCTTTGGCTTCGGATGCTGAAGGCCGCATGTTCCAACCCAGGCCATTATGTACCGCAGTTACAAAGAATGGTGTGGTAAAGAACCCATTCTTAGGTTTTAGATGATATTAGGGAAGTTCCACAACTGGTGGGCCTGGTGTAAGGATAATGTTAATTGGAGTGGTATTGTGTCAGGTGTTCATGGCGCGCATTTACAGTAAAGGCAACAGTATATCTGCTTCTAGAAAGCACCATCTTCTATTGAAAAAAGCTGAGAGTCTTTTAAATTAAACAAACCTGATAGGTTTATCTTTAAGAATAAGTAAAATTTGATTTTTTTTATATGCATATTCCTGCCTACTTTACCCTCCGACACTGGTTTTTTTTTTTTTTAATTATGGAGCTTTTCCATCAACCTTGGGATATATGAGTTTGTCTTACCAAGCAAGTTTTGGAGCTAGAAGTTGCCTATTGACCTTTGCTGTTGGCATAACTTGCTTTCCTAAAAATACCTACTTTGTTTTTGTATGACTATTTAAGCATGGTGTGGGTCATAGTAGTTATGGCCGTTGTTCCAGCTTGCTTGAAGAATGGCGGTTGTTTTATGTGTATAATAATATTCAATCTCCTTTCACTATGAGCAAGTGGAGATAGTCATACATCAGCTAGTTATGTCAACTCATGCAGGGGTGGCCAATAGCGTAGTGGTAGAGTAGCCAGCTTGTAACTTCTCTGCCTGCTTACCTTCCCATTGTGTAGGTTCGAGTTCCATTCTTGGTGAAGGACTAAATGTGGGAAGGTCTTCCAGCTGACCTACAGTGCGCCGGTGGTTCTATCCAGACATTTGTCTGGGGTCTTCCCCCACCGAAACAGCCAGTTGTTGCCATAATGATCATAATTGGTCGCTGCGATGTATTTTATAAACAAAACAAACAACTTGAGTGTAGCTTTCAACTGACAAGCTCAGACATAATAACTACGTCTTTTCTATGTTTATCCCAAAGTAAGTTACCAGTTTAAAACTGTGCTAACTTATGGTATGTTGCGAGTACGCATGTTTCTTTCTCCTGCTTTATAGTTCACGACAGCTGTTCTAAACCTTTGAATAAGTAGCTTATTCTCTAGTTGCTTTGATCAGTGGTCAGGGATAAATGAATTTAGAATAATTACATACACTTAAAAAATAACGTAATAACTTTTTTATAGGTTCCTTTGTTCTTTGTTATTGTTTTCAGCCATTGCCATCACATGTGTATCATTCTTACAATAAATGTTGCATTAATCAATTTAACTTAATTAACCTGTTAGTATACTAATTATTGTCATTAATCAATTAACTTTTTTATTAGATCAATTAACTCTTTTATTAAATCAATTAACTAGATGCATTCTTGTACCCATGTTCTTTTTTTTTATTTTTTTTATTTTTTTTATTTTTATATCTGTCAGTGAATAATCTACATCTGGATCCTGCATCCTTTAAGCATAAATTTTTTTACAAACGCATAGTTTCAAATTACGAGCGTCTTGTATGCATCATTGCGAGGGTGTTTTGTTTAGGGTCTGAAATTTGTACGATAAAATAGAAGTGTCCGTCGACGCTGAAAAGCCTTTATAAAAATGCCATAATCACCTCAGTGTGGATTGTTTGTAAATGTTGCAGCACAAAAAAACAAGCAGATACAAGTATTAGTTAGTCATGTTTATCAATGCATATCCAACCATGGCAGGCAAAAAATGTATAAGAATTCATTTTTTATTAAAACTGAAACAAAATGGACCCATACATTTTTTATTACAGACTTATTGTTTTCAAAGTTATGCATTCCCAGGATCCATGTTTTCAGTTTCTAGATTATTCTTTGTCTGTTGCTTGATCTCAGACATTTGATTTCAGAATTTGTGTTAATCTTTTTTTTAATTTTTTTTTTTTTTTTTTTTTTATGATGTATTGTCCTTATTTTAATATCTTCATTCCATCTTTTCAAGCCTCTACTTTCATTCAGAAAAAAAATATGCATAATCATTGTGCGTTTTTTTCTTTTTATTATTTATAATCTCTTTTTACCTTTTGTCAGGGATTCTGTACAGATTAATTATTTAATGATTTTGTAAAGTCATAATATAATCTAAATTATATTAATACAGATTTCTTTTTGTTTCTATTATTTTAAGGAAATTATTAAACTTATCTTGCATACTTTCAGTAAGGATAAAACACTGCAATAGTTTAAGCTTGATAATTTAGTGTGTTATTTCAAGTTTTAAATTTGATTTCGTATAAAACAGTCGATTTTCCATCAAGTTATAACAGAGTGCAGATTTTATTTCGTGGAAGATGTGCCTGTGGCTGAATGGTTAGAATTGCTGACTTATAACTCCTCTGCCCTTCACCCAGACGGGACAAGAATTTTCCTGTGGGGAGGTTTTTTCCAGCTAACCTGCGGTGCAAGGGTGGTTCTACCCAGACATAAGTCTGGGGTCTTCCACCAACAATAATTAGCTGGACGTTGCCTATATGACCATAATTGTGTCAGTGCAATGTAACAAAAAACAAAAAAAACAAAAAAAAAATTAATTTTGTAGAAGTTACTGATATTCGAACCATGTATTTTGTTTCATTTTTGGTATTATCATCGTTAATGTAGAATTGACCGACAGTCTTCAGTATGTTAAATTTCATTTGTGTTATATTATAATCATTGATGTAGGATTGCTCGACAGAAAGCAAATGAGTAAGTAGAATACACAGTGAATCTGTCGTACAGTTGTACACAGCGTCTTGTGACAGTCAGGCACTTCATGTCATTTGTGACTTATGTTTTTTAATTAAGAAAAAAAATATTTTGAAATATTTATATGGACGTTTACATAACAATATACAGTCAAACCTTGTTAACTAGATTTCGAGGATCACCATAAATACATCCTCTTATCCATGATACCAGTTATGACTGCAAGTTCCATCAACATAAACAAGAAATCTCAATTATTTGTGGCTGAGATTACAAAATTTAACTGTACTTTGCAATTACATGTATAAAAAAGTAAGTGCCCATATTTTTGGTGTGTTTTAAATGAAACTTTCTAGGTAAACATAGTCAAAGATAGACCAGTAATGTTCTGTTAAGTGTATTTTCTTTAGAAAAAATATAAAAATATATATTGTTCTGTTACCTCATCCAGTATTACCTTTTTCTTTTTTAAAAATACATTTTTGTTTTGATAAATACCTTTATTTTTTGCGTAAGTTAAAAATGTTACCAAAAAATAAACTCTGCCAATACATGTATTTTTACAATCGCTTCGTTATCTTAAAATCAAATGATTACATGTGTTATTTTTTTTTATTATTTAAAAATGACTCTAACTTTAACAGCTTTCTTCTTTCAATTTTTTTTTTATCCTTAACTTTTTAAATAAACTTTTTTTCAAAAATAAATTTTGCTTGTTGATAAACATGTTTACCGACAAACTAATCTCACTCCTTGCCTGTGTTAGGTTGGCAAAACAGAGACTGAAGGAGGAGTAAGTAAACAGGTGTTGTGTTACAGAGACGTTGTGAGGCTCTGATATTGATGTATGGTATCTTCCACACAAAATGACTTAGGTTCGAATCTCCCAGTACCAACCCTTGCATGACCTCTTGTCCTTCTTCACAGCAAAGGTTAAAAAAACGTATAAGTTTCACATCCCTGTTTTGATATATTTTTTTTTGAAATGGAAAATGACTTTTAAAGATTCTAGTAAATATTCTAATAAATAAAAAAAAATCAGAAATAACACACGAAGACATACACATACATACAATGCCAAAAAATGACATCAGCTGTAACAAGTACAATTAAATGTAAATAGACAATAAACTTTCAGGAAATTCACATTTTCATTATTTCCTGAAGTTGGGATTGATAAAACATATATTTCATTATGTGTTAATTTCTAAATATGAATTATGTTAAGGTTTATAGCTAAATTAATGTTCAAATCTGAAGTTTTGAAAATGGATTTATTTTTTTATTTCTACACTTAAAAGTTTCCAGTAAGTACATAGCCATTTGTGGTACACTGATTTGTGCACTGA
Organism: Sinonovacula constricta; assembly: GCA_007844125.1. Taxonomy (NCBI): domain Eukaryota; kingdom Metazoa; phylum Mollusca; class Bivalvia; order Cardiida; family Solecurtidae; genus Sinonovacula; species Sinonovacula constricta. Next base: position 8,542,611 of record CM017573.1, read on the forward strand.
ATTAAATTTTTGGACTTTAATCTTTCAACAAAATCTAATTTTACTGTTCATTTAAAAAAAAACAACAGTTGTTTTTATTTTTTATTTTGTTTAAATGTTTATGTAATAGGTCAGCTCGTTATGACGCTGAATTTTTCGTGGCAGAGTAAGTACATGTCGTCATTACACTATATATAACCCTTACCACTAAAGTGCAATATTTTTAAGTAAACTCAATTTGTACATGTTTTCAACAGTTTTTGTCAGTTGTGTATATACTTATATATAAAATGCAAACATATATCATCACATTTGTTTTACAATTATTGATAAGTTTGTTGAATATTTTTCTTTTGTTTTTCTTGTATCAACATGCAAACATATAATCATAGATACAGTGTGTGATACAGTGTATGTTTATGTTTATAAAGAGGTTGTTTTTTATTTGAAAATATGTAACAATCTAAGTATCTAATATATGAATAAATTCTGATATGCAAAGCAGAGTAAATATTATTATTATATTATTATTATTCCATGTTCATTAGTGTTTGATAATTGATATAATATTTTCCTCTTTTTTTTTTTTTTTTTTTTTTTTTTTTTTGTATTTCAATAAATTTTTCATAAAAGCTATTTAAAGTGTTTTTTTTGCAAGACTGGAATTAAATTTATAGTCTTAAGTCTAGAAGTAAACAAACTGTAATTGCATGACTAAGAACAATATCTTAATTTTATATTTTGGAAAAACATGTATCTTTAAATCATCCATTTGATCTTTTGTTTTATCAACCTGTTAATTAAAATAGGTCAGCACGACACCCCTCAGATCTCTTTTCTCCTGAGTAAGTACTTATAACTGATAAATATAATGTTGTCTGGCCGTAAAAGCTTAATAAAAAAAACGCGCACACTTGTGGGTCGTTCGTGACTAGCACTGGATGTTGTCTCTTGTGGGTTAAAACATTTGATTGATCTAGGAACAAGTAACTGGTAACAAAATATTTGCGGAAAACAAATCCAGGAATGTGACATCAGTTGTTAATTTTCCCGATGGATGTTCATTGTTGCTTTCTTGACCCAACACAATATGTAGCCAGCCTTGCACATACTCTGCATGTTGCACAACGTGTTCGATAATTGTTGAAAATTCAGTGTACGTAAGTGATGCAAGTTGTCAAATTGGACGTACAATGTCAGCTTATTGTCATAATCCCAGGTTGTGTATAGAGTCAATCTTGAACTATGGGTGTAATTATTTGTATTATTTCATTTATTCATAATGTCATTTACATAGCTAATAATGTCTGTGTTTTTATCTTTTTTCTCAATTACTAGACCCGCTTCACTTTCTAACAATCTCAACAAATAATAAACCTGTCTTTTTTTAACTCTTTGCATAAACATCAATTATAATTTAACACTTAACATTTTTTCTTTCTCCTGTTTTTTTCAAATACTCAGATTTTGTATTATATAACCTCAGTTTTCTTTCAGGACAATCAGTGAGCAAATGTGTGGCCCAACCAGCTCTTTGTACATTTTTACCCTAGAACAAAAAATAAAATTATTAAACATAAAAAAATCTTACCAAAAGTTATTTAAATCTCTGTATTCAGGCAACGTGAGAAGACCAAGCAGACAGATGGCTCCCCAATCGCCCTGTTTAACATGTTCGTCCAGCGAGTGAGAGATCAGCTACACGTTGTCCTGGCAATGTCGCCCATTGGTGAAGCATTCCGTAACCGACTAAGGAAATTCCCATCGCTTGTCAACTGCTGCACCATCGATTGGTTCCAGTCATGGCCAGAGGACGCCCTGCAGGCTGTAGCGTCACGCTTCCTCGAGGAGGTGGAAATGGCTGACGAGGAAAGGAACGGATGTATCGATATGTGTAAATCTTTCCACACCTCAACAAGGGAGTTGTCTGAACGTTACCTACTAGAGCTTGAGAGGCACAACTATGTGACTCCAACGTCGTACTTAGAGCTGATCAACACTTTCAAGAACCTTCTCGATGTCAAAAGAGGGTAAGTAAAAATGTCGCGGATTAACGTCTTAAAACACAACAATAAAACCCTGTTTTCTGATTTATATGATTTTATTCTTTTCTTTTGGGGGTGCCTGTGGCTGAGCGGTTAGAGTCCCTGACTTGAAACTCCTCAGCTCCTCACTGCATGGGTTTGAGTCCCGGTCAAGGCGAGAACTTCCTTGTGGGGAGGTTTTCCAGCTAACCTTTGGTGTGCTGGTGGTTCTAGCCTGGGATCTCCTCCACCAATAATAAGCTGGACGTCGCCAATATGACCATAAGTGTGTCGGTGCGATGTAACAAAAAACAAACATTTTCTTTTCCCAGAGCTGTGATGAAGATGAAGCGAAGGTATGAGGTCGGTCTAGAAAAGCTGGCGTCTGCTGGGTCCCAGGTCGCGGACATGCAAAAGGAACTGATTGAACTACAGCCACAGCTGATCTCCGCCAGTAAGGATGTCGATGAGATTATGGTCATTATTGAGAGAGATTCCAAAGAAGTGGCAAAAGTAGAGAAGGTAAGATTAACCATTACCCTAAATTTACATAAATTTGCATATATGTCTGTTTTTCAGATAAATGAAAAAAAAAAATACACAAAAAATCATCACTTTTTTTTGCTTAGTTTCAAATCCAGTTGGATAAACTCAATGATTTGGTTGTATTTATTTCATATTTAATAAAAATATAAATTATAATAAAAATGTATTGTATATTACCATGTGTTCTTTGACTAGACATTTATTTTTTTGGTCAAAAATGTCAAACTTTAAAGTTTTGACATTTTTTACAAAAAAGTACTAATTACCAAGTCATGACATGCAACACAAAGTATTGTACATTTTTAAATAATATCTTTGCAGTCGATATGAAATAAAAATACCTTAATAATACAACTTATGCAAACAGATTTGAAACTAAGCACAAAAATGTAATGGCCGTTATTTTTTCCAGTTCTCTGAAAAAGAGCCTTATGCATCATGTGTATACGTCAGTTTTAAACAGTACACTGATTGGCTCAAAAAGTGCCACATTAATTTGAATAAGCTTGTAAAGTGCAGATCTTGTTGTTCTATACGTCATGTAACCAGTTCATTAAAATGATTTGGGACAAAAGAATAATTATAATTCAGTAAAAAATTACAAGAATTGTTTTATAACAAATTTCAAATTTCATCAAATATAACCTGCAGTGTGCCGATGAGTCTGCCAAGCCATGAGTCTGGTGTCTTCCTCCGCCAGTTAGCTGGGCGTCCCCAATATAACCATAACTGTGTCTGTGCGATGTATCAAAAATTAATCACAAAAAAAGAAACATAAAAAAGGACGGTTGCCATAACTCTACAAATTAGTAAATAAAAAATTCTTTTCATTCCTTCTAGGTTGTGAAAGCCGACGAAGCTGTGGCCAATGAGCAGGCCAAGGCTGCCAAGGCAATCAAAGATGAATGTGACGCTGACCTGGCCGAGGCTATTCCGGCGCTTAACGCTGCCATGGAGGCCCTGAACACCCTCACCTCAGCCGATATCACTATCGTGAAAAACCTCAAAACTCCACCCTCAATCATTAAGCTGGTGTGCGAGGCAGTGTGCGTGCTGAAGGGAATCAAACCAGAAAGAATCCCAGATCCTAGCGGTTCAGGCAAGAAGATTGAGGACTACTGGGGTCCATCAAAGAAAATGTTGAGCGACATGAAGTTCCTCGAATCCTTGCTGCAGTTTGATAAGGTACGTTAGGAGTTGATTGTGATTATGATTCTTTTCCTTCTGCTGATTAAATTACTTCCACAAACTTAATTTTCAAAATCAAGACATAAGTTGCCATGTTGTATCTTTGTTCACATTGATCAGTAAACTTTCTCCAAGTTAAAATATTTGATTGCACAGTAATATTGATTAAAGTATCTTTACAATGACAGGCTAAACTTTACATGACCCTTTTTAAAATTTATTATATATCACTTAAAGAGTATCTGGAGGTATTTATCATAAAAGAGAATTCTCATTATTATTATATTCAATCAAATTAAGCATTTAACAGACACAAAATCATGTTGTTACATAATTTGTATCCCACAGGACAACATCAACTCTGCTTACATGAAGCAGATTCGATCGAAGTACATCACTAACCCAGATTTCGACCCCGATAAGGTCAAGGTTGCATCAACTGCTTGTGAAGGTCTCTGCAGATGGGTCCGAGCCATGGACTCCTACGATAAGTGAGTACAATATACACATTTACTTCTCACATACCAATGTGGGTTGTACAATCGGAAGAGCATCGGCTCAGGGTATGGAAGGCTTAGGGGTTGACTCCTGGCCTTGAAACCAGCCGCAATAGCTTAAATGGTAGAGCATTGGCTTGCGGATTGGGAGGTCCCGGGTTAAAACCCCGGCCGGGTCAAACCAAAGACTTTAAAGTTGGTAGTAGTACCTTCCCTCCTAACACTCGGGACTAAGGGGACAGCATTACGCCTGACACGTCAGTGTCAGTAAAATGGACCGTCCCAGGGCACCTCATAAGTGCCCCTGTGCTATAATGATAGAAATGTTGATGCACAGTATCGGCAAAAATGCTTGCAAATCCCATCCCTGGCCTTGACATACAGAAATTTCAAAAATGGAAGTGGTATAGCTCCCTTACTAAGGCTCAAGCTACTATAAAGGTTGTTTCACAGGTTGGCCTGGGTCAGGATAATTTGGGTGCTGTCATGTCAGGTGTTCACAGCATGCTTTTCACTGTGAAGGCAGCACTATGTAGGCATCAAATGAACACCTTCACTTATAATTGAAATACTGTTGGGTGGACAATAAATCCAACTAACAACTTCTTACATAGTTATAACTAACAAGTTTTAATGCCATGAGTTAATTAAAACAGTTTGGTCAGTTCTGATGAAAGGCATCTGTGTGGTAATCGGCACTTAATATAAGCTAATTTTTTCTTTAAGGTTTCACCGACCCAGATTTTGGTGCATCTGTGTCCCTTAGACACCATTTTAAATGATTGATTTTGACTTCCTTCTTCTTTTCTAGTGTAAATTGTGTTCAAATTGAGCAATATTAAGTAAAAAAAAAAAAATAGAAAAAAAAGTATATTTTTTTTAGGGATATTGTTGTTTTTTCCCAAGATTTTGACACACTTTCTCTTTAGCACCTTAGCACATGGATTTGAGTTGCATTAAGAGTCCAAACTGTCTTGATGGTATGTCTCCCAGCTAATATCAGCTTGCACTTGGTAATATATCCTAAGAATTGGCTGAGGCTGTCTTCCATTGGTTTAAAACTTCATCATAATTCAAAACTATTTCTGTGAGGTACTTATAAAAAGTAATTAATCTGTTTTTCAATGCTTCCAGGGTAGCCAAAGTTGTTGCCCCCAAGAAAATTGCCCTGAAGAAAGCCAATGACGAGCTGGCCACCGCTATGGCTTCACTTGATAAGAAACGAGCTTCCCTGAAGGAAGTGCAGGACAAGCTAAACAAACTGACAGAGAAACTAGAGTTCAACAAACAGAAAAAGGTGGACCTGGAGAATCAAGTGGACTTGTGTACAAAGAAATTGGCCCGTGCAGAGCAGCTGATTGGAGGACTGGGCGGAGAGAAGGATCGTTGGGGTGTTGCTGCCAAGGAATTGGCCGTCAAGTACATCAACAGCACTGGTGACGTGCTTGTGTCATCTGGAATTGTCGCGTACCTCGGCTGCTTCACAAGTGCCTTCAGATCCGTAAGTATCCCATCACCTAAATTGTATATAAACCGTCTCCAGATAACGGAAATACTGTTGGTGGGATGATAAGCCCAGTAAACATGCTATACACAGTGAAGGTAGCACTGTATCTGCTTCAAGTGGACACTGTCTCCAGTTAACTGAAAAACTGTTGGTGGGATGATAAAGCCAATAAACAAACATGCTATACACCGTGAAGGTAGCACTATATCTGCTTTAAGTGGACACTGAAATAGTGTTGGTGGGCTGATAAACCCAATAAACAAACATGAGCGTTCGTGGTCTAGTGGTTAGGACGTTGGACTCCGGAACGGAGGGTCCCGGGTTCGAACCCCGAAACTGACCACGTGACCACGTGATGTTAGTTCTTGAGCAAGACTATTTACTGCACATTGCTCCAGGTATTCAGTACCTGAGTACTGGTTCTACCCAGGAAGTGGACAGTCGAGAGGGATTAATATAAGTTAAAAGAACTTGTTTCCCAATTGACTATAAATAAATAGTTTTAAACTAAACAAACATGCTATACACAGTGAAGGCAGCACTATATCTGCTTCAAGTGGACACTGTCTCCAGATAACTGAAATATTATTGGTGGGATGATAAACCCAATAAACAATAAAATGTCATGCTTATGTTTCTATCCCTTTATATTTTTAGTAACACCAATAACATGCCATGTTTATGTTTCAGGACCAAATTGAAGCATGGATCAACAGTGTCAAAAATCATGGAATCCCATGTTCAGATGATTTCTCTCTCATCTCAACCCTCGGTGACCCCGTCAAGATCCGACAATGGAACATATGTGGTCTGCCGACTGATTCCTTCTCTGTGGACAACGGCATTATGTTGACGTAAGATATTTTAACTTATTTTCCTTAAAAATGTTACCTTTATAAATGTTGAATACACCTGTAGGCATTACAGCATTTCTTTTGAGAAAGGCATACTGAGGGTGGGATGATAAACCCAATAAACAACCATGCTATACACAGTGAAGGCAGCACTATATCTGCTTCAGGTGGACACCATCTCCATATAACTGAAATACTGTTGGTGGGACGATAAACCCAATAAACAACCATGCTATACACAATGAAGGCAGCACTATATCTGCTTCAAGTGGACACCATCTCCATATAACTGCAATACTGTTGGTGGGACGATAAACCCAATAAGCAACCATGCTATACACAGTGAAGGCAGCACTATATCTGCTTCGAGTGGACACCATCTCCATTTAACTGCAATACTGTTGGTGGGACGATAAACCCAATAAACAACCATGCTATACACAAGGAAGGCAGCACTATATCTGCTTCAAGTGGACACCATCTCCATATAACTGCAATACTGTTGGTGGGACGATAAACTCAATAAGCAACCATGCTATACACAATGAAGGCTTGATAAAAAAATGAAAAGTTGTTAATGGGAAGGTAAACCTTACAAAGAAACAAATAAAATACAATTCAGTTATAGTTTGTCAAAAAATAAAGCATTGTAGAGGCTGTAAAACAGAAAATAATAAACATGATATTAATACCACACATGAATTTGATTGCAGAAATGCCCGTCGCTGGCCGCTGATGATTGACCCTCAGGGTCAGGCCAATAAATGGATCAAGAATATGGAGAAGGCCAACAACCTGCACGTAATCAAACTGACCAACTCCGACTTCGTCCGAACTCTTGAGAACTGTATCCAGTTTGGAACGCCTGTAAGTAGTTTTATAAATTAATGACCTTAAGACTCTAATTTCTTTTATTCCCTATTTCATTGTGTTCATTTGTAAGGGGACATTACTCTAACTTCTTAAATTGCATAGTGTTGTCTCCCTTTTGGAGTGGGTATTTGGTATATTTCTACTATATTTATAAATATTTTGAACATATCCATTTTTTTTTTATGACTGAGACAGCTTCAGAAAGCAACATGCACTTATTTGTTCCTGATTTAAATTATAACATGTTTATGTGCTTAAGCATAATGAAAAATATAAGCACATAATTAATTTAAATGATAATACATAAATTGTAAACTGTATTAACTTAAGCTTTTTTTAGGGACTATCTAAATTAAAATGAAGGTGACATAATCATAATATTCCATAAATATCCAGATATATCCATTTTTTGCATCTTACATTAAGACATTGATACTTGTTTTAAACTAAATTGTGCAATAAAATAACATTAGTTCATTTTTGTGACTAAAATAATTTATGTATTGGGGATTAACCTTTTAGCAGTATTTTACAGTCACAATATTTTATTCTATATTTGGAGGCACCCCTTGAAGAGCAGTTAGTTTTTACTTTCTGCCGTTTTTTAGCTTCTAACAAAATCTACAAAACTTTTTTTCTTGTCTGACCAGGTCTTGTTGGAAAATGTCGCTGAAGAGTTAGATCCCATCCTGGAGCCACTGTTGCTGAAACAGACGTTCAAACAAGGTGGCGCTCTCTGCATCCGTCTGGGAGACAGCACGATTGAATACTCGTTGGACTTCAAGTTCTACATCACCACCAAACTGAGGAACCCCCATTACCTGCCAGAAACTTCTGTCAAGGTGAGAATAATCTGGAAAATGTAATTTGTTTTCATTCCACGACCATTCAAAGAAAATTGAAGAAATCTAAAGAGTTGCCTCTGTCCATCTGTTCTTTGTCTTTTTGATTTTATTTTTTTAACGAATCACTAACTTTTGTAGAAAGGATTTAACTCATATTTTGAACACAAGTTTATGACATTAAAAGACAGGTACCGTTTAATTATATTTAATATCTGCTTGATATTGCCATAGTTATGTCCCTTTAACTCTTGTTCTATTCTAATGTTATGTAAAAAAATTTTTTCTCAAAACTTTGGACAACTTTACTATTTTACTTAATTTAAGTTTGGTATAAAAGTACATGATATTTTAATACAAATCAAAATAATTTTTTGTGATTATCCATTTAATATGAGCAGAGTTATTGCCCTTGCATAGATAATTATAGCCAAAAGCTGGGGGCATCTATGTCCTATGGCTCTATGTTATCGACCTTACAAATGGACCTATCCTATGGTTCTGTCCTATGGACTTCCTGTGTTCCAGTCTACCCACCCATTTCTTCTCTTTTCTCCACCACAACAGCTGGACTGTCGTAAGATGACCATAATTCTGTCACTGCATTGATTTTTTGTTTGTTTGTTTCCTTAGGTGACCCTGCTGAACTTTATGATCACCCCTGAGGGTCTAGAGGACCAGTTGCTAGGTATTGTGGTTGCTAAGGAAAGGCCGGAGCTTGAGGAGGAGAAGAATGCTCTTATTCTACAGGGTGCTGAAAACAAGAAGTGAGTAAAGAAGTAAATTATGTACACTTTTTGCAAAATCGAACACCTGATGACCCACGTTTGATCGGACGGCAGCAAGTCAGCTTGCATATACTTGATACCTCTGTCTGTCAACGTTTATATATATATATATATATATATATATATATATACATATATATATATTTTAATGTATATTAATGATGTTGAATAAGCAAGCCGTTTTTGAAAGTGGTTGTTAGCCAGGGAGCTATACCACTACCATTTTTTATGACTCTGGATTTTAGGTTCGAACCCAGGGCCTCCCGTACCTGGAGCCCCATTTGAAAGTGGTTGTTAATAAATATCTGAGCTTTTGTACTACTTTAAATAATTGAACCGGCCACAATAGCTCTAGAGGTAGAGCGTCGGCTTGCGGATCGAGAGGTCCTGGGTTCAAACCACGGCCGTGTCAAACCAAAGACTTTTAAATTGGTAGTAGTGGCTTCCCTCCTAATGCTCGGGGCTAAGGGGACCGCATTATGCCTGACTTATCGGTGTCATTATAATGGACCAGCTGGGTTCAGTCCCTGGACACCTCATAAGTGCCCCTGTGCTATAATAATAGAAATGTCGCTGCACAATATCTGCAAAAATGCCAGCAAATCCCAAATCCCTAAATAATTGTAGTATGATAAGGATAAACATGGCTTGTTTATTTGTATCCTAGACAACTGAAGGAGATTGAGGACAAGATTTTGGAAGTGCTGTCGTCTTCGGAGGGCAACATTCTGGAGGATGAACGAGCCATTAAGGTGCTTTCCTCATCCAAGGTTCTCGCAAACGAGATTTCAGAAAAACAGGTGAGTGCACGGGATTATTTGACTTTTCTCTTGGTTGTTCCAGCAAATCCTATGCACCAATTAAAGACAAAATAACAATATTCAGTCATACCATGTGCATTGTAGTTCCGATATGAATGCAAGCTCTAAGTAGCTAAGTATAAATGATGTGCAAATATCCAGTTTCTCAGAAGGAGTTACCTTTAAAATATAAGCTTCTAGCAAGTAAATATATATTGTTCTGAGTTATTAGCAAAAAGTTGAATGTGTTTATCACAAAACTCGATGTATATTCATAGAGTAAAACCCAATGGCTTTTTTCCATAATCCACAGGTTAGTTTTTAGAGTTTTTCTTAAATTTCACTTAAAAGCTATATTTTACAAAAACAGCTAATTTGTTACTAATGAGATAAATAGAATCCAACATTTGTGTTTATTGAGTACTAAAAAATTAAACAAGTACCAACTTGCCAAAGCTTAATATCTAATTGTTTTTTCTAATTTGTGGGTCACCTGTGGCCGAGCGGTTAGAGTCGCTAACTTGAAACTCATCAGCTCCTCACCGCGTTGGTTTGAGTCCCGGTCAGGGCAAGAACTTTCATGTGCGGAGGTTTTCCAGCTTACCTGCCATGTGCCAGTGGTCCTAACCAGACATAAGTCTGTGGTCTTCCTCCACCAATAATTAGCTGGATGTCACCAATATGACCATAATTGTGTCGGGTGCGATGTAACGAAAACAAACAAACAAATCATTCAACTTCTTTACTTTTTCTAGTATCAAACAAACAGATCGTTTATATGTAATATTTTATCCACTTGCTGTGCAGGCAATTGCTGAGGAGACGGAGAAGAAGATTGACACTGCTCGTATGGGCTACAAACCAACAGCAATCCACTCCACAATCCTGTTCTTCTCCATCGCTGACCTGGCCAACATTGAACCCATGTACCAGTACTCCCTGATGTGGTTTATCAACTTGTTCGTGCTGTCCATTGAGAATGCCGAGAAGAATGAGGACCTTTCTAAACGTCTCGACAACCTCTACCATCACTTCACGTACTCCCTATACTGTAACATCTGTAGATCCCTGTTTGAGAAAGACAAGGTACATTTGTGTTTTAACACTGTGTCTGAAGCAATTGTATTATTTCAGTAACATGGGCTTTAGGTTGTTTAACTTTCAGCTTAAGCAAGAGGGATTTTTTTCAAACACCTGATAAGTGAAGACCGGGCCTGGTAGCACAGTAGGTAGAGTGTCGGCTCCAGGGACAGGAGGCCCCCTTTTTGATCCCAGGCCACAACATAGCAAAGTCATTTAAAATGGTAGTGGCATAGCTTCCTTGCTAACGCTCAAGCAGATATAAGGGTAGTTCCACGACTGGTTGACCCGGTGTCAGGATAATGTGACTGGGTGTGGTATCATGCCAGGTGTTCATGGCATGCTATACACAGTGAAGGCAGCACTATATCTGCTTCAAGTGGACACCGTCTCCAGATAGCTGAAATACTGTTGGTGGGACGATAAAACCAATTAACAAACTGATAAGTGAAATTCAAGTATTGACCAAACTTCCTCAAATGTTTGTAAATTGTCTTTAACTTGTGCACAAAGTTTTATAAAACTAAAGTTTATATAATGAAATAGTTCTTGTAATAAGCTTGATAACATCCTCTTTATTTTTTGTCTTTGTTTGAAATTGACATGCAGGTAGTAAAAACTTTCAAAGCAAATTTTTAATGATTATTACAACAAAACAAATGGGAGACGTCAGAGGTCAAGCAATTAGAGTTACTGATCCCAGCCCTTATATGTATGAATTTGAATCCGCGTCAGGACAAGAACCTTAAATGAGAGGCGGTCTTCATGCTGACGTGCCCTGCTCCAATCGGCAAGAACTTTCATGCGCGGAGGTTTTACAGTTAACTTGCAATGCAGCGATGATTCTTCCCAATCATAAGTATGGGTCCTTCGTCCAGCAATATTAAGTGGACGTAGTCGATATGACTAGAATTGTGTCAATGCAATATAAACAAAAACAAAACTGTTCAAGCACTCATCTGTATGGGTTTGAATCCCATCTGGACAAAAACTTTCATGAGAGGACAACTTCCAGCTAAACTTCCCTGCACCATTTTTTTCTGGGGCACCCATAGCTGAGCTGTTAAGAGTTGCCGACGTCTCTAACCATGTTGGTTCGAATTCTTGTCAACAAATATTTTTAACAGACATTAACCCCTTTTTTTTCCACAGCTGCTGTTCTCATTCCTGCTGTGTGTGAACATCTTGAAACATAACAAGGAGGTGAACGAGGATGAGTGGCGTTTCTTGCTAACAGGAGGTATTGGTCTTGACAACCCACATAGCAACCCAACCACCTGGCTGCCATCACAAGCCTGGGATGAATTATGTCGTGTAGAGAATGATATCCCCATCTTCAAAGGCATTCGCACCAAGTTTGTCTCGGTGAAAGACCAATGGAAGGAGGTGTATGACAGTGTGGTACGTTCATGTATTGTGCCATATTTTTTCTGTAAACTTTCAATAAAAGACACTTACTCAGTCCTCTCTGCGCTGTCTGGTGCTTGAGGCGATGACAAGGGGTCTCCACTTGGCTCTGTCTGCTGCTGTCCTGGGGACTGTTTCCAGTGTCAATCCCCTGCTTTTCAGCTCTTTCTCGGCAGTCCTTCGCCAGGTCTCTTTTGGTTGCCCTTGGTTCCCTTCCTTTTTGGGGACTATCTTGAGCTATCCTTGGCAGGGAATCATGTGGCATGCGACAGACATGTCCCAGCCATCTCCATCGGCATATTCTGACTAATAATAGACAATGGGAACTTCATTTATAAAAGCTCTTTTTTTACCGTATGATAATTTGTTAAAGTTTTGACACACATGATAAGTCTTTTTTTTTTATTGTTTTTTTATTTTTCGGACAATATCAACTTCTATGTTACCATTTGAAAAAAAACAACATTTGATAAGGCTGATTAGACAACCATCCTTTGATTTGTTCATTAGTATTCTCTTTGTAAAAAAAATTCCTGTCTTTAATAATGCTGGAAGTGAATCAGATTCCTGCAACGACAAGAGCTGAATTGTTAAGAAGCTTTCCAGTTTTCCTGAGAAATTTTGCTTGGTTTAGATTAATTTGCTAATTATATTTGAAGCATTTGACTTTGAAGATACTGGTATAACTGCTAGTATGATAAATATTTTATCACATAACCTACTGCGCGAGCGTGAGGTAACACTCATGCGTTATTTTTGGTAACTCACTAGTTAGTAATGGTAGTGTGACGTCATTATCACTTAAGTATGTGTGGTGTATATGTCATTACCTGATCGCTTTGTTGTCGCTGTTTTATACATTTTGTTGGACAATTTCATTTTAATTAATAAATAGATAACATTTTAGTCATGTTATAAACAAATTTGTTGCCTTTGTGTGGAAAATGGTCGAGTAAAGCCTGGAACTATCTTTTGTGCGGATTCTTCCAAACCGAATGACACATGTCAAGGTCGACTGTTCATACTATAAAAAGATTATGCATTGTAAACAAAAACAGCTGGTGTTTTGGTTATGTGATAAATAGAATCTAATATTCGTGTTCATTTAACGCTGAAAATATTAAACTTGTTGTCTAAAATGATACGAAACTCGACAGAGCCTCGGTTCATATCATTTCATCCAACTCATTTAATTTTTTCAGTGTCTAATGAACACTCGTATCAGATCCTCTATTTTTTAATTAAAATTGTTGTAAAAGAGTCTGGAAATGTTTGAAATCATATTTCATGTGGAAAAATACAATATTATCTTTCATGTGATTTTCATTCAGAGTGATATTTCTTGAAGCATTAATGAATACTCCCTAACAAAACAATAATTTCAGATATCTTTACCAAGTAGGTATTATTTTTATTATTAACATGTTTGAAAGAACAAAACACAAATACCACATGTGTACCTTTTTGGTATTTTTAGGAGCCTCAACATGCGACGTACCCACCAGAATGGCAAGAAAAACTTCACTCTTTCCAAAGGTTGCTTCTCCTCAGATGTCTGCGTTCAGACAAGGTATGCACATTAACTTATTTTCACGCTCCCATGTCTCCATGGAAACCCTTCCCGTTTTCGTCTCTCAGCCATAACTTGTACTTTACAATATTTTACATATTTCAAATTCCTATGCTACCAAAGAAATGAAACTACAAAATCAGTGAATAAATAGCTCTAAATAACTGTTCCAAACAACAGTAAGTAAAAGCACCCATCAATTTTGGATAGAAATCAAGTTCCCAGAAATCTTTGCATATAAGTAAAGTTCCAACAAAACAAAAAAATCACTACCTGTTTGTTGCTGACTAGCTGCAGATGTAACTTAACACACATGCTTCTTGCATGTAATTTTGTAAAATGTAACTATACTGAAGGACAAAAAAGTTTTTTATGAATTTAGTAAGTTTTCTTCTATAAATCAATGTGATTAAAACGTTTCCATATTGACCAGTTGTGCCCATCCATTGACAACATGATTTCCCCCTTTTTTTAAACTACACCATTATGTAAGCATGAAACGTAACTTTCACAAAAATCCCGTGCATTATGTGCACAGCAAAACGGACGATCCTCCGCGGGTCACAAAGTTCCTAGGAGTCAATTCCCCTTTGAACTTGCTAAACTTTTTTCCTTCAGTATATTACAAAATTTTTATTTTGCCTTCCCTTATTTCACAGGTTGTACCAGCCATCCAAGACTTCGTCACAGAAAAGATAGGCAAGAGGTATATTGAGCCTCCACCATTTGATCTGCCCAAGGCATTCGCTGACAGTAACAGCTGCTCCCCTCTTTTGTTTGTGCTTTCTCCCGGTGCAGATCCTATGTCGGCTTTGCTTAAGTTTGCTGATGATCAGGTAATTGAGTGATTACTTTTTTTTTATTTTTTTTTAATTTATTAAAAATAGTTTTTAGAAACAATGAATTTTTCTTCTTTTACTGTTTATAAGTCATGTTTTCCCACTGCTGCTGGGTTAGATATTTAAGCCAATTCGACTGATCTTGGGGATGTTCCTGGCAGAGTTTGACCATCTTAACATGCGTGTCAGTGACTTGTAAGCATGATTTGTAGGATCTGCAGCATTGACGACATCCTTCGATACATAGTCTCTCAGCTAACTAATTTATTCGTTTCATGTGGAGGATTTATTTAAGATGCTTTCTGAGTAGCTCTTCAATTTTTATGCTATGTTTTTTATTAAATTTGCAGGGACGCCTGCGGCGTAGGGGTAGAGTCGCCGATTTGTAACTCCTCTGACTGCTTAGCCTCTCACCACGTGGGTTCGAGTCCCGTTCGGGGCAAAGGACTTAATGTGAGAGAGGGTCTTCCAGCTGACTTGCAGTGTGCCAGTGGTTCTACCCAGACATGTGTCTGGGGTCTTCCTCCACCAGCATACTGGGCATTGCTATAATGATTATAAATTGTCGCTGCAATTTATGTCAACAACACTTAATTAAACTTGCAAAGAAATTATGTTGCCGGGAATCATCTGGCTAAGGTTTGAGTGAAGAATATAAGATTTAGCAGTTTACCAAATGTTGAGCTCTAAATCAGTGTGTTTTTCAGATTTTGAGAAGAAATAATAAGTTTAGCAAGACAAATACATGTACTATATATTGTTAGAACTCTAATTCATTGTTGATATGTTTGTTTTGCAGGGTTTCGGTGGCGCCAAGTTCGACTCCCTGTCCCTGGGTCAAGGTCAGGGCCCAATTGCCCTGAAGATGATTGACAAGGCAGTGAAGGAGGGCACATGGGTCATGCTACAGAACTGTCACCTCGCCACGTCCTGGATGACCACCCTGGAGAAAATCTGCGAGGTTTGTTGTTATTTCTTATCAGGCTTAACTTCCAACAAAAATACCTTTCCATTGATCAGAGATTGTGTTCACGTCATTGGATGTATCGATGCCTTTACTTTGGTAGCTTGCAGTGAACATCTAGCATGATGTTACACCCAGCCACTGGGACAAACCAAAGACTTTAAAGTTGGTAGTAGTGACTTCCCTCCTAACGCTCTGGGCTAAGGGGACAGCATTATGCTTGACCTATCGTTGTCAGTACAATGGACCGGCTGGGTTCAGTCCCTTTATAGGTGCCCCTGTGCTATGATAGAAATTTCGCTGCACAGTATCGGCAAAAATGCTGGCAAAAAAACCCATCACATCCAGCCTTAAGGATCAGCAATGGAGGGAGTAACATGGCAAACATTTTCCAAGACATTGACATGTCACAGATTGGGTTTGATTGAGTTGGAAGTCTTGATCCTTCATTCATGGAATTACCGGGCATATATTAGTATTTTGTAGATTTTATTAGAAGTTATTTTATTGTATACTTAAGAAGTTAGTTTTAATATTTTTATTTTTTTTTTAAGAAATTGTATCCTGATTCAGTTCACACTACAATACATGTACCTATGGTGATATATATTTTTTTTTTCAGCAAATAATATCTTTGAAAACAGCGAATATCTTTTACATGTACTACTATTGTGTTTTTCAGGAGTTGAATCCAGAACAAACTCACCCAGATTTCCGACTCTGGCTTACCAGTTACCCGTCAAACACATTCCCCGTGTCCATCCTCCAGAACGGTGTAAAGATGACCAATGAGCCGCCGAAAGGTCTGCGGTTCAATGTGATGCGGTCATATATGTCTGACCCAATTTCGGACATGGACTTTTTCACCTCCGTCGAGAAGAATAAGGTAACAGACGTGCTTTATGTACATAATGAATAATTAAACGATGTTCTTAAGAGTTTGGTAAGAAAATCTGGGGTGAGATAGGGAAAAATGATTAATGTAATTGCTTGTGAAGACTACATTATTTTGAGTGAGTTTTATCCCAGGATTTACTTGTACATGTCATAAAGAAAACTGATATTTTTTTTTATCGTAATTTTCATTTTGATGTGATTTGACTGATAACATTAATTGAAAATGGCAATTAATTTAGTAAACTTTGTAAACCTTACTATGTAACACTAACAACATTTATAATTTTGTAGTCTTCATTCAGTGACATTGATTCGGATTCTTAATAAAAAATAAAAAATAACAAATAGTAGGTAGTAGTACTTCCAAAATAATAATTTTGAAAGAATTAATTATGTTTCTGTGTGAATATTGTCTGCTTCTGACTTGGTTGATGCTTTTGCTTCTTTTTGTATATACTTTTTATTATTATTATTTTTATTTTTATTATTATTGTTGTTATTATTATAATTATGAATATTGTCTGCTTCTGAATTGGTTGATGCTTTTGCTTCATTTTTTATATCATTATTATTATTGCTATTATTATTATTATTATCATTATTATATTTTTGAACCAATATAGCACTAATTTTAATCATGTGTTTGACTATTGAACACTTGCGTTAGTCAAAAAGCACTCTTTACATAGCAAAGCATTTGATCAATTTCTTGATTGATTAAATATTGTTGTTGTGTTTTTTTGTTAATCTAGCCCCAGAACCTTGTAAGTAATAAGACTTAAGAGGATTTGGTAATTGGGTCAATGGGAAAACTATCTTAGTTGTATTGTCCGTAGAATCAACTTGAGACTAATTAATATGTTGCTTATGTTAAGCTATCTATTTATAGAAACATTCATCGGTTTGTACTTTCGGATTCAAGTGCAATCGGCTTTGATTCGCTATAACACTGGAGTGCATAATGACAAAGTGTATTTGATCTATTGGTAACGATGCTCAACTGTCAAGGAGGTGGTTGTGGGTTTTAAGCCTGATCGTGTTAGAATTTGTTTTTATGTTATTTTCTATATTTAGCACAGGGATATAAAAGCATTTGGCACGTTTGTCATGATTTCCAATATAAAATGAAATTAATGGGAAAAACATTCAGAAAAATGTATACAAAAACAACAACAACAAAAAACTAACAGAGGGAGTGGGGACTCGAACCAGAGACCTTCGGTTCTTGTATAATGAAGGCTCTTACCACTGTGCCAACTTACTTTCCCCCCATTTCATTCATCAAACAATTATTTATACATATTTTAAATGATTCACTGAGATTAGCGAATTCTTACGAAAATTATTCCAATATTATACGGGAAGTGATGAGTCTCAAGTTAATTCTAACGGACAATAGTATCGACATGTTTATCTCGACTATCTTTTGACATAGCATAAGTAGTCTCCCTTGCTAGATATTCTCTCCTCACAAAGGAATTAAGACTGATTTTTTACACAAACCTCAGTATGTCGGAATGAATGCTTGATGCATGAGTGAAAAATCACTGTCCCTTTCCATCACAAATAGCTCTTTTTCGGATAAATAGAAAAAAAATGGCCATCACTTTTTTTTGCTTAGTTTCAAATCTGGTTGCGTTAACTTATTGATTTGGTTGTATTTATTTCATTTTTAATAAAAATATAAAGTATAATTAAAATGTATTTTATATTACCATGTGTTCTTTGACTAAATATTTATTTTTTTGTCAAAAATGTCAAACTTTAAAGTACTATTGACCAAGTCATGACAAGCAACACAAAGCAATGTACTTTTTTTTAAATATCTTTGCAGTCTATATGAATTAAAAATACTTTAATACAATTTATGCAAACAGATTTGAAACTAAGCATAAAAATTTAATGGCCGTTGTTTTTTCCAGTTATCTGAAAAAGAGCCAAATATACAGGTTATATAAAATTCTCCACATGGTGTTACCAAACTGTAGGTGAAAGACAGTTATGTTTACAATTAGTACTTAATATTTAAATTTAATAATTAAATTATAATAATATAGTACATTCTTAAAGCCATAAATAACTTTTTCAGATACATGGATAAACATCAGAAACAATTTAAATGGTCTATACTTTAAAAATAATACTAGAAAACATATTTGACAATTAATTTAATTGTTGGTGAAAAAAGGAAGAAAAAGGACAAAAATGTAATGAAAATAAAAATTGTTTGTTTTTATATAACCTAGAACCTCTTGTATGACAGTCCGATATTATACTTACTGTGCCACTGGTTCTTGGTACATGCATGTCTTACGTTGTTTTTTTTTATTCATTGTATGTTTACAAACAACTTTTTACAAAACATTTTAACTGGCCGCTATAGCTCAAGTGGTAGTGCGTCAGCTTGCAGATCGGTAGGTCGCAGGTTTAAACCCCGGCCGGGTCAAACCAAAGACTTTAAAGTTGGTAGTAGTGCCTTCCCTCCTAACGCTCAGGGATAAGGGTACAGCATTACACCTGACTCGTCGGTGTCAGTAGAATGGACTGGGCGGATTTGGTCCCTGGGCACCTCATAAGTGTCCCTGTGCTATAATGATAGAAATGTCGCTGCACAGTATCGGCAAAAATGCCATCAAATCCCAAATCATTTGTAACGATTTTAATGGGATTAACCCTAATGCACAGTATCTCAATTTAAACATTTTAATGAATTCTAGCCGTTTAAGGTTAAAGTTATAATTATACTATAACTCAATTTGTAACTTTCAATGGAGAGTTTAGTAGAGTTAAAGGTTTAAAATGTAAAGTTCAAAGGATGGTATTGAAATGCCATTACTGGAAACTAGATTGACAATTGAACTGTGTCTTATAGTAAAATTATATGTACTTGTCCATAAGATGTCAAGCTGCATAGTCAGAGCTGTTTATTGTGTCAGCTTATCAATGCATTTTTTTTTCAACCATGTTATGACCGGACCTGGTAGCACAATCGGTAGAGCATCGACTCCAGGTACGGGAGGCCAAGGGTTCCATCCCGGGCCGCGACATACAAAAGTCGTTAAAAATGCTAGTGGTATAGCTCCCTTGCTAACGCTCCAGCAAATATTAGGGTAATTCCACGACTGGTTGGCCCAGTGTCAAGACAATGTGACTGGGTGTGGTATCATGCCAGGTGTTCACGGCATGCTATACACAATGAAGGCAGCACTTTATCTGCTTCAAGTGGACACTGTCTCCAGATAACTGAAATACTGTTGGTGGGACAATAAACCCAATAAACAAACAAACATAACCATGTTAAACGTAGAACTTTTATTAAGCATCAGTGATCAGTAGTAAAAACTTTGACCAAGGAGGAGTCCAAGGTTCATGCCTAGAGACCTGACACAAGATGTTAGTCTATGCACAAGGCTATTTACTACTCACTGTTCTGGGTAGATTATGTTATGTACTTGTTCTCTCTTGGAACTAGATTGTTGCGAAGAATTGTATCAGTTCAAAGAATTACTTTTCTTATATTGAGTACACTTATAGCCTATGTAGAAAAAATAGTTCATGATAGTTCTCCTCTCCAACTGAATGCTAGTGTTTCTCCAACAATGCCTTAGTTGTGCTTGCAATAGAGCTGGGTTGATATCATCGATGTATCGGGATTTTTTACACCACATTCAGTATCGAGATACCACATAAAAGTATGGTTTCTTTAACAAAGAAAAACAATTAGAAGATGAAGCAATTAATGACATGAATCAGAAAAACATGCTAGCAATATACTCTCCATAGCATTCCGAACGTGGGTTATAATCTACCATGCATCGTGTAAACAAACTATCCCTTACGATCATAGAAACCAAATTATAATGTCATTGAAAGATTAAAGAATTGCTATTTTGATGCATTTTTTTGTAAGTTATCATAATGTGCATTGTAGAATAAGGTTAGTTATTAGCAAAGATAAAAATATATCAAAATGATCGTTTACATAAGCAACCCTACAGCTTCATAAGCTTGTATTCATGTTTCTCATTGGACTTAGAAGCAGGCGTCAAGAGGGCCACCAAGTCATTTAAAGCACATGAATATGTCCTTGCATTTATAACTAAATCACCAAAATTGACATTGCCCTCAGCCTTTGCACCTTCGGGGGCAACTTTGGCACTTTGAAACTGGTTTCTTGTATGTTTATTATATAATCATTCATGTTTGTTAACAGTTTGGTCAATTTTATTGTTAAAAGAAATAAACAATTATTTGTCATTTGGATGTTATTAATGACCAATTCAGTTAATTTTACTGAAAATAAAATATTTTGGTGAAGTATCGTGATACATATCGATTTAGATGACAGATATCTTAATCGTATTATGATACATTTTTTCTTGTGATACCCAGCTCTAGCTTGCAATGTCTTTCACCACTGGTGTATAGAATCTGATTTCTTTCCTTCTGAAATAGAAGCTCAAATTTTTTAATTAATTTCTAAGTTTAATCAGTTTGGTAAACTTCATCTGCAGAATTTAAATATCTCCAAACAGAACCTCAGATAGCCTGATTAGATGTTATTTATTATTATTATTATTTATTAATTCTGAGCTTAAATGATTAAAGGAAAATATTGTTATGTGTGTATCTCAAGCAAATATAAGGGTAGTTCCACGACTGGTTGGCCGGTGTTAGGATAATGTGACTGGGTGTGATATTATGCCAGGTGTTCACAGCAAGCTATACACAGTGAAAGTAGCACTATATCTGCTTCAAGTGGACACCGTCTTCAGATAACTAAACAGTTGTTGATATGATGATAAACCCAACATACAAACTACCTTTTGTTTTGACATTGCCATTATTTTAATATCTTTTTGTGTACTACTGATTAACACCTCTCTGATATTTCTTCATTCCAGCAATCTGTAAGCCATCTGTTCATTTAAATTGTTTAGTTTTAGTTTAGTTTTATTCTTGTAAATCCAAACATGCTAGTTGTTGTTGGAACAGTTTGTGTGTTTTTAGTTTTGTATATGTTAAATAGCTTGTTTCTTTGTTTATATGATTGGATTCTCACTGCAGATATATGATAAATGTCAAAACATTGGAATTGTGAACTTTAGCATATTTGAGTGTACAAATAATGCAAAGCTTATAAAGCTCTGTTTATTTGCTTTACCATAATGAAGTAAAACTATCCCACATTAAACTATTATTTTTACTTTATATTTTAAAAAGAAAAATTGTGTGGCGTAAATGCTTCATACTTTAATGTTTGTCTTATATTTGGCCTTTCATGTTCATGTGTATTATGCCAATAACCTTCTAAACATATTATGACATATGTAAAATGTGCACTTGCTTATTTTGTGTGGTCTTTCTGACAATCCCTTTTTCTGTAATAAACTGCATTAGCTAGTATTAATTTCTTACTTAACAATTCAGTTCATCATTTTTTGGTCTTATTTTACAACAGCAAGCTTGGAAGAAGCTCTTGTTTGGCCTCTGTTTCTTCCACGGCATTATCCAAGAGAGGAGGAAATTTGGACCCCTTGGTTGGAACATCCCATACGAGTTCAACGAGACTGATCTAAGAATCAGTGTGCGCCAGCTCAACATGTTCCTGAATGACTATGATGTAAGTATTTACAGGAACCCCAGTTTAATTGGTACATATTCTTATAGAAGTTGTTGAGTTTCTATTTCTATTTAACCGGGCGCAACAACTCAAGTTGTAGGGAGTCGGTTTGCAGATCGGGAGGTCGTCGGTTCAAACCCTGGCCGGGTCAAACCAAAGAATTTAAAGTTGGTAGTAGTGGCTTCCCTCCTAATGCTCAGGGCTATGGAGACAGCATTATGCCTGACTCGTCAGTGTCAAAATAATGGACTGGCTGTGTTCAGTCCCTGGGCACCTCATCAGTGCCCCTGTGCTATAATGATAGAAATGTCGCTGCACAGTATCGGCAAAAATGCTGGCAAATCCCTGTTTCTCTTTTATGGGTGTAAAATTATATGAGCACTAAAATGTTGTAGAATGTTTATCATAAGAAATTTGTTGTGACTTTATCAGATAATTATTATATTCTTCATTTGCATTTATGTAAATCATCCCTCCATTTCCCAAAATTAAGATAATTATAATTGTTCATTAGCATTTGTTTAAATCATTTCTCTATAGCCAAAATAAGATATAAGCATTTATGTAAATCATCCCTCCATAGCAGAAATCACTTAATTAATATTCTTCATTAGCATTTATGTAAATCATCCCACCATTAAGCCCAAATCAGAATTATTATCCTTCATTGGCATTTCTGTAAATCATCCCACCATAGCCCAAATCAGAATTATTATCCTTCATTGGCATTTATGTAAATCATCCCACCATAGCCCAAATCAGATAAATATTATTCTTCATTGCCATTTATGTAAATCATCACTCTATAGCCGAAATCACAATTATTATTCTTCATTAGCATTTATGTAAATCATCCCGCCATAGACTAATATGTCCAAAAAGTCAAAAGCTTCTTAATTCAGTTTTATTTCTCTGCCTTTTATAAGATATTAATTTTGACATTATTGGAAATCTGCCGGGGAAGTCTGAAACAATTACCAATGTTTTAAGTTGTTTTAATACATTTTTTTTTAATTTCTCCTAAATTTGTAGGATGTTCAATATGATGCCATCCGTTACCTGACTGGTGAGTGTAACTATGGTGGTCGTGTGACTGACGACAGAGACAGACGTACGCTGCACAGCATCCTCAACAAGTTCTACTGCAAGGATATCATCAACAATCCGAATTACTGCTTTGATCCAGACAATGTCTACTTTGCCCCTGCGGATGGAGAAGTAAGTTGTTTATATATCTATAATATTTAATAATTATAATTAAAAATTGAATAATAACATTAAAAATAACAATATTTTTTTTTTATTTTAAGTTTTGCGGAACAGTCTACTATTGTTATGTCAACATGAGAAATTCCTTATTTTTCTTTGAAATTGGCCGATATGGATATAAACTCTTTACATAGGCATGATCAATGTATTTAAATTGGCTTAGAGTTTATACAAACTATTCAAGCTTATAAAATGATTAATATACAAAATATTCATGCTTGTAAAATGCATAATTAGCTTGCAAAATTTTCATGCATATAAAATGATTTATATGCCATAAAATCATGCTTATAAAATTATTTATATGCAAAATATTCATGCTGATAAAATTATTAGTATGCAAAATTTTCATGCATATAAAATGATTTATACACAAAACTTTCATGCACATAAAATGATTTATATAAATGAAATTCGTGCATATAAAATGATTAATATGCCATACATTCATGCTTATAAAATTATTTATATGCAAAATATTCATGCTGATAAAATTATTAATATGCAAAACTTTCATGCTTAAAAATGATTTATATAAATGAAATTCATTCTTATAAAATGAATAATATACCATACATTCATGTTTATACAGTTATTTATATACAAAATATTTATGTTTATAAAAGGATTACTTCACCACTGCTGTTTGTTTTTTAAAATGCAACAGCCTGCAATTGGTATTGAATACTGGAATGAGAAAGGAACAAAAGATAGAAAACATTCCCAGAAACTTCATTTTAACTCCAGATCTATTGCTAAACTAACAGGTTTTGTAGAACTTCAACAGGTCCTATCATTCTGAAATTAACATTAAGTTGTAAAAAATACCATAATTTTAGGCAGAATGGAAAGGCAACATAGTTTTGTGAGAGGACTTTGTCACTAAGATTTCATCAATTGATAATTATTTTTTGAGAAAACTTAGCATTGTGTATAAATATATTAATGCACATTTTTTTTTTCCGAATAGTATGAGTCATACATAGAGTACATCAAGGGACTGCCCCTTAACGCCAAACCCGGCGTGTTTGGTATGCACGACAATGCCGACATAACCAAGGACCAGGCTGAAACTCGGCAGTTATTTGAAAACATTCTGCTTACTCAGGTAAGCGAGGCCCCAAGAGTTGAAACCCCAAATAAAATGTTTTTTATTGTATTTATATATTGGTACTTTAAAGTATGTGCATTATGGGTTCCCTTGTGTTGGTACCCTTGGTCAAATCGTTGTTCAATATTCTACATTGTGATTCCACCTTTTGTAACAAAAACTAACAAGTCTGTTAGCAGATGCGCTGCACATTTTAACTTATAAATTGTTTGAAAATTTTACCCACTTCCGCAAATTTATAATTTAGACTTCATCATTTGAAATTACTGTTATTTACATAAATTTGGCATAATATTAATTTTGAAATGGTCTTATTAAAAGCGCAGCTGTTTGTTTATTTATATAACAACATATAAAAATATGTTGTTTACTATTGTTTGTATATAAGTATTAAAGAATATATTTCTACAGCATATTTGGTATATATAAAAAAAGCCTTAAAATCATCAATCAATTAATAAAAAACAAACATTCTTCATCAAATCATCTTGATTATGTCTAATCATTTATATGAAATTGTCTTTACCTCACTAAGTCTCAGGGAGATGTAAGTTGAAGAGTTGAAAACTTGAAAATGTCACTGTTCAGACATTGCTGTTGAATAGTTTGGAAAATTTGTTGTATTTATTTATTTTTTTTAATGTTTGAAACTTAGAAGGATGGCTTATTTTGAAACAAGCTTTTCTGTTATTTAGTTTCAGTAAATTGCACTATGTGTCTATAGTCACAATAGATGTAAACAAAATGAATATATTGATTACATTTTCCAAAATTTGTTTTTTTTATATGTTTTGCTGTTGTGTGCTTATTAACATTTTCATCGATTTGATTCGCACAAAAGTGCTTTTTTGTGCTTCTACTTCAAAAATCATATAGTATTTTTGTTATATCTGTAAAATCTTACACAATATTATTAATTAATTGTCTATATTTTTTCATGGCTTATCTTTTAACATCATTAAAACTTAAATGCTCATCTATTTTTTAGCAATTAAAATAATCATTTCACCTTTTTTTTTTCTTCTATTTGAAATCATTTAAAAAAAAAAATTAAGCAAATTTTATTCATGTTATTCAATTAAAAGTAAATTTTAAATGCCTATATTGACAATTATTTCAATAGTCTTGCCCTTAATCTAATAAAAAAAAAAGTTTTATCATTTAATAGAATTTTTTTTGCTATGTTTGCATCCTTGAATCTAACCCGACAATGATTGCTGTGAAAAATTACACATTCAATATACATACAAAACATACTAATACATTTTATTTAGAATGAATCAGCACATTAACTTGTGCAGTTGTCATGATACTAAAATATGTGTTGCCTTAAAAATAACTTAGCATTCAAAGAAAGTACCTGCAGTGTTTAGTTGATGTAGTTATACAATTTATTGTTTTAGTTGTAAAACATGCTTCTTGTTTGTGTTTTCCCAATAATTGAGATGTAAATATGAAAAATGCAAAGTATAAAGCATAAATACAACAGTTTTGAGTTAGCTTTTAAAAAAATGTGGGGCATACATGGTTGAGCAGTTAAAGTTGCCAACTTGTTGGGGTGAGAACTTTCACATGGGGAGATTTTCCAGATAACCTGCGGTGCGCCAGTGGTTCTACCCAGACATAAGTCGAGGTCTTCCTCCACCAATAATTAGCTGGACATCGTGTTATATAACCATGATTGTTTCGGTGCGATGTAACAAATACAGAGCATTGTAAACGTAAAAAACAACAACAATAAAAATCACTGTATATCAGTTTACCTCCTAAAGAAAACACATGTATGTGCTCTGGTACAGTGTCTCTTGTAAAAATTGGACAGAAATAGAAAATCCGATGGCTGAGTAAGCAGTAGCCAGCTTATAGCTTCTTTGACTTCTTGATGGCTCGTTGCCCGTATTCCAGTCCTTGTTTGGGCCAAACATGTCATTTTTCATGTTGGGAGGATTTCTAGCTTACCTCAGATCTCCTGCCACCAAAAATCTTGGAACTTTGCCATGAAATACATGTAAATGTGTTGGTATGATGTATACCACATGTCAAAAATAAACTCATTATTTTTATCATATCATTTTTTTAATAATATCAAATGACAATAATTTGATTCACATGGTCTGTCTGGAAAAAAAGAGTTTGTTTGTTTGTTTGTTTGTTAATATAACATAATATCTTGAATGTTTTAGAAGAGTATAAATACATAATTCTGTTTGAAAATGCAGATCTTCAACCAAAACAAGTTTGGACGCTGAGCAAATGTTCATGGGAAAAACATTGTTACCAGGGCATAACTGTATTGTTTTTGTTTTTTAAGAAGAATACACAAACATTGTCAAATTAATCTAAACATCAATAAAAAAATAGTATAATTTTATAATTTACCTTGTATATCAGACAAGTTGAACTGAAATTGACACACCATACAAGCTAAAGAATGTTCCTAATTCCTTTTATTATGATGTTTCATTTTGATTGGCATTTCATAAAATCAAAATAAAGCATAATAAATCTGTCATTTCAGTTCAATTTGATTTTTTTTTTGTCAGTTTGCAATGCCGACCTTTTTTCTAACATGTTTTTGTTTTTACTGCTTGTGTGCTCCCATTTCGGCTGACTGTCACGGTTGCGTAACGTTTGTCCCTTGTAAAACAGAAACGGGTAAGCTGTCTTCACTATGAGACAGGAAAACCTCTCCCTTAAACATCCATCTTCTGTACTCTGGAACTATGGGAAACTTTGCTAAACTGTATTCTGTATACCCAAAATTAAACTGCCACTATTTGAAATAAGATCACCTCTGGTACCAAATTTTATCAAGGCATTTATACTTCAAGAAAAAAATTGGGTTTAAAAACTGATTGCAGGATCAATTAATTTACTTCCAATGACAATGCATAACATATAGACTTTGTTTTCATGCTTGATAAGGCCTTTGAGACTAATTTAAATGTTTAAATGTGCTTAAATGATTTGTTGAAAGTAAGAGAGCCTCCTTATTCAGGCAAAATTTTGTTTTCAAGAAAATTAACCTCAGCAATGGTTTTGGCCATAATTCAAATTTGCTGTAAAAGAATTTAATACAATTAATTTCAATAACCCAGTATTCGTCTTCTGTATTAAAGGGTTTATATACTGCAACCCTAAACGGAATTTGCCGATAACTAATCATAAAAAAAACTTAGATGACGTCATAAGCAATATTTTTGAGAAAAGCAACTTTTGTAAAAAAAGATGTTATATATCAAGGCTTGGGATTTTTTTTTAATATTGACTTACTTCTGCATCAAATCATGTATATGTGATTAATTTCATAATTAGAATTATTAGAATTCAAATGTTTAAATATAAATGAAGAGCTCTTTGGCGATAATGTCCTGTCAGTTACCTCATAAGTCATTTGACAAAAAATGCCGGACCTTTTAGAATCCATCGATGTTAAGCATAACTGCAAAACAACAAGTTCATAACTCGAAATTAACACAGAATGTTGCCACGAAGGATAATAGTAAATGTGTTTCTGTAATAGATAGTTTCCATGTGATGTCATTGACACGGATAAGACAGTTTAAGGCAGCCTTCTTTGAAGGCAGAAGCTAATGCAGGTCGAAATCGGGAAATATGTGCTGTATTAAACTCACAACTGTGTTTTTATTTTTCAGTCTATTTTACTGAATTTCATATCAAATTTAACAGCTTTTATAAGTATTTTAAACATCAAAACTATATTTTGATATTTTAAAAGGTTAAAGAAATACAACCCAAAATGATACACTGTTCATTTTGTTTTAAGTATGAACCAATAGTTTTATTTATTTCTGTGTATTAATTCTGTGTGCATTTATCAATTGTAAAAATACTGTATTCTAAAAAGATGAATTTCAAGAGCTTTCCAATGGTGTATTGCTTTTAATTTTCGGACCATAAATGAAGAAATTACAAGACAATAAAATTCACCCTTCTGTACAATTCATATCAAAATCCCTTGAAGATACCATCAAAGATGGCTGCCAAGATCAGGAATTTTCACTGATGTGGAAACTATCTATTCATATAGAACTCCTTCGACATTGCGGTGAAAATTTTAAACTGCCAATATATGGACCCTTTTAAGGATTGTGCTGAAGGCAGTTATTTTGGGGAATACAGACATTACCATCAAACTCCCACCTATATCCTATATATGATACAATTATTATGTAGATAGGACCGCAAGAAAACAGCCAGGAAATCCTTCAACTCTCCTTAGAATCTCAATTTTCTATTATTTTTCTTATTTCAACCTCCTCTAACTTTATTGGCTATTCTCTATTAAATGTATTTGCAAACAACTATGGTTTGCCAAAGACGTCTTTTAGCTTTTCGATATCATTCTACAATAGTGCTTTTTGTATAGTTCTTGCTCTCAGTCTTAGCTACATGTAGCATAGTTCATACTTACTTTTATGAAATTTATCTAACAGCTTCTTTTTCAGGGCATTTTAGTAACACTTTGTCACTTTATGGATGAAATTTTTGCTAGTATCTATAACAAAGTTAAAGTATTATGCTGCAATTTAATATAAAGCCTAACTTTGTGAAATAGTATATTAAAGCTTTCACAATATTTTCTTGCTTGAATTTAAAACTGATAGAAATTGTCATGATTTTTTAAATAATTAACCTTTTAAATGTGGTGTAAATATTAAGAAAAGCTAGTTATTTTTACACTTTTCTGTCATATTAATGATTAAATAATTCACTTTATCACAAAAAAACATATAAATACACTTTGTAATATCACAACTCTATATCCTTATGTATTATTGCTTCTTTTGCATTTTTATGCATTGCTTTTTAATGTACTCATATTTAAAATACATAACAAATTAAAGTATAATCAAATAACACTGTTCTTCACTTATTTGCTTTTAAGCTGTTTTAATTGTAAAGCTATGCAGTTGTTAAATGCAACTCAATTTTAAAAATGTACCTATTCTTCTACTCTGAGCAGTCTTGCTGTAGCGCTGTTTTTTATTTTCACTAAATAAGCATTTAGAGTTGTGCTTCTTTGTAAATAAAACTTCAATTTTATTTTTCCGTTACTCTTAAAAAACCATTTAAAGGTGATATTTGTTTGCTATTTACTTATTGCAAAATGGGGTCTACATACATGTGATCTTTTTCTGGGGCCAAAGTGGGAGATTTTCACTTGCAAAGTGGGAGATTTATTTTCATATAAACAAAGAAGGCAGTTATCTGTTCCCAAGTTTGGAGATTTCTGAAAATGTGTAAAACACCCCTCATTTTAAAAAGAAATTGAACCTGGAAAGAGGAAGTCTCCCTCCAAAATCGGGAGAGTTCACATGTTTGGGTCTAAGTAATTGTTGCTGTAAGTGCATGTAAGTTGAAATATGCAGTGAGTTTTTTTTAAATTGTGGTTTTACTCAAGTAAAATGTTATTTAGAGACCAAATGTCAAGTTTCTTTTTGAAAAAAATATTCCTGGGAATATAAAAAATAGTCCTTTGAAATCTTTAAAAGGCAATCATTATTCTTAAAATCTGTATAAACAATGACTTCTGCCTTGATGAATAAGCTAGAAATTTACATGACTTTAGACAATGTCCTAGATTTACATGACTTCAGACAATGTCCTAAATTTACATGACTAGACAATGTCCTTAATTTACATGACTTTAGACAATGGCCTAAATTTACATTACTTTAGACAATGTCCAAGATTTAAAAAATCAGGCTGCGAATACCACCTTTAAAAAAATATGTTTTTCCAAAAGACAATTTCTAGCACAAGTAACCATTATCTATGTTATAACAGTTGTCTCTCTACGCTGCAGGCTCGAGCCTCCTCAGGTGGCGGTAGATCCACAGACGACATTGTTGATGATGTAGCTGCAGACATTGTTACAAAGCTCCCACCAAACTTTGACACTGATGCCGCCCTTCGTCGCTTCCCAACATCGTACAAGCAGAGCATGAATACAGTGCTGGTGCAAGAAATGGTCCGTTTCAACCGTCTGCTATCGGTCATCCGCAGTAGTCTTACCAACATCCGTAAAGCTATCAAGGTGAGTTAATGTCAGCTTCTTTTTACATTATCTACCCAGACATAGTTGTTAAAGCCACCAAGTTAATCATCTGTCAGCTCCTCGCTGCACCGGCCGCAATAGCTCAGGTGGTAGAGCGTCGGCTTGCGGATCGGGAGGTCGTGGGTTCAAACCCTGGCCAAGTCAAACAAAGACTTTAAAGTTGGTAGTAGTGGCTTCCCTCCTAACGCGCGGGGCTAAGGGGACAGCATTACGCCTGACTCGTAGGTGTCAGTATAATGGACCGGCGGTGTTCAGTCCCTGGTCACCTCATAAGTTCCCCTGTGATAGAAATGTCGCTGCGCAGTATCGGCAAAAATGCCAGCTAATCCCATCCTCGCTGCAAACAGAATTTTCATCATAGGAGATCTTTCACCTGTCATGCCACTTAAAAGAGTTCCTCCTCAGAATTCTGGTGCCTTACACAAGTAACAGGTGGATGACACCATCATGACCATAATTAATTAGGTACTAATGATGTCAAACTATATATATGTTAGTCCTACTAAGTGGTCAGAGCTGTTGACTCTTAACCACCCGCAGCTGTAAGCTAATATGCCTTGAAAACAATTACATTGAGGAAGCCTTTCTTTTATTTTTACATTGCATCAGGGTTTCTACTTGGGCATTTGGTTTATAGGGAATTTTGTGGTCATTTCCATACAAAAAACAGCTGGAAGTCACAAAATTGCTATCTTCTGGTGCTGTTAGCCTTTTTTGTCATCTCATCTCATCATTATCTTCAGGCTAGATTTTTTTTTTATAATGACAATAGAAAATACCTCAAAATTTGCCTCAGCATCGATCCACGTAAGAAAATGAACAAATTTCCTATTTTTATACATATATTTGTTAAATTTATTTTGCAGGGTCTGGTTGTGATGTCAGCCGACCTGGAGGAGGTTGTGCTCAGCATCCTCAAGGGTAAGATCCCCGGCATGTGGATGAAACGCTCCTACCCATCTCTGAAACCACTTGGAAGCTACGTCAATGACTTCCTGGCCAGACTGCAATTCTTGCAGGTAATGTTTGTGAACTACCTCTAACTTGAGTATGTTGTAATGTGTTAAAGGTGGTATCTGACAGTTTTCCTACATCATATGCACGTAAAAATATTTTTTTCACAGTTTGGGGGAATTTAGGCATAATTTCTGCATAAACTCATATTTAAGTCTAAGTAAATACAATTTTGAACACTACCTATTTTGTAAGCTTCTATATACTGCACCAGTAAGCACTCATTCTTTCCAAAATTATAAATAAGCTAGATAGTGGTCTCTGCTAAAAATAGATACCAACGTCAAGCAGACTACACGGATGACGATATGACGATATAACTTCTCAAAAGTAAGTTGTCTCATGGCTTTCTAAGTTAAAAAAAAACTATCCCCCCAGCATGGCTCAGATAGGAAATACCTGTTTGCAATGATGAGCATAAACTAATGCTTCGCTATTCACAAAGATCTAAGGCATCAATGAGCAGAATTTTGCAGGACCTTTTCAGGTAACAATGACCAATTTGGTTATTTGAGAAAAAAACCAAACTGTTGGACACCACGTTTAAAATAAGTTTTCTTATTTACAATCATCACATTAGCACTAGACATAAGCAATCTATTTGAGAGCTTATTTGAAGAAATGATTAAGCAAGTTACCTTCCCACATTTAACATGCGGTTTCCATGTTTCTGGGTAACATCTCTGTCAAGATTTAAATTTCGTACATTTTATATGTTTCATCATATCATTCCCTATCTACATCCAGACATGGTAGTGTTGGCTTTGGTACCAAAGTCCATAAAAGCCGTAATGTTATAGCTTAATTGCTAGTGCTTAAGAAAATATATAGTTGCACGAGTTTGCCCAGTGTCAGGATAATGTGACTGGGTCCGGTATCACGCCAGGTGTTCATGGCATGCTATATACAGTGAATGCAGCACTATATCATCTGCTTTAAATGGACACCATCTCAAAATAACTGAAAAACTGTGGGACAATAAACCCAATAACCACCTCTACCCATGTACGAAAACGGTAAAATGTACAGTCACATCAAAAGCATACAAATTTTCTTGATACATGCAAGCTAATACATGACCCAAGTGAGCTTATATAGATGATTCAGTCATAGGTGTAAAACTTTTGATATTTGATGCATCTTTTTTAAATAAATTAATAATATGATGGACATCTTGCCTTGCAGGACTGGTTCGATAATGGCGCCCCATCTGTTTTCTGGATCTCTGGTTTCTACTTCACCCAAGCCTTCTTGACTGGTG
Organism: Sinonovacula constricta; assembly: GCA_007844125.1. Lineage (NCBI taxonomy): Eukaryota > Metazoa > Mollusca > Bivalvia > Cardiida > Solecurtidae > Sinonovacula > Sinonovacula constricta. Next base: position 8,575,626 of record CM017573.1, read on the forward strand.
CCCAGCAGAACTACGCCCGTAAATACACGGTGCCCATCGATTTGCTCACTTTTGACTACGAGGTTCTGGAAGACAAGGAGTACGATACGGCCCCAGATGATGGTATGCAGCCTTGTTCATTGTCAACTGCTTGTTACTGAAATTAATTTTGTGTGATAGGTGGGTCATGACTGAAGGGTTTGATTCGACATCTGGTAAACTGCTTGGACTTTTACCACGTGGGTTTGTGTCTTTGTTGTGGCCAACACTTTTATGCAAGGTTTGACAGCTGACCTATGATCGTTTAAATACTGCGATAATTAACCAAACAAACAACTGACCTGCAATGTATCTCTGGTTCTAGTCACTTCCATTATTGAAGTTATCTAGACAACTAAAAACATTTGTATGGCAGTATCTTGCAAGATATCTTTTTTGTTGTCACTATATTTTGTACATCTTTTTTATATGCTTAAGTTTTACAATATTTTTTCACAGCTTGTAAACTGTCATAACGGGGGTAAAAAAAGAATTCATCATAATGGAGTTGTAATATCAGAGCATGTGGTACGAAAGTTTCTGTGTTTTGTAGGCGTGTATGTCTATGGTCTATATCTGGAAGGAGCGCGTTGGGACCGCAAAACCAAGAAACTCGGAGAATCCTATCAAAAGATCCTGTTTGACAGCGTGCCAGTTGTAAGTAAAAATCTTTTTTTTTTACTTTTGAGTTTCTGCTTAATATAGATGGCCGTAGGATCAATTTCAGGCCAGGATATGTGTCATTAAAGATGGAAGTAATATATATGGCTCTTTTTCAGATAACTGGAAAAAATAACGACCATTACATTTTTGTGCTTAGTTTCAAATCTGTTTGAATTAATAATTAAAATTGTATTATTAAGATATTTTTACCGGCCGCAATAGCTCAGGTGGTAGAGCGTCGGCTTTCGGATCGGGAGGTCGTGGGTTCGAACCCCGGCCGGGTCAAACCAAAGACTTTAAAGTTGGTAGTAGTGGCTTCCCTCCTAACGCTCGGGCTAAGGGGACAGCATTACGCCTGACTCGTCGGTGTCAGTATAATGGACCGGCCGGGTTCAGTCCCTTGGCACCTCATAAGTGCCCCTGTGCTATAATGATAGAAATGTCGCTGCGCAGTATCGGCAAAAATGCCGGCTAATCCCAATCCCAATCCCTAAGGTATTTTTATTTCATATTAATTGCAAAGATATTTTTTTAAAAAAGTACATTTTTTGCGCTGCTTGTTCTGACTTGGTCATAAGTACTTTTTTTTGGTCAAAAATGTCAAAATTTGAAAGTTTGACATTTTTGACAAAAAAATAAATATTTAGTCAAAGAACACGTGGTAATATAAAATACATTTTAATTATAATTTATATTTTTATAAAATATGAAATAAGTACAATCAAATCAATGTGTTTATGCAACCAGATTTGAAACTAGGCAAAAAAAAAGTGATGGCCGTTTTTTTTCGCATTTATCCGAAAAAGAGCCATTTCCTATGCCGACAATCAAGCAAATATAAGGGTAGTTTGTCACTGGTTGGCCCATTGTCATTGTAAGGATAATGTGAATCAATGTGGAATGGCATGTCAGGACTTCAGAGCATGCATTAAAGTTTACATTATACCATAAAGGGCTACAGATTGTGCACAGTTAGTTTTTCTGCCAGATTGGTAATCTAAAAGTTTGGATGTGCACAATCTATGAGCTTGTGAAATAATGTTAACCAATAGATAGACTGTTGCACTCATTTAGATCAGGTCACGGAGTGCAAACTTGATCTATATCTCACATTGTAATAGTTAGTTCTGTCAGGCAGTCATGAACGAAGGCAGCATGCTTACATAAGAAATGTAGTCATGTAGTTTAACACGGGTATAAAAATGAGAGCTTGAAAATAAGTCGTCAGCATCTCGGCTTTCTTGTTCCGTAACACCACACACGTCTTCGTTCAAAGTGCCTGAAGTAACTAACTAAATGAGTGCAGCAGTCTATCTGTTGGGTAACATTATGTCAGAGCCATTAAAAATGTAGTTTTGTCCCAAACCTGACCATGACCACGAGAGTGATATTGGCGATCTCATCCCACAGTTATAATTGAATTTGGGTAGTATTCTTTTTATAATTCAGTTTACTTTTAACACTAACACTAACATCAATACTGTGGTATCATTTTCATTGATTTTCAGCGATGGCTTAATTTTTGCATACTTCTCGCTCGGGCCAGTGCGCTTATTTAAAACCTTAGCTAATATTTTACCATATATTTCCACATACGTATCCGAAACGTGCTTATGTCCGAATCAGATGGGTCCCGTGTCAATTAGCGGCTCCGAATAAATAGCGATACAATAATTGACTACTAGTAACAAAGGAAGTGGTAACTGACAGGGGCCAACTGACATATGACTTGCTTGAGTGTTCGAATAAACAATATTGATAATGGGTCAGTCAATTATCGATTATAATAATGTCGATTGCGCAAAATTTCGTGCCAGCGAAATTAAGTGATACCACAGTACAATGTTTAATATGTTTTTATTTTATTTCTAACCGCACAGTAGGTTAATATATTCTTCTAACTAAGAATGAGTTAGGAATTTACGACTTTGTTTAGTCATTTTATTTAGAACTTACAAGACCATCAATCAACTTCTGGAGACTAGAAAATCCACAACCACATAGTTGATTGATTAAACAAACACCATCTAGTACCAGAAATTTTGATTAAACAAACACCATCTAGTACCAGAAATTTTGATTAAACAAACACCATCTAGTACTAGAAATTAAGTTTTCACCTAAAATTATTTTCTTCAGATCTGGTGCAAACCTCTGAAGAAACAAGACCTGAGTGAAAAGGACATGTACCATATCCCTGTCTATAAGACGAGCGAGCGTCGTGGCGTCCTCTCAACTACTGGTCACTCCACCAACTACGTGATCGGGATGTTAATTCCGACGGACAAACCCGAAGACCATTGGGTTCAGAGAGGCGTGGCAATGCTCTGCCAGCTTGATAACTAAAATATCAAAGCTTGCGGAACTTGAAAGCCATTTTGTCCTCAAAGTCCTGACATATTTGGATAACATTTTCTAAATTTGATTCCTTAATATATTTTTTTAACTTTTTGAAAACATTTATATAATTGTTCTGGGTTTTTTTCTTTTCTATTAATTTTAAAGAGAGATTTTGAGCATTTTTTTTATATATATCCTTTATGCAGGACACCCATTTGGTATTTGTTTTTGTCTACAATTCTTCAAAAGCTGTCTTTTTAAGCTTTTTTTGTTGGTGTAGTGACCACTTGTGAATTTTGATACACACAGACCCTGTTGTTGTTTGTGCATTTATTTAACTGTTATGTACATTTTTTTTCTGTGATTAATTTTGTGACATTCCTAAGTGACTTTCCCAGAAGTTATATTATTAACGGTGTGAAACAGTGGAAGATAAACTGTGACTTTAATAAATCAGGAAATTGTTGAAACAGTTTCCATGTTGAATCAGTTTTCGTGATATCTTGTGACTTTTCAGTGTCATTTTTTACAAACTTGACTGTGATTATTATTTCCTGTGCTGCTGATGTTTAAAATGCTGTATAATGTTTTTACATATTTTTAAATTTTGTGATATTTTTGTTAGTTTTTCATAGACTATTTATTTTTTATGTATTTTTTTCGAACAGAGTATTAACAGTTTTTTTTGTTTGAGTAAGTAACAACCGATATATTTACATGAAATTTTATTTACATTAACATGAAAGAATCCCTGCTCCAAACTGTTTTTTTGAAGCCAAACTTTCTTTCAGTATTTAAACATATATTAATTCGACAATGTATGAATATATGTCAACATAAAAGTAGGCTTACATGAAAATTTTAAATGAATAATTCTCAAACCTTTAAAACCTAGTATAGCTATACCTTATTTCTTGTTTTCTGTTAATAAAATTGTGCATATCTATTACATGTTTTTGTTTCTTATTTATATTACAACATTTTATGCAATATGTTTATTTTGTCAAGGTAATCCAGTGTAATAATGCATTTTTAATTATCAAATTGTTTAAATTAAAGTGACTTTGTAAACGAAATTGCATTTTGGACAATGTTGTTAAAAAATGCAATTAAAAAATTAATAATGGAATAACTTAATCACTAGACAGGCTGTCAACTGAAACAGGCTGTCGACCAAAGAATTGGGAGCATTTAAAGTGTTGCAAGACACCAGATTTGGGAAACAGGCCTTCCATCAAAGGATTGGGAAAATATAAAGTGTTGTAAGACACGAGATTTTGGATACAAACTGTCCATCGAAAGTTTGGGAGAATTTGCAACACACCAGATTTTGGAAACAGGCTGTCAATCAAACTTAAAGTGTTGCAACACACCAGATTTTGGAAACAGGCTGTCCATCAAAAGATTGGGATAATTAAAAGTGTTGCAACACACCAGATTTTGGAAACAGGCTGTCCATCAAAAGATTGGGAGAATTTAAAGTGTTGCAACACACCAGATTTTGGAAACAGGCTGTCCATCAAAAGATTGGGAGAATTTAAAGTGTTGCAACACACCAGATTTTGGAAACAGGCTGTCCATCAAAAGATTGGGAGAATTTAAAGTGTTGCAACACACCAGATTTTGGAAACAGGCTGTCCATCAAAAGATTGGGAGAATGTAAAGTTTTGCAAAACACCAGATTTTGAAAACAGGCCGTTCATCAAAAGATTGGGATAATTAAAAGTGTTGCAACACACCAGATTTTGGAAACAGGCTGTCCATCGAAAGTTTGGGAGAATTAAAAGTGTTGCAACACACCAGATTTTGGAAACAGGCTGTCCATCAAACTTAAAGTGTTGCAATACACCAGATTTTGAAAACAGGCCGTTCATCAAAAGATTGGGATAATTAAAAGTGTTGCAACACACCAGATTTTGGAAACAGGCTGTCCATCAAAAGATTGGGAATATTTAAAGTGTTGCAACCCACCAGATTTTGGAAACAGGCTGTTCACCAAAAGATTGGGAGAATTTAAGTGTTGCAACACACCAGATTTTAGAAACAGGCCAACTATCAAAAGATTGGGAAAATTAAGAGTTTTAACACACCAGGTTTTGGAAACAGGCTGTCCACCAAAAGATTGGGAGAATTTTAAGTTTTGCAACACACCAGGTTTTGGAAACAGGCTGTCCACCAAAAGATTGGGAGAATTTTAAGTTTTGCAACACACCAGGTTTTGGAAACAGGCTGTCCACCAAAAGATTGGGAGAATTTTAAGTGTTGCAACACACTAGATTTTGGAAACAGGCTGTCCACCAAAAGATTGGGAGAATTTTAAGTGTTGCAACACACCAGATTTTGGAAACAGGCTGTCCACCAAAAGATTGGGAGAATTTTAAGTGTTGCAACACACCAGATTTTGGAAACAGGCTGTCCACCAAAAGATTGGGAGAATTTTAAGTGTTGCAACACACTAGATTTTGGAAACAGGCTGTCCACCAAAAGATTGGGAGAATTTTAAGTGTTGCAACACACCAGGTTTTGGAAACAGGCTGTCCACCAAAAGATTGGGAGAATTTTAAGTGTTGCAACACACTAGATTTTGGAAACAGGCTGTCCACCAAAAGATTGGGAGAATTTTAAGTGTTGCAACACACTAGATTTTGGAAACAGGCTGTCCACCAAAAGATTGGGAGAATTTTAAGTGTTGCAACACACTAGATTTTGGAAACAGGCTGTCCACCAAAAGATTGGGAGAATTTTAAGTGTTGCAACACACCAGATTTTGGAAACAGGCTGTCCACCAAAAGATTGGGAGAATGGCGTGGTAGGGTAGAATTGCCGATTTGTAACTCCTCTGACTGCTTAGCCTCTCACCGCATGGGTTTGGGTCCCATTCTGGGCAAAGGACTTAATGTGAGAAGGTCTTCCAGCTGACTTGCGGTGTGCCGGAGGTTCTACCTTGACATGTGTCTGGGGTTTTCATCCACCACAAACAGCTGGATGTTGCTATAATGATCATAAATGGACGCTGCTATGTATTTCAAAAACAAAACCAAATCATTTTCTGTTTAATTTTGTTGAATATTTTCAGTTCATAATAATTAAGCTACTGATGTTACATGCATCTGTTTACTGGTCTTTTACTGCTGGAAATATAAGTGCATATGCAGTCTTGTCCGCCTGCACTCCTGACCATTTTGTTACTATTTATAGTTACAGTCTCGGTCAGTTTAGTGCAATAGTTACACAACAATTTAAATATTTATTGATTTGAATTTTAAGGCACACCGACACTTAACAGGTCACACAACGCCGAATACAAAGTTAAATGTGAATAGAGCATAATCTACGCAAGTAAAATATAGAAAAATATAAAAACTATCAGGTTAAAAAAATAAATTACAGGTCAACACATAAAATGGTTTAAAAAGTATACCGGTTGGTAAATAAACAGGTTAAAAATTTATTAACTTATTAAGAATACTAATCTCGTTCAAGAAGCAAACAAGTTTAGTATCCGACACTGTCCTAAATAGTTTGTACATGTTATTGACATTAAAATACTTCGACTGTATGTGGTCTGTGTGGTATGTGTCGATACACTGTAATAAAATATGGTTGACTGTCAGTGGTTCCTGGCAAGGAACACATACAAGTTGAACTTCTCTTTTTAAAAGATATGAATGAGTTTATCTAGTATGTCCAATGCGACAGCGGGTTAGAGCTTTGTCATCTCGACGACTCTCTGCAAGCAGAGATATTGGCACCGACGTTAGGTTTAATTACGTGTAATTTGTTACAAACAATACTGTCCCAACTTGTTTGCATACATAAAGTGTAGATCTTGTATTTAGTGGGTCTTGTATACCTGTTTATGCAAAAATGACCAGGTCACTTTAAAATTATCAATTACAAATATAATCAATCTCAATTAGTCAGATCTAACCAAATATGATTTTAATCAGATTGAAAGATAATTTATGCATTATTATACAGTAACAAGGGAATAACGAGAAAAAACAACACTGCAATTAATTGGTTAGGAGATAAAAACTTTAATATGTACAAAGTCAACAGAACTGAGTCATTATCAGATACGGTAAGGAAGGCTTGGGGGCCCCAAACATCCCGGAACAGTGGAAAACTAATAGCCAAGTGTCTTTGCTAGTTAACAATGAAAAACGATGCTCGATAATAAGATAATTAACTTTATAATTACACAACAATATTATAAAGCGATTATTGTAATATTAATACAAAAAATGATGGAATTTGATTTTTTGTTCACTTTTTAAATTTTGATCCTATATACATGTGTTCCCATGTGTTGTAATGAAAAATTGCACTGCAACCAAAAAGAAATAAATTGTACTACTAATAATTAAACTAACAATTAGGAAGCGTAAACATGATTTTAAGACCATATTTTTCTACACAGTAGAAAAAAATTCTAATTGCAATTAAATTTATATTTACCAGTCTGAACTTTATCAATACTGGCTAATCCTTCAGTTTTCAGACTTCTTAAAATAATGAAATACCTACAGAAATAAAATATGTCCCACAAATTAGGGACAGCCAATCGGGTACATTGGGGAAATGGAAATTGTCTCCCTTGTTAGTTAATATCCAAGGTATTCCAAACAGTAGGTAGGTCCTTTTAGTTGAAACTCTTGGACTTAGTCGCCTGTTCTTTTGTAGATATTGCAATTACAAACAGTGAAATTTCTTACGTTTGCATAAATATAAGCTTAACATCTATTTATAATACTTATAGAGATTTGTTATTTAAAAAAGAAAATGGAAGTGTCTGTCGATGACAGTTAACCTGGATATCTCAAGAAAGCCAGATAAGTCAACATATACTCTATAGAGCACAAGCATAAAAACCGAGTAAAACAAATGAAAGGACCTACTTGCATTTAGGGATTATTTTAGGGGAGACTATTCATTAATATCGCTCATTCAAATGAATCTACAGTATTATCTGTTATTGTCAACATAAATGGCAAATACCTTATCTGGTCAAAAACAGTGAAAAGTTCTTGTTTTATCTTTTTTTTTATTTTTAAATGGTTCTTGAATGCAATTTAAAAAGTGTTATTGTACTTCAGTAGCTGCAATGCAATATTTCACAACATGGTAGAAATAACGCTGCAAGCATCATATTCCATTCAACTAATCTTAGAAACCAAGTCTTGGCCAATCACAGTGCGGGTTACAAGTACAATGACAGAATCCATGTCTTGGCCAATCAAAGTGAGGATTACAAAAAACAATGACAGAATCCATGTCTTGGCCAATCAAAGTGAGGATTACAAAAAACAATGACAGAATCCATGTCTTGGCCAATCAAAGTGAGGATTACAAAAAACAATGACAGAATCCATGTCTTGACCAATCAAAGTGAGGATTACAAAAAAACAATGACAGAATCCATGTCTTGATCAATCAAAGTGAGGATTACAAGTATAGTGACAAAGTGAAAAATAAGATGTGTCCTCAATGTGCAAAATGACCAATAAATAATTCTTGACAGTAAAAAAAATGTTACACCAACACAATTATAATCAAATTGGCAATGTCCAGCTAACAGTACCACAGGTTCGCTGGAAAACCTCAACACATGTAAGTTTTCAAACCAACCTGGACTCAAACCCAGGTGGTGAGGGGCGGAGTTTGGCTACTCTGCTTGGCGACAGGCACACCCCATTTTAACTGGAAAACCTCCTCACATGGAAATTCTTGCACCGATCTGGTCGACAACCCATGCAGCGAGAGGACAAAACCAACCATAATATGCAGTGATGCAAGGCACCTGTTGTGTAGTGGCAGAGACATTGAATTGTGATTGCTTAGGCTCTCTGTGTTGAGTGTTAGACCTGTTCAGGTCGAAGGACTTGCATGTAACATGTGAAGGTCTTCCAGCTAATTTGCAGTGCACTGGTGGTGCCCGGACATTTTTTTGGCTTTTTGGTTGGTTCAAATTCTAGCTGGAAGATTGGGAGATTTTTCTAGCCAAGGTTTGTTATGGCAATTATTTGTTCGTTTTTTGTTTTAATTTAAATAAAATTCCCAGGAACAGCAAGGAATCATTTATTGGGAAATTGCACAAAGAAGACAATGAGTGAATCTCACAAAACTTTAGGTTGTTAACCCTTTTACCTCATTAATTATTAAAAACACACTTAAAAATATTCAATTACAAACTCATGAATATTCATTAACCATACAAACTTATGAATATTCAATCAACACACAAACTCATGAATATTCATTTTACAAACTTGAATATTCATATATATGCTTTTGAACTGTTGCTTATTTTGAATAATTTTTTTTTTCCACTTCATGAATATTCATTTACATACTCATACATATTAATCATGTTTAAATGAGTGAATAAATTGTGCATGGATAAATTTGTACGGATAAATTTGTACCTTTTTTCTGCGGCATAGAGGGAAAATAAAGCTTAATGAGCAAACAGAGCAATCCTTGATCACATAGTTTCTACAAACTGTATGACCAAAGCTTTTGTTTTGTCTGTCTTTCTCCATGAGGTAAAGGTTTACCTGTGTGTATAATGCTGAAAAATGAAAACAATTGTTCTTCAAAACAAGAATCAAACAGTTGTATCTCATTTATAGTCAAGGAGGCGATACACTTATATAGCACTCATCACCAGAAATTTTAATAAAGTTCAAGGGTAATTCGGAGATATTGAATTGGTTCAAAAGCTACAGTGTACGCATTAAACATTTCATATAGTAGTATTTTATTAAAACATATACCTCTGTAATAATATTTCGAAAAATTTTGTCATAAAATCATGAGATAATGAGGTTACAAAACTGGGCTTAAGTGGAGTACTATTTTAATCTTTGTCTATGACAATTTAGTCCCAGTCTACTGACAATTTAGCAATAGCATACGATTATTCAGGCTTAGTCTAGAACTCTTTGGAGTTTGGACTGATTTAATTGATGATCATTTAGTCTATGACCATTTAGTTTTAGGATAATACCATTTAGTCTAACGATATAACCATTTAGTCTATGGATATGACAATTTAGTCTTAGTCTATGAACATTAAGTCTTAGTCTATGACCATTTAGTCTAAATCCATGACCATTTAGTCTAAATCCATGACCATTTAGTCTATAACCATTTAGTCTAAGTCCATGACAATTTAGTCTAAGGATATATGACCATTAAGTCTAAGTATATGACCATTTAGGCTATAACCATTTAGTCTAAGTCCATGACCATTTAGTCTAAGGATATGCCCATTTTGTCTAGGACCATTTCCATTACCCAAATAGATCAGTTTGATCTATTTTCCAATCTCCACTAATTAGGGTGCCACTACTTTGGGTGCAAGGTTATGAAGCTAAGAGCACCCACCTCACCCACCTCAAAAAATTACTGGTAGGTTCAAATTAGCCTTAATTCTGGATGAAGCGTTCCAGTAGCATATACTTGTTTCTAATTTAAGGTAAAAAATTATAAGCTCCCAGCTGCTGAAAATGTTCTTAAGCTCAATAATTATCAGCTCCCAGCAGCTTAAAATGTTCTTAAACTCAAGCTCAATAATAATTAGCTCCCAGCAGCTTAAAATGTTCTTAAACTCAAGCTCAATAATAATTAGCTCCCAGCAGCTTAAAATGTTCTTAAACTCAAGCTAAATAATTATAAGCTCCCAGCAGCTTAAAATGATCTTAATCTCAAGCTCAATAATTATTAGCTCCCAGCAGCTTAAAATGATCATAAACTCAAGCTCTGTAAGCTCTTGGCTAATACGCCCTAGAGTTAATAATGATCATAAACTCAAGACTAAATAATTATAAGCTCCCAGCAGCTTAAAATGATCATAAACTCAAGCTCCGTAAGTATAAGCTCTTGGCTTATACGCCCCAGAGTTAATAATGATCATAAACTCAGACTAAATAATTATAAGCTCCCAGCAGCTAAAAAAAGATTGTAAACTCAAGGTCAATAATTACAAGCTTTAGTCCAGGAAGACAGTTGAACTTTCTTTTGAGCACAGAAATAGGCTCAAAACTCGACTATTCAACATGTTACATTACAGAATTAGGTGAACATATAACACACAATTGAGTTAACAAATGAGGCAAGTATGTTTATATGCTGCTGCTGCTGATGATGATGATGATAATATAGATGGATGATAACAAGGAGTGCTTTTGTAAATAGAGTAAGCCATACAGTTCAACATTCATAGTGACGACAGGAAAAAACAACTTTCACTTATCATGTTATCTTGTATGCCAGAAAAGTAAAAAGCAAAAAATTTGCATAAAACTGAAAACCAAAAAAAAAGAAAGAAAAAAAAAAAGAAAACAACAACACCCAAACTAATTGCTTCTCTTTGATGCAAAATAAGATTTTTTATTAAAAAAAAAAATATTTGTACAAATAATCATGTTCATATTTTCACCTTCAAAATAATAAATTAAAAAATTATCATTTAATAACACCATCATTATTGTGAACTTGGTTTTTTAAACATCTGACATTTTAAACTACATGACAATGTCATCTGGACACCCCAACTGTTAAACATTGTTTAATTACATACAAAGGATCTTAATTAATGCATCACTAAATGAATAATTAAGACAACATTAACAGGATATTACAAAAAGACATTCTCTTCGTAACAGTATTTCGTAGGTATGACACACAGAACCATATGACATTGTACTGTATATATTTACTTTATAACCATTAGCTTGCTAGATATTGTAAAAAAACCCAGGCTAAATTCTCAGGGATGGGATTTACCAGCATTTTTGCCGATACTGTGCAGCAACATTTCTATCATTATAGCACAGGGTCACGCATGATGTGCCCAGGGACTTAACCTGGCCAGTCCATTATACTGACACCGATAAGTCAGGCATATTGCTGTACCCTTAGCCCCGATCTTTAGGAGGGAAGCCGGTACTACCAACTTTAAAGACGTTGGTTTGACCCGGCCTGGGTTTGAAGCCACGACCTCCCGATCCGCAAGCTGATGCTCTACCAATTGAGCTATTGCAGCCGGTTAAATTCTAAGGATTTTTTGCCTTAATATTATGTATGTTAAATAACAGTGATGGTATAGTTATAAACTGAGACAAAGCACAAAAAGTGGAGATTGTGATCAGACAGCTTCCAGCAGGGAAATGCCTGATCTGGGTTTGTTTTTTTTTTGTTACATCATACCGATGCAATAATGGTCAGATTGGTGACGTCTAGCTAATTATTGGTGGAGCAAGACACCAGAATTATGTCTGGATAGAACCACCGGCACACCGCAGGTTAGCTGGAAAACATCCTCACAAGAAAGTTCTCGGCCCCACTGTGACTCAAACCCTTGCCTCGTCAGCCACCCTGACTGCAGCCATGTGCGCCCCCTGGCTTATCCGGATCTGCACTATTTGCCAAAATCACATAAATACATGTTGATCAAGCTAAGGGTTAAGTGATGGAAATTTCAAACGACAATGAACATGTTGCTTCAAAAGTTGTTTTAGTTTTAACCAACATTTAATCAATATATTAATTACCGTGGTAACAGTATCTTATTAATTACTTTTTTTCGTGCTTTTGGGTGAAAATATGAAAAATACCAGTGCAAGAACCTGATCATTAAGCTATGACCCGCAGTGAATATGTTGATCATTTTCATTCTGTATCCCAAGGGAGGTAATTAGTACTTACTGGGTGTGTGGCTAAAAAACAGCTGAATAAAATAAATCTTTAAGATAATACAAGTATGAAATGAAAAGAAAATTTGTCGTTTTCAGTGTACGAACATATTTTATTTTACTCCAGGTCATTGGAAAATTACTTGCCACTTGTGAAAATATATTTTCAATGACCATCCGTGAAATAAAACATGATCATAGATCGAAATCGGAAAATTTTTCCTATATCATTTTTTTGTAACTGTATCCATTTATAACCCAAAAAAAACCCACCTGCATACATACAAATATGGCCCATTTTAACCTCATAAACTTTCAGTTTGGGATAGGAGGGAGAAATTAACACGTGTCAACTTCGCAAGCAACGAAAAAAATTGGTGAAAAACTTTTTTTTACAGTAAATACACAGTGAGGCGACAATTGGCAAAAATATGGAAAAAAGTTAATTGAAAGACAGCTGATAATGTACACTATGTACACAAACTTTATCTATAAATACCTCAGTCTCACACATTCATCAGTCAACTATCTAGCAAAGATATTTTTTGTAAAGTTTTTAGCATACAAGGTTGAACTTTTAGGTAACACAAGGTTAGCAAAAAATATTATTATATTTCATAATTATTCCCGTCATATATATTCTTATTTCATAATCATTCCCGTCATATATATTCTTATTTCATAATTATTCCCATCATATATTCTTATTTCATAATTATTCCCATTATATATTCTTATTTCATTATTATTCCCATCATATATTCTGATTTCATAATTATTCCCTATTTCATAATTATTCCCATCATATATATTCTTATTTCATAATTATTCCCATCATATATTCTTATTTCATAATTATTCCCATCACATATTCTTATTTCATAATTATTCCCATCATATATATTCTTATTTCATAATTATTCCCATCATATATATTCTTATTTCATAATTATTCTTGTCAGAAATATTCTTATTTCAAAATTATTTCCATCATATATTCTTATTTCGTAATTATTCCCATCATATATATTCTTATTTCATAATTATTCCCGTCATATATTCTTATTTCATATTTAATCCCATCATATATTCTTATTTTATAATTATCCCTGTCATATATATTCTTATTTCATAATTATTCTTGTCAAATATATTCTTATTTCATAATTATTTCATTCAAGTCATATATGCAGATTTCAAGTCAGAAATAGGCTTTTTCATAATGTCACAATATTTTTATTTCTGCCAAGCCAGATATTTTTGAGAAAAAACAACTGTTCTTGATAAAATAGTCCTTTTCCATAGCATTTTGTTAAAACTTTTGTATAATTTATAAAGGACATACTCTTATGTCAGTACTGGATTTTTAATCTTTCTTCCATGACAGAAATACTAAAAAATTCTGAAATAATTTTCTAATTTCATGACAAAAATATTCTTATTTCATGACAGAAATATTCTAATTTGATGATTAATATTCAATTTCATGGTAGAAATATTAGTTCATTGACAGATATCCTTTACATTAAAAAGATAAATACAACAATTCCATAAGAGAAATATGCTAATTTCAAGAGATAAATATTATAATTCCATGACAGAAATATTCTTAATTCATGATAGAAATATTCTAATTTTATGACAGAAATATTCTAAATTCATGATACAAATATTCTAATTTCATTACAGAAAAACATCTTAATTCGTGACAGAAATAGATTAAAATTATGATAGAAATATTCTTATTCCAAGAAACATTTCATGAGAAAAATACTTCTGATAACAAAATATTCATTTGCATGACAGAATTTATTTTTTTTCAATTAATACTCCCAATTTAATTACTGATTAGCAAACAAAACAATATGCAGACACTTGATGTACATTTCTGTTTCATCTGTGAAATTAAATTAAATTAATATGAACTAATTAAATTAATTAAAATTCAATTAATCATTTAATACTGGGTATATTGCTTATGAAGCTTTGGACACACTGTTGGATAATATACATCATACATGAAAATAATCGTTTAATTAATTTTTGTATTTTAAATAAACGCTTTTACCGCTAGGCCATGTTCCTCGCCCCATGCTGAGGAATTTTCTATAAATTTATTAAGAAAATTCAATAAGTCACTAAATCGCTTATTATTTTGGATATATGTAAAACTATTTAATGTAGAATGGTTATTGAATATGGATTCTAAATTATATAAAATTTAATAATTATCATGTGATATTAAAATGTTATGGACTTTCAAAAATAGCAAAAAAGTTTAAAAAATCCAGAACTTGTTTTTTTCTTCTTTGGTATTTCACTCCTACACCTTCAAAAATATTAATATTTTTAAGAAAAGAACATGTCAGTTACTGTCAAGGGGAGTAACTCTAGTCATACTTTTATAGGAAATTAGCAATGGTGTAAACACTCAAAAATAGTAGTAAACATGACGTACAGTGTATGTAGAAGAGCATTGCTGGTGGTTAGAAATAGACGTACGCTGTATGCTTTGTGAAAGGTTTCAAACATTAAATTTAAAAATATTCCCAAAATTGGATATGCATTTTGTGAATGATTTCTTCAATTTTATAACGAGTTAATAACGAGGTATGTTTATTAATTTATTTAGACCAGACGGTACACCGTCGTTCTATTAGGTCACACGGATCCATCTTTACGCAAAGACGACCATTTCTGTTTGACAATCATAAAACAACAGAATATTTGTATAAGGTTTAATTTCAAAACAAAGAAGAAAAAGCATAAATTATAATCGACAAGATCTATCAAAAACACCCTACGCATGGTAAGTGAATATCGTTAAAGATATTGGGTGCCTTTCATCATAAATCTTATATTCGATTGAAAAACATTCTTTAATTTCGGACTTACGATCACTCTTAAGTGCATACGATCACTCTTAAGTGCGTTTCAACAAACTGTCGTAAGTGCGATTGGTAGCAAATCGATCAAAAGCATTCCAAAGATTTAAGAGCGACTTTGCTCTGAGAAAGATTTCTGAAATATTAATGAAATGCTCTTATGAAGGAAATCATAGTTAATGGTTGTATCTGCCAGTTTGGACCAAAGATTTTTTTTTCCTCAAATAACCAAATAAGTCGGAGCATGTGGTGAGATTACAGGGAATTAAACTATAATAATATTAATATTAATAAAAAGGCGTTGACAAGAAAAAAACAGTAGAATCAGTGGATAACTTTTGTGTGTGTGTGTGTGTGGGCCTTCTCAGTCACATCACACTGACACAATTATGGTCATATTGGTGACATCTAGCTAAATATCATGGAGGAAGACCCCAGAATTTATGTCTGGGTAGAAAAAACACTGGCACACCTCAGGTTAGCTGGAAAATCTCCCCACATGAAAGTTCTCGCCGACCCGGGACTAGAACCAATGCAGTGAGGGGCTGAGGAGTTTCGCCCCAAGCAGGACTCGAACAAACACAGAGAAGGTCTGAGACGTTACAAATCGGTGAATCTAACCGCTCCACCACTGGCGCTCCCTTTGTGGTTAAATAGTTCGAAAAATTTATTTCGATCAAAGAGTCATAGGGGTGCAAACCCACAAAATCCAGACACATAAAATGGTTCACATAGGAGAATGAGGTAAAAGTATGTGGCACAATACACAAATTATAGGAAAATAAAAAACAACAAAGCCTTGACCAGCAAGGGAAAAGATTCATCAAATGAAAATGATAAATAGAACTCATCCAAACGACAGAAGACTGGATAAAAAAGGTGCCAAATTAAATAAGTTGTGTTTTTTTTTTTTGCTTTGCTTTGGGGTATAAAATATTACAGTTTTGCTTTATGGGGAAATGTTTTTATTTTGAAGCAAGACGGTGTGAACTAGATTCTTTAAAACAATGGCAGATTGGACAAAAATGTGTCTTATTACATAAAAATATTTTTGCTTTGCTTTGGGGCATAAAATATTACAGCTTTACTTTATTGGGTAATATTTTTATTTTGAAGTAAGACTGTGTAAAAAGAAGACAATTAAGATATTATTTATCTGAACACAAATCAATTCAAGTTGTTGAAGAACGTGCAACAGTAAAAATCAAACATGAAACATTAAGAATTTCAATGCCACAGGTTTGTTTGTTCTTTGTATCATCACGCCTATACAGTTATGGCCCCATTGGTAATTTTCAATAACTATCTGCCAAGGTAGAAACACTGGCACACTGCAGGTTGGCTGGAAGATTTTTCCACAAAGACTCAAACCAGAACTTGAACTAAGACAACTCAGCTGGGAGGGTATTAGGAGACACAAGTCGGGGACTTAAAACAGCTAGGCCACAGGTGCCGGCGTTAGTTCTGTGTTCATGCCTTTAAAGTTACAAGTCGGGGACTTAAAACTGCTTGGCCACAGGTGCCGGCGTTAGTTCTGTGTTCATTCCCCTAAAGTTACAAGTCGGGAACTTAAAACTGCTTGGCTACAGGTGCCGGCGTTAGTTCTGTGTTCATGCCCTTAAAGTTACAAGTCGGGAACTTAAAACTGCTTGGCCACAGATGTCGGCGTTAGTTTTGTGTTCATGCCCTTATAGTTACAAGTGGGGAACTAAAAACTGCTTGGCCACAGGTGCCGGCTCAAGTTTTGATGTCATGTTCTAAATGTTTCCTCAACTTCATATATGTTTAAAATCGGAACATGCTTTGTTTAAAGGATTAAAATATCTACAAGTAGTAGTGGATATCTCTCATTCTGTGTTATAGATATTGTATTAAACTCAAAAGTTATAAATGCTTAGAGAATGGGTCTATAATAATTGAAGAAAAGCACATTGTTTTCTTAGTATTTTAAAGTAAATAGATTTTATGAATAAAAAATGTCCATTAAAAAAAAAGTTTTTTTTCTGTGTTGAAATGTTTTGTTTTTTTCTGATCTAGGAAGCAAAAACTTCTAATGGCCACAAAATGTGCATTGCACTTGCAAAAAATTCTTTTAATTTATCTATGTTTTTTAAAAGCTATATTTCTAAAACGAAGCAATGAAAAATACATTTACTGCTTCTATGAAAAACAGTTGAAGCAGCTGAAGTTTCTGACTTACACACATTTCTTGCAAATTTGAAAAAAAAAATCTGAAAATATTAAGCTACATTATGTCTGCAAGAAAAGCTATTAATAGCTATAATAGCTACGATAGCTAGTTTAGAATAGCTAGTACATGTTATGTCGTCTACACATCACATTGATAGGGTAAAAAGTACGTCTTGAGCAAATGTATGAACCTTGTAAAATTGACATACTTTCATCATACAAGTCCTTTCAAAAAACAAGAATGACAACCTTAGGAATATGCATGAACACGTGAAACGATGCCCTTTTATGAATACGAATTACAAATAAAAAAAACATACTAAGTCATCCCCCTTTTAATAAAATATCAGCAACTTCCAGTGATTTTTTTTTACCTTTGTGTCCAGAACCCAATAAAATTGCCATGCACGCAAAGTGTCGGTTTATCTGTGTTTGCAGGACGCATGTTTTTTTCTACTAACGAGTCCTTTCCGACTATTACAGAGCATTTTGGGTGCGAGTAACATAGTTTAGAGGGTAAAGTTTACGCTCGCACCATTTCGTCTGTTGTTTCGCTGGTTATTATTGGATAAACATTTTGGGAATAACCAATGAAATTTGTTGTTACATTTTTAAGGGAAACACTGTTAATGTAAATATAACACTTTCTTTTTCTGTAAAATTTTGGGACTCATAGATTTTTAGTCCAGCAAATTCCAGGACCTTCAGTGATAAAGTTGTAAAAAAATCACTGACCTTCGGGCAGATAACATTTTAGTTTGTCAATGCAAAGTTTGTCATCAAATCATTAATTTCTTCATAAATGCTCGATTGTATATATCACTGAGAAGTTTTCTTTTTGTAAAAAAAAATGAAATTTTAAAAAAAGTTTTTAAAAAGAAATTCAGTACTGGGTTTAAACAAATGATGCATGGTTTGTATGTCTAAATGGATGAAGGATTTAAGTAGTAGATGTTTAAAGTTGTTTTTTTTTTGCTTTTTTTTTGTCCAAGTTACAAAAAAGGCATCTTTTCATGTGCTCTAGCGTGTAAAAAAGTCGCTACTCACAGAATGAATTTGGAAATAAGGTTGACTTTAAACTAGTGAGAATTATAAAAGGTAATAGTGCATGTTGTATAAAAAGCAAGAATCTACTAATTATCATGAAATACTTCGAGCATATAAAAAATCAGAATTTTCAAAAAGTGAAAAAAAATATGCTCAAAATACTAAAAATAGAACAACTGACCAATAACTATTTTTTAAGGGAAGTTGTCCCCAAGAAAGCATGCTGCTTAATAGTCTTTTATAAGGTGCCTAACATGTATGTGATTTCACAAATTGGGATTTTTTTTAGGGTTATCAGTGTTTTCATACAGAGATAGCAGGCGGCCAATTTGGCCGCTTAGAACACGTTTTGAGCTGCTTAAAAACCCAATAAATACCATCAATAAATGCTTGAAAACCGTATCTTGGTTCATGAAAATTTCGGCCTTTTCGGTACTTGACTGATGCAGTATGTAATTATGAGGTCTGTATAGCAGTGGCACCATTTCCAAGTACTGCTTTTTCAGAATTTTTCATGGTGTTTTTACAAAAAATGATACCTTACCAGAGTGGATAATGTAGCCATCCAAAAGTACTCAAAATGCAGGATTTTAGTTCTTTTATTTCAAAATTTTACTGGGTGTTGGGGACAAGGGGCATGCCCACGGAACCCCCTAGCAGGCCTCCTTCAGTCATATTTTGGCCTCTTAAAATATCTTAATGAAAACCCTGGGTTATCCTATAAACATGTTAAAAGTGTGGTATGGGGCAGTGGTTAAACACAGAGAAGTTATAAAACACGTGAAAATCCCACTAGTAAAAAGCAATATATTTGTTCAATTATGAAATAAACATCCTCCTGGGTTAAAATAGGTAATATACAAACGTATTCAATAATTGTAATAATAATTGTAATAATAATTGCAATAATAGTAATAGTACAATAACACTTTTGTGCACAAACATTTGCTCTTGGTTTAACAGAGGCAAATTGTAAAAAAAAAAAAAAAAAAAAAAAAAAAATTAAAAAATTGGCAAACCCTTCAAGTACAAGGGATGCCGAAATTCAGGCTTCTTACATCCAAATGTGGATGCATGCTAGAAGCCCTTACTTTGAGGGTAGAAATCTTGGGTTGGTTTCACCAGTTGCAGAATAATCCAGTGAAAGATATTCCAACACATGTGGAACTTGTTTGTCCACTTGAATGTTCCTTCTCCTCGTCCTTCTCTTCGAGAAATCTGTCAACCATGACTGCTTGAACAGCTGTTACGAGCTGTGCCATGATCAGACAAATTAACCTTTTTTTTGTAAAACACTAAAAAAACAAAAACACGTTTCTTTACGTTACTAGATGTCTATAGTTCCTTCCCGAGGCACATTGCGCCCTGCCCGTGGGGAACCATAGCGATCATGCTGTCCACCAGAACCGCCGTAATTTCGGCGCGCCGAGTCTCTTTCTCGCTCACTTGGCCTAACATGGTCAAACTCTATGTTTGGTTCGTACTCGTGAGTCGTTTTTCGGTCATTAAACCGTTCACTGGGGCTTCCGTGCCCTTTATCGTGCATATCCTGCGAGGGTCGTTCTCGGTACTCGCTGTGGTGACGCCGTAAGTCAGCACGCTGGTCACGCTCAGGGCTATGTGACCGAGAAGGGTATTTTTGGTGAGTTAAATGTGACGCCGTGCGCGTGAGATGGGATGGGGAATGTAAGTCTCTCCGAGGGGACTGAGGATTGACGGGTTGAGGGTGCGTGGCACGCCAGTACGCTTCGAGGAACTCAGCGAGATGTTCACACGCGTCTTCCAGTTGGTTCTCGTCTAGGATCACATCGAACATATCCTGTGCATGGATAAAGAACATGGGGTGGAGGTATTAGCGAAAGTTATATACTTGCTATGATGAAAAAACACGTTGTAGAGATAACCTTTAAGGCACATATTTTAAAACAATAATTGTTTGAGATTACCATCCCACCGACAGTATTTCAGGCATTTGCAGATGTCTTCATTTTAAGCAGATATAGTGCTGCCTTCACTGTGCATAGCATGCCATGAGCACATTGCATGATACCACACCCAGTCATATGATCCTAAAACCAGGCCAGCCAGTTGTGAAATGACCATTATATTGGCTTAAGCGTTGGTACAATTTTTTACGGGGCTTCCCGTTCCCGATCTACTGCTCTACCCATAGTGTTACTGATTGCGCTACCAGGTAAAGTAAAATAAATATATCTAAGATGTAAGCAATACAAAGCACGTGTATTTTCGCAAAACAATCAACATATGCATACACTTTTTTTCCCCAGTCTACAAAATGTCAGAAGCACAAATTGTCTAAATGCTGATCTTTGCCCACTGACATTAAGTGTAAACAGTTTTTAACCTAAAAAAATAATGTGCTCTGTCAATTAACAAAACACACACAAAAGCCACACATGTACACAAAATCACAGAAAAACAACAACATTCAAAGTTCACCAATAAAACTGCCCAAGAAAAAATTACTGCTTTCAAAGAGCTGACACAAATTAAACCCATTGCTGTCAATAAAAAAAAATGCCCACAAAGTTCCCAACAAGAATTCCCCATAAGTATACCCAATGTATGCAGACAAAACACCCACAGCAATGTATGCCCACAAAACGCCCATGACATATTGACAGCCCCCCAAATTTCCTATGAAAAAAATGCCAAGAAAAAAAAAATCCACAAAATGCACATGAAATATAAATGCTCACACAATAAACACAAAAATAATGCCCATTAAATGCCCAATGAAATTTACACCCACAAAATTCCCACTCAATTTACATGCATCCTTCTCATTTGATTCCTGGGTTGCACATGTGCCTATGAAATTTCTGCATCCGCATCGTGAAGCTTGGCGAACTTTCTACAGTGCCATCTAGGTAAGCTTTCCTTCTCCAGCGGAAGCGTGGTTTCCGTTCCAGGAGTTCCAGGTGCAGAATGTCAGGGCTAAGGTCCATTTATGTACCTCTGATGAGGCTATTTAAGTAGACTATGATGAAAGCAACAGGCTGTATTGAATGAAACACCCCCAAAATGCCCCAAAATATTATGGCCCACAAAGTATCTGCTCATTCAATACCCATAAAATGCCCAAAAATATTAAGACACCCAAAGTATCTGCCCACGAAATACCCATAAAATGCCCCAAAATATTATGGCCCACAAAGAATCTGCCCGCGAAATACCCCCAAAATATTATGCTCCACAAAGTATCTGCCCACAAAATGCCCCAAAATATTAAGACACCCAAAGTATCTGCCCATTCAATACCCATAAAATGTCCCAAAATATTAAGACACCCAAAGTATCTGCCCATTCAATACCCATAAAATGCCCCAAAATATTATGGCCCACAAAGAACCTGCCCACGAAATACCCACAAAATGCCCCAAAATATTAAGGCCAACTACGTATCTGCACACAAAATACCCATAAAATGCCCAAAAATATTATGGCCCGCAAAGTATTTGCCCACAAAATGCCCCCAAAATATAATGGACCACAAAGTATCTGCCCACAAACTACCCACAAAATACCCCAAAATATTATGGCCATTAAAGTATCTGCCAACAAAATACCCACAAAATGCCCCAAAATAATATGGCCTGCAAAGTATCTGCCCAGGAAATACCTTAAGAAAAATTCCCATAAAATGCTTTTAAAAATTTATATGCAGAAATATCCACACACAAAAAAAATAAACACAAAACGCCCAAGAATGTTGATGCCCACAAACGTTTACAAAATCAATCCTCCCAAAATGCCCATGTGATATTGTGTCTGTGAAATGTCCACATGATAACACCTAAATGACCACTTTTTTAAATGTTTCAAAACAAACCTAAAAAATAATGATCATAAAAACCCATACATTATAATTCCACCCACAGCCACCTTCAAAAAAAAAAAAAAAAATCACATTTTTTATTTTTAAATGAAAATACTAAAAAAATACCCACAAAATATTGCCAAACTTAATTCCCATGAAATGCCCCCACAAACCTTCATTACCACACAATGCCTGAGAACAATACAAGCCAACAAGTCCTTTCCAACACGAGATAGTTGTAAAACATTTATGTCAGCTGGTTGTGTTTTGTTTTTGTTTTTGAAATAAGTAGCAGTGACCAATTATGATTTGGTGGAGGAGGAATCCAGACAAATGTCTGGGTAGAACCACTGGCACACCGCAGGTCAGCTGGATGACCTTTCCACGATAAGTCCTTTGCCCTGAACGGGACTCGAACCCACACTGTGAGAGGCTTAGCAGTCAGAGGAGTTACAAATTGGCTACTCTACCACATCGCCACCGGCACCCCCTCTTTTCTTTAAATAGGCATAAAAATAAAATTGTGTTCACCAAAAAAAATCAACAAAATAACAATATCACATAACATCAATCATGAAAATCAATCCCCATGAAAAAACACACCAAAATGACAAAGAAACAAAAGAGCCCACAACAAATTCTTTCCACAACCTTTCAGAGATATTAAAAAAACGCTAAAAAATTAATGTCCGCCAAATGAGAACGCTGACAAACTGTGTCACACACAAATAATTCCAAAAAAAAAAAAAAAAAAGATTGATTTACCATCTTACCTCGCTGACAAATCTATCACAGAATAATTCCTACAAAAATTATTGATTTACGATTATATTTCACCCACTTACCGGACTACACTGAGCAAGTTTTTCTGCAGCGACCACTTGAACATTCATGTTCCGGCTCTGTGACTTGCCTCGAGATTTGATTAACCGCTGTAAGACCTGTAATAAATTCAAAAGATGTCTGTCTGTTTGTTTTTCACATACACTGCAGCAATGATCATTATAGCAACGTCCAGCTTTTTGGTGGAGGAATACTCCAGATAAATGTCTGGGCAGAACCACCGGTGCACTGCAAGTCAGCTGGAAGACCTTCCCACATAAAAGTCTTTTGTCCTGAATGGGACTCGAACCCACGTAGTGAGAAGCTAAGCAGTCAGAGGAGTTACAAATCAGCGACTCAACCAGTTCGCCACAGGCACTCCTAAATACGAAGGAATACAGACTGAAACAAATACAATAGAATATGAACTGTAACAGATACTAAAGAATACAGAGTGTAACAGATACAAAGAATGCGGAGAGTAACAGATATGAAAGAATACATACTATGAAAAATACACAAAGGAATACAGACATTGAGGTTACATTATTGTTTATTGGGTATATCGTCCCACCAACAGTATTTCAGTTATCTAACGATAGTGTCCAATTAAAGCAAATATACTGCTGCCTTCACTGTGTATAGCATGTTTGTTTATTGGGTTTATCGTCCCACCAACAGTATTTCTGTTATCTGGAGACAGTGTCCACTTGAAGCAGATATAGTGCTGCCTTCACTATGTATAGCATGCCGTGAACACCTGGCATGATACCAAACCCAGTCACATTATCCTGACACCAGGCCAACCAGTCGTGGAACTACCTTATATTTGTTTAAGCATTAGCAAGGTAGTAATACCACAGCCATTTCTAACGACTTTGGTATGTCGCGGCTCGGGATCGAACAGGGGCCTCCTGTACATGAAGCCAACGCTCTACAGATTGCGCTACCAGGTCAGGTCTTCTGGAAATAACATTTTATTTTTATGTTTAAAAACTTAACAGTGTTTCCAGGAAGTAAAGGAATAAAATGAGTCAAGTACATAAATAATCATTTTCATTTACCTTTGGTGAGGCTATCTTTAGATAGACAATGATAGGAGCAAGGGAGGTTTTGGCCAGCTGGGAGGGATGGTTGATGGTGTCACAGTCTAGCACAACCATGTCAAGGGTTCGTGCCAACTCAAAGATCCTCTCAATTTCCTTTTGTACCTCACCTATTTATAAAGAAAACACACAAGTGTTAGTTTCTTAAATGTAGTAAGCTTTATTTTAAACACAATAGTGTACAATTCCAAAATATATAAAAAATGATGGTGTCAAAGATCTGCTCAATTTCCTTCCGTACCTAATTTATTTGTTTATTATTAGATTCTTAAATGTAATAAGCTTTATTTCAAACAAACTAGTGTATGATTCTAAAATATAAAAGAGCTTTATAACAAACATTGCTACAATGCTGCCATCAGGTTCTGATCTGTGTCAAACTGAACCTCATTTACACATGGAAAAAAAAAATACATCAGTGAAATTTTCTTAATGAAAATTTTGTTTTAAAAAAAACAAACAACATTGTTGAGACGAAAGTATCAGAATAACAGCAGCATCTAAATGCAGTGTTTAGGCTAGAACTTCAAAGCAGTGGGCCAATTTGACCAATCACTTCTGAAAACAGTGGGCCAACTTGACCCATCACTTCTGAAAACAGTGGGCCAACTTGACCCATCACTTCTGAAAACAGTGGGCCAACTTGACCCATCACTTCTGAAAACAGTGGGCCAACTTGACCAATCACTTCTGAAAACAGTGGGCCAACTTGACCCATCACTTCTGAAAACAGTGGGCCAACTTGACCCATCACTTCTGAAAACAGTGGGCCAACTTGACCAATCACTTCTGAAAACAGTGGGCCAACTTGACCCATCACTTCTGAAAACAGTGGGCCAACTTGACCCATCACTTCTGAAAACAGTGGGCCAACTTGACCAATCACTTCTGCAAGCAGTGGGCCAATTTGACCAATCACTTCTGAAAACAGTGGGCCAATTTGACCAATCACTTCTGAAAACAGTGGGCCAATTTGACCAATCACTTCTGAAAACAGTGGGCCAATTTGACCAATCACTTCTGAAAACAGTGGGCCAATTTGACCCATCACTTCTGAAAACAGTGGGCCAATTTGACCCATCACTTCTGAAAACAGTGGGCCAATTTGACCAATCACTTCTGAAAACAGTGGGCCAATTTGACCCATCACTTCTGAAAACAGTGGGCCAATTTGACCAATCACTTCTGAAAACAGTGGGCCAATTTGACCAATCACTTCTGAAAACAGTGGGCCAATTTGACCAATCACTTCTGAAAACAGTGGGCCAATTTGACCAATCACTTCTGAAAACAATGGGCCAATTTGACCAATCACTTCTGAAAACAGTGGGCCAATTTGACCCATCACTTCTGAAAACAGTGGGCCAATTTGACCCATCACTTCTGAAAACAGTGGGCCAATTTGACCCATCACTTCTGAAAACAGTGGGCCAATTTGACCAATCACTTCTGAAAACAGTGGGCCAATTTGACCCATCACTTCTGAAAACAGTGGGCCAATTTGATCCATCACTTCTGAAAACAGTGGGCCAATTTGACCCATCACTTCTGAAAACAGTGGGCCAATTTGATCCATCACTTCTGAAAACAGTGGGCCAATTTGACCCATCACTTCCGAAAACAGTGGGCCAATTTGACCAATCACTTCTGAAAACAGTGGGCCAATTTGACCAATCACTTCTGAAAACAGTGGGCCAATTTGACCAATCACTTCTGAAAGCAGTGGGCCAATTTGACCAATCACTTCTGAAAACAGTGGGCCAATTTGACCCATCACTTCTGAAAACAGTAGGCCAATTTGAACCATCACTTCTGAAAGCAGTGGGCCAATTTGACCCATCACTTCTGAAAACAGTGGGCCAATTTGATCCATCACTTCTGAAAACAGTGGGCCAATTTGACCCATCACTTCTGAAAACAGTGGGCCAATTTGATCCATCACTTCTGAAAACAGTGGGCCAACTTGACCCATCACTTCTGAAAACAGTGGGCCAACTTGACCAATCACTTCTGAAAACAGTGGGCCAACTTGACCCATCACTTCTGAAAACAGTGGGCCAACTTGACCAATCACTTCTGAAAACAGTGGGCCAATTTGACCAATCACTTCTGAAAACAGTGGGCCAACTTGACCAATCACTTCTGAAAACAGTGGACCAATTTGACCCATCACTTCTGAAAACAGTGGGCCAATTTGACCCATCACTTCTGAAAGCAGTGGGCCAACTTGACCAATCACTTCTGAAAACAGTGGGCCAATTTGACCAATCACTTCTGAAAACAGTGGGCCAATTTGACCCATCACTTCTGAAAACAGTGGGCCAACTTGACCCATCACTTCTGAAAACAGTGGGCCAACTTGACCAATCACTTCTGAAAACAGTGGACCAATTTGACCCATCACTTCTGAAAACAGTGGGCCAATTTGACCCATCACTTCTGAAAGCAGTGGGCCAATTTGACCCATCACTTCTGAAAACAGTGGGCCAATTTGATCCATCACTTCTGAAAACAGTGGGCCAATTTGACCAATCACTTCTGAAAACAGTGGGCCAATTTGACCCATCACTTCTGAAAGCAGTGGGCCAATTTGACCAATCACTTCTGAAAGCAGTGGGCCAACTTGACCCATCACTTCTGAAAACAGTGGGCCAATTTGACCAATCACTTCTGAAAGCAGTGGGCCAATTTGACCCATCACTTCTGAAAACAGTGGACCAATTTGACCCATCACTTCTGAAAACAGTGGGCCAATTTGACCCATCACTTCTGAAAACAGTGGGCCAATTTGACCCATCACTTCTGAAAACAGTGGGCCAATTTGACCCATCACTTCTGAAAACAGTGGGCCAATTTGACCCATCACTTCTGAAAACAGTGGACCAATTTGACCCATCACTTCTGAAAACAGTGGGCCAATTTGACCCATCACTTCTGAAAACAGTGGGCCAATTTGACCCATCACTTCTGAAAACAGTGGGCCAATTTGACCAATCACTTCTGAAAACAGTGGGCCAATTTGACCCATCACTTCTGAAAACAGTGGGCCAATTTGACCCATCACTTCTGAAAACAGTGGGCCAATTTGATCCATCACTTCCGAAAACAGTGGGCCAATTTGACCCATCACTTCTTAAAGCAGTGGGCCAATTTTAAAATCAGTGGCTCATTTAAAAAGATGGAAAAAACCCTCACCAAAATGTTTTTTTTAGTAGCAGACGCCAAGAAAAACATCACAATGTTACGGATCACCCAAGTGCTTTACTTATATACCGCATCATTATGTGAAGCATCTATGAATTATGATCAACAGAGTTGTCGTTCAGACCGAAAATCGCTTGTGCATATAAAGTCAATCCAATACAACCGTTTTTAGGTCAACAGGTAACGCCGAGTCGGTCTATTTTTAGCAGAATTTAATTTGGTCATAATTTTTGCATAAATCCATACTTAAGTCATTTTAACGATAATTTCCAACACTTATGTTATTGTTAGACTGTATTTATCGAAATAAAAAATCTCCAAATGTTCATTCTTTCCAATTCTATAAAAAGCCTAAAGTTGCCTTTGCTAAAAATAGATATCGACGTCAGAGCGGGTTAACCAGATGACTACATAAAAGTAAGGGGTCACATGGTTTTCTAAGTTTAAAAATAGCTATCTGTGCAGCCTGTCTCGGATAGGAAACACCTGTTAGCAATGACAAGTGGGGATACATCTTTGACTGTTTGCAGAGATCTTTGGCTTCAATGAACAGCTTTTTGCAAGACCTTTTGAGGTACTAATGACTTATTTGGTTATTTGAGAAAAAGATTTTGAACCACTCTGTAGGATAACACCTTTGTTTACTTTTATCACAACGGTAAACTAACTGTCTTGTAATGAATGTTCATATATGCATAAGCCACACTGAATTTATTATATTATATTTATTATTATTTTAAATTTATTATGTCAGAAATGTGTCAAATAAATAATCAATAGGAATTTAAACAAACACATCTAAAGTGTTTTGGTCACAGCAAGTCTGATTCACATTTTTTTAGGTTATTTAAAAATAATAATAATAATGAAAAATACTACTACTAATAATAACAATAATGATAAATAATAATAGTAATGATAAATAATAATTACAATAATAATGATAAATATTAATAATAATGATAAATAATAATAATAATAATGATAAATAATAATAATAATAATAATAATAAACGGATAATAATAAAAGTAAGACATGACTCTTTTTTCTTCTTCTCTCAACAACCAAATAAAATGTTGTTACAAGAAAAGATGCTTATTGACGTCCTACAAGAAAAAAACAAACAGCTTTTTTCACTTCTGAACTAAACATCAGTATTGCAACGTTTACAAGCAAGTGAATGCACCGTTGCTTTATCTGTCGTCCTGAATTAATTTTGTCCTCCTCACATCTTCTAATTTTACACGACCATACCACTATCTACTATAACCGTGTTTTAACTTAATTAGTTTATCAATCAGAAAACCAGTGACATTAAAGGTGCTATCTTACAAATCGGACCATGTATTGTTGCCCTCCTACAACCAAATTAATTATTGTAACCTGAACACTTCCCAAGAAATGTTATTGATGTTCTACATCTTGTGAAATGAGAAGCAACACCCCAATTGTCATAAACAACATGCTGCACAGGTAGTTATTTTTAAACTAAGAAAACCACATGATCACTTTTGAGATCACATTACATCATCATACGGGTAATTTGCTGTGATATCGATATCTATTTTTAGCATAAATCCTCCATTGTTAATTTATAGAATGGAAAAGAATTGACATTTAGAGCGTTTTGAATGATTTGTTCTGCTTAACAGTCAGTGTTAAAAACATCATTGGACACTCATTCTGTTACTATCCATTTATCGCTTGGCGATATTTATTTCACTTTTCGCTGTTTCTGGTGATGATATTTCATTGGTCGCTTTATAATCTGATAAAGATTTCAGTCCAATGATAAAGCTCGTTCTTTCTTTGTTTCAAAAGACTTGTGAAAATGGCAACGTCATTGTTATACTTCTAGCCTCCACGCTGAAGAGTATGGATTTTGTAAGCAGTATTATGATTGGGCAATTCTTGTTCTATTCAGGTCGAATAGATGACAGAAAATTTACCAATAAACCCAAGGTCGACGAATGTAGTTTGGGTATCCGATGATGTTTTAAAAATAGCATCTGCCTAGACTACAGTATGAATTTGTGCCAAATGTCAACACAAAAGTCATATCATATTGCACACATTTGACATAGGCAAACTGTCTAATACTACCTTTAAATGATTATAAATTAATTGCCTTTCTATATAAAGACCCCAAACACATGTCCGGGTAGAACTGCAAAGTTCAGCAGGAAGACCTTCCCAGATTAAGTACCTCAACCCAAATGGGACTCGAACCCACATGGTGAGCAGCTAAGCAGTCCGAGGAGTTACTGGTCTGCAACTCTACCACCATGCCAAAGGTTCCCTCATTTTTTAGGTACATTAATTCTTTGCTTGCTAGAAAACACCATTAGGGTGAGACATGTTTTATATTAATGGAGTGAAATGGTGTTTCCAGGAAGTTTATTTGTTCTTTTTTTTGTTACATCAACCGACAACAGCTAGGAACATGTTGGCAACGTCCAGCTAATTATTGGCAGAGGAAGACCCCAGAAGTCTGGGTAGAACCACTGGCACACCACAGGTTAGCTGGAAAACCTCCCCAAATGAAAGTTCTCCCCCTGACCAGAACTCGAACCCACAAGGTGAGGGGCTGAGGAGATTAATTCCCTAACTCTAACCGCACGGGCCCCCTCCCCCCCCACCACGAATCTTCTCGATAGTTACCCGTGGATGTGTACTTACCGAGGCCAGTGGCTCGACTGTTAGCACGCTCCATTAGCACTCGTTTGTGAGGATTGTTCATGATGGACTTTTTGGCCAGAGAGATGTCCGCTGTTACGTGGGTGATGATAATTCTGAAATCATGATTCAGATTAAAAGTAGACTTCAATTTGATCTTCAACAATAGGTTCGTAAGCCGAACACTGCTCTCTGATAAGTTAATAGGTCTTATAATTATTTTTAAACTTTTCAGTAAAATTTGATCTCAATTTGTGTAGTAACTTGTTATCATCATCTCATTTTGTTGGATTTACTTTTAACGAGTACTGTTTGTTTATTGGATTTATTGTCCCACAAACAGCATGTCAGTTATCTGGAGACTTTGTCAATTTGAAGCAGATATAGTGCTGCCTTTACTGTGTATGGCATGTTTGTTTATTGGGTTTATTGTCCCACCAACAGTATGTCAGTTATCCATAGCCTGTGTCCACTTGAAGCAGATATAGTGCTGCCTTCACTGTGTATAGCATGCTGTGAACACCTGACATGATACAACACCCAGTCACATTATCCTGACACCGGGTCAACCAGTCACGTCTTTCAGTCCATTAAATGGGCTGACGGTCCACGAGAATTTTTCTACAACATCATTTTCAAAATTCTGAATTATAATGAAAACATACACACTTAATGCTTTACAGCTTTTGACTCAACATATCCACTTGTAACACGTTAGTTATCTTACAAATCTTTGGTGTCCAAATGCCAAAATCATAAAATTTGGTCTGATCCAGTAGAAATTGCCAGCTTGGTGCACCAAAGGTCTAGTGTTTTTAATTTTCTTTTGTGAAGACTACTTACCTGCCATCAAACCTGTGTTTGAGATAGTCGAAGAGAGCCTTCTGCATCATATCAGTGACCTCGTAACCCTTCAATGATGGGCCAATCAAAACCAACGGACGCATCGAAGGCACAACTTCATACGGCGGGGTGTTTTCAGACTGAAAAAATACAAAAAGGCCTAAATAAGACTTTAACAAGGTTTAGTCACAACTTTGTAGGTTTGTTTGTTTGTTTTTCTTACATCGCACGGACACAATTATGGTCATATTGGCGACGTCCAGCTAATTATTGGTGGAGGAAGGCCCCAGACTTATATCTGGGTAGAACCACTGGCGTACCGCAGGTTAGCTGGAAAACGTCCCCACATGAAAGTTTTCGTCCCAAACGGGACTCGAACTCACACAGTTTCAAGTCATCAACTCTAACCACTCGCCCCAACTTTGTAATTAAAACAATCTTACTGAAAATATAACAAGAATTAAGATATGAATAAATAATATTTGTGAAACGCAAGATTTTATGCAAGCAAAAATTCAAGCTATGTGAAGACGGGGCACAAAAATGGAAAACTTGGATGGTTTAAGATGTAAGATTTAACCTAGTGTTGATGTTCAGACGTTTGTTCCTTCTCTATGTCTGTCCTGCTAAAAATTGTTTGTTATTCAGGGTTTGTTGGTGCTTAGAGGCTGTTCTTGCATAGAGGTTGTTGTTGCTAAGAAATAATAGTTGCTTACAGGTTATCGCTGTCTGTTGTTGCTAAAACATTGCTATAGCTAAGAGTTGTCATCACAAAGAGGTTGTTGTTGATAAGATTGATGTCGTTAAAAAGTTGTTGCTTAGAATTGGTTGCTGTGATGATGTTACTCAGATATTGTTGTTTTTAAGAGGTTGTTGTTGCTAAAAAAATGTCTGCTGCTTTGAGCTTGTTGCTTAGAGGCTGCTGTTGCTTAGAGGTTGTTGTTGCCCAGAGGCTATTGTTGCTCAGAGGCTGTTGCTGCTAAGAGGTTGTTGTTGCTCAGAAATTGATGCTGCTATGAGGTTGTTGTTGCTCAGAAATTGATGCTGCTATGAGGCTATTGTTGCTCAGAGGCTGTTGCTGCTAAGAGGTTGTTGTTGCTCAGAGGTTGTTTTTGCTCAGAGGCTATTGTTGCGCAGAGGTTGTTGCTGCTAAAAGGGTTGTTGTTGCTCAGAGGTTGTTTTTGCTCAGAGGCTATTGTTGCTCAGAGGTTGTTGCTGGTAAGAGGTTGTTGTTGACCAGAGGCTATTGTTGCTCAGAGGTTGTTGCTGGTAAAAGTTTGCTGTTGCCCAGAGTCTACTGTTGCCCAGAGTCTATTGTTGCTGCTAAGAGGTTGTTGCTGCTAAGAGGTTGTTGTTGCCCAGAGTCTATTTTTGCTCAGAGATTGTTGCAGCTAAGAGGTTTTTGTTGATCAGAGATTGTTGTTGAACAGAGGTTACTTTTATCAAGGTTTCCCTGTAAATGCCAAAGTGACTTCACCTCTCTTTGATGCTTATCCAAGGCCGTCCTCAATTATGACCGTCCCAAATTATTACCAACTCTTTGCCAAGTTACATAGGCAACCACTTCTTTGATGTCCAAAGCCATGAATAAACACCAAATGTCTAATTTCCCATCATTAATATATAATTACTAGTTCAACAACAAACATCAAAAGATTGTTTTAACACATCAAAAGAAAAGTAACTTTTTCCCAGGATTTGTATTTTTATGATTATGCTAGAGTGTTATTAAATTAATTTGCATAAGTATGCTTAATTTAAAACATCACATATTCTGTTTGTACAAAGGATAGAAACAGATAGATTGGTTTGTGGATACTATAGAATGAAGCAAAAAGTGGAAAAAAACACCAGAATGAAGAAGAATGTGCAATAAAGACTAACCTACAGTAAAATGTTAATTTGAAGAAACGCATTGTTTGTAGCTGCACATAATACAATCAAACTAACAATTAGCACAACTTTACTTCCTTAATTATTCAGAGGTGGATATATATTGTTTGTTTTTGTTTTTGAAATACATCACAGCGACCAATTATGATCATTATAGTGACTTCCAGCTGTTTTGGTGGTAGAAGACAACAAATGTCTGGGTAGAACCACCGGCGCAGAGGAAGACCTTCCTACATTAACTCCTTCTCCCAGAAATAGGGCTCAAACCACGCAGTGAGGCGACGTGGTTATATATAAAAAATTGTGGAAAAATGTCTTTATTTGTTTGTAAAATGAATAGAAAAAGGAAATTTTCATATGATGTTAATTAAACTTTTATTGTTTTTTTATTTGTTTAGAAACTACATTTGAGCATTTTTTTCTTTAAATAAGAAAACAAAACTTGGCTAACACCACTTCTGCCTAAATTGTAATATTTACCTATTAATTTTTTAAAAAACCCATATATTTCACTCTGTTTATGACTTATAAGGAAATATGACAAAGTCGTAAGAGTATTGCAACATATCCAAAAATTTTGAATGGAACAGGACAAAGGTATTAACATAAAAGCAACATGTTTTGGTAATAAAAAATCTGCCATTATTCATTTAACAAAAAGAGCAAACCCAACTGCAATATGGACCAACTGAGATGCTTAAACCATTTTTTTCAGAGCTCTAACCTCGCACTTCCTGAGCAAGCAATGAAAAGAAAAGGCATGCTAACTTTTTGACAAAAACGCATTCAGTCAGAAAAATAACCCTGTCTTTCCTTCTTGTTTCATAACCTGTTACACCTTTCTGAATAATGACCTGTTTCGTAACCTTACTTAACATTTTAAGCTGTTATGTAACCTTATTTTACTTTTTAGAAATGCCCTGCTTTGTAACCTGCCACCCCTTTTTTAATAATGACCTGTTTTGTAACCTTATTTTACTTTTAAGAAATGGCTTGCTTTGTAACCTGCCACCCCTTTTTTAATAATGACCTGTTTTGTAACCATATTTTACTTTTTAGAAATGGCCTGCTTTGTTGCCTGCCACCCCTTTTTTAATTAATGACCTGTTTTGTAATCTTGCTTTACTTTTAAGAAATAGTGTGCTTTTTAATAAATATCTGATTCTTAACTTTACTAGATATGGACTGTTTTAAATCCTGACTAACCTTTTTGAAAAATGGCCTATTCCGTTTCTCTTTTGTGGCCGTTCCACCTGTGGTGCCAGAGGGGGTGAGATTGCTCTTCTTGGAGGTGGAGTTTCCCAAACTGTCACTGTCATCTACACTGTCGGCACCATTCTCTTGCTCCACACCTGCACAATAATAATGTGTATTGGGTTTATAAGCCCACTAATAGTACTTCGATTATCAAGAAATAGTGTTCACTTGAAGCAGATATAGTGCTGCCTTCACTGTGTACAGCATGCCGTAAACACCTGGCATGATACCACACCCAGTCACATTATCCTGACACCATGTCAACCAGTCGTGGAACTACCCTTATATTTGCTTGAGCATTAGCAAGGGAGCTATACCACTACCATTTTAACGACTTTGGTATGGTCGCGGTCCAGGATCGAACCAAGGCCTCTCATAGCTGGAGCCAACACTCTACCGATTGCGCTTCCACGTCCGGTACATCTGGCATGATACCACAGTCAGTCACATTATCCTGACACCAAGCCAACCCTAATATTTACTCAAGCGTTACTTGAGAGCTATACCACTACCATTTTCAATGATTGGTATGTCACGGCACAGGATCGAACCAGATGCCACCCATACCTGGTCCTCTACTGAGTACGTTACCAGTTTGAGTTATTTTATATAAATATATGTCTAATTTATTGGAAAACATATAGTTCAACATGTTTCTAATTCAAAGTTAATGATAATGGCATACTGATGGCGTACAGAGACAGTAAAATCTTTTCTTTTCTGAAGCTATGATATTTAGTGCAATTATGATAGACAAGTCTTTTTGATAGGCGGAGTCATGGGATCATCTTTTTATTGTTTTTATAATGCATCACAGCAAGCAATTATGACCATGAAAGTGGTATCAAGTTATTTTAGTTTAGACATCCAGACAAATGTCTGGGTAGAACCACCGGCATACCCCAGGTCAGCTGGAAGAAGTTCCCAGATTACGTCCTTTGCACTGAACTGGACTCGAACCCATGTGGTGAGAGGCTGGCTATGCAGTCAGAGGAGTTGCAAGTTGCTGACTAAAAATACGCCGCAGTTGCCCCTAATGTCTTAATCTATGACGGCTCCAATTGGTTTATAAAACATGACATTGTACTTGTTAATAAATATGTCTCCTATGCAACATTCTATGCTTAGTCAAACTCGGGTTATATTGTCTAAAAAAAAACTGAACCCAGAAGGACAGCACTCTGTAATTGCACTATTACGGCATGTATGTTCTTTGTTTA
Organism: Sinonovacula constricta; assembly: GCA_007844125.1. Lineage (NCBI taxonomy): Eukaryota > Metazoa > Mollusca > Bivalvia > Cardiida > Solecurtidae > Sinonovacula > Sinonovacula constricta. The sequence goes on from CM017573.1 coordinate 8,611,333, forward strand.
CCTGGAGTGGGTGGGGTCGTGGATTCTCGGGAGTTTGTTCGGATCAGCGTCTCAACAGGGATGTTCTGAGAAGACGAGAAACCCTTGCCACCACTGAAATACATACAAAGTCACGGTCACCTACCACTAAATGTTTGTTGATGTTTTTTTTGTGTGTTTTCACACCATACCTATACAATTATGGCAGGCACGGTCGAGCTTATTTTTAGTGGAGAAAGACCGGTGGAGAAAGACCCAAGAATTATATCTTGGTAGAAATCTGTACGCACTGCTGGTTGGCTGGACAACCATCCCATAAGGAAGTTTTTGTCCCAAATAGGACTCGAACCCATACTGTGATGGGCAGATGCTATTCTAACCGCTCGGTCTCAAGCACTCCCTACACCTTAAAGGGTATAAAGATATTGTTACATATATTAGAGACTGTCGACTTCCACCTTTAAGAATTAATACAAAGCATAAACTGTGGAACGTACGAAGAAAGTTAAAAGTGCTTGTTGTCAATTGGGAAACAATTTTTTACAGATCTCTAAAATAATTATTGGTAGCATTCATCTTCCTTGAGCTTAAGACCACTTAAAGTATAGACAAATAAATGAGTAACTTTCTACAATATACTGAGTATTGCTAAATATACTTCTTTTTGATGTTGTTTGTTTTGTTTTTAAAGTACATTGCAGCGACCGTGATCATTATAGCAACGTCCAGCTTTTTGATGGAGAAAGACCCCAGACAAATGTCTGGGTAGAACCACCGGAGCACTGTAAATCAGCTGGAAGACCTTCCCAAATTAAGTCCTTCGCCCCAAACGGGACTTAAACTCACGCGGTGGGAGGCTAAGCAGTCAGAGGAGTTACAAATGGGCAACTCTACCACTTTGCCATGGGCGCACAAATACGTCTGTGAAAACTTATAAATCAGGAAATCTACATAATATGTTACATGTATCTCAAAAGTGGGACTCGTCAGCAGATGTCATATAATTGATGCAAATTACCCGTCCTTCAAGGACGAAATTGATCCAGAAATAGATACAACATATTGGACAGAGGCACTAATTGCTATAATTACAATAATTGGGAATGTTCTTCCAGTGTGCCGGAATCCCTCGAGACTGAGCAGGGGTATAGACTGACATATGGTGATGATGTTAGGTGACATACATGTAGCAAGGCTTGGAACTTCATAATATGTTGGTAACAGTAGTAGTGTTGGTGGGGGTTGTAGTGAGGGTGTTGGTGAAAGTAGTGTAGTGTTGGTGGTAGTAGTGGTTGTGGTAGAAGTGGTGGTTGTTGTGGTAGAAGTGGTGGTGGTAGAGATGTTGGTGGTGGTAGTAGTGGTGGTGTTGGTAGTAGTGGTGGTGGTTGTGGTAGTAGTTTTGGTGGTAGTGATGTTGGGGGTGGTAGCAGTGGTGGTAGTAGTGGTGGTGGTAGCAGTGGTTATGTTGGTTGTAGTATTGGTGGTAGTGTAGATGGTGGTGGTGGAAGTAGTGATGATGGTAGTAGTGTTGTTGACAGTAGTAAATGTAGTAGTAATAGTTGCAGCAGTAGTAGTGGTAGCAAAAGCAGCAGCAGTAGTTTTAGCAGCAGTATTAGTATTAGAAGCAGTAGTAGTAGCAGTAGTGGCAGTAGTAGTTATAATAGTAGTAGTAGTAGTAGTTGTAGTAGCAGCAGTAGTGGTAATAGTATAAGTAGCAGTAGTAGTAGTAGTAGTGGCAGTAATAATAGTAGCAGTAGTAGTAGAAGTAATAGTAGTAGTAGTAGCAGTAGCAGTACATGTAGTAGTAGTAGTAGTTGTAGTAGTAGTAGCAGCAGTGGTAGCTGTAATAGTAGTAGTAGTAGCGGTAGTAGCAGTAGAAGTAGTAGCAATAGTAGTAGTAGTAACAGTAGTCACAGTAGAAATAGAAATAGTAGTAGTAGTAGTAGTAGTAGTAGTAGTAGCAGTAGTAGTCATACTTTTCATCATCATTGTAGCAGTAGCACCAGAAGAAGTAAAAAAAAGGTAGAAATGATAGTTATAACAAATGGAGTTTTAGCAGTAGCAACAAAAGAAGCAGCATCAGGAAAGAAGTTATAAAAGTAACAGAAACATTATCCACAAACTGCAGTAACTTTTGCAGCAGCAGTTTTAGTAGAAATATCAAGAAAGACTGCCATAGTAACAGCAGGTGCAGCACTAGTTATCAGCATACCCGGTGTTGTTTTTTGATCCTCGTCCACTGAGGTGCTGTCTGATGGCCTCCAGTTTGGCTGGACTGGGTATAAACCCAACATCACAGCCTTCCTTCACCAGGCGGCCAATCCACCAATCATTGTTGAATTTCTAAATAAAAACAAAAATCAAGAAAAAAAAAATTATAGTATTTTTTTTTTACTGAATACAAAAAACAACAACACGAATTTAAAGTATTTTTTTTATGGCATAAAAACAAATATCAGGGGGGAAAATGTTGTATCTTTAAAAAAACCAAAAACAAAACAATACCAATTTATATTATTGATAGTAAATAACTTTTCCTTTTATGAAAAAAAAAAGTATACTTTATACTAATTGCACAAAAAGGCCATGAGGGTACTAATATGGTATGCCTAAAGGAGTCGGCTTTAAAAATTAAATATAAATTTAAAAAAAATAATTAAAAGTTTGATAGATTTTCAAGGTACATCCATCAGTTAATTAGTAAATCTTAGGTCAAACATCAACATTAGAAAAAAATCTCAATATTATACAGGAAATCAATAATCTGATAACATGATAGATTAAAAAAACACAATTCTTTGCAAAACGCTATATTATTTGTTCCCATTGAAATTGGTTTATTGGCAGAATATTGATATGAACAAGGAAAGAACTATTAATTAATGTTATTGCTTAAGTGAGTCACTGCAGAGACTGGGTTGCTGTGCTCTTGCTGTAATTAGTTCATTAATATTTTTTCTGCATTATGTAGTTCTGCATTAAAATCATTTAAACATTTAGTTGTAACATGCTTCATAAAATAACATACAGGCATTGGAACATAGAATATTGCCTTATCTCGCTTCACACTGTGATCACAATGGGGGTTTAATGGGTTTGGGGATTGATAGTGGGGGGTGGGGTGGGTCTAGCCAGCTGGACATAGCCTCAGGCTGCAGTGGTATCAGGGAAAGGGGAGGACATTAGAACGTTACTGAGTACTGATTGATTGCAGTGCAGTAATCCCATGTGCATTAAATGTGACTTACTGTTTTATTATCTCCTCCCCTATGACATCTCTGTGTATAATAAATTATCAAGTATCCAGCTGTGATTTCACAGCATGTTGTTGTTGATTTTGTTTGTTTTTGTTTTGTTTTTGTTGGGGAAGTATTAACAGGAAAGGGGCGAGATTAGAGCGTTACTGACCAATGGCAGTTCAGTGAGCCCATGTGACTCATCAAGTATGTTTTCCGACCACTTCCTCTATGACATCTCTGTGTATAATAAACAAATCAAGTATCCAGCTGTGATCTTATAGCATGTTGTTGTTGTTTGTTTTGTTTTTGTTTTAATGTTTGTTTGGGAAGTATTATCAGGAAAGGGGCAAGATTAGAGCGTTACTGACCAATGGCAGTTCAGTGAGCCCATGTGACTCATCAAGTGTGTTTTCCCACCACTTCCTCTATGGCATCTCTGTGTATAATAAACAAATCAAGTATCCAGCTGTGATCTCATAGCATGTTGTCATCTTTGAGATGGTGTGTGAGGGGAGGGAGGGGGGCGGCTCTAAAGAAGGCCATTTTCACTGCCTTTAAACATGTAAGGTCTGACTATCACAACTGACCTCTTTTATGTGTAGGAAGTCCTTGACGCTGAATGATACTGTATGTCCCGGCGCTGGGGAATGTTCATCCCCCGTCCCGTCATACGATACATTGGTACGTACTGCAAACGCCACGGGCTTCAACTGAAATACAATATAGTGAAACATTCCTTAAATACAGCATTGCAATTAAGGTACAAGATACACTTTATTGTTGCATGCTACACTTTATTGTTGCATGTTACACTTTATTGTTGCAAATTACACAGTTAAAAACAGAATCGTTTTTTTTTCTTTGAAAACAGTCTCAAAGAACAGCTGCAATTTCCCGTTTTTCAGGTGTTTCGGTCAAATTCAAGCTTATATGTAAAAGTAAGAAACTTTACTTTTTGTAACTGCACCATCTACAAAAGAACAGTGCATTAAGTTAAGAATTCCAACTTAAAGGAAATGCCTACTATTTGATTATTTGCTTTGGGTTTTTAAATACACTGCAGCGACCATTTATGATCATTATAGCAATGTCCAGCTTTTTGGTGAAGGATGAACCCAGAGAGATGTCTGCGTAGAACTACCAGCACACCGCAAGTCAGCTGGAAGACATTCTCACATTAAGTTCTTCACCCCAAATGGGACTCAAACCCACGCAGTGAGAGGCTAAGCAGCCTGGGGAGTTACTAAACTGGTCAGTCCCACCTCAGGATCTAACTCGGGGCCTCCCGCTACATGGAGCCAATGCTCTACCGATTGTGCTACTAGGTCTGGTCTGGCTTCTATGACATGAGATTATTGGCCATTGACAGACGCCACACATGACCTGCACTTACCCGTGCCTTATCCAACTGGGCCAGGGCTTGCTTCGCCGTCTCTCTCCTCAATGCTTCCCCTTCTTCGTCCAGAGAAATGTCTGATGAAGGCTGGCTGTAGTTAGAGTCTTGCGATCCCTAGAATGACACAAATGCACATTTTATAATAAAGTTTAAACACTTGTATGCTGCAAGTCCTGAAATAACAGAAAGTACATTATGCTATGGCATAAGTTGATAATAAGCAAACAAACCATGGGATGGGATGGGATATGCCGGCATTTCTGCCAATACTGTGCAGCGAGATTTCTATCATTATAGCACAGGGGCACTTATGAGGTACCCAGGGACTGAACCTGGCCGGTCCATTATACTGACACCGATGAGTCAGGCGTAATGCTGTCCCCTCAGCACCAAATGTTAGAAGTGAAGCCACTACTGCCAACTTAAGTCTTTGGTTTGTCCCGGCCGGGTTTTGAACCCACGACCTCCCAATCCGCCAGCAGACGCTCTACCACTGGAGCTATTGCGGCCGGTACAAACCATAGGCTTACCACAAAATGTTCATCTTTGAGCAAAACTATTTATTTACTACACATCGTCCCAGGTGGGGGTGGCTTAACTAAATACTATTGTGAACCAGCGATAGGAAAAAAACACTTTTTTCAGCTAGCTGCATTAAACTCATGACCATGAACTTTGAACTCCGACTTTCTTTTAGGGTGCAAAGTTTTTCAATGTCAATTTCACGTTTTTGACCCTTCTGAAGAGTTCTTCTGCTTACAATTTGGACAATTTTCAAGAAATTGCTTGAGATTTGTATTTTTAACAAAAGTGAAGTGTCAAAACTCTAAGGCCAAAATCATAACCTAGCTGTTTTAAGAACATTTTTTCATATTCACTGACATTATACAAACAAGTACCAGTGTTCTTTCATTGTTTGTGGTTGTTGAAATATTTCATTACGAGTGAATTTCGGGCACTTGCAGCAAATTCCAGCTATTTTATTGAAAGATTTGTTTATTGGGTTTATCATCCCACAAACTGTATTTCAGTTATCTGGAGATGGTGTCCACATAAAGCAGGTATAGTGCTGCCTTCACTGTGTACAGCATGCTGAGAACACCTGGCATGATACCACACCCAGTCACATTATCCTGACACCTGGCCAACCAGTCATGGAACTACCCTTATATTTGCTCGAGTGTTAGCAAGGGAACTATACCACTACTATTTTTAACAACTTGGTATGTAGCGGCCTGGGATCGAACTGGGGCCTCCTGTACCTGGAGTCGACGCTCTACCGATTGCGCTACCAAGTCCAGTGCTGATGGACCTTAAGGTTGAGAGTTTAAGCAATTCATGGAGTAAAAAATTGGCAACCCAGCCACTCAGACACGTGTATCTAATGATGTTTAAACACATTTTTCACAGTTTTATAATAAAACACAGGTATCAGCCTTCTCAACCACCAATCATACGGCTACTGTAACATATTCGTACCTCCCTTACCAGTGAGTATTGATGCTCTAGCAGTCTAGTTGTCTCCCCTGGGCCTTCATAGCGATGTGTTGTAACCATGGTGATAGTTTGCAGATTTTTCAAACATTAAATAAACTTATCAATTATTCCGTCTAATTTGATTCTTAAAACCAGTCTGTCTATTCACGTCTCTATAGCTCCAAACAGAGGCGGTATGAAATCGTATGAATAATGAAATGTGTCCCTGATTTTCACAAATCAAATGAATAAACACTTCCCAGTTTGAAGCTTGTTGCTATCAAATCGTCATCACACAGGCAAAAAATAACAACAGTTTATCCAAAACGTGTCTCCATAATTTTGTTGCTACCAAATCTTTTTATAGATAGTTTCAATGTGATGTCATAGGCACAGATAAGCAGTTTAAAGCAGCTTTCTTTGAAGGCAGAAGCTAATGCGGGCCGAAATCTGGAAATATGTGTTGTATTAAATTCACCTCTGTGTTTTTATTTTTCATTCTATTTTATTTAATTCTATATCAAATTCAACAGTTTTTAAAAAGTATTTTAAATATTCAAACAGTATTTTGATTTTTAAAAGGTACCAAAAATACAACCCCCCAAAAAATACACTGTTCATTTTGTTTAAGGATGAGCGAATAATTTTATTTATTTCTGTGTAGTAATTCTTTGTACATTTATCCATTTTAAAAATAATGTATTTTAAAACTATGAATTTCAAGAGCTTTCCAATAGTGTATAGCTTTTAATTCTTGGGCCACAAATGAAGAATTTACAAGAAAATTAAATGAACACTTCTATACAATTCCCCTGAAAAAGTTGCCACCAAAGATGGCTGCCAAGATGAGGGATCTTCATCTATGTGGAAACTATCTATACTGAAATGCCTCTCACACACAAAATAATCTCATCATCAAAGAAACAGCAATTTTTGCAAAAGCCTTGTAACATGTTGAAACATAGAAAAACTATTTACATGAACCCGATTCAATTTGCTTTAAAAGAAGCTCAACCATACAATATTAACATTAATTGAAAAAAAAACACCCACAAAAAACAAACCCAACTAAACATGATTTTCTTACTCCAAAATTTATCCAATGAATTAATTATTATAAATAAAAACCCAGCACAAAATAATTCCATATTTTTTCCACAAAAAATGTAGCAGAAACAACATAAGACAAATCAAGACGAACAGTTTATTACACAGTTAAATTGAAAATGATTGTTGCAATGAGAGCTACACCAAAACTTTTTTTTTTCTTACATAGTTTTTTCCCCTTTTTTTCTTCAAAAGAAACCATTGAAAAAAGTTTTTTTTGTTGTTTAATTGGTTTATTATGGGTCCCACCAACAGTATTCAATTATCTGGAGATGGTGTCCACTTGAAGCAGATTAAGTGCTCTCTTCACAGTGTATAACATGCCATGAACACCTGGCATGATACCATGCCCAGTCACATTATCCTGACACTGGGCCAACCAGTCTTGGAACTACCCTTATATTTGCTTGAGCCTTATCAAGGGAGCTATAGGACTACCATTTTTAACCATTGACTTTGGTATGTCGCGGCCCGGGATCAAACCTGGGGCTCTCGTACCTTGAGCTGACGCTCTACCGATTGCGCTACCAGGTCCGATGTATTGGAAAAATTTAAGGGTCATTTTGGAAACAACTTCAGCAGGAAAGATTTAAAAAATGCACTAATCAATAACCAATTAAAGCCAATTAAATGGAACCAATTACTACAAACAGCTCCAGGATATGCCGTAATTGGTTCAATTAGCTGGCAAGAGTGGGACGGAATGGTGACTAAGATGTTTTTGTTGTGTTTTAAAGGTGGTAACCAAAAGTTTGGACCAAAAAATATTTTCATTCAACATCATAACAATTGTTACATGGACAGATCTTGCAAATTGCTCTTTATTGATGTAATACACTTGTCTGAAAATTGAACCTTAATGCCACAATCGTCATTTCAAACCTGTATGTCCTATCAATAAAGTTGAATGGATCTTGATTCACACCCACGGACCAAAATTTTCTAGATCCGCCCCTGCATGTGACTGACACACAGTTAAACCCTCACTTAACAAACACAAAAAATACGAACAAGTTGGGACTTGATAAAATGTGGTTGGGATGCAACTTTTTCTATGGCTTTGCTTGCCTGGTATACGTTAAAACTATTGATAAGCACAAACACTATCACCCATTCCATGAAGCTGTTTATTTGAAGCCGTTTCAGTGCGGCTTTCTTGGTGATAGCATGCCATTAACACTTTACATTGCTGATGATACATCACCTTATCTCCATCATTCTATATCTGGCCACCTATTGGTAAACCAACCATTCCAAACTGATAATCAATGTCTTACTTTCATTTCCTTTCGCCCTTTAAAAAAAATTGTGCACCTGTGTTAGTATGTATTTTCTTTTTTAAACTTGTACACTGTTCCAAGCACTGACAGCCTTTCGGTCTGGAAATCCAGATAGCTGCTCAGGTTTTCCTGCAAGCCCAGAACAAAGGCCCTCCAAGCCTGAACCAATTCTCAATAGCTATGAATTATAAATCTCAGAGAGTAGTCAATGAACATTATGACCATGATCGCTTCCTGGGGTTCCCTTTGTGTGATAGCTCTTGGCCAGTTAAGGGATGGGGATGGTTTTAGCCGGCATTTTTGCTGATACTGTGCAGCAACATTTCTATCATTATAGCACAGGGGCACTTATGAGGTGCCAAGGGACTGAACCCGGCCGGTCCATTATACTGACACTTGACGAGTTAGGCGTACTGCTGTCCCCTTAGCCCCGAGCTTTAAGAGGGAAGCCACTACTACCAACTTTTAAGTCTTTGGTTTAACCTGGCTGTGGTTTGAACCCGCAACCTCCCGATCCGCAAGCCGACGCTCTACCAATTGAGCTATTGCAACCGGTCCAAAACAAAGGCCCTCTAAGCCTGAACCAATTCTCAATAGCTATGAATTATAAATCTCAGAGAGTAGTCAATGAACATTATGACCATGATCGCTTCCTGGGGTTCCCTTTGTGTGATAGCTCTTGGCCAGTTAAGCCTGAATTGATCAGACTTAGACTAAAAGTGTATATCCAGATCAGTCAGCTACAGCTAGAAGTTATAACATAATAATGCACTCTTTGCTTGTTTTGTTGTTGTTGTTTTGTTTTTTTAATACATTGCAGCAACCATTTACGATCATTATAGCAACGTCCAGCTTTTTTTGAGTGGCGGAAGACCCCAAACAAATATCTGGGTAGAACCACAGATGCACCGCAAGTCAGCTGAAAGACCTTCCCACATTAAGTCCTTTGCCCCGAACGGGACTCGAACCAACGCGGTGAGAGGCTAAGCAGTCAGAGGAGTCACAAATCTGCGAATCTACCACTACGCCACAGGCGCCCTCTAGTGAAGATCCAGATCAGCCAGCTCCTGCAAGAAGCTACCCCACCATGGTCTGCACCATGAGACGCTGAGTCTCAGGGATCATGTCTTACTTCCTTTGCAGAAACCTGAATTACTCAGGGTTAAGCAAATACCTGGAGATGATGCTCTACAAACTGCGCTACCAGGTCTGGTTCAGACAAAAGTATCTGTTTTTAATTTTTAAAATCAAAGCCTTACATCACCAAGTGCATACATGCCTAGCCTAATTTTAAGGTGAATATCCACTAAACAGCCAAAACATTCATACACTCATATGATCTGTAAAATCATTATGTCCGTATTTAGCACTGCCATATACACATACCAGCCATGACTGTGTTGTAAATGTATTATTTTATAGATGTCATAAATATTTCATAATTTTCTCTAATTAAGATTGGAAGATACATCTAATCATGGGATGATTTATGCATGAATACAGAAAAAACAACAACAACAGCTTGCCACATTACAAGTTTGAAATTAGTCACAAATTACATCCAATATATCAATTATATCAGCAATAGTTAATTTTCCAGGAGCACTTTTGTATCTGTACGGTCTACTCTTGTAACAAAAGGCTGAATATATTGATTTTTCCATATACAAACATTCGCTTGCCTCAACATGTGGCTCAATCTTCCTATCAGATTACCCTGTACAGCATCAGAACTAGGTCATCTCTCACAAATGTAGGTCATCATTTAATTAACTGATATTCTTTATTAAACATATTATCTAGGCCATCTATTAATTTTCTAAGATAAATTTATTATATAAAAGCTACAGGCCATATATTGTAAAGGTCATTCAATAAGTATGTTGTTGTTTTTTTGCATGTAACAATTTGATGTATCAATACTATATTATGTAGGTCATCCATAATTAATTATCTAGGTCATCCATAATTAAATATCTAGGTCATCCATAATTAATTATCTGGGTCATCTATAATTAAATATCTAGGTCATCCATAATTATGTTATATACATAGTAAGTCATGAATGTGATGTTCTTTTGTACAAGGTCATCCATAATTATGTTATATACATAGTAAGTCATGAATGTGATGGTATTTTGTACAAGGTCATCCATAATTATGTCATATACATAGTAAGTCATGAATGTGATGTTATTTTGTACTAGGTCATCCATAATTATGTTATATACAAAGTAAGTCATGAATGTGATGTTATTTTGTACTAGGTCATCCATAATTATGTTATACATGTATACATAGTAAGTCATAAATGTGATGTTATTTTGTACTTGGCCATCCATAATTATGTTATACATGTATACATAGTAAGTCATAAATGTGATGTTATTTTGTACTAGGTCATCCATAATTATGTTATATACATAGTAAGTAATGAATGTGATGTTTTTTTGTATGTGTTGAACAGCCATTTTATGGGATTTTTTCTTTGAAGTTATCTTTTTCTGTGATAATCTTTCATTTGATGCTTTGAAATATAATTATGTGATAACATTAAATTTTAATATCTTTATTGTGATCTTTCATTTTTTAATGTAAATGCACTGTAAAGAATTTTACTTCATGAAAAAACACAGTATTAAATGATCCTTTATGAGGTAATCTTTAAACACACAGAATAGAATTATCTTTAATATGATTATCTTTAATGTAAATGTACTCTACAGAATTATCTTTTATGTAAATACACAGTATTAAACTATCTTTTATGTAATAATCTTTAATGTAAACACACTGAAAAAAATTATCTTTAACATGATTATCTTTAATGTAAACATACTCTATAGAATTATCTTTCCTGCAAATGCAGTTTGACTTATTTTTTACATTATTATCATTAATGTAAAAGCTAAATATAGAATAACCCTTTGAATTATTATCATTAATGTTTGTCTGGTGGGTTTATTGTTCCACCAACAGTATTTCAGTTATCTGGAGATGGTGTTCACTTGAAGCAGATATAGTGCTGCCTTCACTGTGTATAGCATGTTTGTTTATTGGGTTTATCATCCCACCAACAGTATTTCAGTTATCTGGAGATGGCTATCATTAATGTAAATGCACTGTTTGACATTTTTTACATTATTATCATTAATGTAAAAAGTGCAATATAGAATTATCCTTAACATTATTATCATTGATGTAAAGGTCCACAATAGAATTATCCTTTTTATTATCATTAATGTAAATGCACCGATATAGAATTATCCTTTACATTGTTTTCATTAATGCAAATGCCCAATATACAATTACCCTTTACATTATTATTTCATTAATGTAAAACCCCATAACCATATTTCAAGAAGGAAGCATTCTGTGAGACCAATTATTGAGTTGGTCAATACATAATTAACTATTATTATATTAACCTGCAGTCATTGGAGTGCAATTATTTGACAGCACAAACTGTAATAAATCTGTTCTACAGACTATGGGGTATTTGTCAGGCGCTTCATGGAAACTGTAAATGAGGCTCGGAGCACTTGAATAATTCATCAGCAGCAGGCATCATAAGCAGTTATCAGCAGCAAAATTAGCAACGGAGATTCAGCCTTGGTCTACAAATGTTGAACCATTGATAAGTGTGTTTGTTTACTGGGTTAATCTTCCCACAGTATTTCAGTTATCTGGAGATGGTGTCGACTTGAAGCAGATATAGTGCTGCCTTCACTGTGTATAGCATGTTTGTTTATTGGGTTTATCATCCCACCAACAGTATTTCAGTTATCTGGAGACGGTGTCCACTTGAAGCAGATATAGTGCTGCCATCACTGTGTATAGAATGTTTGTTTATTGGGTTTATTGTCCCACCAACAGTATTTCAGTTATCTGGAGACGGTGTCCACTTGAAGCAGATATAGTGCTGCCTTCACTGTGTAAAGCCTGCCGTGAACACCTGGTAGCTACCACATCCAGTTCCATTATCAAACCAGTCATGGAACTTCCCTTATATTTGCTTGAGCATTAACAAGGGAGCTATACCACACCATTTTTTTTTTTTACAAATTTGAAATGTTGCACCCCAGGATCGAACCCAGGGCTTTACTTTACTTCATCAGACTAACTGAACCCACGCAGTGAGAGGCTAAGCAGTCAAAGGAGAAACAAGTCAGTGAATCTACCACAACACCATTGGCTCCTCCTGATAATTTGTAAAGGCAACAAACTTTGTGGCAAACATTGCATCTAGGTTCGATCCCGGGCCACGACATACCAAAGTCGTTAAAAATGGTAGTGGTATAGCTCCCTTGCTAACGCTCAAGCAAATATAAGGGTAGTTCCACGACTGGTTGGCCCAGTGTCAGGATAATGTGACTGGGTGTGGTATCATGCCAGGTGTTCACGGCATGCTATACACAGTGAAGGCAGCAATATATCTGCTTCAAGTGGACACCGTCTCCAGATGACTGAAATACTGTTGGTGGGACGATAAACCCAATAAACAATAAACAAACATTGCTGATTCTGATCAGATTCCTATTAAAGAGGAGAGCTGGCAAATCTAAATCCACACTATTTCCCCATGACTTATGTGACTACCCTTTTTGTAGCCACTAGTTAAAGCACTTTACCCCAGAACTTCAGCTCACAATAAAAATGTCTGTGTAATTATTTTATCCAAAACAGTTCTACCTTATGTTACATGCCATATTAATCCCTCAGCAAGGAATTCACCATCATATTAAATATATTATTATCAAATCAAGTGAAACTGTAACAAGTTTTTTATTTTTTTTTATTTTTAAAAACCCTCATGTGACATGCCGTGAAAGTCCTTCAGCAAGGGAATTCACCATCATGTCAGATATATAGAGAATACATGGTTGATGCCGAGAATGAGAAAGTTTATCTGGTGAGCGAGAAATGAATATCTTGGCGAACTTTAGATTTATCCTGCTTTTTATCTTTTATATGAAATAAATAAATAAATAAATAAAAATAGAAAATCTGTAAACAAACGAGGAAGATTGAACAAAATATAACGGAAAAACAATAGCCGCTTTAGTCCTTATTTATTCAGACATGAACCTCCCTTCCATTTTTTTTATATATATTTAATCTCCATGACAACATATATAAATGTTAAAAAAAATCCATGAATGATTACATAAATCGGCGAAAAAGCATTAATAACACGTTTCATTAAGAGCGTGTGAACAAAACTAATGTAAACAGTGTATAATTACGCGTGGTTTGGTCACGTGACTTATTGACTGGATATCACTAAGTTTATCTGGAAAGGCCTTATCCTGCAGATTTACGCATGAAAGCAGGATAAAGTATTATCAGGTCAAGTGAAACTGTAAGTTTAATCTTTTTAAAAAAGAAAACACACAAACAAAACATTCTCATATGACATGCCATATAAATCCAAACAAAGAATTCACCAACATATTATAATTATACACCAACATATTAGATACATGTCAATCACCTCAAATGAGAACCAATTTAAAAACAACAACTCTCCATTAATCCCACCTTTATCGGCACAAATTATAAAAACATAAAAAAAAAACATTTTCCACATAAACGCCTTGCAGTATCTTTCACACAACTGCACGTATTATCACCAAGCCAGGCATTGATTTGCAAATCTTACATTCAATGATTCACAAACATGATAAATCCAACCCTACTGAGAATGGTTTTCCTCTTGTCACCGATATATTTGAACTTATTTCCAGCCTGATCAGTGCGAGACTGCGATGCACATCTGCTAATGGATGATGACAAATTCCCACTCAGGTAAAAACTGGGTTTTCTATAGTCTCGTACCTGACCCTCATAAATCAATACATCACCAGCTCTTAGTCTGCCATATTTACCAATAAACCCATACTGATCGTTGAAGGTTGTATTCCCTCTCTATTGTTTGTATGTAAAGGGAGTTTACTCTATTAAAAAACAACATTCTTAACTCCCCTTAGTCTGCCATATTTACCAATACCCCATTACTTAAGATTTAAGCATGTGCATAAAATGGAATTTTACTCATTGAAATAAGAATTTATTAAAAAGGTTGAACACTTTTTTTAAAAAATAAGCACATTTTTAAAAAATATATTCTAATAATTATAAAGAATATGAAAAAACCCTTCCGTAAGGGTGATAATTAAAATATTTCTTTTATTTCAAAAATGGGAAATACCTTTAATTAACCTCTAACAATTTAAAGCAAGAATACCATGAAATAGCGTCTAAACAACAGTGTTGATCCTGATCAGATAGCAGTCAGTTTAGAGTTGTCTGATCTTAGTTTACGCTAATTGTCTAGGCCTAATCGCAGACTAAGAGGTGAGATGTTGGATGGAAAAATCTATACAGCCTTAAATGGTTGTTGTTTGTTCGTTTTGTTTACATTGCAGCGACCATTTATGACCATTACAGCAATGTCCAGCTATTTGTTGGAGGAAGACCCCAGACACATGTCTGGGTAGAACTACTGGCGCACCACAAGTCAGCTGGAAGACCTTCTCACATTAAGTCCTTTGCGCCAACCGGGACTCAAACCCATGCGGTGTGAGCCTAAATAGTCGGCGACTCTACCACTACGCCAAGGGCGCCCCTCTAATGGTGGTTGTAACGGCTTAATGTAGTGCAAGGTAGTACAACTGGCAATGACGAGGTCTGCAGTGGATATGCAGCATGTGTGAGGCTTGAGACCTTGAATGCTCCGGGTTCAATCCCAAACTGCTCTGTACTTTAGGATTGGACTGACAAAGCGGAAACTATATGCAGACTACTGGTCCTATTAAAAGCAGCGAATACCGCCAGTTGCCGAACAATAAGGGAAATTAGCATAAAATTCTCCCATTCGTCAGCTCAAGAGAAGGGGCACTTCTTAAAGATAGGGCAAGAGGTAGACATGAAGAAAACTGTCAAAATAACAAAGTGGGCAGGAGGAGGAGTTACAAAATATATTAAATGGTCAAAACAATAATCGAGGGGAAGAACTACAAACCTATAAATCTGTCAAAATACTGATAGGGGGAGGAGTTTCAACCATTGAATCTGTCAAAACAACAATTGGGGGAGGAGTTACAATAATTGAATTTGTCAAAATAACAATTGGGGGAGGAGTATTAATTTGTGAATCTGTGAAGATAACAATTAGAGGAGGAGTTACAATAATTGAATCTGTCAAAACAACAATTGGGGGAGGAGTTACAACCATTGAATCTGTCAAATAACAATTGGGGGAGGAGTTACAACCATTGAATCTGTCAAAATAACAATTGGGGGAGGAGTTACAACCATTGAATCTGTCAAAATAACAATTGGGGGAGGAGTTTCAATTTGTGAATCTGTGAAGATAACAATTAGAGGAGTTACAACCTGTGAATCTGCCAAAATAACATTAAGGGGAGGACTTACATACTGTAAAACTGTCAAAATAAAAAGACGAAGTGGGAGGACCACAACCTGTGAAACAGTCCATTTTCAAATCCATAGTTGTTGATGATTTTCTGGAACTCCAAAGGATTATGACATGTGTAAATACCATCAGATATGTTCATGTATCTAGGTACCTATACGCAATCTGTAACTAGTTAGTTACTAATTATCTACTCAGTCCTCATTCTAGGAACCATTCCCTCGCTGAAAAGGTTTTTTGCTTGTGTTTTCTTGTACTATTGAAGTCAATGCAATGTGTGTGCGAAAGGTATGTTAGTTGTTTGGTTTATGGTCCCACCAGCAGTATTTCAGTTATATGGGAGACAGTGTCCACTTGAAGCAGATATAGTGCTGCCTTCAATGTGTATAGCATGTTTGTTTATTGGGTTCATCGTCCCAGAAACAGTATTTCAGTTATTTGGAGAAGGTGTCCACATGAAGCAGATATAGTGCTGCCTTCACTGTATATAGCATGCTGTGAACACTTGGCATGTTACAAAATCTAGTCACATTATCTAGACACTGTAGGACCAACTTTACATCAAGTTTCCACACCAAACAAAACTAGAACCCACTAAACAAAGGGCTGAGAAGTTATTATTGGCAACAACTTAAGCTACAGATGCTGTCTTAATTTCCAGACAAATATTTTTCTTTCACTCGGTATCTATGGCAACATAAAGCTATTTTACCACAGGACAAGTCATGTTTCAAGAGTAGTGATAAAGATCTACGATGAAGTGGTGATCAATAGAAAAATGAAACATTTGCTGACGTACAATAGCCTTTAACTGGCATATGGTGATCTCTAACAGCTCAAAACACAGCAATAACCTCTACCATCATGACCAACAATCAATCTTCCAGATTACTTGCACTGGTTCTACCTGGACAATTTATGTTCATTCTGTATAAGGAGATAGAAATTCTAGTAAGAGAGGGCCATATTCTGAGTGCCCATCTCTCCTCTACGTGGGTTCGAGTCCCAGTCCAGGTGAAGGACTTATTGTAGAGAGGTCTTCCAGTTGACCAGAGGCTTATCTAGACATTTGTCTAAGGTCTCCCTCCACAAAAAACACAAGGCTTTACCTAGACATTTGTCTAAGGTCTCCCTCCACCAAAACCACAAGGCTTTACCTAGACATTTGTCTAAGGTCTCCCTCCACCAAAACCACAAGGCTTTACCTAGACATTTGTCTAAGGTCTCCCTCCACAAAAAACACAAGGCTTTACCTAGACATTTGTCTAAGGTATCCCTCCACCAAAACCACAAGGCTTTACCTAGACATTTGTCTAAGGTATCCCTCCACCAAAACCACAAGGCTTTACCTAGACATTTGTCTAAGGTCTCCCTCCACAAAAAAAACTAGGCTTTACCTAGACATTTGTCTAAGGTCTCCCTCCACCAAAACAACTAGGCTTTACCTAGACATTTGTCTAAGGTCTCCCTTCACCAAAACAACTAGGCTTTACCGAGACATTTTTCTAAGGTCTCCCTCTACCAAAACCACTTGGCTTTACCTAGACATTTGTCTAAGGTCTCCCTCTACCAAAACAAGTAGGCTTTACCTAGACATATTTCTAAGGTCTCCCTCCACCAAAACAACTAGGCTTTACCGAGACATTTGTCTAAGGTCTCCCTTTACCAAAACAACTAGGCTTTACCTAGACATATGTCTAAGGTCTCCCTCCACCAAAACAACTAGGCTTTACCGAGACATTTTTCTAAGGTCTCCCTCTACCAAAACCACTTGGCTTTACCTAGACATTTGTCTAAGGTCTCCCTCCACCAAAACAACTAGGCTTTACCTAGACATTTGTCTAAGGTCTCCCTCCACCAAAATAGCTGATATAATGATCAGAATTGTGTCGCTGCTGTGTATTTCTAAAACAAAAACATAGAACAAAGAAATAAAAACAACAACAATGAAATATGCAGCAGCTAACATAAGGCTTCAATTCGAGCCTTCTAAGCACGAACTTAAGCTAATAATGGAGAACATGATCTGTTCTTTCTCAGCATGAGATGTCTGATCAGGATCTGCACTATTTGTTGCTAAGTTTTTGTCTCACACAGTGTAGCTAGACTCATCTACCTATAGATGTAGGATGACTTGGGATTATAAAAATAGTAACATCTTTGGAACAACAATGTCATTGGTATAAAAGTATATGTTTTGTTCTTTTGTTTTTTTATAGACTTTGTTTGCTTATTGGGTTTATTGTCCCTTTAATATTTCAGTAATCTGGAGACCGTGTAAACTTGAAGCAGATATAGTGCTGCCTTCACTGTGTACAGCAAGCCGTAAACACCTGCCATGATACCACACCCAGTCACATTATCACATTATCCTGACACCGAGCCAACCAGTCGTGGAACTACCCTTATACTTGCTTAAGCGTTAGCAAGGGAGCTATACCACTACCATTTTTAACGACCTTGGTATGTCACGGTCCGGGATCGAACCCAGGGCCTCCCATACCTGGAGCCGACGCTCTACAGATTGCGCTACCAGGTCCGGTTTTTAGTATTTTGGGTTTTAAGGCACACCGACACTTGGTAGGTCATACGGCGCTGATCAGGTTTAAGTAATATAAAATATAATTAAATACAAGTTAGTACAATAAACATTTAAAATATAATGTTAACATAATAAATAGTTTAAAAAAATTATAACTTAAGAATACCAATCTCTTGTTCAGGAAGCAAACAATCCCAGAATCGGACACTGTATTAAACAGTTTGTACATGTTACTGACATTAAAATACTTAGACTGAATATAGTCTGTGTCAATACAATGTAAAATATGGTTAACTGTCAGTGGTTTCTGGTAAGGAACCCCAAATTTTATTGACAAATTAGCTTTTAGTAAAAATTTCAAACAACCAGTTAAGTGTTTTGGATATAGTAAAAAAAAAATGTGCAAAACAATCTTTGACAAAACCCAGTGGACCATGAACTGAGTCCACCAAAATCTCTTTGGTCCATTAAATTTTACTAGTTAAATGGACTAATGGTCCAACAAAATTTTCAGCCACAGTATTTTTAAAATGACCAGATAAATTTCTGGTAGAACCTGTGATATTAACAAGTGTGTGATATTAATATGTAGCTCTATATTTGTTTAAATTGGAATATTGTATACAAGTAACAACATTTCAAAGTAACAAGAGGCCGTCAGAGACGGGTGATGCTCCCCGAATGGGTACTTTGTCACAAAAAAAGGTTAGTTGTATGGGCCGGACACGATTTTGCTGCAAGGTCGCGGTGTGACCTTGACCTTCAAGGTAGGGACTTAAATGTTGTGCGCGACAGGTCGTCTCAACATGTTGGTCATTTCTGTGAAATAGTTTCGAAATCCGACTTCAAATAACGAAGTTATGGGCCGGACACGATTTTGCTGCAAGGTCACACTGTGACCTTGACCTTCAAGGTAGGGTCCCAAATGTTGCGCGCAACACGTAGTCTCAACATGGTGGTCATTTCTGTGAAATAGTTTCGAAATCTGACTTCAAATAACGAAGTTATGGGCCGGACACGATTTTGCTGCAAGGTCACGCTGTGACCTTGACCTTCAAGGTAGGGACCCAAATGTTGCGCGCGACACGTCGTCTCAACATGGTGGTCATTTCTGTGAAATAGTTTCAAAATCCGACTACAAATAACGAAGTTATGGGCCGGACACGATTTTGCTGCAAGGTCAAACTGTGACCTTGACCTTCAAGGTAGGGACCCAAATGTTGCGAGCGACACGTCGTCTCAACATGGTGGTCATTTCTGTGAAATAGTTTTAAAATCCGACTTCAAATAACGAAGTTATGGGCCGGACACGATTTTGCTGCAAGGTCATGCTGTGACCTTGACCTTCAAGGTAGGGACCCAAATGTTGCGCGCGACACGTTGTCTCAACATGGTGGTCATTTCTGTGAAAGAGTTTCGAAATTCGACTTCAAATAACGAAGTTATGGGTAGGACACGAATGGGACGTACGGACGGACTGACGGACGGATGGACGGACAAGGCGGCGACTATATGCTCCCCCGAAAGTTTTCGGGGAGCATAATAAATTGATTCATGTTCTGGTGGCACCGGATGCTTAGAGGTATGGGGGATGGGATTTGCCAGCATTTTTGCTGATACTGTGCAGCGACATTTCATTATAGCAAAGTGGCACATATGAGGTGCCCAGGGACTGAAACTGGCTGGTCCATTATACTGACACCGAAGAGTCAGGCATAATGCAGTCCCCTTAACCCCGGGCGTTAGGAGGGAAGCCACTACTACCAACTTTAAAGTCTTTAGTTTGACATGGCAGGGGTTTAAACCCGCGACCTCCCGATCCACAAGCCGACGCTCTACCACTTGAGCTATTGCGGCGGTCAATCGGTGTCCGAGATCTGAGAATTCAGATACAGATGATGACACAAGCATGGAGATGCATAATGAATGTGTTATTGCTACGCTTTGTAAAAAATAATATCATGATTGGAAATGCTAGTGTCAAAATGCCAAAATCATACTGGTTCAGTAAAATTTGGTCCGGTCCAGTAGATATTACAAGCTTGGTGGACTGAAGGTCTAGTGTATTTAAATTTCTTTCATAAAGACTTGTATACGTACTAAAACACTGTTGAATACTCTCGAAGAGAATTCACACAAAAAACAAAGAGAAATCAATGGAAATCAATTAATAGAAATCAAATAAAAAATATCTGTAATTAGAGACAGTAATGAATAGTCTCCCCTGAATAATCCCTAAATGCAAGTAGGTCCTTTTGTTTGTTTTACTCGGTTTTTATGGTTGTGCTCTATGGAGAGTATGTTGACTTTTCTGCCTTTCTTGTAAATTTCTTTTGTGAAGGCTGCATCATTATTATGGCTTTAATGGTTTTTCACAAAATCGATAGGGAGGACAAACAAAATCAAAGCATGGCCATAAAAGGAAGAAAATCCATTTAATAAATGAAGAAATTGGACCAATAGTAAGCAAATAAAAGAGATAACCGACAAACACCAGCTTCCCTCTTTCCAACATCAAAAGGATTGTTTGTTTTTGTTTTTGAAATGCATCGCAGTACCAATTATGATCATTACAGCTGTTGTTTTGTTTTTGACATTCATCACAGCGACCAGTTATAGCAACTTCCAGCTGTTCTGGGTGCAGGAAGACACCAGAGACAAATGTCCAGGTAGAACCACCGGCATACCACAGGTCAGCTGGAAGACCTTCCCACATTAAGTCCTTCGCATTGAACGGGACTCAAACCCACGTGGTGAGAGGCCAAGCGGTCAGAGGAATTACGCGTCTGCAACTCTACCACTAGGCTATCAAAAGGATCGATGAAACATTTGCAGGAATAGCCATCAAAATAATAGATTGCCACACACTACTAGACAAAGACTGCTTTCCTCTAGACAACATTGTGTGTAACTGTAATAAAAACAGATAACAAGTGCAGTTTCCAGTTCTAGTGCAGCATCACTCCTGACCAGTCATATGTAATGACGTGCACCATCAACTTTTGTTTATTTTGTTTATTGGGTTTATCGTCCAACCAACAGTATTTCAGTTATCTGGAGACGGTGTCCACTTGAAGCAGATATAGTGCTGCCTTCACTGTGTATAGCATATTTGTTGGGTTTATCGTCCAACCAACAGTATTTCAGTTATCTGGAGATGGTGTCCACTTGAAGCAGATATGGTGCTGCCTTCACTGTCTATAGCATGTTTGTTTATTGGGTTTATCGTCCAACCAACAGTATTTCAGTTATCTAGAGACGGTGTCCACTTGAAGCAGATATAGTGCTGCCTTCACTGTGTATAGCATGTTTGTTGGGTTTATCGTCCAACCAACAGTATTCCAGTTATCTGGAGGCGGTTTCCACATGAAGCAGATATAGTGATGCCTTCACGGTGTGTTTTATGCTGTGAACACCTGGCATGATACCACACCCAGTCACATTATCCTGACATCGGACCAACCAGTCGTGGAACTACCCTTATAAATATGCTTGAGCAAATTTTAACACTGGGTATGTTGCGAATGAACCCAGGACCTGCATACTTGAAGCCAACACTCTACTGATTGCGCTACAAAATCAGGCGTACTTGACTCTGACAGAATGCAAAAGTTGTTTAAGCATAAAGAACGGAGCTATACCAGTACCGCTTTTGAAAACTCTGGTAATTCTTGGCCCAGGATCGAACCCGGGACCTCCTGTTCCTGGAGCCAATGCTCTACTGATTGCATTACCAGGTCCAATATGGTTCTTATTTACCTCATCTGAACGAGCCTTTTTTAAGAATCAATATTTAGTTTAGAAATAAAATTTGTACCTACAATACAGTGTTTGGTTAAGAATTATGGGATATAGGGAGACATACTAACTCCTTTAATTCCCATCCAAACCCTTTATACCTGGTACTCATTAGAATCGTCTCGGTACTACAATTTCAATGAGTACCCACACTAAAGGGTTTGGTTGAGAATAATGGGATATAGGGAGTTACTTACACCTTTAATTCTCAACCAAACCCTATAGTGTGGGTACTTATTGAAATTGTAATACCAAGACGATTCTAATGAGTACCAGGTTTATAGGTTTGTGTGGAGAAATAATGGATTTATTAAGAGAAATTCTTGTATTTTTATATTTATAACATTGTACCAACACAACTATTGTTATATTTATGACATCCAGCTAATTATTGATGAAAGAAAACCCCCAGGCCTATGTCTGGGTAGAACCAATGGCGAACTGCAGGTTAGCTGGATAACCTTTCCATTTGAAATTTCTCACCCAGACTCACATCTTACAATCCTTGACAGTATTTCATGGATCATTCTTACGAGACATTGACTAGGATCATAAATTGGCACACACCAAACAGTTCATTGATTTTCCTCATCCCTACACTATCTTGGAGTTCATCTCTCTCCAAATCATCTAATTGGCCTTCTGACAATGGGAAAGGCTCATTGAGAAGATAGAAATATTGAAAAACAAGGGAGCTGTTATGGTTCTATATTGCCCACCTGAGTGCTTTAGACACTTTTGATTAAATTAGCAAGGAATATCAGCAATGTTCACGGGGCGCCCGTGGCGTAGTGGTTGAGTCTTCGGTTTGTAACTCCGCTGACTCACCACATGGGTTCGAGTCCCGTTCTGGGCGAGGAACTTAATGTGAGAAGGTCTTCCAGCTGACTCGCGGTGTGCTGGGGGTTCTACCCAGACATGTATCTGGGGTCTTCCTCCGCCAAAAAGCTGGTCACCCACGTTGCTATAATGATCATAAATGGTAGCTGCAACGAATGTCAAAGACAAAACATCAGCAATGTTCAAAACAGATCATAATACATGTACACAAACAACATTTGGACAACCAATTCAATTTGATCAACATGATCGGATATGGAAAATGGCCACGTTACTGGTGACTATGTTTTTTTATGGGATTATTTGTTTATTGGGTTTATAGTCCAACCAACAGTATTTCAGTTATCTGAAGGTGGTGTCCACTTGAAGCAGATATAGTGCTGCCTTCAATGTTTATAGTATTCTGCATACACCTGGCATGATACCACACCTAGTCACATTATCCTGACACCAGGCCAACCAGTCCTGGAACTATCCTTGTATTTACTTGAGCATTGGCAAGGGAGCTATACCACTACCTTTTTTAACGACCTTTGTATGTTGCAGCCAGAGATCGATCCTAGGGCCTCCCCTACCTGGAGCAGACGCTCTACCGATTGGGCTACCAGGTCAGGTTTATGGGATTGACGACACTTGATAAAGGGTCATCCAAGAAACATGTATACCAAATATTAAAGCTCTAATTATTGTAGTTTCATACATAAGTTTTTTACAATTTTCCTATATAACAGTATACAGAAAATGGCCAAATTGCTGACACGCTAGCATCACCAGACATTTTTATTTTTACTGCAAATACAAGTACAACTTGCCCCTCTCCCATTTATAAACTACAGGACCAGCATTGAATTACGCGGTGTAGGTATCTTTTTTGTCCCTATTTTGCCCCTATGTGACATCAGTCATAGAAATCACACTGTAAGTGAAGACCACCATATTAGCACTTAGCTTGCAGACCAGACAGTAGTATCATTATAATTATGCAATGTGCAATACGTGACAGCCAATTAATGTCAGACTACATTACAGCTGTGAATGTTTCTTTCAGAATTCCTTGATTTCTCAGAAATCAACAACAGGATCAAAAATTTGAATAAGCCTAAAAGCTTATTTTTTTAGCATCTATTCATCCAATCATCTACAAATTACCACAATACACTTGTGTTCCCAATCCAATCATCTACAAATTATCACAATACACTCATGTGCCCAATCCAATCATCTACAAATCACCACAAACCACTCATGTGCCCATTCCAATCATCTACAAATTACCACAATACACTCATGTGCCCATTCCAATCATCTACAAATAACCACAATACACTAATGTGCCCAATCCAATCATCTTCAAATTACCACAATACACTTATGCGTCCATCCCAATCAACTACATTACCACAATACACTCAAGTGTCCATTCCAATCATCTACAAATCACCACAATACACTAAGGTGTCCATTCCAATCATCTACAAATTACCACAATACACTAACGTGTCCATCCCAATCATCTACAAATCACCACAAACCACTCATGTGCCCAATCCAATCATCTACAAATCAGAACAATACACTCATGTGCCCAATCCAATCATTTACAAATCACCACAAACCACTCATGTGCCCAATCCAATCATCTTCAAATTACCACAATACACTTATGTGTCCATCCCAATCAACTACATTACCACAATACACTCATGTGTCCATGCAAATCATCTACAAATTACCACAACGCACTCATGTGTCCATCCAAATCAACTACAAATTACCACAATACACTCATGTGTCCATCCAAATCAACTACAAATTACCACAATACACTCATGTGTCCATCCAAATCATCTACAAATTACCACAATACACTCATGTGTCCATCCAAATCAACTACAAATTACCAAAATACACTCATGTGTCCATCCAAATCAACTACAAATTACCACAATTCACTCATGTGTCCATCTAAATCAACTACAAATTACCACAATACACTCATGTGCCCCTTCCAATCATCTTCAAATTACCACAATACACTCATGTGTCCATTCCAATCATCTACAAATTACCACAATACACTCATGTGCCCATTCCAATCATCTACAAATTACCACAATACACTTGTGTGTCTGTCCCAATCATCAACAAATTACCACAATACACTCATGTGTCTGTCCCAATCATCAAGAAATTACCACAATACACTCATGTGCCCATTCCAATCATCAACAAATTACCACAATACACTCATGTATCCATTCCAATCATCAACAAATTACCACAATACACTCATGTGCCCAACCCAATCATCACAAATTACCACAATACACTCATGTGCCCAATCCAATCATCTACAAATCACCACAATACACTCATGTGCCCATTCCAATCATCAACAAATTACCACAACACACTCATGTGTCCATCCCAATCAACTACAAATTACCACAATACACCCATGTGTCAATCCAAATCATCTACAAATTACCTTAATACACTTATGTGTCCATCCAAATCAATTACAAATTACCACACTCATGTGCTTGTCCTAATTGTTTATTAATTAACACTCATGTGCACATCAATCATTTATTTATTAGAACAGTACTATCATGTGCTCTCCCCAATCAATTATTAATAAGCATAAGACAGGTGGGTGCTCACCCCAATCATTAATTAATTAGCATAAGACAGGCGGTTGCTGCTAACCCCAATCATTTATTAATTAGCATAAGACAGGTGGGTGCTCACCCCAATCATTAATTAATTAGCATAAGACAGGCGGTTGCTGCTAACCCCAATCATTTATTAATTAGCATAAGACAGGCGGTGCTAACCCAAATCATTAATAAATAAGCATAAGACAGGCGAGTGCTCACCCCAATCACCTATTTATTAGCACAAGACAGGCGAGTACTCAAACAACCCACCCACCCCACAATCATTAATTAATTAGCATAAGACAGGCGGATGCTAACCCAAATCATTAATTAGCATAAGACAGGCGAGTGCTCCCCCCAATCATTTATTAATTAGCATAAGACAAGGGAGTGCTCACCCCAATCATCTGTTAATTAGCATAAGACAGGGGAGTGCTCACCCCAATCATCTATTAATTAGCATAGTACACACATTTTCCCATGCCAATTAGATGTTAATTACCATATTACACACATGTGCTCAAGCCAATTTGCTGTTAATTAGCACAATACACACATGTGTCCATCCCAATCATCTACAAAATTTGCACAACTCACTTATCTGCTCATCCAGATTCAATGTATACCAACAAAAGAACACACTTAAGATTTAATTTAATTCACCATTAAACAAACGAAAACACACACGTTTTTCTCTTAATCACCATTTACCAGAAAACACTTACGTTTAAATATTTTAATCTTAATCCCCATTAAACTAAAGAAAACATGTATTGTTTTAATCTTAATCCCCATTAAACTTAACAAAACATGCATTGTTTTAATCTAAATCTCCATTAAACAAAAGAAAACATTTGTGATGTTCCACTGAATCACCTACAAATTATCCAAATATACACTCATCGGTTCATCCCAACATCCACGAAGAACACAAAACTGTTCCAAACACTCTAATATTCCTCCGCCTTGGCTCCGTACTAAAAAACGTTCCCATGGCTTGTATGTATTCATAAATAGTAAAAAAAAAACGAGAAAATTTGTATTCCTACACAGAGCCGACACTAGTTTGTAGAATATAGTTCCAATCAATACGCTGGGTTACGCAATGCAAAATGTCAAACCAATAGCTACCACAGCTACAACTGGTTTTCAGAAGAAACTGGAAGCTTAGACGAAGTATTGGTTTTTCGAATAAAAGACAAAAAAAAATATTTGTGAACGTGGGAGGATGATTTCAAGAGGCATTTTAGAGATGGAAAGAGAGACTGAAATCGTTATCAATGCGGAGTCACTCCCCTTTGAAGATGGTGCGTATTTGGCAATAATGTCTGAGTCAATACTACCCACCCATTTCTGTTATTTCTCTCCACAACTCTACCAATTCCTCTTAATTACGTCATTAACCACCTAAATTTATTTTAAATTAAACTATAATATTATCTGATGGAGATTAAGGCTGAGTCAATATGACCCAACCACATCCTTACACTCTTTTTTTCCCTCATCAACTTCGATAACCTTTGCCACCGCATATAGAAGTTGGGCTAAAATTCAGCCCAACTGATTTTTTTTAAACATTTTTATTTTATTTTAAATATTTTTTCTTATAATTTTCATCTTTTTTTTTTTTCATTTTTTTAATATTTTTTTTTTCTTTTTGTGTAAGTTCATACACAATTTTATATCTTGTTTTTATTTATAAAAAAAAAAATAATAATCCGTAAACTGTAAAAATGTAAAAAGTAAACAGTTTTGATTCTGTTACAGTCACATCAGTGTTCATAGGGTACATTGGTGAAATGGAAATTGTCTCCCTTGTGAGTTAATATCCTAGGTATTACAAACAGTATGAAGGTCCTTTTAATTGGAGTTCTTGGACTTTAGCACCTTTTCTTTTGTAGATATTGCAATTACAGTGAAATTTCTAACTTTTGACTTAATATAAGCTTAAAATCTATTTAAATACTTATAGAGATTCATTATTTAAAAAAGAGAATTGAAGTGTTTGTTCATGATGGTTAGCAGTTCCTCCCTTTCCAAGAAATAAACATTTTTTTTACATCACAGCGCCACACTTAGGACAATTATAGTGACACCCAGCTATTTTGGTGGAGGCAACCCCAGACATATATCTGGGTAGAACCTCCAACACACAACAGGCAGACATTCCCATAATTAGGTGTTTCACCCGAAACAGGACTCTAACCCAAGGTTGAGAGGCCCAGCAGTCAGAGGACTTTCAACTAGCAACTCTACAACTAGCAACTCTATAAAATAAAAGGCACCGGCCACAATAGCTCAATTGGTAGAGCGTCGGCTTGCAGATATGGAGGTCGCAGCCAGGTCAAACCAAAGACCTAAAAGTTGGTAGTAGTGGCTTCCCTTCTAACACTCGGGGCTAAGGGGACAGCATTACGCCTGACTCGTCAGTGTTAGTATAATGGACTGGCCAGGTTCAGTCCCTGGGCACCTTATAAGTGCCCCTGTGTAATAATGATAGAAGTGTCGCTGTACAGTATTGGCAAAAATGCCGGCCAATCCCTCACAACAAAAGGTACACTATATCACCATAGCACAGGGTTTTCCCTGACGCACAAATTTGTGCGTTTTGGTGCATATTTTCAGCAGATGACCCGCAAAATGAACTTACATTGCGACACACTGGACGCACAAAATGAATTAATCCACAGCCATAATTTATTGTCTCCAATGACATTGATCTTTTTTTCAGCTCGTCAAAATGTTGCAAAAAGCATTTAAGTATCAATTTGCTTCAGTTAGACAAAGTATTTTGTAAATAAGCGTCCATTATTTGTTCGTTGCGTCAACACACGGTCAAAATGACTTTAACGTAGTGACGTCACATGCTATGTATAGAATGTTATTTGTTGTCTTAATACTGCTATCCGGTCCACCTAAACGATACATGTACTGCGTTTAGATGACTGGGAACCAGCAATGCTGTGTAGTTAGACGCTGTTTCACATTCCGTTGCGTCAACACACGGTCAAAATGACTTTAAAGTAGTGACGTCATACGCTATGTATAGAATGTTTCACGTTCACCATTTCTTTAAAGCCATTAAGTGTCGCAATAGTAATGATCGTTTAGTTTAGAACGCGGCTAAAACCGGCCCGTGAATATGCTACATTTCAAAGGTTTGGATGAGTTTTATCTGCATTAATCTTTTAGAAAATAGTTAAGTCATACATTGCATATTAATTTTAAGCAAATATATGTTTGGCTTTAGAAACCAAACGGTCTAAGGCAATATATTAAAAATACTACAAGGTCAAATTTAACGTTATGTAGGAAAGACATGTAGGTTGAACCAATATGAGCTTGAATACCTAAGTTTTGACTGGTTTTTGTTTTTGTAACAAAAATCCAAAAGTGAACCATAAACAATTCTAAAAACATGGACTTTCCGGCAGAAGCCAGAGCTTTTGGTTCACTCAAATCTAGGAAGGAGTGATTCTATATGTGACTGCTTTCATATAGGCAGACATAATATGAACAGTTATAAACAGTTACATGTTTAATTTGTTAAGCCTTTAGGTCTAAGGACCAACTCATTTGTATAATTTCATGTATGGAAATTTTACTGAATATTGAAATTGGTACATGTAAGTGAACATGTTGAAGAATTGAACTTTGAACTTATTTGAAGTTAAACAAATCTAGTTAAATGTTCTGGTGTTCATTGTCAACAATGATTATATTGCTATATATTCTAATAGAGATATATTTCTGAGAGTGAGTCAGATAGAGAAAATGCTTTCACATTTTAAAATCTGAAATGTACAATATGTGATTTTGTTTTGTTTTAGTAGTATAAAACATAAATAAACAATTTAGTTCTGCTTTTAAGGTGCAAGACTATTAGTAAAGTGATTATATAATGTGACCCCCAAAATTTACAAATGACCCCCAAATCATAAACCTAGGGGGACACTGTGACCCCCTAAAAAAAAATTCAAAGGAAAACCCTGCATAGCACTAAATCTGCTTCATGTGGACACCATATAAACGAAATGTGAGTGTTAGGACAATAAATGCGAACAAACAGATTACAAATCATTACTACACTGGTGTTCTCTTCCTCCTCAATTTTCCTCAAACATAACATCCTACATGTATTTCTAATTTAGCAGAAACATGCTTTGTCAACGAGCAAGACTTAAGTGTGAATCAACTTAACATGGCCATTTGTCTTTGTGTTCCCCATCCTACACCAGTTACTGCCTACTT
The DNA here is from genome assembly GCA_007844125.1 of Sinonovacula constricta. NCBI lineage: Eukaryota > Metazoa > Mollusca > Bivalvia > Cardiida > Solecurtidae > Sinonovacula > Sinonovacula constricta. The sequence continues at coordinate 8,641,339 of CM017573.1, forward strand.
TTATTTTCCTCTGGAATTTTTCAACTGTTAATGGGGTTAACTTGTGAAACAGAAATTGTTTGTTTGTTGGGTCCCACCAACTGTATTTAGTTATCTGGAGACAGTGTCCACTTGAAGCAAATATAGTGCTGCCTCCACTGTGTATAGCGTGCTGTGAACACCTGGCTTGATACCACACCCAGACACATTATCCTGACACCGGGCCAACCAGTTATGGAACTACCCTTATATTTGCTTGAGCTTTAGAAAGGGAGCAGCTATACCACTACCATTTTTTAGGATTCTGGTATGTCTTGGTCAGGGATCAAACCCGGGGCCTTCCATACCTAGAGCTGACGCTCTACCGATTGTGCTACCAGGTCCGGTAATATGCTTTGTCAAAGAGAAAGTGTGTGCAAGTTCCTTTTGCAATTTTTCAACTGTTAATGGGGTTCATTTGTGAACTGGAGATTGTCTCCCTTGTTAGAAAACATCCCAGGTAGTTCAAATAGTAGGTAGGTCCTTTTTGTTGGAATTCTTGGACTTTATCGCCAGTTCTTTTGCAGATGGGGCCATTAAAAACAGTAAAAATTTCTTACTTTTAAGTATATATACTTTTAAAAACTATCAAAATACATACAGAGATGTGTTATTTAAACAAGAAAATGGAAGTGTTTGTTGATGATGTTTTACATGGGTATCACAAGAAAGGCAGAAAAATCAATGTACTCTCCAAAGAGCAGAATCATAAAAACTAAGTAATCCAAGTGAAAGGACCTACTTGCATTTAGGGATTATGCAGGGGAGACTATCCACTAATGCCTCTCAGTGTTGACTGATTTAGCTTATTTTACTAGTTTCTGAGCAGCTGACATTCCCTCTTTTTTTGCATGTAAAGGGATATTACTCTATTAAAAAATTTCATTTTTACCTCCTTTGTGGACAGGTATTTGGTATAGACTTACTGCAGAAACTTAAGATTTCCCCTTTTTTAAACTTTTGAGAAACAGTCAAGACTGAAGCATGGGCATAAAATGGAACCTTATTTATAGAGGTACAAAATAATTAAAAAAGCTTAGGCACCTTTTTTTTGGAAAAAAAGAAAATTAAAAATTAATTATATTTCTTATATAAGTATATGAAAATACCTTCCCACAAGGGAGATAACTAAACATTTCTTTTATTTTGAAAATGGGGGATAGTCTAGTCTTCTTCTCAACCATCTCCTATTTTCTGTAACACCATTAAGGAGCATACAGGGTTGCAACCCCAGTTATAACATAATGTCAAAGTGACATAGCTCTCTTACTAACCCCAAGCAATTATTAGAGAAGATCTATGTTAAGTGAACCTAATGTCACGATAATGTGACTGGGTGTGGTATCATGCCAAGAGTTCAAGGTAAGCTATACACAGTGAAGGCAGCACTATATCTGCTTCAAGTGAACAATGTCCACAGATGGCCTGGCTGTCCATGGCATGCTATGCATAGTGAAGGCAGCACTATATCTGCTTCAAGTGGACACAGTCTCCAGATGGCCTGGCTGTCCAAGGCATGTTATGAACAGTGAAGGCAGCACTATATCTGCTTCAAGTGGACACTGCCCACAGATCACCTGGCTGTCCATGGCATGCTATGCACAGTGAAGGCAGCACTATATCTGCTTCTATTGGACACTGTCCTCAGATCACCTGGCTGTCCAAGGCATGTAACGCATTGTAAAGGCAGAACTATATCTGGTTGAAGTGGACAATGTCCACAGATGGCCTGGCTGTCCAAGGCATGCTATGCACAGTGAAGGCAGCAATATATCTGCTTCTATTGGACACTGTCCCCAGATCACCTGGCTGTCCACGGCCTGCTATAAACAGTGAAGGCAGCACTATATCTGCTTCTATTGGACACTGTCCCCAGATCACCTGGCTGTCAAATGCATGTTATGTACAGTGAAGGCAGCACTATATCTGCTTCAAGTGGACACTGTCCACAGATCACCTGGCTGTCCACGGCCTGCTATAAACAGTGAAGGCAGCACTATATCTGCTTCTATTGGACACTGTCCCCAGATCACCTGGCTGTCAAATGCATGTTATGTACAGTGAAGGCAGCACTATATCTGCTTCAAGTGGCCTCTGTCCACAGATCACCTGGCTGTCCACGGCCTGCTATAAACAGTGAAGGCAGCACTATATCTGCTTCTATTGGACACTGTCCCCAGATCACCTGGCTGTCAAATGCATGTTATGTACAGTGAAGGCAGCACTATATCTGCTTCAAGTGGCCTCTGTCCACAGATCACCTGGCTGTCCATGGCATGCTATGCACAGTGAAGGCAGCACTATATCTGCTTCAAGTAGACACTGTCCACCGATGGCCTGTCTGTCCAAGGCATGCTATAGACAGTGAAGGCAGCACTATATCTGCTCCTATTGGACAATGTCCCCAGATCACCTGGCTGTCCAAGGCATGTTACGCACAGTGAAGGCAGCAGTATATCTGCTTCAAGTTGACAATGTTCCCAGATGACCTTGCTGTCCAAGGCATGTTATGAACAGTGAAGGCAGCACTATATCTGCTTCAAGTGGACACTGTCCACAGATGGCCTGGCTGTCCAAGGCAAGCTATACACAGTGAAGGCAGCACTATATCTGCTTCTATTGGACACTGTCCCCAGATCACCTGGCTGTCCAAGGCATGTTATGTACAGTGAAGGCAGCACTTTATCTGCTCCTATTGGACACTGTTGTCTCCAGATGTTACAGCTGTCCACGGCCTGCTATAAACAGTGAAGGCAGCATTATATCTGCTTCAAGTAGACAATGTCCACAGATGGCCTGGCTGTCCAAGGCATGCTATACACAGTGAAGGCAGCACTATATCTGCTTCAAGTGGACTATGTCCACAGATGGCCTGGCTGTCCATGGCATGTTCTGCACAGTGAAGGCAGTACTATATCCGCTTTAAGTGGACACTGTCTCCAAATCACCTGGCTGACAAAGGCATGTTATGCACAGTGAAGGCAGCACTTTATTCAGCTTCTATTGAACACTGTCCGCAGATAGCTTGAAAGTTGATTTCTGGACACTTGTCTGCAGAATTCTCCCAACTCTGTGTCCTCCCTCCTCTGTTTTACATGTCATAAATTGACAAGCAGAAACAGGAATAATTGCAGTTGCAGGAAGGACAACAATCAATACTGCCATGTTGTGCTGCCTAGACTTGGGGATCCTGCATTTTTACATGTTCAAAATAGCAATGCAATAATCTGTTTACACACTGCTATGGAAGGGGATGTGTGCCAAAATACTCGTCACTGTATTTGTTATAGATTTCTCATTTTAACAATTTCGTAAATTGTTACACCATACTGCATCTAATTTGTTGTTTTTTGTTGTTGTTGTTGTTCTTTTTGTTTTTTGAATTACATTACAGTGACCAATTATGATCAATATAGTGATGTCCAGCTATTTTGGTGGAGGAAGAAACCCAGACTAAATATCTGGGTAGAACCATTGGTGCACCAAAGGTCAGCCTTCCCACATTTAGTGTTTCACCCCAAACAGGACTTAAACCCAAGGTTGTGAGGCTAAGCAGTTGGCAACTCTACCACCATGCCAAGAGCTCCCACAGCTTCTTTTCAAATGGATTGAACAGTGATTTTTTTTTAAACTTTATCACAATGGGTCCTGGGTCTCGCTGGATAAAAAATCTACAAGTCCCAAACTTAAATGTGTGAGTGCCAAATTGGATGTTTACAGAAAAAGGAAGTGTTATACTTACATAAACACCATTTCCCTTAAAAATGTATCATTGAATTTTGATTGGTTATTCTCAAAACATTTATCCAATAATAACCAGCGAAACAACAAATGGACAAAACAGTGCGAGTGTAAACTGCACCCTCTAAACTATGTTACTCGCGTACAAAATGCTCCGCAATAGTCAGAAAAGACTCACTGGTAGAAAAAAAAACATGCATCCAGCAAACACAGATAAACTGACACTTTGTGACCATGGCAATTTTATTAGGTCCTGGACGCAAGAACGCACAGGTAAAAAAAAATCACCGGTTGAAGTCCTGGGGCATGACCCCTGGGGTGGCATGGTTGCCAGTTGTGGGTTCAAACACTTGTCAAGGTGTTGTCATGTTGTCACTATCCTTAGAAAGCTCCGACTTCAAAGCCATAAGGGCCAAACATGGTTACATATTTATAATTTAAAATACTTTGCCTATTGTAATGTAGGAGGGAAGGTGTGTACATTTATTTTTGTTCAATAGCAACATATTTCCAGAACCCAGTGTTCCTACAATGACAGATTTTGTATTCTAACATCAGTATTTTACCTCTATCAACAAAGAAGCATTCTGCCATGATAAAATAATAAACAATATTTCTCTACATAAAATCAAGACTATTTTACTGCAATAGAACAGCTGTTCCTTTTACTTTTACTGCCCATTTTTGTTTTTGTTCATAAGGCCACTCCTTTTTTATTTTATGGTTTACAAAAAATTTTGGTCAAAGTGTCCGTAAGGCGGTCGAAAAAAAAAAATAAAAAAAAAATTCATCCCCAGCCCGTTATATTTATAACCCCACAGTGTGACCTCAACGTAATACTCCAATCGTACCTACTCTGTGATCTCCGGCAAGCTTCGGAGATAATGATTACGTAGAGGACGGAATTACCCGAGGAGTTCCGAGTTCTGCGCCAATCGTACCTACTCGGCGATCTCCGGCAAGCTTCGGAGATAATGCCTCGGATGTAATTGTATGAATACACCAGTTGGTGATTTGCCCCGGCGAATAACTTCTCATTGCATTATGTAAACAAAGATGGCTGACTTTTCAAAGTGCATGCAGTACGCTTTAGATACAATGGAGGTTCAATACTCCTTGAAAGAAGAGCAGATTGCTTTGTTAAAGAATATTTATATTACCAACAGGATTTGGTAAAAGTGTAATATACCAGTAATTACCCTGCATGCACTCAGATCATGCTTCGGTGATTTCGAAGCTTGCCGGAGATCGCCGTTTAGGTACGATTGCCATTTTGAAAGTAGTTAGTCAATATGGCGGCGACAGCATTATTTCCGAGGTGATTACGTAGAGGACGGCATTACCCGAGGAGTTCCGAGTTCTGCGCTGGACTGGTTTACCAAAATCCGATCCTATACTCTGAGTATTGCTATTTTATCTCTGAGACATAAAACCCGTCTACCTGTTTCGAGGGCGCGTTTAAAACGCGGCCTATTTATATAAAAACAAGCAAAATGGGATTTGTTTCGATAGTTTTCGGCTCGTTTTCATAGGGTCGGAAATTATTAATGAAAAAAAAATCGTCGATTTTGATTTTATTTTTTTCGATTTCTTGAAAAAATAGGTCCGCCGGTTTTGTAAACCATTTTATATAAAAGAAGTAGCCTAAGACCTTCACCTTAAACTTTACCCAATCTTGGAAAGTAACGGTTTTGTTATTTAGTTAAATTTGATGTTACTTATAACATAAGTATTAAATGTGATAATAAATAAACATTTAAAATACCCAATTTCATCAGATGTTGATATTCTTTTAGAAAAAAACAATAAACAGGATAATGGGGGGTTAAACAGAAGAGCCAAACAGGGGAAACAACCTAACAACATTGGATAAATTGTAGTGCGCATTTGTGGTCCTTTTAAAGTTTCTTGTAGAACGTGTAAGAATGGAAATAGATATAAAGTTTGTGAGATCTAACGCCCGATATATCACAGTTTCTCAGTCAGAACTTAAACCACTTAGTCCAAACACAAATGGTTAAAGAGAAAACAAGAAACAAAGCTAACTTGGCAAGAAATACTCTACAAAAACAAAATAGACAGACTAAAAATGTATTATTGTATTATTTTTGGTTAACCTCCTGTGCACTGATGGTTCTACCCAGATTTAAGTCTGGGGTCTTCCTCCTCCCCTACCTAGCTCGACGTCAACAATATGACCACAATTGCATTAGTTCAATATAACAAATAACATAACACAACATATAGCATTGCTTCTTTTTTTATTTTCCAAGAAGATTATGCCAAAAATCCCTTTGTCAGCAGCTCTATATGATTCCTTGTTTCGAGGATAATCAAGACTGGCCTATCCCAGAAACAATACCAATTTACCTCTCCTTCCAACAAGTCTTGGTCCAGCAGACACGTTTTATGATGGAGTGATTTAAACAGAGTAGCCTTCAACAGAGGTTCAACGAACTGTCTACAATGAACTGTCTACGTAAACAAGCCATCAACAAATGGGAAAATCTTCATCTGCGTCATTGAAAATTTGCCTGACGTTCTAGAACTTTGTGCCTAGTCTGAGTTGAGTCTCATTATCAAGGATCTGATTGGCTGAATTTTGAATGAAATTTGAAATCTGGCCAATAAAATTAAAACTTTCAGATTGAGACAACCCTAAAGTATTTGATTGGTCAGATTTCAAATGTAATATGAATCCAGTCATTCTCAGGTATCTGATTGGTCAGATCTTGTTATTTGAATCCAGAGAATCTCAAGCATTTAATCGGTCAGATTTAAAATGCAGTTTGAATCCAGCCAATCTCAAGTATCTGATTGGTCAGATTTTAAATGTTATTTGAATCCAGCAAATTTCAAGGTGTTGGTTGGCCAGATTAAAAATGCTTCATGAATACAACCAATCAGATGAAAAAGTATTGTCAAGCTAAAAAGTTTCATAATCGCCAACCCAGATCATTCAGATCTATGAAAATGAGCTCAGGCTCGAGCATTAATGTTTTGTAACCTCGGAACCATGTCGCCCAATCATTTTCGAGTTCAGATTTTACACAAGCTCAATGTCCGATTGCACAGTATTTTCTTATTGTTTGTTGATTGGGTTTATCGTCCCACCAACACTATTTCAGTTATCTGGAGACGGTGTCCACTTGAATTAGATAAAGTGCTGCCTTCACTGTGTATAATATGTTTGTTTATTGTTTTTATCGTCCCACCAACACTATTTCAGTTATCTGAAGACGGTGTCCACTTAAAGCAGATATAGTGCTGCCTTCACTGTGTGTAGCATGCCGTGAACACCTGGCATGATACCACACCCAGTCACATTATCCTGACACTGGGCCAACCAGTCGAGAAACTACCCTTATATTTGCTTTGAGCGTAAGCAAGGGAGTTATATCACTGCCATTTTTTACGCCTCTGGTATGTCACGGCCAGGGATCAAACCTGGGGTCTCCCGTACCTGAAGCCAACTCTGTACCGGTTGCGCAACCAGGTCAGTCTATCCTATTTTGTTAATGTATCAAATACATATTATTCAAACGGTGTAACACATACCTACTGCTTGAAAACTTAAGTCCGTACTTTTTGTCACGACTCCACCGTACTGTCGACATTGTCAATATAACAACCTTTTTTTTCTTCTTTATGTATATAATTTAAGCATTTATCTATCAATTTTAACTGTCAGCATTTTTATAGTATCGATCTATTTTCTGATCCCCAGTAGCTATTTCAAACCTGTATTTTTGATTTTTGACAATTATTGCTGCAATCATTTATGATCATTATAGCATCATCCATTTTTTGTGTGGAGGAGGACCTCAGACACAAGTCTGGGTAGTACCACGGGCGTACTGCTAATCTGCCGGAAGACCTCACATTTTCACACCTGTTGTCAGCCACTCGTGACTCAAAGGTTGTTTTATGGTTTGCTGAGGTGTGATCAGCGCCTACAAAAGAAGTTTGCTCAATCAACCTGTTTTCGGATGTTCTGGCTTGTTAGCACAGCTCACAGTCATAGAAATTAGGATTGAAATTTACAAGCATGTCGGTAACATTCACCAGTCGGAAAGAAAATTCACTAGTCTGAAATAGGGATGGGATGGGATTAGCATTTTTGTGCCGATATTGTGCAGCGACATTTCTATTACAGGGATGGGATTTGCTGGCATTTTTGCCAATACTTGCAGCGAGATTTCTATCATTATAGCACAGGGGCACTTATGAGGTGCCTAGGGACTGAAATCGACCGGTCCGTTTTACTGACACCGATGAGTCAGGCGTAATGCTGTCCCCTTAGCCCTGAGCATTAGGAGGGAAGCCACTACTACCAACTTTAAAGTCTCTTGGTTTGACCCAGCCGGGGTGTGAACCCACGACCTCCCGATCAGCAAGCCGACGCTCTACCGCCTGAGCTATTGCGGCCGGTCTAGTCTGAATTAAATTCTGTTATAATTTACAAATAATTCTTAAAAAAGATATAGAAAAAAACAAACTCAATTTAAGTATCATTCGCCGGCAGTTTCAGGTTATTTTTTCCCAGGTTTTGCACCAGAAACATATTTCAGTTTCATTTTCTCTGCCATTTTTGTTCAGTGGCCGAGCTGATTTTGATTTGGTATAGAACATTATGTACCATGCAGGAACCAGAATACCACGTGATTCCTGTGCAGTAAACATATTATCAGTTTAGTGGGCATAACATGTTTATGATACAAGCGACAGCGATTGCCGAATGAAATAAACAACTCAAAATTTTGTTTACAAATTGTAAATTAAATTATAATGATTGTTCAATGATCTGGATCTTAAAAAGCAGTCGGGCTAGTAAATTGGGAATTTTTACTAGCCCAAGAGAAAATCTACAAGTTTTTTTGCTGTCGGGGTAGCGCTTATTTCGACCACTGAGCTCATGACAGAAGCCACATGCATTACATAAATCGCTATAGAATTGTTTTAGTCATTGTATATTATGTAGATAGTTTATCATCAAATGTATTGTTCATATATTTATTATGAAATAAAAAAGTTAGAAATTAAATATAAAAAGTTTAGTTTAATACCTCTTCATTGTCTTTTATTGCCTCATGTCAATTTTTTCTGAGACAAAAGTGGGAGATTTTTTATTTTTATATAAACAAAAAAGGGAGTAACCAGTTTCTAAATAGGGAGACTTCTGAGAATGTGTACAACATCATTCATTTTCAAATATATATATATTATGAGGGTGTAAATCTAATCTTATGCACTACACAAAATGGCAGTGAATAAAATGTTGAAGTTTGATCTTCATTTGAAATTATTTAACTAAAACTCAATATATAATGCAAATTTTATGAGTGTGTAAATCTTACGGCTAAATAAAATGGCCGTGAGTTCAGATGAGAAAATTCTGGCTTATACCCTTGGTCAAGTACTCTTAGGTGAATGGATTGGGATTTCATTTGTTCAAGTTCCGATTCTTGCATATTTTATATTGTTTAAAACTGACAAATTCTGAAAAGAAACAAATAACAAGTGTGTCATAAACAGCAAATTTTCAAAAAGTACAAAAAAATAATAGTTGGGTAAATAAGCAAGTAACAATTCTGAAGGTATGCACTATTGTATGAAAAGGGCAAAAAACTAAAGAATGGTATCATATTCAAACAATAATAAATTTCTTTGTTTCTTTGCTTAAAAACATGCTTCAAGTACTATAAGCCACACATCTAACATAAAAAACCAACAGTTTAAACATAATTGTATATCAGACACATCTGATTTTACAGACTTATAACAGTATAATGCCAGGGCCTTGGTTTTCAAACTTTGAACTCAACTTTGAGATCATTCTCAGGGATTCTATTGGTCAGACTTCAAAAACAATTCAAATCCGACCAATCAGATTTTTTTAGAGTTGTCTCAGACAAAAGATCTACCAATCATATTCTTGAGATTTTCTCAGACTAAAGGCCTGACCAATCAGAATCTTGAAATTGTCTCACTATCTGACCAATCAGATTCTTGAGATTGTCACAAACTAAACATCTGACCAATCAGATTCTTGAGATTGTCACAAAATAAAGATTTGACCAATCAGATTCTTAAGACTGTCTCAGACTTAAGATCTGACCAATTGGATTCTAGAGATCTCTCTCAGACTTAAGTTCAAAATTGAATAATTTGGGGGCGCTTGTGGAAGCTGTAAGCCAAAAATAATAAGAACAAGGTAAAATGCAGGGTTTTCTTTAGTTATGGAAACTACAGTTGCTGTTTTTTCGAAAGCAACTGATTTTGCAGTTACTTTAGCACAGCAATATGGCTCTTGCCATTCAAAATTCCCCAATACAACCGATTTTAACACAATGGATCATTCAAATCATCGGATGACTGCTCATTAAAAAACCCTGACAATGTTAATTATTTCGGGTGAGAGCTCAAGTGAATTGCCAGTAAGCAGGTGACTGACCATTAACAAGCCAATCAAAACGTTTACTTTGCAAAGTGGGCGGAGTATAGTCATGCCAATAAACAACTTAGCTACACACCACGCTAACTAAAATAAGCATGATCCACAGTCTTCGGATATTGACTGTCGTGTTCAGATTTAATTCTCAATTTGATACATTTTCTACATTTTTTTCCCCCAAGCAATTTGACAACCATTATTTTAATACTCTGGCCACGGTCGCACTCATCTTCCTCAGCTGTGGAATTCCTTACCCTCAAAACTCTACATAGGTTACTATAGCAGCGTTCCTCAAATATTTGAGGAAAACTCAAGAGAAATGCTTCTTTTTAGTTTTTAGTGAAACAAGAACTTGAGGAAATATAATAAAATTGAGGAAAATCTAAAAGTTGCGGTTAAGGAGGGACTTGAGGAAGTTACGTGAAACTGGGGCCTGGTTCCTTAATTTGTATACTCAATTTTTCCAGGTACCTGTAGACGTCAGCCCTAAAACTCTAGGTAACATGGAACAGGTTTTCAAAAAAGCAACCCTGCTTTCAATGACTAAAAACCCCCTTTAAATGATTTTTTTTAACATTTATTTTTACTAAGTAGATTTTCATTCAAATATGTTTTTCTCATTTTAACAGTAACTAAAAACCAATGCATTATAATGCACACAGGTTGTTCAGCCTTTTTCAGGGGTATAAGGTGGTATTAGACGCTTGTGCATATATGAAGATAAATCATTATAGTGACGCTATTTTGGTCGAGGATAGCGGTCAGACCAATGTCCAGGTTGAACCACTGGTACACCGCATTGTCCTTCGTCCTGACCGTGTATTTTTTCTACAACGAGCCATCTCATTTTAACATAAACCTTACTAAGATGTCGATCCAATTCACCTGCAATCATTTCCTCAAAGTCTGTCCTCACATTTTTCCTCAACCGAGAATTACAAAAATTGTTTGCGTTGTTTTTTGTTAAATCGCAACGACACAATTACGGTCATATTGGCGACGTCAACTAATTATTGGTGGAGGAAGACCCCATATATATAAATATATATATATATATATATATATATATATATATATATATATATATCTGGGTAGAACCACCGGCACACTGAAAGTTAGCTGGAAAACCTCCCCACATGAAAGTCCTCACCCGAACTGGGACTCGAACCCACGTGCTAAGTGGCTGAGGAGTTTCAGGTCAGCGGCTTAAAACGCTCGGCCAGTGGGCAACCCCAACATCCTCCGGAGCATTAACTCGTCAGCTAATAAATAGGGCCGTATATTCTGGGTGAACAAACTGGATGCTCTGAGTTCAAGAACTCTCTATTACTATATTTTCTGGTATAATGCTTTTTTTTTTTTTGAAATACATCGCACCGACCAATTATGATCATTATGGTGACGTCCAGCCATTTTGGTGGGGGAAGACCCCAAACAAATGTCTGGGTAGAACCACCGGGGCACTGCAGGTCAGCTGGAAGACCTTCCCACATTGAGTTCTTCACCTGGAACAGGACTCGAACCCACGCAGTGAGCGGCTAAGCGGTCAGAGGAGTTGCATGTCGGCGACTCTACCACTACGCCATGGGCGACCCCTTTTTCTGGTGTTAAATGAAAACCCCACATGTATCTAGAACATCAACAAACATCTATTAGCTGGGCCTTTAAGGTAATTATAATACCTCCTTTTCTGTCACAATGAGTCCAATACCACCTTAAAATAAAAGCAAAAAGATGATTTCAAAGTCATGGTATTCCCCTTTTCGAAATGAAATAAATGCTTCAGTTATCTCCCTTGTATGAAGGCATTTTCATATACTTTATACAAGAAATATAATAAATTTCATTGTTAACTTGCTTATTGTTTTAAAAAAGCACTCAAGATTTTTAATATATTCTAAATTCTTATCTCAATTAATAAGATTCCATTTTATGTTCATGCTTTAGTCTTGTGTGTTTTTGTCTGCAGCAGTTATATACCAAATACCTATCTACAAATGTACAAGGGAGGTAAGAATGTATTTTTTTTAAATAGTAAAGCCTGTTTACATACGAAAAGAGGGAATTGTGCAATCTGAAGTGAACAGTTTAATGCGTGATGATTTTTCATACCTGTAGACCGCCCGATGTGAAGATATCTCCGAAATCCTACAAAACGATAGAACTGGCAATTTTTAGAAAATACTGTTTCTTCTCTGTTCAAAAACCCTGCTAATGTTAAAATTAGTTTGTAAAGCACTCTGAAAAACAGGCTAGCAGTCCTGCGGAATTGAAATGCCTCAGACATAGATCTAGGAAATAGCTTTGAAAACAGGCTAGCAGTCCTGCGGAATTGAAATGCCTCAGACATAGATCTAGGAAATAGCTATAAAAATAGGCTAGCAGTCCTGTGGAATTGAAATACCTCAGACATATCTAGGAAATAGCTCTAAAAACCGGCTAGCAGTCCTGCGGAATTCAAATGCCTGAGACAAATCTAGGAAATAGCTCTAAAAACCGGCTAGCAGTCCTGCGGAATTCAAATGCCTCTGACATAGATCTAGGAAATAGCTTTAAAAACAGGCTAGCAGTCCTGCGGAATTGAAATGCCTCAGACATATCTAGGAAATAGCTCTAAAAACAGGCTAGCAGTCCTGTGTTATTCAAATGCCTCAGACAAACCAAGGAAATAGCTCTAAAAACAGGCTAGCAGTCCTGCGGAATTGAAATACCTCAGACATATCTATGAAATAGCTCTGAAAAACAGGCTAATGTTATTCCTTATTTGGAATGCCTCGTTCATATTTATGAAATAACCACAGATGTATTATGATTACAAGATGTTGCGATTTGCATTACCAATAATAGTTCATCTTTTTTTAAAAAAATGATTTACTACTATAATCACTGAACTTCCCTGAACAATTTTACGGGTGAGTGCTTAGAGCGAAACTGTTCTAAGTAAGACTGTAGAAAAAAATCACTTAGACCTTATTTGCTGTAAGTCCTCAGTGAAGATGTGGGAATTTTTGGATATAATATTCTGTTTAATCAGATTAAATTCACTTGGATTTCAGTTTAATTGTTTTTATTGAACAGCACAACAGTTCTTTGGGGAAACAAATTCATTTCGAAACATAATATATCCTTACGACATTATAGTAAAGTAATTTTTAGGGGGTCATTTTAGGGTAGGTCGGGTTATTTTAGGGTGGGTTGGGTTATTGGAGGGTGGGTTGGGTTATTTGAGGGTGGGTTGGGTTATTTGAGAGTGGGTTGGGTTATTTTGTTAACCACACCATGCAAAGGTAACTAGACATATCGGCGGAGACTTTTACGTCAAATAGTGCAAATCTGAATTTGATATTTTCTTGGATCTTAACTCCTTACATAGGCCTATATTTGTATAACCCTTAATATTTATTTTTATTTTTGGGTTTTACAACACAACAACACGTTATATATGGTGCCAAATACGTTTAAGTTTAACGTGACCTGAATACTATCAGGTTAAAATCTAAAAACGTAAGTAGAAATATCTCATAAGGGCAATAACCCTTAATTTGTTTTTTTTTGTTTTGTTTTTTTTTGGTTTTACGGCACACCGACACTTGATAGGTCTTATAACCCTTAATAAATCATGTTTTAAATATGCATAAGTTTTATCAAATAATGAGGCATTACTAGAATACACATAAAGTAGGAGACGCACACTACACCTTCAGTGCTTTGAGCTGTGATTCCCTGACGCCAAACCATTTTTCTGAAGAGAAAGTAAAAACATAGTCTCTGAAAGCTCACTGCAGTGGATCTTTCCAGACAAATGTCATATGTTACAGAGTTAGCATTGGAGGTGAGATTGGAGATTTTTATCAGCCATGAATTTCCTGAATAGCTGGAAGTTGCCAAAACGAACACTTGCTGTTGGTATGACTTAAAAATGCAGAAAACTAATATTCATAAAAAAATTAATAAAAAAAGAATTATAAAGCTTTATACATGTGTCAATAGTTTTTCATTCTTTTATACACTTTGCAATCGCTACCAGCCTTTAAACGAAGTTTTAAATATTTAGAAATAGCAACTGTCATTCTGATAACTTTCATACATTTTGCATAACTTATTGAATTCAATAAGTTTTATAAATTTATCACAAGTAACCTGCACTTCAATAACTTTTATATAGTTTGCAAAATTAACCTGCACTTCAATAACTTTTATATAGTTTGCACAAGTAAACTGCACTTCAATACCTTTTATATAGTTTGCACAAGTAACCTACACTTTAATAACTTTTAAATACTTTGCAAAAGTAACCTGCACTTTTACACACTTTGCAACCAGCACTTCAATGACTTTTATTTATACTTTGTACAATTAGCCTACATTTTCATTTACAAAAGTAACCAACACTTCAAGATTTTCTAATGCACTTTTCAAAAGTAACCTGCACTTCAATAACATGTATAGGGATGGGATTGGGATTAGCCGGCATTTTTGCCGATACTGCGCAGCGACATTTCTATCATTATAGCACAGGGGCACTTATGAGGTGCCCAAGGACTGAACCTGGCCGGTCCATTATACTGACACCGACTAGTCAGGCGTAATGCTGTCCCCGTAGCCCTGAGCGTTAGGAGGGAAGCCACTACTACCAACTTTAAAGACTTTGGTTAGACCCGGCCGCGGTTCGAACCCACAACCTCCCGATCCGCAAGCCGACACTCTACCACCTGAGCTATTGCGGCCGGTATAACATGTATAAACTTTTCAAAAGTAACCTGAACTTCAATAACATGTGTACTCTTTTCAAAAGTAACCTAAACTTCAATAACATGTATACTCTTTTCAAAAGTAACCTGAACTTCAATAACATGTGTACACTTTTCAAAAGTAACCTGAACTTCAATAACATATATACACTTTGCAAAAGTAACCTGAACTTCAATAACATGTGTACTCTTTTCAAAAGTAACCTGAACTTCAGTAACATATATACACTTTGCAAAAGTAACCTTAACTTCAGTAACATGTATACACTTTGCAAAAGTAACCTTAACTTCAATAACATATATACTCTTTTCAAAAGTAACCTTAACTTCAATAACATGTATACTCTTTTCAAAAGCAACCTGCACTTCAGTAACATATATACACTTTGCAAAAGTAACCTTAACTTCAATAACATGTATACTCTTTTCAAAAGTAACCTTAACTTCAATAACATATATACACTTTGCAAAAGTAACCTTAACTTCAATAACATGTATACTCTTTTCAAAAGTAACCTTAACTTCAATAACATGTATACTCTTTTCAAAAGTAACCTTAACTTCAATAACATGTATACTCTTTTCAAAAGTAACCTTAACTTCAATAACATGTATACACTTTTCAAAAGTAACCTTAACTTCAATAACATGTATACTCTTTTCAAAAGTAACCTTAACTTCAATAACATGTATACTCTTTTCAAAAGCAACCTGCACTTCAGTAACATATATACACTTTGCAAAAGTAACCTTAACTTCAATAACATGTATACTCTTTTCAAAAGTAACCTTAACTTCAATAACATGTATACTCTTTTCAAAAGTAACCTTAACTTCAATAACATGTTTACTCTTTTCAAAAGTAACCTGAACTTCAGTAACATGTATACACTTTGCAAAAGTAACCTGCACTTCAGTAACATGTATACTCTTTTCAAAAGAAACCTAAACTTCAATAACATGTATACTCTTTTCAAAAGTAACCTTAACTTCAATAACATGTATACTCTTTTCAAAAGCAACCTGCACTTCAGTAACATATATACACTTTGCAAAAGTAACCTGAACTTCAATAACATGTATACTCTTTTCAAAAGTAACCTAACCTTCAATAACATGTATACTCTTTTCAAAAGTAACCTTAACTTCAGTAACATGTGTACTCGTTACTCTTTTCAAAGGTAACCTAAACTTCAATAACATGTATACTCTTTTCAAAAGTAACCCGAACTTCAATAACATGTATACACTTTTCAAAAGTAACCTGAACTTCAAAAACTTTTATACCCGTTGCGATAGAAAGCTTTCCTTCTATCAATTTTTTTATATTTGCAACAGCAATGTTCATTTTGTTACAACAATTTTTGCAGTAGTAACCTTAACATGAGAAATCATTACATACCAAATTATCTGCCCTTTACTTTCCAAATTATCTGCCCTTTACTCTCCAAATTATCTACCCTTTACATTCCAAGTTTTCTACCCTTTACTTCAAAAATATTATTTCCTTCTAACAAACTTCTTTTTTTTACACATTTTCACTGAAGTAGTTTGCATTTATATTTTCTGTTACAAAATTGGCAATAGTAACCTGCTCGTTAACATTTTTTACACACTCAACAATGGATACCTGTCATTCATTCAGTTTTAAACATTTTATAGTAACTGTATTATCTTTATATAATTAATTGCATTTAATTACATTATTACACTTTGCAATAGTAACACACACAGCCAGAAACAGATATAAACATTTGACTATATTAACATGACCTCTAAAATATAACTTTACCCTTCGCAAAAGTAAAACAACATTCTGGACATTTACACAATTTGCAACAGCTACCAGACATTACAATTTTTGTTTTCACTGCATGCAATGTTACTCTGTTCAGGGAAAACCAGCCGACCTAACATAGTTAAACTTTTCCTTGCGCAACAAAAAATAGTTCCATGTATTTCCATTATAGGGTGTGTAATGATACGTCACACAGTAAAATAAAAATCCTTCAGCAGTTCAAAACTATCAAATGTTTACAACATTATGCCCAGCTCGTTTAAACAAGATGTAAATATGACTATAGAATGCCCAGGTACGTGAGGACCCGGGTTCGATCCGGGGCCGCGACATACCAAAGTCGTTAAAAATGGTAATGGCATAGCTCCCTTGCTAATGCTCAAGCAAATATAAGTGTAGTTCCACAACTGGTTGGCCCGATGTCAGGATAATGTGTCTGGGTGTGGTATCATGCCAGGTGTTCACGGCATGCTATACACAGTGAAGGCAGCACTATATCTGCTTCAAGGGGACACCATCTCTAGATAACTGAAATACTGTTGGTGGGACGATAAACCCAATAAACAAACAACAAACAAACTATAGAATGCATTACAAAATGAACTACATTATACATAAACAACCTACTATGGTTTGTAACAATATAGCATCCTGTGAAACCTTTGTTACCAGATAGAAGGATAAATTATATTTCAGAAATAATGTTCATAATAAGCATGTTTTTTAACCATTTCCATTATAATGTGTAAAATAAAAGAGACTCACATAGTTTAAATTTTGTAGCAGTATAAAACCATAAAATATTCACTATAGTACATCCAGTCTGTTTACACTAGATGTAAATATAACTATAGAATGCATCACAAAATGAACTACTTTATACATAAACCACCATCTAGAATGTGTAGAAATACAGCATCCTACAAAACATGGTATGTGTTATGTTTGTTTATGTATTGGATTTATCATTCCACCAACAGTGTTTCAGTTATCTGGAAACGGTGTCCACAAACACTCTACCTTTGTGCTACCAGATCAAGGTGGTATGTGTTATGTAACAAGCACAAGGCAATAGAGATTACCTCTCTGTACTAGACTTCTGATTATTATGTCCAATCAAGAAGCAGGTAATCTACAACATAAAACTATGCCAGACAGTTCAACCTACAAAGCATGAAGACCCCTAGACTTATGTCTGGGTAGAACCACCGACACCTGCATGTTAGCTGGAAAACCACCCCACACGGAAGTTCTTGTCCTGACCAGTCCTTCAACATCAAATATAGAAGTTTTAGCAGAAATCTATTATCTGATCACCCCTTGTAAAAAGCCATCATAAAATTTCTTTTGTAGACTTTGCTTTGAAGTTTAACATCGTTCAAGAATTTTGAACTTCCATATATTTCATAGAATTACATTTTGTAAAGTTAACAGCGTAATAAGTCATTGATAGGGATCAGTAATTCTAAGGGATCAGTAATTCTAAGGGATCAGTAATTCTAAGGGATCAGTCATTCTAAGGGATCAGTCATTCTAAGGGATCAGTCATTCTAAGGGATCAGTCATGCTAAGAGATCAGTCATTCTTAGGGATCAGTCATTATAAGGGATCAGTCATTATAAGGGATCAGTCATTATAAGGGATCAGTCATTATAAGGGATTAGTCATTCTAAAGGATCAGTCATCCTAAGGGATCAGTCATCCTAAGGGTTTATGCAACTACAAAAACACTTCCTGAATATGTGTAACTTATTTTGCACCTTGTCAAATAATACATTTTTGACACCTTCAGCAAATAAAATGACCTTCACATTTACTTATTGTTTCTGAAGTACAATGCAGAGACGAATTATGATCATTATAGCGACGTCCAATTATTTTGTCAGAGGACAAATGTCTGGGAAGAACCACTGGCACACCACAAGTCAGCTGGAAGACCTTCCCATATTAAGTCACTCACCCCGAAGGAGACTCAAACCAATGCAGTGAGAGGGGTTACAAATTGGTGATTCTACCACTATGCCACGGGCCCCCCCTAGTTTTGAAATAACGCTGTTGAAACCAAATGACAGCCAGTTCAATGTCAATGACTGTGATAAACATAAATATTCATGGTAAATTATGTCCAAGTGACTTTAAAACAAACAAACCCCCACAAAAAGTGATAAAAGTTCAAATTACCACTGAGTCGAGGTCACTTAGTCCGGACAAAATCTTTCGAATCCTGCCCATTTTCGATGGTTGTGCATCGTACATGTTTTCTACTTGCGCTATCTCTTGCAGCCCAAGTATTCTTCCCATTGAAACAGTTTTACATAGGCAAGGTCATAGGTCAAGCCTGTCGATGCTGACCTGTCTTGCGAAGAAGATGCAGAGGTTCGAACGATGGTTTGCGAGTGGTCCGCGGCTTGTTCTAGATAAAGGGTGCGGTGTCAGCGTACTAACGGATTTCCTCACATTTACTCAGAAGTTGCTTTTTGTTTTTATATTATTTAGATGATAAGATAATACTGTTCATTTTATTCTGCTGTGCACAAAGTACTGTTCGTATTATTCTGCTGTGCACAAAGTACTGTTCGTATTATTCTGCTGTGCACAAAGTACTGTTCGTATTATTCTGCTGTGCACAAAGTACTGTTCGTATTATTCTGCCGTGCACAAAGTACTGTTCGTATTATTCTGCCGTGCACAAAGTACTGTTCGTATTATTCTGCCGTGCACAAAGTACTGTTCATATTATTCTGCCGTGCACAAAGTTCAGTTTAAATTATTCTGCAGCAAGTCACTCTATGTGATGTGTGACCAACTCAGTCATATGGCACAACCCACTGGAAATATTATTCTCCGCACGGTATGACGAGTGAACTTGCTGTGGTATTTTTTTAACAGTGTTTTGCCAATGCACATTGGACTGACACTACAATCATTCACGCATGTACCAAATATGAAATATCTAAGTGGAATACATGCAACTGAAATGTCTTCAGAATTGACGAGGTTCGAGACAAGTTCATAAAGCAGTCAATCTTTGTAAGAAAAGAAACACATAATTGTCTTTCCAAACTTAATTTCACAACTTCAATATCTCGAGTTGAATGTCCAATGTAGGAAAAGAGGAATTATGCGCAGAGTTCATTTAGGAAATGAGGAATTATGCGTAGAGTTCAAACATAATTGGTTTCCACAGCTAGGTTACAAGTAGACGCAATCCGGCATCTGTGACTGACAAAATGTGTTAGATATATGCTACTTCACATGTCTGTTTACAAACTATATTTGATAACATATCTTTATATTCAGATTAATTACTTTAATGATACACTTCGCATAAATGTAAATATAAGACATCCAAACCAAGCATCTCTAAGATTTCTCTACACAGCATGCACAAACCTATAATTGAGGTCAACTGTTTCAATCTTTTCATCTCATCCAATATTTGCTTCATTACACTAGTTCAAAAAAAGTTAAGCATCAGTCACAATCCATTTAAGATTATTTACAATTCCACGACAAGGAAACAAATTAATACTTAATTAGGCTCAGAATGTTAATTTGATACGAAGAATTCAAATTTTTCGTAGAAATTTTCTCTTGCAAGCCATAGAAAGATGTTCCAAATCACATATGAGAGTAAACACAATTGTCGCACGACATTCCACGTCCGAGAATTTTTAAGTTTTGTCACCCAAGCTGTACTTCTGACTGCCTCATTATGCATGCTCCAGGTCGAAACATCAACAAATATAAAACCCAATTCCAAAGTTCACCAAATCCGTTATCTCCACCACTGAATATTAAAATCACACCAGAGATGCCTCCCAATTTTGCAACTTATTCATTTATCGTCCAATACATTAGTGTGACAAAATCTTGATCATTAGCAATGTTCTCATATGAAAATGCAACCATTAAATCTTCGACGATTTTTGATGTTTCTGAGATTTTCTCTGCAAAAATTCAACACATTGTCATTGCACCTTTCCTTTATAACAAAGTCAAATCGGTTCTTTAATATGTTCACTTGTGGAAAAACACCATTCGGACAGATCTAGATAAGTAAGAAGGGTAGAAAATCCATTAAAAATGCAAGCCCTCTCCAAACGTCAACCCTGTAGAACCGTCCACCATATTCAAGATGGCTGCCACTGACTAAAAGTGGATTGATAAACACTGCCTGTTTTGGATCAATACCAGTTTGCATGGACAGTAGAAGAGAGGAAACAGAGAGGGGGTGGGGGGATGGGGTGGGGGTGGTGGTTTCAGCCTCACTGTATTGCTGAGTGTCGCTGAATTTTTCCAATACGACTACTGGTAGGCCTGTGACTAGAACTAGTTTGCCACTGTGATCAGAGACATACAGGCATTGGGACTGCTTCACACTTCACACAGATCAATATTCTGTGTTGTTGACCAGGTACAACAGCACCAGACTTTTCTGAGTGTTGTTTGTTTGTGTGTTTGTTAGTTTGTTTGTTTGTTACATCGTACAATGATTATTGGTGTAGGGATTCCCTATTTTTGAATAGAAAAGAAATATTTTAGTTATCTCCGTGTGGGAAGGTATTTTCATATACTTTATATAAGAAAAAGAAAAATAACACATTTTGTTTTAAATTTCCTTATTTTTAAATAAAAGCGCCCAACCTTTTTAATAAATTCTCATCTTAATCAATAAGGTTCCATTTTATGCACATATTTTAACTTTAGTGTTTTTCAAAAGTTAAAAAAGTGGAAAAGACTTACGTTTTATGCAGTAACTTTTTACCAAATACCTACCCACAAGGGAGGTAGGAATGTAGTTTTTAAAGTCATTTTACTTATGAAAATAGGTAATAAACATTGGTAGATATATGTCTGGGTAGAGAACTTCCACCACACGACAGGTTAACTGGTAAAACATCCCCAAATTAGAGTTCACTCCTTGACCGGGACTCAATCCTCCACAATAAAGGTCTCAGGAGTTACAAGTCTGCAACTCCAACCACTCGGCCTTTGGCACTCTTCCGAATGCATGTATGTGTCTGTGCATGGTGTGAGCAAGGGAGGAAACTCAAATGAATTTGAAACCTTGATCGGAGATATATCTTGTTTATGCCCTTTTTAGATTTTGTCAAGTTCCTTGAAATCTTTTGACTTGTACCTGTTAAGATCCTCTCAAAGGAGGAGATGAAACAAGGGAGGTAACTCAAATGAATTTTAAACCTTGATCGGAGATATATCTTGTTTATGCCCTTTTTAGATTTTGTCAAGTTCCTAGAAATCTTTTTTGCTTGTACCTGTTAAAATCCTCTCAAAGGAGGAGATGAAACAAGGGAGGTAACTCAACCCAAGTTTTTTGTAATGTTCAAATTGAAAGGCATGAGAAAATTATGGTCATGCATCCAGACAAAAATATATATCTGTTTATTGGGTTTATCGTCCCACCAACAGTGTTTCAGTTATCTTGAGATGGTGTCCACTTGAAGCTGATAAAGTGCTGCCTTCACTGTGTATAGCATGTTTGTTCATTGATTTTATCGTCCCAACAACAGTGTTTCAGTGTTGAAGCAGAAATAGTGCTGCCTTCACTGTGTATATCATGTATGTTTATTGAGTTTATCATCCCAACAAGAGTGTTTCAGTTATCTGGAGACGGTGTCCACTTGAAGTTGATATAGTGCTGCCTTTACTGTGTATATCATGTATGTTTATTGAGTTTATCATCCCAACAACAGTATTTCAGTTATCTGGAGATGGTGTCCACTTGAAGTTGATATAGTGCTTCCTTCACTGTGTATAGCATGTATGTTTATTGAGTTTATCATCCCACCAACAGTATTTCAGTTATCTGGAGACGGTATCCACTTGAAGTTGATAAAGTGCTGCCTTCACTGTGTATAGCATGTATGTTTATTGGGTTTATTGTCCCACCAACAGTATTTCAGTTATCTGGAGATGTTGTCCACTTGAAGTTGATATAGTGCTGCCTTCACTGTATATAGCATTCTTTTTTTTGAGTTTATTATCCCAACAACAGTGTTTCAGTTATCTGGAGACGGTGTCCACTTGAAGTAGATATAGTGCTGCCTTCACTGTGTATAGCATGTTTGTTTATTGGGTTTATAGTCCAAACAACAGAATTTCAGTTATCTGGAGACGGTATCCACTTGAAGTTGATAAAGTGCTGCCTTCACTGTGTATAGCATTCTTTTTTTTGAGTTAATCATCCCAACAACAGTGTTTCAGTTATCTGGAGACGATTTCCACTTGACGCAGATAAAGTGCTTCCTTCACTGTGTGTAGCATGTTTGTTTATTGGGTTTATAGTCCAAACAACAGAATTTCAGTTATCTGGAGACAGTGTCCACTTGTAGCAGATATAGGGCTGCCTTCACTGTGTATAGCATGTTTGTTTATTGGGTTTATCGACCCACCAACAGTATTTCAGTTATCTGGAGATGGTGTCCACTTGAAGCAGATATAGTGCTGCCTTCACTGTGTATAGCATGTCATGAACACACCCAGATACATTATCCTGACACTGGGATAACTAGTCATGGTATTACTCTTATATTTGCTTTATCTTTACCACTACCGTTTTTTTATGACTTTGGTATATTGTGGCCCAGGTTCAAACCTGGGGCCTCCCATACCTGGAGCTGACCCTCTACCGATTGCACTACCAGGTTCAGACCTCAAATTAAAAAGCAGGAGAAAATTATGGTCATAGTAGCAAATCTGCATCAAGACAAATAGATCTGTGTAAAATGACAAGCTCACCACAGAGTCACTGGATGAACTACCCAGTGGTCGAAATTAGCGCTAGACGACAGCAAAAAACTAGTAGATTTTCTCTCGGGCTGGTAAAAATTCCCATTTTACTAGCCCTATGGGCTTCTAAGATCCTGATTGTTAAAAAATCATTGTACTTCCATTTTTAATTTGTAAACTTTTGAGCTGCTTAGTTCATTCGGCAAGTGTCGCTCGTATCATAAACATGTTATGCGTACTAAACATAATAACATATTTACTGTGCAGGAACCACACAGTATTCTGATGCCCGCCTGGTACATTATGTTCTATACCAAACTAAAATCAGATGGGACACAGAACAAAATTAAACTGAAACATGTTTCTGGTGCAAACCCCAAGTAAAAAACCCATGAATTTACCAGGTGATTGATACTTAAATGGTGCTTTTTTCCATATTTATCTTAGTTTTTGTTTTTTCGGCTTACTTGTAAAATTAAAAACAGAATTTAATTCAGGCTAATGAATTTTCTTTCCGGCTAGAAAATTGCTTAGTTACTAGCCCAACTTTCTTGTAAATTTCAATCCCAATGGGGTACATTGGTGAAATGGAAATTGTCTCCCTTGTTAGTTAATATCCAAAGTATTCCAAACAGTAGGTAGGTCCTTAAAGTTAAAATTCTTGGACTTTATCCCATATTCTTTTGTTGATATTGCAATTAAAACAGTGAAAATTCTTACTTTTGCATAAATATATGCTTAAAATCCGTTTACATACTTATAGAAATTTGTTATTTAAAAAAGAAAATGGAAGTGTTTGTTGATGATGGTAAAGTTAGGTGTCACAAGTAAGACAGATAAGTCAACATAAACTCCAAAGAGCACAAGCATAAAAACCGAGTAAAACAAATGAAAGGACCTACTTGCATTTAGGGCTTATTCAAGGGAGACTATTCAATAATG
The DNA here is from genome assembly GCA_007844125.1 of Sinonovacula constricta. Classification (NCBI taxonomy): domain Eukaryota; kingdom Metazoa; phylum Mollusca; class Bivalvia; order Cardiida; family Solecurtidae; genus Sinonovacula; species Sinonovacula constricta. Next base: position 8,665,796 of record CM017573.1, read on the forward strand.
TCTCTCATTTCTATGACTGACTACCCCACAGAATTGTTTTCACCCGGTCTAGGCTTCAAACCCATGGGTTAGATGGCTGAGGAGTTTTATTATGTATTCAATGAAATCCAATTAACGAACTGTTGGTGGGACGATAAACCCAATAAACAAACCAATTAACGACGACTGAATTCCATCATCATATATAATCACCTGAAAATGCAAGTCGGATGGCATTTCAGTACCAGATTAGTATTCTTTACATTGAGTTATAATTAATAATAATTTATTAATTAATAATTAATTATTAATTATGATATACACTACAATGATGCAATCATGGACATTATAGCTATAACGCGATGATATTTGTTGAGGAAGACTGCAGACTGATATCTTGTAACCATTGGCGCACCCCAGGTCAGCTGAAAAACCTCACCCACATGAAAGTTTATGCCCTAAACAAGACTTTTACCCAAAATGTGAGTTACCATGGAGTCAGAAAAGTTGGCACTTTTTTCAGATAAATGAAATAAAAAAAATAATGGCCATAACTTTATATTACCATGTAGTCTTTGACTAAATATTTATTTTTTGTCAAAAATGTCAAACTTTAAAGTTTTGACATTTTTGATGAAAAAGTACTAAGGACCAATTCATGACACGCATCACAAAGCAATGTACTTCTTTCAATAACATCATAGCAGTTTATATGAAATAAAATACTTTAGTAATACAAAATGATGCAACCAGATTTGAAACTAAGCACAAAAATGTAATGGCCGATATTTTTTCCAGTTATCTGAAAAAGAGCTGCTCAAACTAAGCGTCTAAACCCACAGTTTACCGACAGTTTGATTATATCTAATATATGAAACACTATCTGATCTTTGTTTGGGGTATTTGTACACAATTTCTGCAGAAAAATCATACTTCAGTCTAAGCTTTGACAGTTTTCAACAGTATCTCAATTTTAGGGCAGCAAAGCTCATTAATCAACACTTTTAAATGTTAATTCTTTTCAAATCTATAAATAAGAACGATTAAGATTCCTGCTAAAAATAGACATCGACTTCACAGCGGATGACGTGGATGAACTAAAACATAAGTAGTCACATGGTTTGCTTAGTTTAACAATAGCTAACTGTGCAGTGTGGCTCAGATAGGAACTACATGTTTGAAATGACGATTGTGGCATTATGGTTCACTTTTCAGACAGGTGAAAAACATTCTGTGTTCAGCATTCTGTGATATATTTTCAGGTAACAATGGTTTATTATGATGTTTAATGAAAATATTTTTAGTCCAAACTGTCAGATACCACCTTTAAGATAAAAATAATATTTATTTAATAATTTTTACAAGTAACATAAGCTCTAATGAGCTTTTTACAACCGAACATTTGAATCCTTATCACTTGTGCACTCCATCTATAAGCAACTGCTTAAATAGGGATTTGCTGACATTTTTGCCGATACTGTGCAGCGACATTTCTATCCTTATAGCACAGGGGCACTTATGAGGTGCCCAGGGACTGAACCCAGCTGGTCCATTATACTGACACCGACAAGTCAGGTGTAATGCTGTCGCCTTAGCGGAGTGTTAGGAGAGAAGCCACTACTACCAACTTTAAAATCTTTGGTTTGACCCAGTCAGGGTTTGAAACCACGACCTCCCGATCCGCAAGCTGACTCTCTACCAACTGAGCTACTGCGGCCGGTCACTTGCTAGAATAAAACAGCTGATAAAAAGACAAACCGGTGCACTGTAGAAAGACTTTGGCGATTAGTCTCCCTTTAGTACTCGCTAAATGATGAGACAGATTTCCTTTAAGGTTAGATGCCACTAAATAAGTTTGTTCTATATTCTATAGTGAATCGTGAAAAGATGGAAACAAATTGCACCATGACCAAGTTAAGCTGGACACCCATAACCATATATAGGTGAAACAAGCTTTTTATTGTCTGTCAGAAAGACCCAGAAATAAGGCAACTTTTGCAACTTGTAAGAAGGTTCAGCTTCATAGAATGCGCATTTTGCCAAATTGCCAATCGGTAACCGCCAAATTTCATTGAAATATGTACTTCCTGTAAAAGTGGATCAGTCCATTATTGTGCATAGGGGTTAAAGACTTTTGCTGTCTGTTAATTCTAAATAGCTTTAGCTTCCATTTGACACCAAAAGAGTGAGATTATATTCAAAATTGGAAATTAATTGCCAGAACATAGCAACAGACTAAAGAGAAAAAGTCCATGTCACACATTCTACTTCTGGTCGGTAATTAGTGTAACCACCCCTTAAGCAAACTGAGAAAGTGGATGGCCACTAATAATGAAGGTTTAAATTTGGTTTTTGAGGGTTAGGGTTCAGAGTGGGTTTTTTTTCTGAAAAAGGGGATGGGTGCCCCTGAGAAGAGGAAAAATCTTGCAACATTTTCTTAAAAACATGAATGTTTAACTTTTTATTTGTAATCATACATCTGTCTATTTTTCTTATTTTTTTAACTCCTCCACTAGATGATCGTAGTCCTGTGCACTCAAGCAACCAAGGTAGTCAATGATGCACATCAATTGGTCTTATTTCTGCAGTTCAGCAATAAAATACTAAATTTTTATCAGAGGGGAATTTCTTTTTTAGGGGTAAAAGCTAGGCTTATTTTTCAAGGGGAAGGGACCTTTAAATGGCCCCTGCTATATAAGGTTAAAAAAAAAAAAAACCTGAACAAATATGTTTTTTAGGCATTTAGACCTATTTAGGCATTATATTGGTGTTGGCTTTTAAATTATAAATTTTATCAGAGAGTAATATTCATTTTTAGGAGAAAAACTAGGCTTATTTTTTTTGTCAAGTGGGAAAGAGCCTTTAAATGTCCTCTTCTATATAAGTTAAAAAAAAACAACCTAGAGTTATAAATTAATCAGGTTAAACCATCCCAGTGCTAAATCATTCATTGGAGACGCGCTGGAGCACGCCGCCTATATATGGAATGCTGAAAAATTTTGCACATGCGAGCGGATGTACTCGGACATTCTCGTTCTAGCTAGAGAATAATCGAGGGAAAATGGACAAGGCATTCCGAATTCCGGAAGTTTCACGATTTACACATTCCTAACGTATGGGTCCTATTTCTGTAAATTACGTTCTTTTTATACATAACTATAGCGAGTATGCAGTATTATTATATTTTAAATTGTTCTTTATATTAATATGTTTTTAAATCTTATGAAAACGATTGGTTATTTGTTTCAAATTTACTATTTTTCTATAAAAACAGAATGATTGCCTCTGTAGTGGCACGTTATAAAAAATACCAATTTTACTGACAAACAGATGACAATCGTGGAATAGCGCACTGTTGTGGACTTGTTCTGATGTTATCGGTCTCCAGAGATTGAATTCAGTCGCAGTAAAAAAAAAATTCTGTGACATTTTCCTTCTTTGTTTTTACAATAAATATAACAAACGAAAAATTTAAACAGACAAAAATTATTGATCAATAACAAATGTTAACTATTTTTATCATTGATTATGATCATTGATCAGTTATTGGCGGTGCTATAAAAATGAACTTGCGATCAGATCTCCTCGGCCATTCTCATTCTCAAAAGAGAATATGTGAGCGAAAATGTGCGAGGTGTTCCGAATTTCTGATGTTCTGCGATTTAAACGATTTCTACATACGGGTCCTAATTCGATAAATGGTGTTCTTTTTATATTTATTTGTATTTATTCTCTGTTTGTAACTTCCACGCAAATGAGGTATTTTTACTTTTTAAATTGGTAAACATTAATGTACATCTGACAGTTATACTTGTTAATGAAGACATGTTTGTCCCTTTTTTAGGATTGTACATAAAGTAGCCTTGTATGCTAGAATTAAATTATTCCAGTGATTTTAATGTTTACTTAATAATTATAAATCTGTCATCGTTAAATTTCTAATAAATATTAAATTTCATTGCTGCGTCGACCTTTGATGCTTTGCATCAATGCTTTTCTTGTATATAATTGTTTTTATATAATATACAACCATAATATTGTTTCAAACAAGAAAACCCAAATGCTGTAAATACCTCTTCAACCTGGTCGGGTTACCTTTGTGGTTTGGTGGTGGGTGGGGGGGGGTCGTCGGGTTGGGGAGGGGGTCGACGGGTGTTTGCCGAGTTATTGGAGGAATCATGCAGGGTCTTCACACCTGTTAATTTTCAACAATCTAACTAATCACCTAAACTAAACTATTTACCTCAAAATTGTCTTCTTCATCATCTTCTCCGAATCTCTGTAGATTATACTGCTGCAACCGGCCTTTATTTGTAAACTTTTTGTTCCGTGCCATGGCTCATCCAATCCAATCAGATACTTTGTTTACAAACAGTCTTATCCAATCAGAATCTCTCTTACAAGATGCTTTATCCAATCAAATTCTTTGTTACAAAGGCTTATCCAAATCTGATCACAGGTCAGAATTTGGCACAAAGTTTAGAGCCTGCACAATTCCGCAAGTTTTATATGAATTGAAATATCCAATCAATCCACTAACATTAGAGAAACTGCGTAATCCAATGAAACTGCTTGAAGAGTAAATCCAATCAACAGTAGATTTGTGGCACTGTGAATATAACAGGAGATTATCTTTAAAGGTAATGTAGACAAAATGAATAGATTTAAGAGACAGAATGAAATGAAGGATCAATGGAACAATGATAACAAACTTTCTTCACATGCATTTATGTCAGGAAAAAAAGAGGATAAATCTAAGCACTTTTAAATGAAAAGGAAAAACGAAGAGGACTTTGTTGATGATGATGGTGATAATGATTATGATGATGATAATGATGATGAAGATAAAGATGATGTTGATTGTGATGATGATGATGATAATGAAGATAAAGATGGTGATAATGATGATGGTGGTGATGATGATGATGATGAGGAAGATGATGATAATGATGATGATGGTGATGAAGATAAAGATGGTGATAATGATGATGCTGGTGATGACAATGATGATGAGGAGGAAGATAAAGATGATGATGATGATGATGGTAATGATGATGATGATGGTGACAATGATGATGAAGATAAAGATGGTAATAATGATGATGGTGGTGATGATGATGATGATGAAGAAGATAAAGATGATGATGATGATGGTAATGATGGTGACAATGATGATGAAGATTAAGATGATGGTGATGATTATGATGATGCTGATGATAATGATGCTGATGATGATGCTGATGATAATGATGCTGATGATAATGCTATTTAACTTGTTTCTAATGACTTAAATGAAAAAAGATGATGAGGACAATCTTTATAATGAAAAAGATGATTAATAAAGATGATTATTTGGTTAATGATGATGAAGATGATGATGAAGATAATGATGATGAAGATTAAGATGATGATGATGATGATGAAGATAATGATGATGAAGATTAAGATGATGATGATGATGATGATGAAGATAATGATGATGAAGATTAAGATGATGATGATGATGATGAAGATAATGATGATGAAGATAATGATGATGATGATGATTATTATGATAAAGATATTAATATTAAAGATACTGATGATGTTGATAAAGATGAATACTTGTGATAAATATGATAATGATGATGATGATAATGATAAAGATATTCATATTAAAGATAAAGATAATGTTGATAAAGATCATGATCTGTGATAAATGTGATGATGAATATAATAATAAAAGATGATGATGATGAGTGTGATGATAAAGATGATAAAGATGATGATGATAAGCAACAAGCAAGCAATAAATTCAACCTTCCCTCGATTTTCACAGTTTAACATAATCCGACCACAAAAAATCTCCACACCTCCACCAACACCACTAGTTCCCACACTGCAGTTAAAGCCACTATCAAAGACAAAAATCGCTTAATCAAAATTGTTGTTACAAGAACAACAATGAAACAAACAACACATAAACAGGCAACAGAAGTGACCTACAAACCAACATCATCAAAGAGATTTTACAAAAGAAAAAAATCAATTAAGCCTGCCGTAATGCTCAAATTAGGATAACTCTGTTGCATTTATACATTTCTGAGATTACAATCTACTACATAAAAATTAACCTAAATCAAGGGCCATCATTCTGTTAGTGCAATCACTGTTATGATCTCTTTGTTAGTTTTTTAGTTCCATATAATTCTTATTCATAAGCCAATTTTTTTTTTACTGACTTCATTATTTCTCCTCCAAACACTATGTTGTGGGTACTCATATTCACGAGAGAATTCAAATGAGTATCCACACTGTAGGATTTGGTTGAGAAATGTGGGATATATCTACAAGAAGAGGTCTGACTTACTTATTTCTCCACCAAACCCTATGTTGTGAGTATTCAAATGAATTGTCTTAATGAGAGGATTCAAATGAGTACCCACACTATAGGGTTTGGTTGAGACATGTGGGATATTTCTTCAAGATGGGGTCTGACTTACTTATTTCTCCACCAAACCCTATGTTGTGGGTACTCATATGAATTGTCTTAATGAGAGGATTCAAATGAGTACCCACACTGAAGGATTTGGTTGAGAAATGTGGGATATGTCTACAAGACGGGGTCTGACTTACTTATTTCTCCACCAAACCCTATGTTGTGGGTGCTCATATGAATTGTCTTAATGAGAGGATTCAAATGAGTACCTATACTATAGGGTTTGGTTGAGAACTGAATAATATCTGCATGACGGAGTCTGACTTCATTATTTCACCTCCAAACCCTATGATGTGGTTATTTATACAAACTGTCTTCATGAGTGGATTCAAGTCAGTACCCACACTTTAGGGTTTGGTTGAAAATTTTACGATACATTTCTGCAAGACTAAATATGATTTTATTGTTTTGAACCCTATTGTATCGGATTTGTTTTTACTGGATTGCTTTTAAAATACACCGAAGCAACACATGTATGGTCATTATTGGAATGTTTAACTATTAAGGTGGATGTAGACACCACAAGAATGTCTGGGTTCACCTCAGATCCGATGGAAGATGACTGTGGTATGATCTGGCCAAGACCCATACCTACAGGGTTAGAGGATAAGGAGTTACAAGGTTTTTTTGTTTGTTTTTCAAAATTTATCGCAGCCACCAATTATGATCATTATAGCAACGTGCAGCTATTCTGGTGGAGACAGACCCCAAACAAATATCTGGGTAGAACCACCGGCGCACCACAGGTCAGAGTTGGAGGTCATGAATCATCACTTCTACCTGTCAGCTATGGGCTCTCAACCTTGATTTATCAGTCCAAGAATAACTTGTATCACCATTAATCATATTCACAAGAATCATCATTGTGGGAATCAGATGAAAACTGGAAATAGCTTAATAAGCAATGAGGAAATCGATGAAAACTGGAAATAACTGAATAAGCAATGAGGAAATCGATGAAAACTGGAAATAACTGAATTAGTGTTGTGGGAATCAGATAAAAAAACTGGAAATAACTGAATAAGCTGTAAGGGAATCAGATGAAAACTGAAAATAACTGAATAAGCAGTGAGGAAATCATCAATGAAAACTAGAAATATCTGAAAAAGCTGTAAGGGAATCAGATGAAAACTGGAAATATCTGAATAAGCTGTAAGGGAATCAGATGAAAACTGAAAATAAACTGAATAAGCAGTGAGGAAATTGATGAAAACTGGAAATATCTGAATAAGCTTTAAGGGAATCAGATGAAAACTGGAAATATCTTAATAAGCTTTAAGGGAATCAGATGAAAACTGGAAATAACTGAATAAGCAGTGTGGGAATCAAATGAAAACTGGAAACAACTGAATAAACAATGAGGGAATCAGATGAAAACTGGAAATGACTGAATAAGCAGTAAGGGAATCAGATGAAAACTGGAAAATAACTCAATAAGCAGTAAGGGAATCAGATGAAAACTGGAAAATAACTCAATAAGCAGTGAGGGAATAAGATGAAAACTGGAAAATAACTCAATAAGCATTGAGGGAATCAGATGAAAACTGGAAAATAACTCAATAAGCATTGAGGGAATCAGATGAAAAATGGAAATAACTGCATTAACAGTTTAGATGAAAACTGGAATCATAAGGATAATCTCATTATAACTGGGACCAGTAAAAAAAAAAAAATAGAGGATACCTATTTCCCACATAACTGTTGGTTGGAAAACTTGAATAACTAGTATATTAGTTTCAATTACATGAACAGAGTACCCCAGTTACTGGATATCAATATATATATTTATTTTTAAATACATTGCAGCCATTAATTAGGATCATTATAGCAATGTCCATCTTTATGGTGCAGAAAGACGCCCAGACTAAGTCTGGGTAGAACCACCGGCACACCGCATGTCAACTGGAAGATCTTCCCAAGTTTAGTCCTTTGTCCTGATCGGGACACGAACCCGCCCGTTGTGAGGCTTAGCAGTCAGAGGTGTTACAAATCAGCAACTCTACCACTACACCATGGGGTGCTTCATATTTACAGAATATTCACATAGAATATATATATATTGATACACACTGTCCACTTTTTATATAGAAAATTGTACCTCTAAAGCATACTGCACTCGAGTTCAAGCTTCCTTCCGCCTTCCCCTAAGAAAATAATCCCAATTATAAGTCCACATTACCTATAGTGCTATTTTCCTATAGCAGGCACTGTCCAAATTATTTAGATCCTACACCAAAATAAGTTGATTACACCAATGCCACTTTCGCAACATGTATTTTATCTCCCAATCAATTCACACACAAATTATCACCACACCTGATCTCCAATAATGAATTTGAAAGCATGATAAACCAGACATGAATACCTTCACATTTTATATTCTATTGTACCTGACCTGGATATCTACACACATGAACTTTATGAATGGCATAGAATTTTAACCCTTTCCTGCATGTATACGCCATTCTACGCCTTTACAAACCATTCACAATTATATTCCATTTTACGCCTTTACAAACCATTCACAATCATATTCCATTTTACATATTAACAAACCATTCACAATCATTAGCAAAATCTGCATGACTAAGGGTTTTATGTGTAGACTGGTTCAGCCTTAAACCTATTGTTACAAGTTGAACATACATTTATTAAAATCCTTTTAAATCTATTATTACAAGTTGATCTTTTTGTCGCTTTTAAAGAAAAAACAACAAAATCAAGAGAATTTTTAAAATTATAGATGAACTATGAATGATAGGGTTAACCCAAAGAATGGAGTAATTTATAACAAGAATCAACATTAGACTAACAATAAGAATAATGAAACATCTTCACAATGGTGGTAGAGGACAGTAAAAGGTAAGGTAAATAACCAATTCTTCAACAGCATTTGTGGTTTTATGATTAAGAAGTTATATTTGTTCTGTTAACAGTCCCAGCATGGCAGATCAGTTGTGGTAGACCAGTTGTGACAGATTGGTTGTGCCAGACCAGGTGTGACAGGTTTCATTTCTAGTTGAATGAGAAATAATAGTATCTTTATGAAGAGGACACAAAGATGATGATGATGGTGATGATGATGAATACTGGTGATGGCTATGCTGATGCTGATACTGCTACTGATGATGATGATAATGATGATGATGAATACTGGTGATGATGATGATGATGATGATGGTTATGATGATGCTGATGCTGCTACCGATGATGATGATGATGATGATGATGATAATGTTGATGATGAATACTGGTGATGATGATGTTGATGATGATGATTATGGTTATGATGCTGCTGCTACTGATGGTGATGATGATGATAATGTTGATGATGATGATGATAATGTTGATGATGATGATGAATAATGGTGGTGATGATGTTGATGATGATGATTATGGTTATGATGATGCTGATGCTGCTACTGATGATGATGATGATAATGGTGATGATGAACACTGGTGATGATGATGGTGATGATGATGACGGTGGTGACAATGAGGCATAATAATGATTTCTAAATACCAAATACAATACATTTCATTGTTTCATATAAAGGGAAAAAAACACACAAAAAATAAGTTAACAACTAAATATACAAACATACATTTACAAGTTATAAATAATTTAATTCTAATAACTGTCTATTGCTACCTTACAGCAAACAGGTAGATACCATGCACAACCACCAAAGCCTACATAGCAACTTAAATATATATGTAAAACACTGATAAGTAAAATGTTATTTTCCTATTTGCAATTAAAACTGGTGAATTATTGTTCAAAAACTACTGAAAGAATGCCATCAAATCAAAAACCAGAACTTTACAAACTTTAATAATTCCACACAAAAAACCCACTGAGAGTAACAATTCTGACAGATGAGAACACTGAGATGATACGTATACGTGAACTTTTTCTGATGCCAAAGTGGAAGATTTTCACTTTCAAAGTGGGAGATTTGTTATTTTCATAATAAACGACAGAAGGAAGTTATCTATTTTCAAGTAGAGAGATTTCAGAAAATGTGTAAAACTGATTTTAAAAATAATTTTAAACCTTAAAAGAGGGAGTTCCCCTCCAAAAGTGGGAGAGTTCACATGTATGATGATATAGTTCGAACAAAAACCTCAGAATTTCAAACAAATCACTAATGTTTAATGTAAAATAACAAAAAAACTCTTACAAAGTGTAATAATCCACAATAATCCCCTCAAAACAACAACACTTTAATCCGAGAAAGAAGATCTACGAGGAAAGTAAGTCGGTCACAGGAATCACACAACTTATGATCCAGCATCGCCAGAGTACTCAACATAGGTATGGAGAGGTGGAGATGGTAGATTGTTACACAGCAAACACACCTTAGAACATTGCCTTGTAGTACCCCATACCTCCCAATCTACAGCAGCCTCCCCAACCCCCATCCCCCCTCCATCCTTCCATCCATCCTAACACACACAAATCTCAGGTATGTGTCCAGACACTGTCTACCTGGATACACGCCAAACTACCCTAAACCTCATCACACCATGAACAATATACAGCATTACTGCATTAAATGGTAAGTCTGCCAGCAATCAGTTCCAAACCAATGTATATGTTACACAATCTTACATCAATTTACAGCATTCTTCATACAATGTCTACATTGCCCCCCCACTCCCTAAGAACTTGGAACTTTGCATGCTGACAGGATTATAAAGAAATATCAGGCACCTAGAAAAATATCAGGCCCACAGAAATATAAGGCACTTTCTTTATCACACTGTTGTTTGGAACTGATTAAGGTGAAAATATACACATCGTCAAGTGGGGTCTCTGCTACATTTTTCTTTGGTACAGCTGTAACCTATGTTTGACATATGAATGATGAAGTTAGACAGGATGGGATTTTATTCTGAATATCCCTAACTGCAAATAGATCAAGGTTTTTTTACCAGAAAAAGGGGACCGAGGAATGGGGTCTTTGAGAAGGAGAAATTTTTGCAGCGTTATCTAAAAACGGGGAAAAATGTGCATGTTTATGTAAATGTGCATGTTTTTACTTTTGATCTGCATAATTATGAATGATAAAATTAGACAGGATTGTTTGGGGGTTTTTTTCTTAAAAAATGGGATAGGCCTGGGACATTTGAGAAGGGGAAATTTTTGCAGCATTATTAAAAAAATGTGCATGTTAATGTTTATGTGCATGTTTAACTTTTGATTTGCTATCATGTATCTTATATATTCTGCATATGAATTATAAAATTAGACAGGATCGTTTGTTTTTTGACAGGGCTTGGGACATTTCAAAAGAGGAAAGTTTTGTAGCATTTAAAGGGGGAAAAATGTGCATTTAACATCATATCAGGGATGGGATGGGATTTGCTGGCATTTTTGCCGATACTGCGCAGCGACATTTCTATCCTTATAGAACAGGGGCACTTATGAGGTGCCCAGGGACTGAACCCTGCCGGTCCATTATACTGACACCGACGCGTCAGGCATAATGGTGTCCCCTTAGCCCCTAGCGTTAATAGGGAAGCCACTACTACCAACTTTAAAGTCTTCGGTTGGACCCTGCCGGGGTTCGAACCAAAGACCTCCCGATCCGCAAGACGACACTCTACCACCTGAGCTATTGCGGCATGTCTTCATATCAGGTATCGTACATCTTGTATGTTTATTACAAGGCCAGCTGTCTTTTTTTCTTCATCTTAAACTCCTCCACTAGATTATCAAAGTCCAGTTCACTTAAGCTTCTACAGTAGTCACCAATCCACATCAAGGTGTCTTATTTCCACATTTCGGCATCATTTTGTAAACCCATACCTTAGTCTTAATAAATACGATTAAACTGAATTGTTAAATAGAACTTATCACACAAAAAATCACTTAGTGTATTTATTCCAATTGTATTAAAAGCGTGATAGTGGTCTCTGCTAAAAATAGATATTGACATCATAGCGGAATACCTGGATGACAATATAAAGTGATATCAAAAGTAAGTGGTCACGTGGTTTTCTAAGTTTAAAAAACGCTATCTATGCAGTGTGGCTCGGATAGGAAATACGTGTTTGCAATGACGAGTGGTGATTTATGCTTGACTGTTCACACAGATCAAGGACCTAAATGAACAGCATTTTAACAGGACCTTATCTTGTAACAATGACTTATTAGGTTGGGATTTGGGATTGGTGCAGCGACATTTCTATCATTATAGCACAGGGGCACTTGTGAGGTGCCCAGGGACTGAACCCGGCCGGTCCATTATACTGACACCGATGAGTCAGGCGTAATGCTGTCCCCTTAGTCCCGAGCGTTAGGACAGAAGCCACTACTACCAACTTTAAAGTCTTTGGTTTGACCCGACTGGGGTTTGAACCCGCGACCTCCCGATCCGCAAGCCAACGCTCAACTTATTAGGTTGGGAAAATAAATGTTGGCCTTTAAGGGTGAGTTTTACTCTTAGAGTACAAACCTTCAAGATAAATGGAAAAGTTGGGTTAGCTGAATATGAACACACAGTTTAACCCTTAGTTTGCTACATTTTGTTAAAAACCCAGGCTTAATTATCAGGGCTTTTTTTGCTTTAAATATTATATATGTTACATGTCAGGGTTGATATACTTATAAACAGAGACTGAACAACAAATAGTGTAGATCCTGATCAGACAGCTCCAAGCAGGGAAATAGCTGATAAGGATCTACACTATTTGCCTAAGCCTTATAAATATATGAATAGCAGGCTAAATTTGTTTGTTGGGTTTATCATCCACCAACAGTATTTCAGTTATCTGGCAATGGTGTTCACTTGAAGCAGATATAGTGCTGCCATCATTGTGTATAGCGTGCCGTGAACACCTGGCATGATACCACATCCAGTCACATTATCCTGACACCGAGCCAACCAGTCGTGGAACTACCCTTATATTTGCTTGAGCATTAGTAAGGGAGCTACACCACTACCATTTTCAACGACTTTGGTATGTCACGCCCCCAAGGTCAAACCTGGGGCCTCAGTACCTGGAGCCGATGCTCTACGGATTCCGCTACCAGGTCTGGTACAAATAGCAGGCTAAGTGTTGAATGTTAATTTCAATTGAAGTAAAAGTACAGACTACTAAGTGCAGCAATAAACATGCCTTATTGTCACGAGATGTACTAATATGACTTATTTGTTATGGTCAAGGGTGGTTATTTCTTAGTACACACCACTAGAAAACTGGGATAGTTGGCGGTTGGAACTGAAAGTGTGATAATAAGTATTTCATTGGGATGGGATGGAATTTGCTGCCATTTTAGCTGATACTGTGCAGCAACATTTCTATCATTATAGCACAGGGGCACTTTTGAGGTGCCCAGGGACTGAACCCGGCCGGTCCATTATACTGACAACGACGAGTCAGGCGTCCCCTTAGCCCCGAGCTTTTGCGGGGAAGCCACTACTACCAACTTTAAAGTCTTTGGTTTGACCCGGTTAGGGTTTGAACCCACGACCTCCCGATCCGCAAGCCAAAGCTCTACCACTTGCACTATTGCTGCAGGTATTTCAGTGGGATAATGGACTCGAAAACAGCTCTTAATTATGTCTCAACTGCCATAAGAGTGTATTTACATGTCCCAACGAGGACTTAAATCCATACAATAAGGGGCTGAATACTCGCAAGTCCCGACTCTTTAAAAGGTGGAATCCGACAGTTTGGACCAAAAATATTTTCATTATACATCTCAGTAAACCATTGTTATATGAACAGATCTCGTAAAATGCTGTTTATTGATGTCCTACACCTGTTGGAAAAGTGAACCATAATGTCACAATCATCATTACAAACATGTATTTCCTATCTGAGCCCTGCTGCACAGTTAGCTATTTTTAAAACCAAGAAAACCATGTGACCACTAATGTTTTAGTTCATCCATGTCATGGATCAATGTCTATTTTAAACAGGAGTTCCAATTGTTCTTATTTACTGATACTGTTACATATATAAGACATAGGCAAACTGTCCGATAGCACCTTTAATAGCTTGACCTGAACGAATAGGCAATGAAGAGTACGGGCAGCAGAAGAGGGTGAGATGATGAATGAAATCTGGTTGGGAAGAGAGAGGTGAGCTGTTGCATGCAGACAATCCTACATGCCGATATTTATCTTTATAGGTATCAGGGCATATATACAGTCATAGACTGGCTAAATACTGCAGAAAACAACACTGATTGTAGTTGTGGTGGTGGTGGTGGTAGTGGTGGTAGAAGTAACAGGAGAAGTAGGTTTAATGTTATTTTTATTTCATTTTTATTTCATTTATATATATATATATATATATATATATATATATATATATATATATATATATATATATATATATATATATCTTTAAATGTGGTATCGGACAATGTCTGGCTAATTACTGAGGGATGAAGACCCCAGATGTATGTCTGGATAGGGTATGTTTAATGCTAAAAATGAAACAACATCTGGTATGAGACACAGTCTACAAGATGATGCCAGTCTATGTATTAAAAAAAACAACATCTGGTATGAGACACAGTCTACACAATGGTACCAGTCTATGTATTAAAAATAAAACAACATCTGGTATGAGACACAGTCTACACAATGAAGCCAGTCTATGTATTAAAAATAAAACAACATCTGGGATGAGACACAGTCTACACAATGAAGCCAGTCTATGTATTAAAAATAAAACAACATCTGATATGAGACACAGTCTACACAATGGTACCAGTCTATGTATTAAAAATAAAACAACATCTGGTATGAGACACTGTCTACACAATGAAGCCAGTCTATGTATTAAAAATAAAACAACATCTGGTATAAGACACAGTCTACACAATGAAGCCAGTCTATATATTAAAAAAAAACAACATCTGGTATGAGACACAGTCTACACAATGATGCCAGTCTATGTATTAAAAATAAAACAACATCTGGTATGAGACCCAGTCTGCACAATGATGCCAGTCTATCTATTAACAGCCAGGATGTGTAGAAAACACAGAACATATGTTAACAGTTTGCTCAGAGATGCTGAGAGTGTTAGAGTAAGCGACTGCAAGCTAACAGGGGTCAGCATTTCACAGACTTCTAGGTTTTAACCATTGACTTGCTAATGTATTTATGTCTTGCTAAACATGTATTTGTCTTGCTAAACATGTATTTGTGTCTTGCTAAACATGTATTTGTCTTGCTAAACATGTATTTATGACTTGCTAAACATGTATTTATGGTTTGCTAAACATGTATTTATGACTTGCTAAACATGTATTTATGTCTTGCTAAAACATGTATTTATGTCTTGCTAAACATGTATTTATTTTTTGCTAAACATGTATTTATGACCTGCTAAACATGTATTTATGTCTTGCTAAACATGTATTTATGACTTGCTAAACATGTATTTATGATTTGCTAAACATGTATTTATGACTTGCTAAACATGTATTTATGGCTTGCTTAACATGTATTTATGTCTTGCTAAACATGTATTTATGATTTGCTAAACATGTATTTATGACTTGCTAAACATGTATTTGACTCGCTTAACATGTATTTGTCTTGCTAAACATGATTTTATGGCTTGCTAAACATGTATTTGTCTTGCTAAACATGTATTTATGACTTGCTAAACATGTATTTATGACTTGCTAAACATGTATTTATGACTCGCTAAACATGTATTGGTCTTGCTAAACATGTATTTATGGCTTGCTAAACATGTATTTGTCTTGCTAAACATGTATTTATGACTAGCTAAACATGTATTTGTCTTGCTAAACATGTATTTATGACTTGCTGAACATGTATTTATGACTCGCTTAACATGTATTTATGACTTGCTAAACATGTATTTATGACTTGCTAAACATGTATTTATGGCTTGCTAAACATGTATTTGTCTTGCTGAACATGTATTTATGACTTGCTGAACATGTATTTATGGCTTGCTAAACATGTATTTGTCCTGCTAAACATGTATTTATGGCCTGCTAAACATGTATTTATGGCCTGCTAAACATGTATAAACTTTTATGACTGGCAAATAGTGCAGATCTTGCTGGGAGCTAGCTGATCAGGGTCTGCACTATTTGCTGCTGATTTGTTTTGTTCTGTTTTTTAAAAACATTGCCAAGACCATTTACGATCATTTAAGCAACATCCAGCTTTTTGGTAGAGGAAGTCCCAAGACATATGTCCGGGTAGAACCACCGGCATACTTCATGTCAGCCTGAAGACCTTGTCACATGAAGTCCTTCACCTCGAACGGGACTCGAACCAATTCGCTAATAGGTTTAGCAGTCAGATGGATTTGCTGCTAACTCTCTAGCAATATGTCAAGGCACCTTTGCAGGACAGTGTTAAGAAGATCACTAAGAATTAGTTAGGGTTATTAACAAATGTAGCAAGACAAGGGTCAAAGGTGGTATCTCGCAATTGTGGCTGTTAGATTTTTTTTTCTTCAAAGTATTTATTGTTATCAGAATGATCCCATTAAATGTTTGTGATTTGTCGGCATTTTTGCCGATACTGTGCAGCGACATTTCTATCATTATAGCACAGGGGCACTTATGAGGTGCGCAGGAACTGAACCTGGCCGGTCCATTATACTGACACCGACGAGTCAGGCGTAATGCTGTCCCCTTAGCCTCGAGCGTTAGGAGGGAAGCCACTAATACCAACTTTAAAGTCTTTGGTATGACCCAGCTGGGGTTTGAACCCGTGACCTCCCAATCTGCAAGCTGACGCTCTACCAATTGAGCTTTAGCAGCAGGTGTTGTTTATTTGTTTAATGGGTATTACTCCTCAACGCTTAAAATTTTCATTCTTTTCAAATCTATAAATAAGAACAATTGGGATTTCTGATAAAAATAGACAACAACATCACAACGAATGACGAGGACAAGCTAGAACATTAGTGGTCACATGGTCTTCTTGGTTTAAAAATAGCTAACTGGGCAGCGTGGCTCAGATAGCAAACACATGTTTGTAATGACGATTGTGGTGTTATGGTTCACTTTTCAGACAGGTGTAAGACACCAATAAACATCATTTTACGAGATCTGTTCAGTGACAATGGTTTACTATGATCTTTAATGAAAATATTTTTGGTCCAAACTGTCAGAAAGCGCCTTTAACTTTGCTATTATTACCTCAAAATCTCAATTTAAAGACAATGTTAAGCTTCACTGTGTTGATATGAAAATGGTAAATTGGGTTCAAGTCATGGTTTGGGCTTCTTATGAATGGTTGATGAATTAGGGCCCAAGTCTTTAGCCAGCTGAGCAGGATCAATATAGGGTTTTGGCGGAGAATCAATAAGAGGACAATTAAATCAAGTTCCAGAAAAGAGGGAATTTTTCGGATGTTTAATCTATTATTTCTTTACCAAACCTTTCACTGTTTTGTGTTTTGTTTTTGTGTTCTTTTTAAATTCATTGCAGCAACTGCTTATGATCATTATAGCAACGTCCATTTTTTTGGTGGAGGAAGACCCCAGACACATGTCTGGGTAGAACCACCGGCGCACCGCAAGTCAACTTGAAGACCTTCTCACATCAAGTCCTTCGCCCTTAAGATCCCAAACAAATGTCTGGATAACCACCCAATTCCATTACAACATGTGATAAAATTAATGTTCTTCTTGATTGGAGAACAATTTGGATGCTTTCTTGGCAAATGCATATCTTTATTCCAGGGAGATAATGCTGACAAATTTTTACTAACAGTAACAACAAAGTTGTCTATCTTGGAAATAATAATTATTATAGCATTTCATAAAACTAAGTTCAGTTAAGACCAAGGGAGATAATAATGCCCCACAATATCTGCATAGTTTTCTCCCTTGACACTTTTCTTTTTGCAGGGCATAATAAATTCTTATCTACACTATATAGTTGAGAAAGCATTTTTTAAAAATTTGCTTTGAGTAATATTTCCAAATATATAAAACATGCAAATATGTAATTCATTGAACTACAAATTAATTTACTTTCTCCTGTCATCCTTGAAACTATCATAAGAGAGAGAAGTTTATATAAATATACTATTATTCACAGTGGTGAGACAATTTGTAAGTAAAAGTTAGAGGAATTTCTATATTGCAAAAGTCCTATTTTTTTCATTGACAAGGGGAAGTTACTCTAATTATTGGAGTGTATTACCTCCCTTGTGACAGATTATTTAGTATATTATTATTGTAGAAAAGATGTTTTTTTACACTTTTTTTAAAATCATCAGACCGTCACATGATTAAAAATTGTAACTTATTAAGAAAATAATGAGCATTGGAACGAAAATAAGCAAATTAAAAGTAATTTTTTAAAAATAAAATCAATTTATTTCTCCAACCAGGTGTTTTAAATACATTTTACAGTGACAGATTATCAACACCAGCATAATTATAGGATAACGCCATCCACCTGTGTCTGAGATCAGTACTGACCAGTAATCATGTTTTATGTATGCACATAAGTTCATTGTATCTGTTTTAACTCCCGATGCAGGTGCTCACTGTTAGTTGTTTCACTTTGACGGGATATTTTTATTTACACTGTTTGTTTGATAGAAAAACTTTCAGGAAGTGCGAGGTTGGAGAGCTCCACAAACCAGGTTGAGGCACCCCAGTCGGCCCTTTTACCGACTGTCCGTTCCACGGCGCTTACTGATGTTATTTTCTTTTTGTGTGTCATGTCTCGTCTCTGTGTTTTTGTCACATTTACATTTAACTTGTTTTTCTTTGTCTAAAGGTAGATAAAACTTAAATATCTGCGCATAATAAAGTGATTAAGTTTTCTGAGAACATTGACGTACATGTGAACTTTTTCTGAGGCCAAAGTGGGAGATTTGTTATTATAACAAAGAAAAAATTTTTTTTTGTCAAAATAGGGAGATTTCTGAAAACTGTGAAACACCCCTCATTTTCAAGTAATTTTGAACCTTAAAACTGGGAGTCTCCCACTAAAAGTGGGAGCGTTCATGTATATGTGCTGAAATGCTGGTTATGCTCTTATAAAGTACAAGAAAATACCTTGACACAAGGGATATCACTGGTACTGCACTTTAATTTCAACAAGCTTAAAATTAGAAATAATAAATGACAATTCAAAAAAAGTTGCACCTTGTCAAATGTAAACAAAGAAGCATGTAGTACAAGCTTCAAAACATCAAAGGGTACTTTTAACAACAAAAACAAATTTAATTGAAATTCAGACATACATAATTAAAACTAAATTACTGCCTTTTTTTATTTTCAAATTTAACAGTATAAATCATTATGAAAAGACTGTTTATTCCAATATTAACGAGCCTGTCTACCCAACTGTTGATGTATATTGAAGGTGGTATCCGACGGTTTGCCTGTATCAACCAATAGTTTGCCTGTTGCATCAACCGACAGTTTGCCTGTATCAACCAACAGTTTGCCTGTTTATCAACCGACAGTTTGCCTGTATCAACCAACAGTTTGCCTGTATCAACCAATAGTTTGCCTGTATCAACCGACAGTTTGCCTGTATAACCGACAGTTTGCCTGTATCAACCGACCAACCGACAGTTTGTCTATATCAACCGACAGTTTGCCTGTATCAACCAACGGTTTGCCTGTATCAACCGACAGTTGGCCTGTATCAACCAATAGTTTGCCTGTATCAACCAACAGTTTGCCTGTATCAACCGACAGTTTGTCTGTATCAACGGACAGTTTGCCTGTATCAATCAACCAACAGTTTGCCTGTATCAACCAATAGTTTGCCTGTATCAACCGACAGTTTGTCTATATCAACCGACAGTTTGCCTGTATCAACCAACAGTTTGCCTGTATCAACTGACAGTTTGCCTGTATCAACCAACAGTTTGCCTGTATCAACCAACAGTTTGCCTGTATCAACCGACAGTTTGTCTGTATCAACCGACAGTTTGCCTGTATCAACCAACCAACAATTTGCCTGTATCAACCAACAGTTTGCCTGTATCAACCGGCAGTTTGCCCGTATCAACCGACAGTTTGCCCGTATCAGCCAACAGTTTGTCTGTATCAACCGACAGTTTGCCTGTATCAATCAACCAACAGTTTGCCTGTATCAACCAACAGTTTGCCCGTATCAACCGACAGTTTGCATGTATCAACCGACAGTTTGCCTGTATCAAACACATATAACAATATCTTACCCCTTGTTTGTTGGGTAAATTGGGCATAATTTCTTCATAAACTCCACCTAAAGTCCATATATAGACGATTTTTAACACTACTAGTATGCAAGACTGACAAATCCTGAAATAAATCGCTCTAAATATTTATTCTTTCCAAATGTACAAAAAGTATTGATCAGGATTTCGCCATAAAACAGATATCAGCGGCAGAATTGATTACACAGATAAGGGATTGGGATTAGCAGGCATTTTGGCCGATACTGCGCAGCGACATTTCTATCTTTATAGCACAGGGGCACTTATGAGGTGCCCAGGGACTGAACCCGGCCGGTCCATTATACTTACACCGAGGAGTCAGGTGAAATGCTGTACCCTTTGCGCCGAGCATTAGGAGGGAAGCCACTACTACCAACTTTAAAGTCTTTGGTTTGACCCGGCTGGGGTTCCAACCCACGACCTCCCGATCCGCAAGCCGACGCTCTACCACCTGAGCTATTGCGGCCGGTACAGATAAGGATATAATGTGAGCGTGAAAGTAAGCAATCACAAAGTTTTTTTACTTTATAAAAAGCTACCCGTGCAGTGTGGCTCAGACATGTTTCCACTGACGAATGTGGTGTTATGCTTCACTTTTCACATAAATTTAAAGCATTTTGCGATAACTTTTTAGGTAATAGTAAATTATTTGATTGTTTGAGAAACAAAACTTGGGTCCAAATTGTTGGATACCACATACAAGTACGAAAGTCATTTAGAGTTTTATAATGAGTACTTACAACCTTTCTACCTCAAAATAAAATAGACCTGTCCATCAATCTAGTCCAGAAAACTTGCCATGAACACCTGGCATGATACCTCACCCTGTCACATTATCCTGACAACAAGCCAACCAGTGGTGGAACAACCCTTATATTTGCTTGAACGCTACCAAGGGAGGTATACCACTACCAATTTTTACGACTTTGGTATGTTGTGGCCCGGGATCGAACCTGGGGCCTCTCGTAGCTGGAGCCGACACTCAACCGAGTGCGTTAGCAGATCTGGTTCTAACTGAATTGCTAGATAGATCTAATCGTGAAAAAAAAGTCACTCTAAATGTGTATTCTTTCCAACTTTATAAAAAGCTTGATAGTGGTCTCAGTTAAAAATAGATATCGATATCAGAGCAGATTACCTGGATGACCATACAACATGATCTCAAAAGTAAGTTTTTCTTAGTTAAAAAAATATCTCTGCACTGTGGCTCAGATAGGAAATACATTTTAATAATGAATAGTTATATTCCATTTATCACATGTATGTAGGACATTAATGAACATCATTTCATTGAATGGTAACAATAAAATATTTGATTATGAGAGGAAAAAAAAATTAGTCCAAACTGTTGGATACAACCATTAAATGGGTTGTGAATGAACACAAAGTACAATCAATACTGATAAAAGAGGGGGTGGGGGGACATGGAGGTTGGGGGCGGGGGTCGCTGCGGATCAGATCAGAGTGAACTCTCTATTCATTAGCATCATATTCATCCAAAAATCCAAATGGACAAAATCCGCCCATAACTTCGGAGACATCATCAGCAGGAATCAAAGAGATGCTATCAGCATACTTTGTGCATCATATACATATATATATGGACTACATTCCGCTGGGAGCTCTCTCTGGAAGATCCCAAAAGGTCAGGAATTAATGGATACTTATTGCAGGCATTTGTTCAGCATTAGTCATGGAATGTGTTTTTTTGTTGTTTTTTTTCTTATTTTTTTTATTTTTTTTTCTTCATATTTTTGTTGTTGTTTTTTCCTCATATTTTTTTGTTTGTTTTTTGTTCATTTTTTTTTTCTTCATATTTTTGGTTTGTTTTTTTAATATTTTTTGAATTTTTTTTTTTGTTCATATTTTTTTTTCTTTGAAATATTTGGTGTAAAATTGCCTTATCAACAAGGTTACTTTGATTCTTATTTCAAATAACACTGGATGGGATGTGCAAGCAATTAAATGTATGCTCACTTGATGTTTTTGAAAGGTTGCATGCGTAAATGCTCGCTATATTGTGTAAATGTCAACTTTTCCTCATGAAAGCGAGAGGAAAATGCTGACGTATTCAAAAGTCACATGAATAAAATTAGTTATAAAATATGGTTGTCATTTTTTTGCCTTAAAGGTGGTACCCTACAGTTGGGTTTAAAAGAAAATTTTGCAAATAACCAAATAAGCCATTGATACCTGAAAAGGTCTTGCAAAATGCTGCTAAAAAATCTGTGTTAACAGATGTATCTTTTACTGGTCCCTTTTAGGTAACGCTTGTGTAGTTTTTCTTGTGTAGTAATAGTATTCCTCATGCCCAGAGGGTATTGAAATCGTCATTCGACACTTAGATACTGTGCGCATTGAATTTTGGCAAATTTTCTTAATGTATTGTTTTGATATTATTTCGACTAGGTTTGCAAGTATTGTATATAAGATGTCAGATGTTTATAAGATGCGTTTTTGTATGATTTTTCTAACAGTTGTTTATCTTTTCAGTATGGTAGTTTTTGTTACCAAGACAAGTCCTGATATGAGTGTCTTGTGCGTGTGAAAGCAGCAGGGATTCCAGACATTTTGTAGCTGTCCCGAACAGCGTTTTCAAGTCTTATTGTACAAGGACGTTTAGCCAGATGATCTAACTGGCTCCCTTTTTTCGGAATCTATTGCTTGTGTGCGTCTTGTTGAATAGTATTCAAGTAAAGTATACCGTTCTGTGGCATTCCTATATGCGTCTTGTGTTTTATTATACAATAAGGTTATAAAATAAATAATTTATGTTTATAAAGAAATGAAATAAATAGAAAACATAAACAAGGATAAATCCCCATTTATATCTGCAAACAGGTGTTTTCTATCCGAACCATGCTGCTGAGATAGCTATTTTTAAACTTAGAAAACCATGTGACCACTTACTTTTATATAGTCATCCGGGTAATCCGCTCTGACGTGGATATCTATTTTTAGCAGAGACCACTATCACGCTATCTACAGAGTTGGAAGGAATGAACATTTTGAGTAATTTTTTTTGCGATTACTTCAGTCTAATAATAAAGTTAGTGTTCAAAATCATCTTTATTACAACTAAAGTACAGGTTCATGCAAAAAGTATGACCAAATTTCACAAATAGATATTGGTACATGTATTTAATATCGGCAAACTGTCGGATATTATCTCTAAAGTAATATGGTTATAAAATATGATTGTCATTTTTTTGTCCTGAAAATAATTTGGTTATTAATTACGGTTGTCATTTTCTGTCCTGAAAGTTATATGGTTATGAAATATGGTTGTCATTTCTCTTTTGTCCTGAAAGTAATTTGGTTATAAATTACGGTTGTCATTATTTGACCTGAAAGTTATATGGTTATAAAATATTTGTCATTTTTTTGTCCAGAAAGTAATGAGGTTATAAAATATGGCTGTAATTTTGTTGTTGTCCTGAATGTAACATGGTTATTAAAATAGGGTTGGACTTTTTCTGTCCTGAACATAATAAGGTTATAAAATATGGCTGTAATTTTTTTGTTGTCCTGAAAGTAACATGGTTATAGAAAAAGGGTTTGACTTTTTTTGTCCTCAACGTAATAAGGTTATAAAATATGGCTGTAATTTTTGTGTTGTCCTGAATGTAACATGGTTATAAAAATAGGGTTGGATTATTTTTTTTGTCCTGAAAGTAACACACAATGTTAATATTTAGCGGCTCTAATAAAAAACACTCAATCTTGTACCTAAATGGTATTACTGGCACTCATCATGCTGGCTGGCATGTTTCTCATATTGTCTGAGTAGAACGACTAGTACACCGCAGGTCAGCTGAAAAACCTTCTCACATAAAGTCTTTTGCCCTGCAGGGACTTGAACTCTCACAATGAGAGGGTACGAAGTAAGAGGGGTTTTAAGGAGACTGCCCCTACACCATGGGCACCCCTGTCATGTTTTTGGTAGAAACCCTTACTAGTATGTGAACACTGAATTCTATGAAATGTTTGTTTGTTTGTTTGTTTATTGGGTTTATCTTCCCACTAACAGTACTTCAGCTATCTGGAGACGGTGTCCACTTAAAACAGATATAGTGCTGCCTTCACTGTGTATAGTATGTTTGTTTATTGGGTTTATCGTCCCACCAACAGTATTTCAGTTATCTGGAGAGGGTGTCCAATTGAAGCAGATATAGTGCTGCCTTCACTGTGTATAGCATGCAGTGAACACCTGGCATGATACCAGACCCAGTCACATTATCCTGACACCGGGCCAACCATTTGTGGAACTACCCTTATATTTGCTTGAGCATTAGCAAGGGAGCTATACCTCTACCATTTTAACGGCTTTGGTATGTCGCGGCACAGGATCGAACCCGGGGCCTCTCGTATCTGAAGCCGATTTTCTACCAACTGCGCTACCCCGTCCTGTGTCCAAAAAATGATATTGTATGGCTATTTATCTCAAAAATAATTAATACTCATAAATCTACCACCTTTGTATGCTTTTAGTTTTAATCAAAATTACAAAAATTTATGACATTATGTCTAACAAAGACTGATTTATGTCTAATTATGTAAACAGCAATGCCTTGCAGGTACACTAAGATTTCATAGAATCTTTTATTTTACAAATGTTCTGGCTAGTCTGGTGGATATTTGTTGCATCGCAATTTAACTGTATTCCATATTGAGTAATTTTGAAAAATCTCTACTCTTGTATCTTGTTTGCAGAAGACACTTTTTTTCAGAGAACTGGATCAAACCCGGCACCTCCAGTACCTGAAACCGGCGCTCTACCGATTACACTTCCAGGTCTGTCTATACTTTAGTTCCTTCCTTTTCTTTATATATTGGGGCAATATTGTTTGATATGCTTCTGAAGTAAAGATTTTTTTAAATTCTGAACTTTCTAAACACAGGACGACCGACAGATTGTTATCAATATACGCGGTTTAAAAATCAGGAAATTTACTTTTCATTTTACTTTCCCGCTAAAAATATTCATGTATCGGCAATCGATTGGCAAAAAAAAAATTGACAATACATAGATATTGAATGAGTCAATGATAAAGGAAAAATGTACAGTTATTTCCCAGGCCAAACCAAAGGGATCATTTGTCCCCATGACAATTTCTGCCAAACATGTGCAGTCATTCCCTAGGCCAAACCAAGGGATCATTTTTTAAACCTTGCTCTGCTTACATTTGACAATATATGGTAAAAAGAAAGATAAATTAAAAAAAAGAGTGCAATATAGCTGGAGTTTTTACACATGATAAGAGTTGTGGCTCTAAACATGTAAATGTTAGCAAATCTCTCGACTAAGCTACACACCAGATGTGAATAGTTATTTTTATGTTTTTTCATGTTTTCTTTTGATCTTTAAAACCACTGCAGCATTATGATAATGGCCATTCAAGCACTGCTCAGCAAGAACCGGTGTTTTCAACGTGATATGGCCAGAGACAACTGAATTGGGATTGGGATTCGTATTTGCCGGCATTTTTGCCGATACTGTGCAGCAACATTTCTATCATTATAGCACAAAGGCACTTATGAGGTGCCCAGGGACTGAACCCAGCCAGTCCATTATACTGACACCGACGAGTAAGGCATTATGCTGTCCCCTTAGTCCCGAGCGTTAGGAGGGAAGCCACTACTATGAACTTTAAAGTCTGTGGTTTGACACCGCCGGGGTTTGAACCAAGGACCTCCCGATCTGCAAGCCGACACTCTACCACTTGCGTTAATGCGACCGGTAACTTAGGTGGAGGAAGAACTCAGAGAAATGTTTTGGGAGAACCCACACCGAACAAAGCAGGTGAGCTGGACCACCTCGCAGTATGTTCTTCCCTCAACCAGGAACACGACACTTGACAGGTCATATAGGCGATAAATACTTTGGAATTTAACGAGAACAAAGTATAATCAGGTTAAAATTAAAATACGTGAGAAGAAATATAAAAAATCTATCAGGTTAAAATAATGTAAACTATAACTGAAAAACAGGTTAACATATGAAACAATTTAAAAATGTATAATGTTAGTATAATAAACTGTTTAACAATATATAATATATTAAGAATACCAATCTTGTTCAAGAAGCAAACAAGCTTAGAATCGGACACTGTCTTAAATAGTTCACACATGTTAGTGACATTAAAATACTTAAGACCAAATATGGTCTGTGTCAATACAATGTAATAAAATATGGTTAACTGTCAGGGGTTTCTAGCAAGGAGCACGTTCAGGTTGAACTTCTGTTTTATAAAAGATATGACTGAGTTAATCTAGTATGTCCAATGCGACAGCGGGTAAGAGCTACGTCTTCCCATTTTTTTCTTAGCATATTAAAATATTGATACCGATCTTAGGTTAAACTACTTGAATTTTCTTGGAAACAGTATTGTCCTTGCGACTTGTTTGCTATTTTGGTTAAAATAAGACTAAGAAATCTGAGCAGATACAAAATCAGTGACTCTTCCCCTTGGCCATCAGTGACCCCTTTTTGGATTTTAACTCATAATTGAAAAACAAAACTTTTACACAAAAAATTGCAATGTGAAACAGGCCACCCAGGCACACTCAGCCAGTTATTGCCATTGAAGGTGATATCCGAAAGTTTGAATATTTTTTTTCTCAACTAACAAAATAAGTTGATACCTGAAAAGGTCCTGCAAAATTCTGTTTATTAGTGCCCTAGATCTGTGTGAACAGTTAAGGATAAATCCTCACTCATCAGTGAAAACAGGTATTTCCTATCCAAGCCACGCTGCACAGTTAGCTATTTTTAAACTAAGAAAACTATTTTCAAACTAAGAAAACTACACCACCACTTACTTTAAAGACCATTTTACATGAACATCCAAGCGATCAACTCTGACAGCGATATTTATTTTTATATATATATATTTATAAATATTTTATGATTTGTACTGTCTGACAATTAAGCTATTTTATAAACAGCCTTTGTACTTAAGCTACCGTATAATTTTATGCAGCTATAGTAGGGATAATTCTAGAGCTCGAAAAAGGGCAGGGTGGCACAAGAAATGGACAGGGTGGCACAAGAAATGGGCAGGGTGGCACAAGAAATGGGCAGGGTTGCACAAAAAATGGACAGGGTGGCACAAGAAATTGGCAGGGTGGCATGAAAACTGGGCAGGGTGGCACAAGAAATGGGCAGGGTGGCACAAGAAATGGGCAGGGTGACACAAACAATGGGCAGGGTGACACAAGAAATGGGCAGGGTGGCACAAGAAATGGGCAGGGTGACACAAACAATGGGCAGGGTGGCACAAGAAATGGGCAGGGTGGCACAAGAAATGGGCAGGGTGACACAAACAATGGGCAGGGTGACACAAGAAATGGGCAGGGTGCACAAAAAAGGGCAGGGGGCATAAAAAAAAAGGAGAAGGGTGGCACAAGAAATGGGCAGGGTGATTTCTCGGTTTATAAGCATAATAAGGGCTAATTTGTCCATATTTCTTGTCCAAATTAATGTATTTTATTCCTTAATGAAGATGTTATACTTGAAAATAAATAAAATACATATTTTTATTTTTTTTAATTTATGTATTTTTGTAGATAAGTTGGGTATATCATTAAAAATCTTGGTACATGACATAAAATTTCATGATTCGAAGAAAAAAACCTTTCTCGAGAAAAATGTATCCTAAATTTGGTTGTCCGAATTAACTTACACTTTTACCTCTGATCGTCTGTTTCAGACTATTAAATAGTGTAAACTTTCTCCAGAACAGGGGTAAGATGTAGTTGCATGTATTAGGTATAGGCAAACTGGCATGTATTAGGTATAGGCAAACTGGCATGTATTAGGTATAGGCAAACTGGCATGTATTAGGTATAGGCAAACTGGCATGTATTAGGTATAGGCAAACTGGCATGTATTAGGTACAGGCAAACTGGCATGTATTAGGTATAGGCAAACTGGCATGTATTAGGTATAGGCAAACTGGCATGTATTAGGTATAGGCAAACTGGCATGTACTAGGTATAGGCAAACTGGCATGTATTAGGTATAGGCAAACTGGCATGTATTAGGTATAGGCAAACTGGCATGTACTAGGTATAGGCAAACTGGCATGTATTAGGTATAGGCAAACTGGCATGTATTAGGTATAGGCAAACTGGCATGTATTAGGTATAGGCAAACTGGCATGTATTAGGTATAGGCAAACTGGCATGTATTAGGTATAGGCAAACTGGCATGTATTAGGTATAGGCAAACTGGCATGTATTAGGTATAGGCAAACTGGCATGTATTAGGTTTAGGCAAACTGGCATGTATTAGGTATAGGCAAACTGGCATGTATTAGGTATAGGCAAACTGGCATGTATTAGGTATAGGCAAACTGGCATGTATTAGGTATAGGCAAACTGGCATGTATTAGGTATAGGCAAACTGGCATGTATTAGGTATAGGCAAACTGGCATGTATTAGGTATAGGCAAACTGTCGGACACCACCTTTAAAGGCTCGGTTGTTTCAATGAAAAATCCAATCTATCGAACCTCGGTTATTCAAACACTTCAAAACTGTTTAATTACATTACAAATGTATAGGTTGGAATAATCAAAATTGTTTGCTGTTTGTTGCATTTATCTTCCAATGATCATTATTTCAGTTATCTGGAGATGGTGTCAATTTGAAGCAGATATAGTGCTGCCTTCACTGTGTATAGCATGTTTGTTTATTGGGTTTATCGTCTCACCAACAGTATTTCAGTTATCTGGAGACGGTGTCCACTTGAAGCAGATATAGTGCTGCCTTCACCGTGTATAGCATGTTTGTTTATTGGGTTTATCATCCCACCAACAGTATTTCAGTTATCTGGAGACAGTGTCCACTTGAAGCAGATATAGTGCTGCCTTCACTGTGTATAGCATGTTTGTTTATTGGGTTTATCGTCTCACCAACAGTATTTTAGTTATCTGGAGACGATGTCCACTTGAAGCAGATATAGTGCTGCCTTCACTGTGTATAGCATGTTTGTTTATTGGGATTATCATCCCACCAACAGTATTTCAGTTATCTGGAGATGTTGTCCACTTGAAGCAGATATACTGCTGCCTTCACTGTGTATATCATGTATTTTTATTGGAATTATCATTCCACCAACAGTATTTCAGTTATCTGGAGACGATGTCCACTTGAAGCAGATATAGTGCTGCCTTCACTGTGTATATCATGTATGTTTATTGGGATTATCATCCCACCAACAGTATTTCAGTTATCTGGAGATGTTGTCTACTTGAAGTAGATATATTGCTGCCTTCACTGTGTAAAGCATGTTTGTTTATTGGGTTTATCGTCTCACCAACAGTATTTCAGTTATCTGGAGAATGTGTCCACTTGAAGCAGACATAGTGCTGCCTTCACTGTGTATAGCATGTTTGTTTATTGGGTTTATTGTCTCACCAACAGTATTTCATAGTGCTGCCTTCACTGTGTATAGCATGTTTGTTTATTGGGTTTATTGTCTCACCAACAGTATTTCAGTTTTCTGGAGATGTTGTCCACTTGAAGCAGATACAGTGCTGCCTTCACTGTGTATAGCATGTTTGTTTATTGGGTTTATCGTCTCACCAATAGTATTTCAGTTATCTGGAGACTGTGTCCACTTGAAGCAGACATAGTGCTGCCTTCACTGTGTATATCATGTTTGTTAATTGGGTTTATCGTCCCACCAGCAGCATTTCAGTTATTTGGAGACTGTGTCCACTTGAAGCAGATATAGTGCTGCCTTCACTGTGTACAGCATGCCGTAAACACCTGGCATGATACCACACCCAGTCGCATTATCCTTACACCTCGACAACCAGTCATGGATTCAACCGGTTAGACTGGTCATTTCTTAACCAAGACGATGGTGATATCAGTCAGCATTTATTCTTACACACCTTGACAGTTTACAAAACTGCTAATATAAAATGATTTTTTGTTTTTGTTTTTATGTTACTCGCACAAACACAGTTATCGTAATATTAGTGATGTAGTGCTAATCATAAGTTGAGGAAAATCCCGGACTTAAATCCGGGCAGAACCAACTGTGTTCTGCAGAAACAACATGAATACAAGTCAATCTTTAATTGGAATGTCACCATGCTTAAATGATAATACATCGTAACTGATTGTCAAAACTAATCAACACGTCATATCAAATAAATGTCCAGATACGGGAGGCCCTGGGTTCGATCCCGGGCTATGACATACCAAAGTTGTTAAAAATGGTAGTGGTATAGCTCCCTTGCTAACGCTCAAGCAAATATAAGGGTAGTTCCACGACTGGTTGGCCTGGTGTAAGAATAATGTGACTGGGTGTGGTATCATGCCAGGTGTTCACGGCTTGCTTTACACAGTGAAGGCAGCCCTATATCTGCTTCAAGTTGATACCGTCTCCAGATAACTGAAATACTGTTGCTGGGACGATAAACCCAATAAACAAACAAACAAATCAATGTCAAGCAACCAAATAACAAAGTCTCCATTCGCAGTTTGACAATGAACAATTGGCAACCAAGGATGATTCATGGCTTCAGCTAATTTGTGTGAAGAAAGGATAAAAATTGCATGCTGGGGACCTAAATTGACTTCCAGCAGTAAGGAAAACTTGATTAATGCAAATAAATAATCAGAGTGGAGCGTTCCTGGTCTAGTGGTTAAGACGTTATACTCCGGATAGGAGGGTCCCGGGTTCGAACCCCGAAACTGACCACGTGATGTTAAGACTATTAACTGCACATTGCTCCAGATATTCAGTACCTTAGTACTGGTTCTACCCAGAAAGTGGACAGTCAAGAGGGATTAATATAAGATAAAAGAATTTGTTTCCCAATCGACTATAAATAAATAGGTTTTAACTAAACTAAATAATCAGAGTTGTAGTTTTTTTACATTAAATTATAAAAATTGTAAAAAGTCAGGACCAACCATGACTTCAAATTATGTTAGAGCTTATGAAAGCCTGAGTTTGAATAATCGAGGTTAGAAAATAAATCTAAATAAATAAGTGATCCAGATAAATCGAGTGCTTCTGAATGTAAAATTCTTTATTTTTCATTTGAACCCTATCAACCTTGTACTCATTAGAATCGTCTCAACGAGATATTTCCAAAAAGTACCAATTAACCGTTTTGTTGGAGAATTATGGGATATAATACTACACCCATTATCTGGACCATTAAAAAAATGTAATTTTTACTTACCATGAAGAAGCTGTCAATATTTTCTGCCATGGCTGTATCCAGTCAGTTTGATTGCACCTAGTCAATCCAGTGAATAATATTTATTAACAAATTGGTAAATTAAAGTCCAATTAGTAATATCTAATAGCAAATATGTTGATGAAACTCATGAACAAATTCACTTTTATAAGCTCGTTATTACATCCATGGCATAAAAACTTCAAAATAACAACATTATATAAAAATCACAATTCCACTGAATTTTGTTTCTAAGAAGACCATCGAAAACATGTTATAGGTAAATTGCACTGAATAAAGTTTTAAAAACATCCTTGAATAAAAGTGTATGAAAAAAAAATCCACTGAATAAACTTTATAAACAGATCCACTGAATAACACTTATCTACAATCAAATTGTTGTTTATTGTTTATTGGGTTTATCAACCCACCAACAGTATTTCAGTTATCTGGAGACAGTGTCCACTTGAAGCAGATATTGTGCTGCCTTTATGGTGTATAGCATGTTTGTTTATTGGGTTTATCTTCCCACCAATAGTATTTCAGTTATCTGGAGATGGTACAATCAATTTGAATAAAGTTTATAAACAAATCCACTAAATACAAACCATAAACACATAAATGTTTTTACATTTGCAATTCAATTATCACAAACTTCAAAACCTTTTAATTTTCACAGTTTGCTTTTGAAGAAGTTTTTGTAGTTCAGATTGTAAGTTTTTTTAGTAGAACATTTTATCATCCCTCTATAAGGAGCAGACATTTTACTGTTTACTTTTTACTCACAGTCAAAATTTTCTTAAAATCTCTTTTAAAATTTCAATCTTCAAGCTTAACATTAATGCAAGCAAACACCAATTTTCTACAAAATAATCACATACACAATTTATATGAACACATTCTATGTCGGAAAAAATATCCTTCACACAAACATTTTGTGTCAATTTTCCAATATACACACTGTTAATTGATTTCCACTGACACACAGAGTGTGTCAAATGTTCTTTGGACTAACTATCCACTAATTGTCAATTATCTGTAATATTTGTTCACTCAACTCTCGCAAATTTATTGTAAACATTTATTACTTCCAGTGAGTAGGTGAATCTATTTTCCCACCACACAAAACAGGTCTTTCCAGTCCTGTCCTACCACATTTTCTAAATAAAAAAATGCTAATATGTCACTGATCACTATGAAGATAGTGTATGTTGTACACAATACAGGATCCCCATACAAAATGCCCAAACATCCTAAATTCATGTTTTTCTTGGTTTCACTGGAGTATTAATGGTGGTATGAGACAATTTGGACTTAAAATGTCTTAAAAACGCACTGAAGTTAAATGCTGGAGTAATGATGGTGGTATGAGACAATTTGGACCTAAAATGCCTTAAAAACGCACTGAAGTTTAGTGCTGGAGTATTAATGGTGGTATGAGACAATTTGGACCTAAAATGTCTTAAAAACGCACTGAAATTAAGTGCTGGAGTATTAATGGTGGTATGAGACAATTTGGACCTAAAATGTCTTAAAAACGCACTGAAGTTAAGTGCTGGAGTATTAATGGTGGTATGAGATAATTTGGACCTAAAATGTCTTAAAAACGCACTGAAGTTAAGTGCTGGAGTATTAATGGTGGTATGAGACAAGTTGGACCTAAAATGCCTTAAAAATGCACTGAAGTTAAGTGCTGGAGTATTAATGTTGGTATGAGACAATCTGGACCTAAAATGCCTTAAAAACGCACTGAAATTAAGTGCTGGAGTATTAATGGTGGTATGAGACAAGTTGGACCTAAAATGCCTTAAAAAAGCACTGAAGTTAAGTGCTGGAGTATTAATGTTGGTATGAGACAATTTGGACTTAAAATGTCTTAAAAACGCACTGAAGTTAAATGCTGGAGTATTAATGGTGGTATGAGACAATTTGGACTTAAAATGTCTTAAAAACGCACTGAAGTTAAATGCTGGAGTATTGATGGTGGTATGAGACAATTTGGACTTAAAATGTCTTAAAAACGCACTGAAGTTAAATGCTGGAGTATTGATGGTGGTATGAGACAATTTGGACCTAAAATGTCTTAAAAACGCACTGAAGTTAAATGCTGGAGTATTGATGGTGGTATGAGACAATTTGGACCTAAAATGTCTTAAAAACGCACTGAAGTTAAATGCTGGAGTATTAATGGTGGTATGAGACAATTTGGACCTAAAATACCTTAAAAACGCACTGAAGTTAAGTGCTGGAGTATTAATGGTGGTATGAGACAATTTGGACTTAAAATGCCTTAAAAACGCACTGAAGTTAAATGCTGGAGTATTAATGGTGGTATGAGACAATTTGAAACTAAAATGCCTTAAAAACGCACTGAAGTTAAGTGCTGGAGTATTAATGGTGGTATGAGACAATTTGGACTTAAAATGCCTTAAAAACGCACTGAAGTTAAATGCTGGAGTATTAATGGTGGTATGAGACAATTTGAAACTAAAATGCCTTAAAAACGCACTGAAGTTAAGTGCTGGAGTATTAATGGTGGTATGAGACGAGTTGGACCTAAAATGCCTTAAAAACGCACTGAAGTTAAGTGCTGGAGTATTAATGGTGGTATGAGACAAATTGGACCTAAAATGCCTTAAAAACGCACTGAAATTAAGCTGTATGTGTAAAAACAACACAGTGAGCATCGTTATTTAAAGGTGGTATCTGACACTTTGGACCAAAACTACTTTCATTAAACATATTAATGAACCATTGTTAGCAGAACAGATCTCATAAAATGCTTTTTATTGATGTCCTACACCTGGCAGAAAAGTGAACCATAACGCCACAATCGTCATTACAACAATGTTTTTCCTATCTGAGCCACGTTGCACAGTGGGCTATTTTTAAATCAAGAAAACCACGTGACACTTATCTTCTAGTTCACCCACGTCATCCGCTCTGACGTCGATGTCTATTTTAAGCATGAATCTCAATCGTTCTTATTTACTGATATTGCCACATACATAAGATGTAGGCAAACTGTCGGTTATAACCTTTAAGCCCCAACCATATGAAGTTGCCAAACTTCTTATACTGTTGCACAGTGTTCAGAATATCTCAAGAAGATCCCTTTTCTCGTTAATAGGTTCCTTCCTCTCTAATGCTACAACAGACAGCCAATTAACATGTTTATGTATCCAAAATAGGCCTTTTTCTCTCTAATGCTACAACAGACAGCTCATCAACTTGTTTATGTATCCAAAATAGGCCTTTTTCTCTCTAATGCTACAACAGACAGCTCATCAACTTGTTTATATATCCAAAATAGGCCCATTTTCTCTCTAATGCTACAACAGACAGCTCATCAACTTGTTTATATAGCCAAAATAGGCCACTTTTCTCTCTAATGCTACAACAGACAGCCAATTAACGTGTTTATGTATCCAAAATAGGCCCCTTTTCTCTCTAATGCTACAACAGACAGCCAATTAACGTGTTTATGTATCCAAAATAGGCCCCTTTTCTCTCTAATGCTACAACAGACAGCCAATCAACGTGTTTATATATCCAAAATAGGCCCCTTTTCTCTCTAATGCTACAACAGACAGCCAATCAACATGTTTATGTATCCAAAATAGGCCCATTTTCTCTCTAATGCTACAACAGACAGCCAATCAACGTGTTTATATATCCAAAATAGGCCCCTTTTCTCTCTAATGCTACAACAGACAGCCAATTAACGTGTTTATGTATCCAAAATAGGCCACTTTTCTCTCTAATGCTACAACAGACAGCTCATCAACGTGTTTATGTATCTAAAATAGGCCCATTTTCTCTCTAATGCTACAACAGACAGCTCATCAACGTGTTTATATATCCAAAATAGGCCCCTTTTCTCTCTAATGCTACAACAGACAGCCAATCAACATGTTTATGTATCCAAAATAGGCCCCTTTTCTCTCTAATGCTACAACAGACAGCTCATCAACGTGTTTATGTATCCAAAATAGGCCCCTTTTCTCTCTAATGCTACAACAGACAGCTCATCAACGTGTTTATGTATCCAAAATAGGTCCCTTTTTTCTCTAATGCTACAACAGACAGCTCATCAACGTGTTTATGTATCCAAAATAGGCCCCTTTTCTCTCTAATGCTACAACAGACAGCTCATCAACTTGTTTATATATCCAAAATAGGCCCATTTTCTCTCTAATGCTACAACAGACAGCTCATCAACTTGTTTATATATCCAAAATAGGCCCCTTTTCTCTCTAATGCTACAACAGACAGCCCATCATCCTGTTTATGTATCCAAAATAGGTCCCTTTTTTCTCTAATGCTACAACAGACAGCCCATCATCCTGTTTATGTATCTAAAATAGGCCCCTTTTCTCTCTAATGCTACAACAGGCAGCCAATCAACGTGTTTATATATTCAAAATAGGCCCCTTTTCTCTCTAATGCTACAACAGACAGCCAATTAACATGTTTATGTATCCAAAATAGGCCCCTTTTCTCTCTAATGCTACAACAGACAGCCAATTAACATGTTTATGTATCCAAAATAGGCCCCTTTTCTCTCTAATGCTACAACAGACAGCCAATCAACGTGTTTATGTATCCAAAATAGGTCCCTTTTCTCTCTAATGCTACAACAGACAGCTCATCAACGTGTTTATGTATCCAAAATAGGCCCATTTTCTCTCTAATGCTACAAGAGACAGCTCATCAACATGTTTATGTATCAAAAATAGGCCCCTTTTCTCTCTAATGCTACAACAGACAGCTCATCAACGTGTTTATGTATCCAAAATAGGTCCCATTTTCTCTCTAATGCTACAACAGACAGCCCATCAACGTGTTAATGTATCCAAAATAGGTCCCATTTTCTCTAAAACACTACAACAGTCAGCTCATCAAAGAGTTAAAATATCACAAAATGGTTTGCTAAGTCCAAATTTCTTTCTACAGTCAGTTTCCATACAAAATAATCCATTTAGCCAAACTTATCCCCACCTCTCTCTTATGCTAGTTAGAGGTAAGAATCGACTTAATTCCATATGCAAACAAATTATTCAACTTATTCAGTGTCAACTGGAATACTGTGGACAATAGATGGGCATAGAGTGGGGTTGAGCGGACCAAAACTGCTACTGTACTGTCCCAGTAGAGGAATTAATAGGCATAACAACAATGCAGGCAATTATAGTTCCCACGAGTCATTTTGGCACTTTGTTTACAGTTTGGGAATGAAAATAGGGTAATGGGACAATTTAAGTGTAATGGTAATGTTTGTCTTGTGCTCAGTGTTCTATAGTGTAGTTTTGCTTCCATAGGAAAAGAGAGAATCAGTGAGATAATTGGATACATTGTTGCAGTAAAAATTACCTCCCTTGTTAGATAATATCTGAGGTAGTCCAAATAGTAGGTGGGTCCTTTTAAAAGGACTTCTTGGACTTTATCACTCGTTCTTTTGCATAGGGTGTAATTACAAACAGTCTTACCTTCTACAAATTTATGTCTTAAATCAATTAAAAATACTTATAAAGATATGCTATTAAACAAGAAAATTTGAGATGTCTGTTGACAATGGGATTAGCCAGCATTTTTGCCGAAACTGTGCAAGGATGGTTTATCTCAGTATCACAAGAACGGCATAAAAGTCAACATACAATCCAAAGACTTCAAGTATAAAACCCAAGTAATCCAAATGAAAGGACCTACTTGTGTTTAGGGATTATTCAGGGGAGACTATCCTACTCATTATAACCCACTCATATTGGGACCTTGTGATCTGGGCCCCAATTAGGTCTAAAACATTAATTTCAGTAGCAGGGCTCCCGCTGCCATGCGCCAAATGCGCCATTGGCGCAAAAACAAAAAAAGTGGCTCATTTCTTTTTTTCAAAATTGGCGCATCCTTATGGCGCACGATTTTTTTGGCATTATTTTTTGTGAATCGCTAAGCGGCCATGACTGGTTACCACTTCTACGCGTACTGTGTTTCGCTAGCAAGGAGAAGCTCGATAGCCAGTCGAGCTTGCGTGGC
Source organism: Sinonovacula constricta (assembly GCA_007844125.1). Lineage (NCBI taxonomy): Eukaryota > Metazoa > Mollusca > Bivalvia > Cardiida > Solecurtidae > Sinonovacula > Sinonovacula constricta. The sequence continues at coordinate 8,703,688 of CM017573.1, forward strand.
AGCCTTCACCTTGAGGGCATTGTTGTGTTGACATGTTGTGTACATAACTGCAGAATAAACATCGCCTCAAGGAAGAATTAGTGTAATTTGCGAGACGATAATAAAGCAGCTAGCCGAATGTTTGTTGCGATCATTAATTGGACAGTACCGGATTGTTGATTAATAACAACTAATGATACAATTAGATACTACAAAAATAACATTAAAAATTGACGCGTAAATTTGGCTCATAAAAATGGCTCATGAAATAAAAAAGTGACTCATAATTTTCAAATTTGGCTCATTGGTTGGCTCGGACCAGAAAACCCCAGGGGGAGCCCTGAGTAGATGTTTTAGTTAATCTGAGATGTGTTGGTGTTTCTACAGAGACATCTATTTTGAGTTTAATACCTTCTGACCGTAGGGGGCGCCACTGGCATAGCGATAGAGTCGCTAACTTGTAACTCTGACTGCTCAGCCTCTTCTTTTTCGTATAAAGAACTTAATGTGGGAAGGTCATCCAGCTGACCTAGGCAGTTCTACCCAGATATCTGTCTGGAGTCTTATGCCACCAAAAATGCTGGACATGGCTCTTGTGACTTAAAATTTCAAATAATATTTTTCTTAATTTGCTTATTTGCAATTTGTTAATTGGGTTAGTCGTCACAACAGTATACAGATATATAGAGACAGTGTCCACTTGAAGCAGATATAGTACTGCCTTCACTATGAATAGCATGCTGTGAACACCTGGCATGATACCACACCCAGTCACATTATCCTGTCACTGGGCCAAACAGTCATGTAACTACCCTTATATTTGCTTGAGCATTAGCAAGGAAGCTACACCAATGCCATTTGTGTGACTTATTATGTCACAGCCCAGGATTGAACCTGGTGCCGACAATCTAACAATTGCACTACAAAGTCTGGTTAGGAGTCAATATGTAGTTAATGTTAAAAAGTTATGAACAACAGCCAACAAAGTTTACACCCCCTATTAGCAATGACTCTGAAGTTGGTTGTTTTGTTTTTTTTTGGTTTTGAAATATATTGCAGTGACCCATTCTGATCATTATTGCAACATCCAGCTATTTTGGTGGAGAAAGACCTCAAACAAATGTTTGGGAAGAACAACAAATGCAGATCAGCTGGAACACCTTCCCACATTAAGTCCTTTGCCCTGAACAGGACTCAAACCCACGTAGAAAAAGGAGCCATATATCATTAACTTTACCTTATAAGCTCAATGGTCTATTATAAATTGGAATTGAAGCAAAGTTACCAAGTAAGCAGTATTCTTGGATTTAAAATTTGTTTGTTTATTTGGTTTATCATCCCACCAACTGTATTTCAGTCATCTGGAGACAGTGTCCACTTGAAGCAGATATAGTGCTGCCTTCACTGTGTATATCATGTTTGTTTATTGGGTTTATCATCCCACCAACAGTATTTCAGTTATCTGGAGACAGTGTCCACTTGAAGCAGATATAGTGCTGCTTTCACTGTGCATAACATGTTTATTGGGTTCATTGTCCCACCAACAGTATTTCAGTTACCTGGAGACAGTGTCCACTTGAAGCAGATATAGTGCTGCTTTCACTGTGCATAACATGTTTATTGGGTTTATCGCCCCACCAACAGTATTTCAGTTACCTGGAGACAGTGTCCACTTAAAGCAGATATAGCGCTGCCTTCACTGTGTATAGCATGTTTATTGGGTTTAACATCCCACCAACAGTACTTCAGTCATCTTGAGACAGTGTCCACTTGAAGCAGAAATAGTGCTGCCTTCACTGTGTATGTCATGTTTGTTTATTGGGTTTATCATCCCACCAACAGTATTTCAGTTACCTGGAGACTGTTTCCACTTGAAGCAGATATAGTGCTGCCTTCACTATGTCTAGCATGTTTGTATATTTGGTTTATCATACCGCCAACAGTATTTTAGTTATCTGGAGACAGTGTCTACTTGAAGCAGATAAAGTGCTGCCTTCACTGTGTATAGCATGTTTATTGGGTTTAACGTCCCACCAACAGTATTTCAGTCATCTTGAGACAGTGTCCACTTGAAGCAGAAATAGTGCTGCCTTCACTGTGTATGTCATGTTTGTTTATTGGGTTTATCATCCCACCAACAGTATTTCAGTTACCTGGAGACTGTTTCCACTTGAAGCAGATATAGTGCTGCCTTCACTATGTCTAGCATGTTTGTATATTTGGTTTATCATACCACCAACAGTATTTTAGTTATCTGGAGACAGTGTCTACTTGAAGCAGATAAAGTGCTGCCTTCACTGTGTATAGCATGTTTATTGGGTTTATCGTCCCACCAACAGTATTTCAGTTATCTGGAGACGGTGTCCACTTGAAGCAGATATAGTGCTGCCTTCACTGTGTATAGCATGTTTTTTATTGGGTTTATCGTTCCACCAACAGTATTTTAGTAATCTGGAGACGGTGTCCACTTGAAGCAGATATAGTGCTGCCTTCACTGTGTATAGCATGTTTATTGGGTTTAACGTCCCACCAACAGTATTTCAGTCATCTTGAGACAGTGTCCACTTGAAGCAGAAATAGTGCTGCCTTCACTGTGTATGTCATGTTTCTTTATTGGGTTTATCATCCCACCAACAGTATTTCAGTTACCTGGAGACTGTTTCCACTTGAAGCAGATATAGTGCTGCCTTCACTATGTCTAGCATGTTTGTATATTTGGTTTATCATACCACCAACAGTATTTTAGTTATCTGGAGACAGTGTCTACTTGAAGCAGATAAAGTGCTGCCTTCACTGTGTATAGCATGTTTATTGGGTTTATCGTCCCACCAACAGTATTTCAGTTATCTGGAGACGGTGTCCACTTGAAGCAGATATAGTGCTGCCTTCACTGTGTATAGCATGTTTTTTATTGGGTTTATCGTTCCACCAACAGTATTTTAGTAATCTGGAGACGGTGTCCACTTGAAGCAGATATAGTGCTGCCTTCACTGTGTATAGCATGTTTATTGGGTTTAACGTCCCACCAACAGTATTTCAGTCATCTTGAGACAGTGTCCACTTGAAGCAGAAATAGTGCTGCCTTCACTGTGTATGTCATGTTTCTTTATTGGGTTTATCATCCCACCAACAGTATTTCAGTTACCTGGAGACAGTGTCCACTTGAAGCAGATATAGTGCTGCCTTCACTGTGTATGTCATGTTTGTTTATTGGGTTTATCGTCCCACCAACAGTATTTCAGTTAACTGGAGACAGTGTCCACTTCAAGCAGATATAGTGCTCTCTTCACTGTGTATAGCATGTTTGTTTATTGGCTTTATCGTCCCACCAACAGTATTTCAGTTCTCTGGAGACAGTGTCCACGTGAAGCAGATATAGTGCTGCCTTCATTGTGTATAGCATGTTTATTGGGTTTATCGTTCCACCAACAGTATTTCAGTTAACTGGAGACGGTGTCCACTAGAATCAGATATAGTGCTGCCTTCACTATGTATAGCATGTTTGTTTAATGGGTTTATCGTTCCACCAACAGTATTTCAGTTATCTGGAGACGGTGTCCACTGGAATCAGATATAGTGCTGCCTTCACTGTGTATAGCATGTTTGTTTAATGAGTTTATCGTCCCACCAACAGTATTTCAGTTATCTGGAGACGGTGTCCACTTGAAGCAGATAGAGTTCAGCCTTCACTGTGTATAGCATGTTTGTTTATTGAGTTTATCGTCCCACCAACAGTATTTTGGAGACGGTTCAAAACTTGAGCTGGAGCAAAATCACAACTGAGAATCGTTCTTCAAACATTGTTATATATGGCTCCTTTTCAGATAAATGGAAAAAATAAATCTTTTTTGTTGTTGCTTAGTTTCAAATCTGGTTGCATAAACTCAATGATTTGTTTATATTTATTTCATATTTAATAAAAATTTAAATTATAATTAAGATGTATTTTATATAACCATGTGTTCTTTGACTAAATATTTAGCACTTTGTCGAAAATGTCAAATTTTAAAGTTTTGACATTTTTTTATAAAAAAGTACTAATAACCAAGTCATGACACACATCATAAAGCAATGTACTTTTTTTATCTTTGCAGTTAATATGAAATAAAAATACTGTAATAATACAATTTATACAAACAGATTTGAAACTAAGCACATAAATATAATTACCGTTATTTTTTTCCAGTTATCTGAAAAAGAGCCAAATGTTGCGGCAAGTGGAGACCTAGACTCCCTTGACATTGTTCTCTCAGTTATAAATAACAACTGTAAACGAAGGCCAGCTGCACATTCCTGAATGAGTCATTAGACGACACACCTTTATGATGTCAATATTAAATATTTACAATCAGATCACACTAATTAGAATTGACATTCATGAGTTAATTTCCAGGCCTTCAGATCAAATGTCCTTTAGCATATACCGTAAACTTCGTATTTAACGCCCCCCAGTGGCATTACAATTTCCAAAAAGGAAGCAATAATTAAAATTCAGTTACTTGTACTTTTTACAAGTTTTATAAGTTAAGTTTTATTTAGATAAAAGTGAAGTTTACACTGTTATTCATAGGATTATCAGATTATTGAAGACTTTATGTGGACAGATGTTGAGTAAAGACAGTTTTATTTTACAAACATGTTTTTATTAGAGAGGGGGCGTTTAATACAAAGTTTACAGTAATAGTGGATGAGCAATTTTAATTGAAATTTCATGTCTTCAATCAAACTACCTTAAAGGGACTTGATCATATTGGTTCAATTTACACATTATGTATGCATATCATATGGTCAATGAGGTCTGAAATTCGTAAAAACCTTGAGTTTTACCAAACATTTTGGCCAGTATTCACCAACTATCCTTAAGTAAGAATTTCTCAAGTCAGGGATTTAAATCCACAATATCTTCATTATGTATTAAGGTACGCGTCTGTATTTTTGCATGACACTTTAACTTTGCTACTTTGTGCTTAAAATCACACTTAAACTTCATAAATATGCTTATTTTTGTTGGTATGAAAATTGTGACTTGGGATTAAGAATGGTTTGTGAATACGGGCCAAAATATGCCGTGCTCAATGACCGTATAATCTTTGGAGAGCTGACAGTTCAAGCAAGTCTGCAATATCTTCCGGTCTACCCATAAACCCTTAGTCGTGCAGGTTCTTCTAATGATTGTGAATGTATTGTAAAGGCGTAAAATGGAATATAATTGTGAATGGTTTGTAAAGGCGTAAAATGGAATATAATTGTGAATGGTTTGTAAAGGCGTAAAATGGTATATGCATGCAGGAAAGGGTTAATATGATTATGGTTATATCATGTATATCCCAATCAACAAGTCCCAATGCTAGCCCTTAAATCCTGAGCATCAAGGAATCCATTACTAGCAATTTTTAAGTCTTATTCCCAGTCTGGGATCGAACCTATGGCCTCTGGATGTGCAAGCAAAAATTGGGATGGGATTTGCCGGCATTTTTGCCGATACTGTGCAACAACATTTCTATCATTTTAGCACATGGGCACTTTTGAGGTGCCCAGAGACTGAATCCGGCTGGTCCATTATACTGACACTGATGAGTCAGACTTAATGCTGTCCCCTTAGCCGAGCATTAGGAGGGAAGCCACTACTACCAACTTTAAAGTCTTTGGTTTGACCCAGCAGGGGTATGAACTTGTGACCTCCGGATCCGCAAGTCGACGCTATTGCGGCCGGTTCAAGTGGAAATTCTTCCACTGTGCTATGAAACCAAGTATTTAAAAAGTCACAGAGAGACTGTACTACCAAGCGTCAGAAATGTATGATACCAAAGTAAAGGCAGCATTTAAAGTACTTTAAGTTGACACAAGATCTCTATACAAGGGGTGCAGAAATCCCTTGCCCGACTTGTCGACAGGAAATTTCTCTTTTGGACATGTGGAATGTTTTGTCCGTGAACAACTTAATATTTGTTTTATACCGCTTTCCATATCAAGAAAAAAAAATTAATTTATAACAAATCCACTTAAACATTTTTAGTTAATTAACATTAAGAATGTCGGACAGATGTGTTTGTTAAAAGTCATGTCACTAAATGCGTTATTAAAGAACAATAAAAATCCAATCAAAGTTGATTACTTGTATATGCTATGCATAGTGAATGGGTACATGTCATATCAAAATTCCAATAAATAATGATAAAAATCTAGACAAGTGGAATTTCATGAAGGAGAAGAAGATATTTCATGTGTACAAAAAGAAAAAAACATGGATTTCCACACCCCTGCTGTATGTATAAGAGATGAGTGTGTTCGTAGAACCCATTCAACAATAAAAACAAAATGTGTATGAAGTAGTCTTGGGACTTGCACAAAAAATGTTAGTACTCTGACTGAAACATTTTGTTCCTGAAGGGCCAATACCTTTAAAAACAAAATTTGCACAAAGTAATCTTAGAACTTGCACAAAATCCGTTAGTAACACTGGCAGAAACTTTTTGCAACTGAGGGCCAATACCTTTAAAAACAAAATATGCATAAAATAGTCTAATAACTTGCACAAAATACATTAGTAACACTGGCAGAAACATTTTGCAACTGAAGGGCCAATACCTTTAAAAACCAGCATATTTTCTATCAATTATTTAGGTCAACCTTGCTCTTTAAAGGGTAGTGAAAACCCTATGTATTCACAAGGACCTGCTAGCATCTAATTCAGCAAATTAGCATTTGAAAATATCATGCAGTCAGTTAGTGCATTATTAATGTTGGATAACCAGAATTCGCTCTCATCATTTCTCCCCAAGGACGATTTACAAATAATTTACCAAATTGTGTAGTACAGTAACCTACCCCCATCCCCACCCCACCACATCAATGCTTTGTCAGCTAGAATAACAAAATTTTTGCTAGAATAAGTGCCAACATACATACCATCACCATAGTTATCAATAAAGGCCCTTTACATTTTCACTTCCAAGCTCTATATGCAGCTATATACCGCGGGTAAATAAGGGAAAATAAGGGAAAATTGGCATGGATTATATGAAACTCATCAAAAACTTTAATTGGTCTATACTACATTATACTACTTAGATAGCATGGCTTGCTGTAATTCATATACATTCTGTACTGCCACTGGGGTTCATACCCACATCTTCTTGGGGTACTCATGGCTGCTAATTGTTACAAATTTCTAGAGCTATAATATACCCTAACACCGTTTGGATGATGTAAATATAACGTCTAATGCTCTTCACTGTTGGTGGGTAATGACAAAAAACATAGCATTTGCTGATCAAATAGTCTTGCAGTATGCCAGCAGAAGACAACATGATCCATTTTTCTAAGTGCTGAAGAGTATCATTAAAATCCTAAAATCAAACAAAGGGGCATAACCCAAAATTAAATGTGTTATCTGCTCTTTAAAAATATGTTTGGCCATCCAAGTTTGAAATGTAACATCTACAATTGGTTTTTTCGTAGAAATGGATCTCCACCAAAGTGTTACCCAACACTGATGAGGACACTAAAGAAGGAAGTTCCAGTTTCGTAAAAAAAAAGTAGAAATAAAAGAAATTTTGTAAGACAAAACAATTACTTTCCTGCCATTTTTGTGTCACTTTGCAGGTGTTGTAGTCTCATTTACACCAGACAGCATCCTTCCATGCTTGTGGTAATAACTAAGATCTATCTTGACGTTAAGTTATGAATTTTATGACCACCTTATTACAAGTCAATCTACTTTTTATACCCTTTCCTGCACGTATATGCCATTTTACGCCTTTACAAACCATTCACAGTTATATGCCTTTTTACGCCTTTACAAACCATTCAGTTATATGCCTTTTTACGCCTTTACAAACCATTCACAGTTATATGTCTTTTTACGCCTTTACAAACCATTCACAGTTATATACCTTTTTACGCCTTAACAAACCATTCACAATCATTAGCAGAATCTGCATGACTAAGGGTTTATAAGTACATTGGTTCAGCCTTAAATCTATTATTACAAGTTGAACATACATTTATTATAATCCTTATATCTCTTTTAAAGAAAAACAACAAAGTCAAGTGAATTTTCAACATTATGGATGAACTAAGAAGGTTAACAATGTAAAGAGCAGAAGTATCTCCATATAACTGCCTCCATACTAATACATTCTGTCAAAACCACAGACAACACAAGAAGCAAATAGTTTGTCAGTCCAATGACAATTCTTAGTTTTGATTTATCGTCAATCCAACAGTTTTACAGTCATACTAAGAGTGACATATATAGTGCTGCCTTTAACGCTACTGCACGCTATCTCAAACTCAATCCAATAATGCTGTGATAAATTTACAAATTACTTTAAGAGTTCTGCCTTCACTGTAACTGCATGTTATCTCACACCCAGTCCCATAATGTGGTTATGAATTTACGAACTACTTTTAAGGTGCTGCCTTTAATGTAACTGCATGCTATCTCACACCCAGTCCCATAATGTGGTGATAAATTTATGAACTACTTTTAAAGTGCTGTCTTCACTGTAACTGCATGCCATCTCACACCCAGTCCCATAATGTTGTGATGAATTTACGAACTACTTTTAAAGTTCATCCCACCAACAGTAGTTCAGTTACTTGGAGATGGTGTCCACTTAGAGCAGATATAGTGATGCCTTCACTGTGTATAGCATGTTTGTTTATTAGGTTTATCGTCCCACCAACAGTATTTCAGTTATTTAGAGATGGTTTCTACTTAAAGCAGATATAGTGCTGCCTTCACTGTGTATAGCATGCCATGAACACTTGGCATGATACCACACCCAGTCACATTATCCTGACACCGGGCCAACCAGTCATGGAACTACCCTTATATTTGCTTGAGCGTTCGCAAGGGAGCTAAATTCCTACCATTTTTAACGACTTTGGCATGTCGTGGCCCGGGATCGAACCCGGGGCACACCGTACCTTAAGCCCATGCTCCTAAATTGTTTTGCTTTTGTTTTTAGAAAACATCACAGTGACAAAATGATAGTCATATTATTTTTTGGTGGAGGAAGACCCATACAAATCTACAAGCATGGACACACTGTAAGTTAGCTTAAAGACATCATCTATCGTGTAAATCCAGGCTTTTTTTATGCTGTTTCTGGGGCCGAAATTAAGCCCGTTTTACCTAATGAAAGTATATATTTTACCCCAATTTCATCTCAAAATTCCCCTCAAAAATTGATTTTCGTATTACAATCTACATGTGCAACAGACGAGACATTGACATGTACCGGTAACATAATAAATGAAAAACATGTTGGCATGATATGTCTGGCAACAGACATTTTTTTTTTAAATTGTCATTGGTAAAATATCTGAAAATGTTCCCCTCTTGAAAAGACCCACCACCTTTCTGCCAAAACCCTCCAAAAAAGGGCTGCAATGTTTATTCAAAGCCACTTGGTGAGAGGTCAAAGTGTCAGGAGTTTGCGACTCTCCCTCTCTTCCATGTGCCCCCTTCTTGCCTCAAGTAAACCCTAAACAATGCCATCACATCATGACATGAGTGAAAGATTGTTTGTGGCAAGTTGAATTCAGCCATTTAACCAACAAAGATTACACTGCATAAAGCCAGTTTTTTTTTGTTCATTTTTAAAAAGAGGAAAATTACAATTTGCACTAAGGTTACAATACTGTGCCCTGCATTTTCTTATAAGAAGATATTGGCAGCAGATCTGGAAAAAAAAATAGTAACCAAATTACAAAGTATTCACCTGTGAGAGAAAAAAAAAATCATCCAAGGGAGACAATTAAAAAAAATTAAAAAAAGGGGGATAACTCAAGTCTAAAACAGCAAGTTCTATAGTTCTTGCATTCTGCAGTCTGCACACTGTCATAACAAGTCCTATTTAAAGGACATCCACCAAATGATGGTAGTTCTTCACAAAATTAACTTCACGACACCTGCCTAACACTCCACCAGACCAACCACCTGCTCACCAAACTACCTTCTGGGTTTTGCTTATCTATAGATAGTTTCCATGTGATGTCATAGGCACTGATGTAATGTAATATTACCATATTAATAAGTTTTCAGTTAAATAGTTATTGGTTATAATTGGCTAGTTAAAGACATCGTGCCGTTGTGCAAGTTAAAATAAAGCAGGACAATGAAGGACATGAATAATAACTCAAATGATATATACATTTTGTGTACCGGGAAACTAGTAAAATAGCAATAAAGAGGAACAATTCAGGACCGTGATTGATAAATACCTCAAAATATAGGCAGGAAGCGCGAGTTGTGCACTGTAGGAAAAGACACGATCTTCAAAAATAGATGCGAGCTCAGTTCGGATGAGCAACAAGTTTAGACTATATATATGAGGAGTGCAGAATGGTAGAAGAGAGGAAATGAGATGAGCTAGGGAGAGGAGAGTGGATATGAACACGTTAGAAAGAGGTATTCACACCTCACTGTTGTTAGATTGTAAAATGTAACTTTCATTAATAAAATTGTAATCATGGGATAATGTTGTGTTCTACTATGGAGCCCCGTTATGCCACACTGATAAGACAGTTTAAGGCAGCCATCTTTGAAGGCAGAAGGCAGAAGCTATGGCAGGCTAAAATCTGGAAATATGTGCTATATTAAACTCATCACTGTGTTTTAATACTTCAGTCTATTTTACTTAATTTTATACCATATTGAACAGCTTTTATGAAATATTTTAAATTTTAAAACTATATTTTGATAGCTTAAAAGGTAAAAAAAAATACAACCAAAAACTATACACTGTTCATTTTGTAAAAGGCTGAACCAATATTTTTTTATTTTATTTCTGTGTATTTATTTTTTGTGCATCTGTCAATTTCAAAAATATTGTATTTTAAAAATATGAATTTCAAGAGCTTTTCAATGGTGTATAGCTTTTAATTTTTGGACCACAAATGAAGGAATTGCAAGAAAATATAATATACATTTCTATACAATTCATCTGAACATCCCTTGAAGTTGCCATCAAAAATGGCTGCCAGGATAAGGGATCTTCACTGATGTGGAAACTATCAATAAGCCTCATTTCTTTTTCTTTTTTTTAAAGATCTGGCAAACAACTGAACATTTATAAATACCTTATGTACAATGAAACAGAAAACTATTGAGAGTTTATTTTTCCCTTACAGGATGATACTAAACAGCTCTTTCTCTGGGGTATCAATTTAATTTCCAGTCTTTTGCCAAATAACCATGTACAGCATCAAATATGACAGCGATATTAAAGGGAGAAATACAGGAGCATCACTCCACAGAATATAAAGAGTATTAGGGAAATGTAATTTTCAACAACTGGTATGTGTTGTTTTGCAACTGTGTAGATAGATTTTTACAGTTGGTAGGATGTTATAGATATAACAAGGACAGTGGCAGTGGAAGATGTTCAAAGGTCTTTAGTCGGAATGGGAAAATATTAGTGATATGAAAATTGTCTCCCTTGTTAGATTATGTCAGAGGTGGTCAAAATAGTAGGTCCTTTCAGTTGGAATTCTCGGACTTTATCACTTATTCATTTGGAAATAATAAATTGGTTCAAAGAAATTCAACAAAATTAGATGAATTTTTAAAATTATACTACATGAAATTCAAATTCAATATGTCAGTATACTGAACTTCATACACGTAGTTGTTTATTGGGTTTATCGACCCACCAACAGTATATCTAGAGACGGTGTCCACTTGAAGCAGATATAGTGCTGCCTTTACTGTGTATAGCAAGCCGTGAACACCTGGCATGATACCACACCCAGTCACATTATCCTGACACTGAGGCAACCAGTTGTGGAAATACCCTTGTATTTGCTTGAGTGTTAGCAAGGGAGCTATATCACTACCATTTGTAACGACCTTGCTATGTTGCGGTCTAGGGGTCGAACTCGAGGCCTCTCGTACCTGGAGCCATCATTCATATATAAGCTACGCTAAGCCTTTGCTAATTATTTGCAAATTATCACAATTTCAAATGCCTTGGCCAGAATTATCTATCTGTTCAAGGAGTACACATCAGTTGTGTACTTTTGCATGAGTCAGTATTGGTAAATGGCAACATGTGTTACAACAAAAAAATCAAGAGATTCACATAGAAAATTGGCATTTAACACTACATCATTATACATCCCAATTATCACTGCAACAGTAAATTATTCATTGTAAATAGCAATATATTAATATTAATTAAAAATAATAATAATAAATATATGATATTAAATATTTTGGTGTGCAAAAAGAATGCAAGCTTATTGCCAACCCAAACTTTTAAATCAAAGATGTGGGATGGGATGGGATGGGATGGGATGGGATGAGCTGGCAGTTTTGCCAATACTGTGCAGCGACATTTCTATCATTATAGCACAGGGAAACTTATGAGGTGCCCAGGCACTAAACCCAGCCGATCCATTATACTGACACAGACAAGTCAGGTGTAATGCTTTCCCCTTAGCCCTGAGCGTTAGGAGGGAAGCCACTATTACCAACTTTTAAAGTCTTTGGTTTGACCCGGCCGGGGTTTGAACCCACGACCTCACGATCCACAAGCTGATGCTCTACCAACTGAGCTATTGCGCACGGTTTGATCAGCTGAACAGAGTTGTATGGAAAGCAGATGTAAGACACTCTAGCTGCCTCCTGCCTACCCCAAAAACTAGGACAGCCACAGCAGTAAACTCAAATCTGGATCAGACATAATTTCATCGCTAATTTCAATTTTTCAGATCCTTTCTTTGACACCATTATACAATCCCTTACATCTGTTATAGAACTCTCTTGCACCTTACTGAAGCCAGTGATTGCAGTGTTTTCTTTAACTGTGGACATTGTAGAAAAAATCATCCAAGGAAACGTACTGTTGCTCAACTGAATATAAATAGATTTGACTCGAATTTTTTGAAATTCATGAACTACTGCAAGACAAAAATAGTTGACCTTTTTGTTCTCTCTGAGACAAAACTTGATCATTCATAGCTGGACATATTATTTGAATTTCAAAACTACAAACTTCACATACATGACGAAGGAGGTCTAGCAGTGTTTGTATGCTCAGACATTCCATCCAGAGAAAAAAAATGAACTGGAATATTTGGAATTAGAAAATACAGTCCGTGAATTAAACAAATAAGCTACAAGTGTTCGCTAACAGATGTTTGAGAAATATACTTAAAATCAAATGGCAGGACAAAGTAACAAATGAAGAACTTCGGAAAAGGACACACTAGCTTCCTTTTGATATGCAAATCAAAAAGAGACAATGGTCAAAGATAGGGCATAGGTTAAGAAAATAAAATCATATCCTGAAAAATGCTCTGCTATAAGGATCTGACGACGAGTCAATAAAACCTTCCCAACCAATCAGATAGTCGCCTACAAAATCGCTAAAGTAAATGATGATCCGAAGCATTCTGAATATATTGTTTTAATGGCTGTGCCCCTTTACAAAGAAATGTAAACATGGACACTCCGCACAAGACTTTTGTCACTGAAGACAGGTGCGTTGTATGCGGTATCCCATTTGTTTAAACATCAGTAACATCTTCATGTCAAAAGTTAACTAAAGAGCAAATTCCTAATTTTGAAAAACATTTTTCTACTGCATCAACGATAGCAGCCATTTTGCGACTCTTACCGAAAGCATTTATTTGCTGTTATAAAAATAGCAATCAGGGAAAACGATTCTTCTTTATAGACGGTATTTGTCGGCCGTAATAGGGATAGTGCATACCCTGAGAAAGCCAAAATACACCGTAGTAAACCAGGCTCTAAGATGGAACCCACAAGGGTGGAACCCACAAGGGCAGCGTAAGAGAGAAAGACCTAAAAACTCCTTTAGAAGATCTCAGTACAGGAGGGAAATCAAGGCAAGACCTGGGACCAGATTGACAAGATAGGTCAGGACCAACGAAAGTGGAATTCCTTTATAGACGACCTATGTCTGGCCAAGGATAAAAGGGTTTAAGTCAAGTCAATTGGTGTTTCCATCGACCACCAAGTGCAAGGTGTTTTTTTGTTGAGAACTTGTTGTCAAAAGGTAAACCTCTTTTAAATATCTGTGAATTTTTTAACCTCAACATTTTATAAAAAAACAACATGTTTAATGAAAAACTGTCCACCCTCTCCTCTAGATGCATTTATAACAAATTCAAGGGATCTCTGTTGTTTTTGGTTGTTTTTGTGTATTTTTTCTTACATCTCACTGACACAATTAAGGTCATATTGGCAACAATCAGCTAATAATTAGTGGAGGAAGACCCCAGTCTGGGAAGAACCACTGGAGCACCATGGGTTAGCTGGAAAACCTCCCTACATGAAAGTTCTATATTGTTTGTTTTGTTTTTTGTTACATCGCACTGACACAATAGTGGTCATATTGGTGACATTTAGCTAATTATTGATGGAGGAAGACCCCAGACTTAGCAGGAAAACCTCTCCACAGGAACCATCTTGCCCCGACCGGGATCCAACCCACGTGGTGAGAGACGGAGGAGTTTCAAGTCAGCGACTCTAACTGCTCGGCCACGGGCAAACCTCTCTGTTTTCGAACTTTAAATGTTTCATCAGCTGTAAGCGAGTGCCATAACATGATCACAACTGTCTTTAACACAACAACCATGTCTTATCAAAAACAGAAAGTTTCTTAACAGAAGTTTTAGACAGTTTTGCCAGGAAGATTTAATGTCCTACTTACTAATTTCTGATATCAATGAAGAACACTCTGAACTGCATATAAACCAATATATAACCAATTTGAGAACGATATTTTTTTATCATCAAACATCTCCACTAAAACGTGGTTGTATGTTTGTTTTCTTTTTTGTTACATCGCACCGACACAATTATGGTCATATTGGTGATGTCCAGCTACTTAATGGTGGCGGAAAATCCCAGACTTATATCTTGGCAGAACCACCGGCACACAGCAGGTTACCTGGAAAACCAACTCACATGAGAGTTTTTGCGAAGACAGGGACTCGAACCCAAGCGTTGAGGGTCTGAGGAGTAAAGGGTTATATAAAGCAAAACCATACATAAACAGAGCTCTCCGAGAGGCCATATTCAAGAAGAAAATGCCGTTTCATAAGTTTAAAAAATGTCGTAATTCTTAAACCTGGGAAATTTACAGACAGCAAAGAAACCATGTTAATACATTGAAGAAAAAACAACAACAATAGTTTTACTGATAGTGTGAAGGAAGGAATAATCATGCCTAATTGTCAAAAGAAATCTACTGGAAATCAATAGAAAATTATTCTAACTGAAAACAAGAAGAGAATTATTTCTAATGAAGAAGTAGAAAAAAGTTTTAATTCACATGCCAAAAGATGTGAAACATCAGGTCGGAAGAGTAAGTCTGCTGATTTCATTGTTAGCTCACCTGAGCAAAAGGTGCTCAAGATGAACTTTTCTGATACCCCTTGGTTCGATGTCCATTGTACGGCCTCAACAATTTGTTTATAAAAAATCTAGTTTTTCCTCCAAACCCTTTGTAGGTGGCACTCTTTAGAATCATCACAATAGGACAATTTCAATGAGTATCAGCAAAGTAGGATTTGGCTCAGAATTATGGGATATATGTCTAAATCATTTATTTCCCATACAAACCTTATATTCCAGGTACTCACTGGAATTGTCTCGATAGGACAATTTCACTGAGTACCCAAAATATAAGGCTTGGTTGAGAATTATGGGATATACAGCTCCTGCTAACTCCTTTATTTCTTCTCCAAACCCTCTATACCAGGTACTCATTAGAATCGTCTCGGTGAGACAATTTCAATGCGTACCCACATTATAAGGCTTGGTTGAGAATTATGGGACATACAGAGCCTGCTTACTCCTTTATTTCTCCTCCAAAACCCTTTATATCAGGTATTCATTAGAATTGTCTCAGGCCCTGCAAAACAGGATTTGTTTGAGAATTATGTGATATAATTATGGTAACACAAAATCAGAGCAACTCCTTGTATCTCTGAATAACTATGGGATATATGCCCGCATTATGCTTCATTAATGCAGAGTTACTCCCCTTTACTGACGCTCTGTAATACTGCATAATAAGATATTGCAAAACCTTAAGTCACTTACCTGTCGAATAAAACTATTAGAACTATCGGAGAAACTTCCGTCTGATCTCTTTGAAACGTTACCCTTCATTGTTTTTGGTCCTTTGCCCTGTACAGAAAAAAACGATATTTATTTTTAATAAACGGTTCTGAAGTTGAAGCAGGTGCCCTAGTCTATGTCTGCAGCCCTACGTGCAATGTGAGTGTATCATAAGTTATGTTTGTTTATTTGGTTTATTGTCCCACCAAGAGTATTTCAGTTATTTGAAGATGGTGTCTACTTAAAGCAGATATAGTGATGCCATCACTGTGTATAGCATGCCATGAACACCTGGCATGATACCATCCCCAGTCACATTATCCTGACACTGGGCCAACCAGTCGTGGAACTACCCTTATATTTGCTTGAGCGTTAGCAAGGGAGCTATACCACTACCATTTTTAACGACTTTGGTATGTCGCGGTCCGGGATCGAACCTGAGACATCCCGTATCTGCAACCAACGCTCTCTGAACCCAGGGCCTCCCGTACCTGGAGCCGACGCTCTACCGATTGCGCTACCAGGTCCGGTGTTAAATATTGGTGTAAATTACTAACTCTGCAAAACCACAGATACCCATGACAGTGTTATCTTATGTTAAAATCACATGATGACCGAGGAAGATGTAACTGGGTAACAAAGGTTAAGGATCTATTATATCAATATGGTTTTGGATATGTCTGGATTACTCAATAAATCGGCAACACAAATGTTTTTATTAAAATGTTTAAACAAAGACTTATAGATTGCTACATTCAGAACAGGCATAATGATATTAACATGTCTAGCCCGTGCTCTCACTACAAACATTTTAAATCATTGCTAACTGTTGAAAGATACTTATTACTAGATGTACTTTTTATCCCAAAAGATCATTCTCAAAATTTAGATGTTCTAACCACAAACTAAGAGGTAGGCAGAAGTAGGCAGACATGTAAATATACCAAGAGAAGAAAGAATCTGTATTCACAGTTTAAATAGCAGAAACTTAACCTATATTGATTTTGAATTTCATGTGTTTTTCTATTGTTGTAAGTATAATGATATACCCGCACACTATTTATTTAATTGGTATGACAGAAGAAAGGAACTGGATGATTTCTATATATATTAATGAACTCTAATTGTGACAGAACTTTATGAAATATATTTTCATCATATTATATACATAACTAATGCTAGTCGAGGGATGTAAAATTGCTCTTTATTTTTGTAAACTCATGTATTATGGGCCGGAGGCCTTCGTTATGGAAATAAATTGAGTTGAGTTGAGTATGTTACAAATATGAATGACTTTATGAGTATTTGATTGAAAAGAATATAAAATGTACTTTGAAGAAAACATGAAAATATTTATGTAAACCTTTCAAACAGGAGGCATGTTCCTAATTCAAAATCCCTTGGTAAAAGTGGGGATTTTTCCACGGTGATTTTCCCGATGTTCGCATCCTTCTGCGCTCGTATATCCTGGAGTATTATAACATGCTGTCGTAATTGTTAGTGTTGTCTGATATTCGGTGAAACTGTTCAACCGATTTGTTTATGTTCAGCTCAACATTACGAATCGGAAGCCATTTGCAAGACTTTTTAGACACGGTAACTGGAAAGGGAAGCGGAAATACGGAATTGTCAAATCAATTACGACGACAATTTACTGCACGCGCCACGTGCTCCTCGTGGTGCTGTGGTGATTTGTGCTCAAACAGGATTAAAATTCGAACACAGATTGGATCAAATATCCCTTTGTGCGATCAATTTGACTTTATAAGGTGTATTTCCTTATAAGGAAAAATACCCTTTCGAGTTTTCAGTTAATGAGATAGGATTTCATTTGTAACGCAGAATTGTATTGGTTCATCGATTTTTGGCTTCCAGCATCCGATAGTTGTCGTTCAAATTCGCCGCGAAAGAAATTATCTCCCTTTGTGACACTTGATCTTTCCGTAGTTTCCTCCCTTCGCATGGTTCGCGTGACTGACCTTGTGATGTTTTGAATTTGGATAAAAGGGGTTTGTATTTAAATTCAATTTGATATATTTTCTCATATGGAATATATATACACGTTAACTGTGAACTTATTAATATTTTTTCATATTTTACTGCGTATAATTAAAAAAGGGACACTAACTCATTAAAAAAAGATGCGTAAAACCGTCCGCTTGTTATTAAGAAAAATGTGTGCTAAGTACTGAGAACACAATTTGCAATGTATGTTACTTTTACATTCCTTTTGAAAAATACATTTAAATTTGAACATAAGTAAAATGGCAAAACCTTTTTATCGTCTATAAAACCTTTTTTTTTTTTTTTTTAAAAAGTGTGTTTGCTGGTTGGTTGCTTCCTTGCTTGCTTATTTTGGTCGTTGGCTGGATGGTTTTTGATTGGTTGGTTGCCTGGCTGGTTGGTTGGTTCGATGGCAGTTGGTTGGTTGGCGGTTGGTTGGTTGGTTAGATCGTGGTTGGTTTGCTGGTTTGGTTGGTTTGTTGGTTGGTTTGCAAGTTGGTTGGATTGTTGGTCGGTTTGCTGGTTGGTTGTTGGTTGGTTGATTGGTTGGTTTTATTGTCCCACCAACAATCCTTTAGTTAGCCTGAGATTGTGTTCGCTTAAAACAAATATAGTACTGCCATTCTGTTTATAGCATGCCGAGAACACCCGGCATGATATCACGTGTGTTATGTTATCCTGACACCGGGTAGACCACTAACTTTATATTTGACCAGGTACACCATGGGTGCTTATACCACCGCCATTTAAGCGACTATGATTTGTCGTGGAAAGGTTTAAACGCCTTTTATTATTAATACTATGGCATACATCTTTTCAAATTCACGCCCCCCCCCCCCCCAAAAAAAAAAAAAAAAAATAATAATAATATATATATATATATATATATATATATATATATATATATATATATATATATATATATATATATATATATATATATATACATATGCTTGTAATAAAAATCAGTTAAGTTTAAAATCTAACAATTAATTAGAAAATATAAATAAGGATGTAAATCATTACAACTTGTCGATTCCCAGTTGTATCTTAAAGGTGGACCAACATATTTTTTTCTCAAATAACCAAACAGGTCATTGTTACCTGAAAATATCTGGCAAGATGTTGCTCATTGATGTCCTAGATCAGTGTGAACAGTAAAACATACATCCCCATTCCTCATTGCAAACAGGTATTTCCTATCTGAGCCACGCTGCAGAGAGAGCTATTTTCAACTAGGAAAACCATGTGACAACTTCCTTTTGAGTTTACATTATATCGTCATCCGTGTAATTCGTCGGTGTCTATTTTTAGCAGAGATCACTATCGTGCTTATTTATAGATTTGAAATGATAGAACTTTTAGAGTATTTTTATTGCTATTTTTACTGTCTAACAATGTAGGCAGTGTTCAAAACTGTCTTTACTGAATACTGAGTTTATGCAGAAATTGTGACTAAATTCCCAAAAGCACAGGTAAGGTGTTGTAACGTGTATTTAATATAGGACTGGCCGCAATAACTCAGGTGGTAGAGAGTCGGCTTGCGGATCGGGAGGTCGTGGGTTCAAACCCCGGCCGGGTCGAACCAAAGACTTTAAAGTTAGTAGTAGTGGCTTCCCGATCGGGGCTGAGCGGACAGCATTACGCCTGGCTCGTCGGAGTCAGTATAATAGACCGGCCGGGTTTAGTCCCTGGGCACCTCGTAAGTGCCCCTGTGTTATAATGATAGAAATGTCGCTGTACAGTATCGGCAAAAAAGCCGGCTAATCCCAACCCATTTAATATAGACAAACTGTCGGATACCGCCTTTAACAACTGAACAAATTACCTGTTCCGCCTATAACCAGTTTTCTGCCTCCGAGCGATGCGGACACCCGTCTTGACACGTGTGAGGTTGTGACTTAATTGACACTGTCATATATTTTGACCTTATAGTGGTCATTTTGACTCCAATGAACCTTTTTAAACGAATAACAATGAATCATTGCTCGTGACGTTAACGTAGAGTAATGGTATGACGTAATGCAATTACCACGTAACCACGTGACAGTATTCATTAGTCAGGTACGGCATTACGTTGCTGTGCACGCCATGAAGGCGCATTTAATGCTATTGTTACAGTCTTGTTTATTGGGATTATCGTCCAACCAACAGTATTTCAGTTATCTGAAGACGGTGTCCACTTGAAGCATACATAGTGCTGCCTTCACTGTGTATAGCAACACCTGGCATGATTACACACCCAGCCACATTAAATCCACGACACCAGTCATGGAACTACCCTTATATTTGTTTGAGCGTTAGCAAGGGAGCTATACCACTACCATTTTAACGTCTTTGGTATGTCGCGGCCCGGGATCGAACCTGAGACCTCCCGTATCTGCAACCGACTCTCTCTGTACAGTATTTTATCAGTCATATTCGGCACTGGCTTATATACAGAATAACATAACACCAAATTTAATTACATTATGATTAGTTACGTGTCAAGGCATTTACATAAACATTGCTTAAGCAATTCATTCAACAGACATTTACATACATTACAAAGTGCATTTTCTTGCTTCACATTTCATGCTTGTTGTTATGATGTTATAAAAAAGAAAAGATGAACAAACCAGTAAAGTAACAAGTTTTTAAACCTAGACTGTTCTAATCTAAATAACAAACAAACAAACAACAACAAAAAAACAACAACATAAAAACAACAACAAAACAAACAAAACAAAACGTTAGCGCTCGGACAATTTTTATTAAAATAGATCGGGTTTTTTCACTGCTTGCATATGAGAAACCCATCAGGAACTACGAGATTAGAGCTCTGTAAAACCGGTTTAAGCACTCCAGTTGGTCCTTTCTGCCGACTGACCGTTCTATGGCGACAACTGTCGGTTAAATGACTCATCACAGATTTATTCTTACTTTTACATTTGGCTTGCATGTGAATATCTTTGTCCTGTACCTTTTTCCAATTTTGGTATATGTTGCAATGCTCATAGGACTTTGTCATATATTCTTATTAACTCTCCACGTGTAGAAAAGTAGCTAATGAGAAAGATAATAAAACTAAATCTATAAACTATAAAATACAAAATTAAGCCATGTCTGTCATCTCTGTATTAGCATGTATGATTCTATTATTAGTCAATCGATGAAGGTTTAGTCACAAATATTGTATTTCTAAAAGAATATTTTAAATATAAAAGATTTTATGGTAAAAAAGAAAAGCTGTTTATGAATAGAAAGTAACAATACATAGTTCAAATGAGCAAACAATAAAAGAAAACAGTACGGTGGTATCAGACAGTTTGGACCAACATTCTTTACATAAAATAGGCCTAAATGATTGCTCCCTGATCATATTTCACGTTTATGTCATCTGTTTATCGTTGTCCTACACCTGTTTGAAATGTGAACACACTCGTCATTACAAACATGTATTTCCTATCTGCGCTACGCTGCTCAGTAAGCTATTTTTAAACTAAACAACAACAACAACAACAACAACAAGCGACCAATCATGTTTTATCCGCTCTGACGTCGATGCCTATTTATAGCAGGAATCCCACGAGTTCTTATTTATAGATTTAAAACAGAATAAACATTTGAGTATTGATTAACATATTTTCTGTCTCAAAATTTATATACTGTTGAAAATCGTCTAAGCTTAGACTAAAGCATGATTGTTTCTGCAGAAATTATGCACAAATACCCCAAACAGAGGTCAGATATTGTTACATATATCTGACATAGGAAAACTGTTGGTTACCACATGCAAAGGTTGTATCTCACCATTTGTTCTTTTATGCAACCAAATAAATTATTTTTACCGCGAAATGTTTATTGGTGCCGTATATTTATATGAAATGTTAAGAATAATACCCACTTTGACATGATAGTAGGATGATAGTAGGATGCATCTCCCTCCCCACCCCCATCCCACACCAGATAAAAGAATATATATATATATATATATATATAAAATCGATATATACAAAATCTCTCTCTCTCTCTCTCTCCCTCTCCCTCCCTCTCTCTCTCCATCCTCTCTTAACTTCTGCTATCTCCCTCTTCATTCTTTCTTCCCCCTCATTCTCTCTGCCTCACTCCTCTCCTTCCTCTCTCTGCCTCACTCCTCTCCTTCCTCTCTCTCTCTCTCTTAACTTCTGCTTCACTCCTCTCCTCTCCTCTCCTCCCCTCCCCTCCCCTCCCCTTCCCTCCCCTCTCCCTCCTATCACCATCGATGTTATTTATAGATTTGGAAATATTGGACATTTGAAACGATATATTTCACGATTTGTAAAAAAAAGTTACACTGTTCATTTGGTTTAAGGATGAGCCAATAATTTTATTTATTTCTGTGTATTAATTCTTTGTGCATTTATCAATTTTAAAAATGATGTATTTTAAAAATATGAATTTCAAGAGCTTTCCAATGGTGTATACCTTTTAATTTTTGAACCACAAATAAAGAAATTACAAGAAAATAAAAAAAATTCGCTTCCATACAATTCATCTGAAAATCACTTGAAGTTGCCATCAGAGATGGCTGCCAAGATAAGATAAGATATCTTCACTGATGAGAAAACTATTTATAGAAATAAGACACACAATTTTACGGCTTAATATTCTGGAACCAAAAGCACGTGCATTTATGTAAGTAGGGCAAAAAACAACTTCACGTTATTATTCACAGTTTGCTCATGCAGTTTATAAAAATAAGAAGTAGAAGAGCATACATTTACGAGGTTTTATAAAAATTATATTAAAAAACAACAACAAGAAACAACGACGACTACAACAATAAAACAAACAAAAACAAAACGAAAAACATGCAAAATCTAAAACCTATTTCCTACAAATACATGTAAGAAAAACAGTGCTTGTAATTTAATGAAGTCGCACTAAGCTTATAGGTGGTTCAGATTGTACAAAAATGCCCCGTAATGGGAAAATATAAATAAATAAATAAATAAATAAATAAATAAATAAATAAATAAATAAATAAATAAATAAATAAATAAATAAATAAATATAAATAAATAACTTTTATTTAGAGTCGGCATATATACACACAACAATAAAACATAAGCACTGATGTGCTTTTGACCGACATAAAATATATCTTTAACATTCGTGTTTGTTAGGGTTATGTCTTTGTTATGCCATATTTTGTTAGTCTCTTAAGTAAATATGCACACATCTCTGGAACACTATAAATAAAACATCAAAAATGTATTCTAGCTTATAAGTGTGACCACATGATAAAAACATGGCAGGTTGAATTTATTATCTTCAACATCCGTATACATCATTTTGAAGACCATTCAGCGAAGTTTGACGTGAACTACTTTCTTACGCCAGTCAGTGATCAGAATAATAAGCAGACGTTATTTATGGCGTCTGTCATAATGAAAACTGACCCACGGAAAATTCAGGTGCAAAGAGTTGGCAAACTAACATCCAGGGTGCTAATAAAACATACGCACCAGACACAGCTGGTGTAAGGTCATTTAGGAATTGGGTCTTTCCTTTCACGGTCCCTGTTAATGGTTGTATCCGCCAGTTTGAACCATTTATTTTCTCTAATGCAACCATAGACTGTATTGTTACCTGGAAAAGACCCAGCGAAATGCTGCTGATTGGAATGGGATGGGATTTTCCGGCATTTTTGCCGATACTGTGCAGCGACATTTCTATCATTATAGCACAGGGGCACTTATTAGGTGCCCAGGGACTGAACCCGGCCGGTCCATTCTACTGACACCGACGAGTCAGACGTAATGCTGTACCCTTAGCCCTGAGCGTTAGGAGGGAATACACTACTACCAACTTTAAAGTCTTTGGTTTGACACGGCGGGGGTTTGAACCCACGACCTCCCGATCCGCAAGCCGACACTCTACCAACTGACCTATTGCGGCCAGGGTTGTTTATTGGTGCCCGCAATCCATGTGAAAAAGTAAAGCATCACACCCTTATTGTCATAACAAAAATATATTTCCTATCCGAGCCACGCAATCGGGACCCCTCGGCGATTTCTTCGGAATAGTTATTTTCCGAAAGTTACGTAAATGGCCGAGTTGTTACGATTGCGAGCCACGCTGAACTGTTAACTATTTTCAAACTATGAAAACCATATGTCCACTACTTTTGCGAGTAATCAGCTGACGTCAAATATCTATTTTTAGGTGAAATCCCACCGTGCTTTTTTCGAGATTTGGAAATAAAGGATATTTCACGATCTGCTCTGTCGAATAACTGAGACAGTGTTACAATCAGTCCTTACTTAAACTAAAGTATGAGTTTATGCAGTAAATATGTCCCAATTTTTCACAACAGTGGTAAGAAACATGGATAGGTCCAGGTGGTTGGCGGAGATTGGGGGGGGGGGGGGGGGAGGAGTGCATAGGGGCGGGATAGAGGGATGCATCCCCCACCCTACAAGGTAAAAGAATAAAGGGGTAAAAACACATACATGTTAGCTTAAAAAATACTAAGCTTTTAAAGTAAATGTCTGGTGGCTTCTTAGGTCGAAGTTAGAGTCCCTTACTCTGTGTGTGTATATATAAACCTCTCTCTCTCTCCCCTCTCTCTCTCTCTCTCTCTCTCTATCTATCTATCTGTCTCTCTCTGTGTCTGTCTCTGTAGTCACTCTGTCTCTGTCTGTCTGTCTTTCTCTCTCTGTCTGTCCCTCTCTCTGTCTGTCCCTCTCTCTCTCTCTCCGTCTCTCTCTCTGTGTCTGTCTCTGTAGTCTCTCTGTCTCTGTCTGTCTTTCTCTCTCTGTCTGTCCCTCTTTCTCTCTCTGTCTGTCTCTCTGTCTGTCTCTCTCTGTGTCTCTCTGTGTCTGTCTGTCTCTGTCTGTCTGTCTGTCTGTCTGTCTGTCTCGCCCCCCCCCCTCTCTCTCTCTCTCTCTCTCTCTCTCTCTCTCTCTCTCTCTCTCTCGCTTTATATATTTATTTATTTATTTATTTATTTATTTATTTATTTATTTAGTATTTACTGCGATAAAGTTGATTCTTGATTGATTCATACCCACACACCCCACCCCACCCCTCCGCCTAAATTTTCTGGATCCGCCTCTAATAAGAGGTTGTTACATATATTTGCTATAGGTAAAGTGCTGGATTCCACCTTTAAAGGTATTGTCTACCGACTGGTTCAACTCTCAAAAGGAAAAGAAATGTTAGTTTAAACATAATTTATTTAAAATATTTTACATAATATAACATAGAGTATACAATGCAAATGAAAAAGGATTGAAACGAAAGCTAAAGCTAAAAGAAATATTGCAACATAGTGCGTCATGTATATATAGTATACAAGGGGCGTGTCTGGGCTTACGCACTTACGCACGTGCGTACAGTTGCTTCCGAAAATTGAAAAAATAAAAACGCCTAAAAGCGAATTTAAATCGTCGGAGAGGACGCCCCCGGATTCCCTAGGAATAGTGCGTATACTCAAAAGTCGCACAGGCACACCCCTGTATACAAGTGTATTTAGTTGTATGAACCTGATGCATCTAACGTTATGACTAATATTACTTCCGCGAAAGAAAATAGTCCTTGTTCAACGATGTTAATGGATAATTGCTTTTATCCATTACGCCATTTATGGCAATGTGCATTTCTGAACCTGGCCTATGCGACTGACCAGTTCCGCGTTCCACCACCATGACAATGGTGGAAAGGTCACGTGATCTCGTCATTCTTTGTTGGCATTTTGTGAGGAAATTTTCAATCTTAATGGAATATGCGGCAAAAGAATTTGTTAGATATAAATAAAATAGTCAGGAGTAATATTTATAACGAGTTCGCCGCCGATAACGATTGGTAACGGAATCAACCGAGTATATCCGAAAATTATGACGCTAAAAGGTGGAGAGTTCTGATCGCGCTCAGGTGCGGACGCATTTACGCACCTATGTGGTTGATGATATGTTTGTCCAGGTGTCATGTTACTGTAATGGGCACTTACACTAATATGACCATAATAGGAAGGAAAATAAATGTCGAAACAGACGACAACCGAAACGGTCAGGTGTTCCAAACTTTGCTACCACAGGTTGCTTCTTGCAGCAGAACGTATTTGTCAGTATGTTCGATCGGAACTATGGCGAGGAGTTAGGGTAAAAAACAACAACAAAAGTATCGATGTAAAATTTATATATGTTATATATGGATTCATGGGGGGGGGGGGGTGCACCCCCAACCCCACCAACCAGGTAAAAGAGTAGAGTTATCAAAACTAATACATGTAAGCTTAAAAATACTAATATTTTAAAGCAAATTGTGTCTGTTGTCTGCGTTGGCTCCAGATACGGGAGGTCCTGGGTTCAAACTCGGGTTGCGACATGCCAAAGTCGTTAAAATGAGATAGGTATAACACCTTTCTAAGGCCTTAAGCAAAATAAATAATGTCATGATAATTCAGATCAAGTCGATCCAGTGTCATAAAAATGTTATGCCAGGTGCTAACGCTCAAGCAAATATAAGGGTAGTTCTATGACTTGTTGGCCCGGTGTCAGGATAATGTGACTGGGTGTGGTATCATGCCAGGTGTTCACGGCATGCTATACACAGTGAAGGTAGCACTATATCTGCTTCAAGTGGACACCGTCTCCAGATAACTGAAATACTGTTATTTGGACGGTAAACCCAATAAACAAACATGCTATACCCAGTGAAGGCAGCACTATATCTGCTTCAAGTGGCAACGGCTCCAGATAATTGAAATACTGTTATTGGGACGGTAAACCCAATAAACATGCTATACACAGTGAAGGCAGCACTATATTTGCTTCAAGTGGACACCGTCTCCAGATAACTGAAATACTGTTGGTGGGACGGTAAACCCAATAAACATGCTATACACAGTGAAGGCAGCACTATATCTGCTTCAAGTGGACACCATCTCCAGATAACTGAAATACTGTTATTGGGACGGTAAACCCAATAAACAAACATGCTATACACAGTGAAGGCAGCACTATATCTTCTTCAAGTGGACACCGTCTCCAGATAACTGAAATACTGTTGGTGGGACGATCAACTAGACAAACGAAAATATCTAGTTATTTATAATTAAATTTTAAAAGTGTTATAATCAATGAAAAACAAATATTTATTTTCCGACATTGTCGACTTTTGGCTATGCCCCGAGCGCCCTTTCGTACAGCTGTATTTTACCGGTCAGTCAAGGTTGTCATGGTGACAGGCGCACGCGTCGTAAAGACAATAGTTTAACGACCAGAGTAACGCTAACATTCCATTTCACTTTGTCGCCATAACTGTCCAGTAGTGTCAACATAAATTATACACAAGAAATAATTAGAGGGAACTATGGCACACTGACTTGAATCACACGTCACCGATTTTAACATAGTACGTACCCTTCCGTATCGTGGTCTACGTTGTTGTGGTCGTACCACAGTCACCATCATCACGGTTATCGTCAGAGTTTGAATAGTTTTTATATAAACGATTGAGTTTGAATGGCTTTAATATAAACGATTGAGTTTGAATGGCTTTAATATAAACGATTGAGTTTGAATGGCTTTAATATAAACGATTGAGTTTGAATGGCTTTAATATAAACGTTTGAGTTTAAATGACTTTAATATAAACGTTTGAGTTTAAATGACTTTAATATAAACGATTGAGTTTGAATGGCTTTAATATAAACGTTTGAGTTTAAATGACTTTAATATAAACGTTTAAGTTTAAATGACTTTAATTTAAACGTTTGAGTTTAAATGGCTTTAATATAAACGGCCGAGTTTAAATGACTTTAATATAAACGTTTGTGTTTAAATGGCTTTAATATAAACGTTTGAGTTTGAATAACTTTAATATAAACGTTTGAGTTCAAATGACTTTAATATAAACGTAAACGTTCAAATGACACACACACACACACACACACACACACACACACACACACACACACACACACACACACACACACACACACATATATATATTATATATATATATATATATATATATATATATATATATATATATATATATATATATATATATATATATATATATATATATATATATATATATATATATATATATATATATATATATATATATATATATATATATATATAATTATTTATAAGCGCAATAAAAAGAAAACACGCTGACATGTGTGTGTGTGCGTGGGTGCGTGCGTGCGTGTGTGTGAGTGCTTGCGTGCGTGTGTGTGTGTGTCAAAATAAATGTAAACAATATTCATGTGTAAAGAATCATTACAAAGAATAAACATCATAGCTCTCATAACAATAAATCAGAAATGACACACTATATGTCCATGGCGTCAGCTTGTGAGTTATAGCACGTGGGAGAAAGTGATGCACGTGAAGTAATGGCAGGAGGATGTCGTCTGCGAAATGAAAAATGTTACTCTATAGAAAAAGCGGGGAGCGGATGTGGGGTAGGATGGGGTGGGGGATGCGGGTGGCCTTGGTAACCGACATTACTAAGCATTCTTTTATCTTTTATTAATTGTTCTATTGCCTTTAACAACGTCGGAAAAAAAAAAAACAGTAATCGCAGCGAAGGTGACGTTTAGAGACAATATCCCCTGAGGGTGTCGTCTGAAGAATCGACGACATGTTATGTGTTGGTCTTGTCATTTTTTTGTAGTTAAATTAATTTTCGTTAAACAATAATGTCTACTTAATCAATTACTTTATATTCATATTTGAAATGTAAACTTCATTGTACAAAACTTCAAATGATGACAGAGAAAGATAAAAAAAAAAGATATCAGTATCCAGAAAATGAGTTTAGGATGAGTAAAATACCTACATTTACGATGTTGGCGTCCAGGTGGCGCGTTCATCAAAAATGACTTTAATGGTGGAATCCGACAGTTTGCCTACATGATATACATGTGCCATCTTCTCACGACTGCTTTTGGGGGATTTGGTCATACCTTTTTGCATGAACTCATACTTTAATCGCTATGAAGATGATTTTTAACACTCACTTTATTGGTAGACTATACGTATCTCGAAAAGAATAACCTAAATGTTCAGTCTTTCCAACTCTACAAAAATCGCGATAGTGGTCTCTGCTAAAAATAGATAACAACGTCAGAGCTGCTTACCAAAATTATATATATATATATATATATATATATATATATATATATATATATATATATATATATATATATATATATATATATATATATATATATATATATATATATATATATATATATATAAGTGGTCACGTGGTTTTCCAAGTTTAAAAATAGCTATCTCTGCAGCGTGGCTCGGACAGAAAACACGTTTTTGCAATGACCAGTGGGGAGTTATCATTGACTGTTCAAACAGATCTTTGGCATCAATGAACAGCATTTTCAAGACTTTTTCAGGCACCAATGACTTATTTGGTTATCAGAGAAAAACTGTTTTGGACCAAACTGTCGGGTACAGTCTTTAAGGCGGCAACCGACGGCTCCGATCCAGCTGGTTCCCCTCACACAACCAGATAAAATATTGTTACATGAAAAGATCCCATGAACTGTTGTTTATTGATATTCTTCCTAAAAAGTAACAGAACAGAAATGCTCTGTTCTCTTCTGTTCTGTAAGAAGTGAAAAGAACACCTTGACTCGTTGTTACAAATATTTCTTTCTTTCTGAGCCACAGGGGCGGATCCAGAACATTTTGGTGGTGGTGATGGGGTTGGGGGTATGAATCAAGATCCATTCAACTTTACGGAAGTAAATACTGGTTATATACACACAGTAAGGGACCCTAACTTCGATCTAAGCAGTCAACAGACAAAATTTACTTTAAAAGCTTAGGGGGTTGGGGGGGGGGGGAGCTTTGATGTCTCATATACCTGATCTTTCTTGTTTATTTGTTGTATGTAACTTGCCCCGCTCAAAGGGCGGGCACATTATTTAAGAATGTTTTGATAAAATTTTATCCAATTACATTCTCAATTTCACGGCGCTAATTTGACGGATCATATTTCACGAAAATGGCAGAGTATTCCAGGGGATAAACGAGCGGCATGAAATAATAATAATAATAAAACACAATAAATAAATAAAATAAAATAAGGAATAAATTAGTGTTATTCAAATAATAACTGGTAGAAAAAGACCCCAGATGTGTGTCTGGGTAGAACCACCGATGCACCGCAGAATTAATTAGCTGGAAAAGAAGGAAGTCGAAGCGCATTATCACATTGTAACAATTAGTACGCTTAACATTTATCATCAGCTCCAAAAATAGACTAATATATTCGCAATTCATTAACATACACTCAACGAGCATTCGTTTATTTCTCTGAAGGGCTGTGGCCTCTTATGGAATGCATACTTTATGGGGACGATAGTGTACCAGGCCATAATAGGAAAGTGCAACATTTTTTTCTGAAAAAAAAATAATAAGAACCGAGTAATCCGCTTTCAACAGTGTAGCTTACAACAACAAAGTGTAGCTTGCAACAGCAACAAGGTAGTAGGCATTAACACGAATTAAAGTAATGGATCGACTGTGTAAGATAGTGTTTTGATCCCAGAATAGGAACCTTCTTGTTTAAAGCGCATGCTCTCTCCGGCGCTATGGATGTCTCACATCCTAGCTCTTCATTGTCGTTTATCCACCAATCGGAACCCCTCGGATAGTCCACGAATCATCTCTCGGATGTATGTAGGCAGTCGAACCACCTGGACCATTTCCCTAAATGGGATTACTTATGTAAAAGACTAAATTTTCTTCTTCTTCCGACTTCAGGCGAACAAAACGATCGTGACTTCTGTAAGTATCATTGCACCAGACACATCCGAGAGATGATTGTACCGAGGACGGAATTACCCAAGCAGTTCCGATTGGTTTCTGTCCGAGTGACGTTCAACACCGCTTTCATGTGACTTGCGCGGTCATTCTTATCTGATTATTTTTAACTTATACCAAGATGTCAAGATGGCAGTTACAATTATCATAATTAGATAACTCATATACATAATTATTGTCTATTTTTAGTAATCGGATATTAAAAATAACGACAAACGATTCCTACGCGTCCTTAAACGAAGTGGTAAACCATATAACAGAAGGAAAAGTCATCAATTTAAAACAAGAGCGTTTTGTTAGTATCATGGGGTCACCAGGGTCGGATCTAACAACATTTTGTGGTGGGGTGGTGGTGGAGGGTTTGAGTGGTGGTAGGGTGGTGGCGTGGTGGTGGAGGGGTGGTGGTGCTGGTAGGGTGGTTGTGGTGGTGGGGTGATGGTGGGGTGGTGGTCGGGAGGTGGTTGAGGGGTGGTGGGGGTGGAGGGGCGGTGGGATGGTTCATCAAGAATCAAGATCCCTTTAACTTTATCGCAGTAAATACTAGAGATATACACTGTAAGGAAGCCTAACTTTGACTTAGAGCATTCATCAGACAAGATTTACTGTAAAAGCATAATATTTTTTTTTAGCTTACTTGTATGTATTTTCACAACTCTACTCTTTTTACCTGGTTGGTGGAGGGGTTGGAGTTGGGAAGGGGTGGGTGGTGGTGGTTGGGGTGGGGGTGGGGGGTGGGGGTGAGGAGGCATCCCCGTTGGATCCATCCCTGATCCGAGGCCATATTTCATTCCACAATTAATTCTAGTTTACCAAAGTTGTGCTTGTTTGGAAAAAAATGATTATGTTTACTCTCATTACAGATATTATCGCACAGTTTGGACCATTTTTATATCCCCGCCCATCGCCCCTCCACAAAGCCCCTCGCCCCAGACGACCCCCCCCCCCCCCCTCCGTAATCCTAGATCCGTCCCTGGTGGTTACAGGTGAACAAGCAATTTGCAATTTTTATTAAGTACAATGTGTATTACGGTTGCCACACTTGATGTGTCATTTGTATATGTATTTATACACACCATCATGATGCAATCGGAACACCTCGGATAATTCACGAATCATCTCTCGCATGTATGTAGGTAGTCGGATTACCTCGGCCATATCCTTAAATGGGTCTTCTTAGTGACAGACGTCTAGAAACAAAGATGGCAGCTCGGATGACAGCTCACTATAGTACGATGCCTGTAAAACTTCACTTAGTGGCAGTTTCAAATTTTAATCATTCAAGTTTAATTAACACGGCGCAGCAAAGACACAGCTGTCAAACGACTCCATTGTTTATGTTTTGTGCGAACAACATTTAAAGCATACTCTTCCGGCGAACAAATTGATCGTGATTTCTGTAAGAATCATTGCACTAGATACATCCGAGGGATGATTGTCCCGAGGACGGAATTACCCGAGGAGTTCCGATTGCATCATGATGTTGTAGTTGTTTAATTGTTGTCCCAGCTTTGAATCTATTAAAATAACCTAAACTGTTTCTGTTTCAGTTTATTGTGACCTGTCTCTGTTTTGTGAACCCCAAAACACAATAGTTCCTGTTTTAATTACATGTAACTGTATAATAAATATAACATAATATTATATAATATAATATTATATAATATAGTACGTAATTCAATCAGTTAATATAATATAATATGATATAGTATGATATTATAATATTACAAATATAATATAATAATTATATTATAATTATAATATAATATAATACGTAATTCAAGCAGTTAATATAATATAATATGATATAATATGATATTATAATATTATAAATATAATATAATAATTATATTTTAAATATAATTATAATATAATATAATATAACAACGATCCAAAAATGGCATCAGTTTTACTTAATTTTAGTATCTAAGTGTAATGAAAAAAAAAATGGTGTATGTCTTGGCTAATTCTTCTCTCTGTTTTTGTACTTGCTACAAGAAACTAAAAATTCGTCTGATTTAATTAATTTATATATATGCTAATAAATAAGTGAGTGGACATTGGCCCTGTTATTTGTCCGAGGGCAATCGCATTGGCCCAAGGTAAAATAACACTTTCGGTTAAACACCACCAATTCATGCCGTGAATGTTTAAAAACTGAGAATATTTTATTCAATAAATTTATGCAACCTATCGGCGTCTTCACATATAGACCGAGCTAAAACAAAATGGCCGCCATTTCCCAGAGCTTCTTGCTGAAATCTTTCTCATTTTTTTACCCTGCCTTATTAGCCAATCAAATTACTTCAAATGCGGGCTTCATATCAATATCAGGGCCGAAAAGTGATATTGATTTTGGAACTGTTTTAAAGCAGGCCGTCGTGTAATTGAATGTGTAGGTGTATTTTTTTAGGAATAATAACGTAAAGTTATTTATTCAGTGTTATAAAAAAACAAAATTGTATCAGTTCTAGTAAATTGCGGTCTCTGTTGTGTAACTATGGCAACAGATGACATGAATAAGTTGCTTATATTTATTTATAAACCGTTGTATCATTTTCGTATAACAAACACACCAATTGTCTGTTGTTTTTTATTATTTCCCTGACCACAAGCTTTATTTTAGTAACACGTCTGTTCCTTATAACGTTCTTCCCGTGTAAAGCAAGCTGCCTTCCCATTGGTTAATTTTCACGACAGGAAATTTCCGCTCGCGAATATATTTTCATTCATCGTTTTCTAATTGACATGAGGGTGACAAGAATTATAAACATATATATGTGTGTATGTATATTTCTGGGGCAAGGTGATTGTCTAAATATAGCCCACTAACTTGTGTCCCTAGGCGATGCCTGAATACGAAGAAGAGCGACATTTTAACAAGTGCATATCACCTTTGCTGGAGTGAGAGACAGTTTACGAAAACACTTGCCTTAAAAACAAGAAAATTGAAGTATGGTGGCTCATACGAGTCAAAGATATATGTTTGTTGTGTTTTGTTGTTGATATACATCGAAGC
Source organism: Sinonovacula constricta (assembly GCA_007844125.1). NCBI lineage: Eukaryota > Metazoa > Mollusca > Bivalvia > Cardiida > Solecurtidae > Sinonovacula > Sinonovacula constricta. The sequence continues at coordinate 8,737,622 of CM017573.1, forward strand.
GACCATTTGTGCTCATTACAGCGAAGTCCAGCTGTTTTGGTGGCAGAAGAACCCAAACAAATGTCTAGGAAGAACCACCGGCTCCCAGCAAGTCAACCTTTCCCATATAAAGAAAATTGTCTCCCTTGTTAGCTAATATCCGAGGTATTCAAAACAGTAGGTAGGTCCTTGTAGTTGGAATTCTTGGACTTTATCACCTGAACTTTTGTAGATATTGCAATAAAACAGTGAAATTTCTTACTTTTGGATAAATATAAGCTTAAAATTAATTTAAATACTTAAAGAGATATGTTATTTAAAAAAGAAAATGAAAGCGTTTGTTGATGATGGTTAACCTGGATATCACAAGAAAAGCAGATAAGTCATCATACACTCCAAAAAGCACAAGCATAAAAACCGAGTAAAACAAATGAAAGGACCTACTTGCATTTAAGGATTATTCAGGGGAGACTATTCACTAATGTCTTTAACTGTTACACGGTGTAAATCGTAAAGTTCATCGCGGTTGCGCAATTGGTTGAGCACCGGTTCCAGATGATTAGAACCACTAGCGTACAACAGACCAGCTGGAAGACCTCCACACCCACCCTCCCCACCTTCCCCGACATTAGTGGCCTCGACCGGGACTCGAACCCATGCGGTTGAGCCCACCTGATCCCGCATGTAAGGACCAATTTTTTTTAACCCTGATAGAAATTCACTCCCATAACGTGTGAACTTAATGACCAAACCTCAACAAGGGAATCCTTAACTTTGTGTCAGAAAATCAATTCAATTCAATAAAAATAAATAAAGTCAAGGTTAAAAAATGAAGATGTGTTTGACACGCCCTGGCGCATTCGTCTTTTATATGCCAGCCTTCGATCGTTTTACCTGAAATGATTAAAATGTTAAAAATAATATTTGAGGGTGCTACATTTTCTTGAAAAGAAAAGAATATTTTCATATTTATTATATATATTTTTAAATGCAGGATATAAACAAAGTTTGAGTTATTTTGTTACTCGCCTAACCTTTGTCGATGTTTTGTTCAATAAAAAAATTAATACATAAAGTAGTACTTTTTTACATAACTGAATACCATATGCTGAACAGGTTTTCTTTTCTGTAACCGTTTTAATGTTCCCAATAATAGCGTCTTTTTGGGGCAAAGATTCTGTGTAAAAAATATTTGTTGCAATGTTCATAAGACGTTGTCATATATTAATAATGATCACAACATTGTTACTGCAGTGTGGAATTCGTAAAAAAATCTCCCCGCGCATGTAATCTATGTTGTCATTTAATTCATCCTATAAGGATTGTTACATATATTTCTTTTGGTGGATTTTGGTTCCTCATTTCAGTCTTCACAAACATTGACTCTTCTCCAGTCATTTTTATGTTTATCCACAAAAATAGTACTCCCATTCCTTGTCCCCGTCGCAATAGCTCAGATGGTAGAGCGTCGGCTTGCGGATCGGGAGGTCGTGGGTTCGAACCCCGGCCGGGTCATACCAAAGACTTTAAAGTTGGTAGTAGTGGCTTCTCTCCTAACGCTCGGGGCTAAGGGGACAGCATTACGCCTGACTCGTCGGTGTCAGTATAATGGACCGGCCGGGTTCAGTCCCTGGGCACCTCATAAGTGCCCCTGTGCTATAATGATAGAAATGTCGCTGCGCAGTATCGGCAAAAAAATGCCGGCTAATCCCTAATCCCTAATCCTTGTCCCCGTCTATGTTTACGCGTATGAATACGCTTCAAAGAGTGGGACTGCTGTACTTGGTCTGAATTCCGTTCGGGGAAGATGTTTTGTTTTGTTTTGTAACCCACACTGTTTCACATTTAGTGACGTCTAGCTAGCAATTGGTGGAGGACATCTGGGTAGAACCACCGGCGTACCGCAGGTTAGCTGGAAAACCTCTCGTCCCTGGCGGGATTCGAACCCACGCAGCGACTTTAACCGCTCGGCCACGGGCTCCCCTCGGGGAGAAGGACTTAATGTGGGAAGGTCTTCCATCTGAGTCAGGTCCCTGGGAGTTTTTCTCCACCAAAACAGCTGGACGACTCTGTAATGATGATAACTAGTTGCTGCGATATATTTTGAAAACCAAAACCAATGCTTCATTGTTAGTATAAGAATCTACGATATGCCTCACAAACTTACGTATACCAGGCACAAAGGAATTATAAAATATTTTTTCTGTGTTATTAAAATTATTATTATAATGCATAATGATAAATAAAGCACAAAAATGTTTTAAAAAAAGGTTAGATCCGATATCCGTAAATAGCAGAAAGCCCTGAAGCGTTTATAGTAGAAAATATAAACAATTTAAAACTGCTGTGTTTGTCAATTTTTAACAATATTACGTATGATATAAAACGCCAACGCTTAAAAACGAAATACGCTTAAGGTTGGAAATTTTTTCCAAGCATCCATTAAATCTCTTCTACTGCTCTTACGTGCATTATTAAAGGTCGGTTATCATCTATTGTACACTCGGAAGGCCTCGGCTTTTTACGTTCGAGTCCGAGATATTACGAACGCACCTCTGATCGAAAACAATTGATGTTCAATGTCAAGCCTGTCTATTTATTCAGCAATCGGTTCGACGTCACGCATTTACGACGTTAACGCAATTGACGCTCCCGCTTCGCCGTAGTTTGACAAAACGCCTCGGTCGGCGTTGACAGGTCCCTCACCATCTCGTAACTATATAATGTGACAAAACCGATCTAGCGTTCTTTTAATTCATTGTCGTCTGCCGAGAGCTGGCCGTTACTAGGTATTACAAGGAGTGGGTTGGGAGAAGACGTTTATGACGCCGGACGTGATTTTGTGATTTCGGACTAAGTAACAACAGTTTTGCCCACGACGGACAATAAGAACTCAGTAAGTACGGATAGTTATTGCACGTACGAAAATGTACGAAATTTTGTTCGTGTGAAATTTTAAATAGTCTCCTTAAAGCGGTTTGGACACAGATTAGATTATTTACAATACACGATATTATTTTTATGCTTATGTTTATTTTGGCGCTTTTATTGAGCCGATAATTGAACTGTTTACGACTGACGTATGCAAATGAAGTGAATATATTCCCGCTTTCGCAGTTCATGATTTACTAAGATGCTGAGCTTGTTATGGCAAAAAATAGTTGAAAACCGTCGCAACGCTTTTGATAGTCCTATTTTAAAGACTCTGTAACACGCTGAAGGGAAAAACGTGTTCATGGCTTACTTTAATTATTATCCGTATATTATTATTATTATTATTATTATTATTATTATTATTATTATTATTATTATTATTATTTAAAAACTTTAAAAAAATGCAAATCGGAATTATTGTGACCAAGACGCTTAAAATGTGTTTGTTAAGATTCCTATTGATTATTTATTTGAGACATTTCTGGCATAATACATTTCAAATTAATATAATAATAATAATAGTAATAATAATAATAATAATATATAGTAAATTCAATATGGCTAATGCATATCGTTGCGTCAACACACGGTCAAAATGACCTGTGTGAATGCACTCGGTGTATTGTGAGTAAAGTAGTTCTTCAACATGGCTGTTATGAATACGGAAGTGATTGCTAAAATGAACAAAACAAGTACGAAGAGGTATACAACAGATTATTTTGGCATTTTTTTATACATTCTAATAGTTAAAATATGTTTCATGCAAACATTTTGAACTAAATTTTGTAAACGGTCCAGACTTTAACGTCGTGACGTCACACGCTATGTATAGAATGGACATATTACTGTTTAACGAAAGCGAAAGTAGCAAAACTTGCCCATCGTATTTTTTTCCATTTATCTATAAATATCAAGACTTTAAAAGTTTCTGGACATAGAATAAGGCCTTATAATATGGCTGTTTAGTCATTTATCTTAATTCAATGAATATTATAATCGAACGTATTTCCTACGCGGAACTATTTTTTATGTAGGCACAAATCTCAAATTTTGGGTGAGTTACGAGTCGTTGTATAGAGATGACTTTAACGTAGTGACGTCACGCGCTATGTATAGAATGAATGCATATAGGAACATTCGTTACGAGACAGTTGGCTTACTGTCGTAAACAACAACTTAAAAAATGATATTCGACGCCATAGATCTGTGTGAACAGTCAAGCATAAATCCAAACCAATTATTGCAAACAGGTATCTCCTATCTGAGCCACGCTGCAGAGATAGATATTTTTAAACTCAGAAAACCACGTGACAACTTACTTTTGAGAGCACGTTATTTCGTTGCCCAGTTAATCCGCTCTGACGTCGATATCTATTTTTAGCAGAGACCACCATTGTTGTTATTTATAGATTTGGAAGTTTTGGTCATTGAAAGATACATATTTAACGACTGGTACTGTTGAATTATTACAATTGAAAGAATATTACAAACAGCCTTTACTTAAACTAAGGTATACGCCAATGCAGGAATTGTGCATATGTGTGAATATATACTACACCAAGTCAAAGTACACTTCACAAAGCTACAACACCAAATCGGAGAGAACTTTACATTGCGACAGCACCAAATCGAAACATACTTCATATGGCGACAACAACAAATCGAAACATACTTCAAATGGCGACAACAGCAAATCGAAACATTCTTCAAATGGCGACAACAGCGAATCGAAAATACTTTAAAGCTTCACAACAGCAACATACTTCACAAAGATACAACAGAAAATCGAAGCATACTACACATAGGGCACAGCACCAACTCGAAAGTTATCGATGATACAACACCAAATCGAAGCATACTTTCAAATGGTTACAATACCAAACCGAAGCACACTCCACATAAATACAACAGCAATTCGAAACACACTACACATGGCCACAACACCAACTCAAAACAAACTTATTGTAGATACAACACCAAATCGAAGCATACATCACATGGCTGCAGCACCAAATCGAAGCATACATCACATCGCTGCAGCACCAAATCGAAGCATACATCACATAGCGACAACACCCAATCGAAGCATACATCACATGGCTGCAGCACCAAATCGAAGCATACATCACATGGCGACAACACCCAATCGAAGCATACATCACATGGCTGCAGCACCAAATCGAAGCATACATCACATCGCTGCAGCACCAAATCGAAGCATACATCACATGGCGACAACACCCAATCGAAGCATACATCACATGGCTGCAGCACCAAATCGAAGCATACATCACATGGCTGCAGCACCAAATCGAAGCATACATTACATGGCGACAACACCCAATAGAAGCATACATCACATGGCTGCAGCACCAAATCGAAGCATACATCACATGGCTGCAGCACCAAATCGAAGCATACATCACATGGCTGCAGCACCAAATCGAAGCATACATCACATGGCTGCAGCACCAAATCGAAGCATACGTCACATGGCTGCAGCACCAAATCGAAGCATACATCACATCGCTGCAGCACCAAATCGAAGCATACATCACATGGCGACAACATCAAATCGAAGCATACATCACATGGCTGCAGCACCAAATCGAAGCATACATCACATGGCTGCAGCACCAAATCGAAGCATACATCACATGGCTGCAGCACCAAATCGAAGCATACATCACATGGCTGCAGCACCCAATCGAAGCATACATCACATGGCGACAACACCCAATCGAAGCATACATCACATGGCGACAACACCCAATCGAAGCATACATCACAAGGCTGCAGCATCAAATCGAAGCATACTACTTGTATTTACCTAAAATTAATAACAATATGCCATCTCTAAGGTAAAATCCTAGATTTGTGTAGCCGGGTGATAGGGAGAGAATGTGGCAGCGGTCTGATAAGCCCATAAGGCAGAGAATTCGTCCTTTTAGCGAAGTCCCGGACTAGCTGCACATTTTTTCTTCCTATGTTATGTTTGTTTGTTTGTTTGTTGGATTTATCGTCCCCCAACAGTATCTCAGTTATCGTGAGACGGTGTCCCCTTGAAGCAGATATAGTGCTGGCTTCACTGTGTAAAGCATGCCGCGAACACCCGGCACGATACCAGACCCAGTCACATTATCCTGACACCGGGCCAACCAGTCGTGGCACTACCCTTATATTTGCTGGAGCGTTAGCAAGGGAGCTATACCATTACCATTTTAACGACTTTGGTATGTCGCGGCCCGGGATCGAACCCAGGGCCTCCCGTACCTAGGAGTCGACGCTCTACCGATTGCGCTAACAGGTCTGCTCTCTCCCTATGTTACATTCGTTCCGAGCTTACTTGGTATACTCAAACCATTTATTATAATCATTTCAAATTCACCAGAAATTGTCATAAAACGTTTCAACAATATGACATTAATAAACAAAACTGCCAAAAATAGACAACAGTAACAATGTCAACATCACGCTTTTATTTCAATTTGCCTGCAAAACTTAGTCGATCGAAGGAATGTGACCCTCCCATTCCAGTCGTGGGTTAGTTCTTCTTTTCATAAACATTCATTATTGTGTTATATTCCCCATATTTTATTTCC